>CM076591.1:25537500-26737500 GCA_038430175.1 Ficus hirta | reverse complement strand
GATGTACATATACAATTAGAGAAAATGAAGACAGAATTATATAATAAAAATAATTCATTATTTGTAAACCCACATTTATTGACAATATTTAGTTACAAATTAAACGCTTTTGCATTTGGTGCATCAAAAGGATTATTATATGTGTAATTTTAAGTTTTAATCTTGCTATTCTTAAAACATTTTGTAACTTTTGCTAAATTTCAACTTCGTTACCAAGATTTTGCTATATGCCTAACTATTTCAAATGTGTGTGTGTGTGTGTGTGTGTGTGTGTGTGTGTGTGTGTGTGTATGATATGCAAGTACTACTAATTTACTTACTTGAATTAAAGGCTTCGTTTATCCGTCGTTGTGTGTGATATGTTCCTACAGTGCTAGTTTGTATTCCTTGAGTGTATATATTCTTTCAAGATGGGAAAGGACAGAAATGTGAATGCCACCATGAATATACGTATAATGTAAAGCTCATGTGGGGGAAAAAAAAGAACCAAAAAATATGGTATTAGTATCATACTTACAAGACACACTAACTTGAAACATCAACCGTACCTTCAAAAGCAAGTATGTGGTCTTTGGCTGGATAACGATGACGAACTCTTTGCCCTATCTTTTATACATATTTAGAATATATAAGAATATGACAGTTTGATACATTTACATAAGAATAAGAATAAAGTGCAATTCAAATAAGTATTTAAAAAGTGAAATTCTAACGAGTTCTCGTTTAAGTGATAAGTCAACTTCACTCTACCAATGGATCTTTTTTCTTTTCTTCTTTTCGAAAGAAAATTCCATTCGGGGACAAAATGCAACAAAAGATATCATTTTTTCTATTGTCCATAAATTATTTAGAATATTATATTCTAGGTAAAATTATACTTTATTTCACCACAAAATCAGCGACTCCTGTGATTTTTCCTTTCCAAACTTTTTACAACGATATTGAAAAATTGAAGAAATAAATTAGTGCCCATGGGTTTTTAGAACAGCCATTATTTACGCCCGGTCGATATCTTGGCCACTTTGTTGGCAGAGTTCATTCACATGCATTTGATCTTAAGCGTGATGTTGATGATCATCATAATGATCATGTCCAATTAGGAAAGGCAAGCGTGGGTAGAGTTCGAATTGATGTTGATTTGGCTACATGGTCGCTACAAATTATATCACTGATATATATATATATATGATATGTTAACATCTTTTTAATCAACCGTAAATTTACATATCAATTTTGAGACTCAATACTATTAACTATGAGCAGGGCGTTTGACACAATCTGTAGTTAATAATTATATAAAAATATAATGCCACTATAGTGATGTTCACAGGCACAAAGCATATAATTAGAAATTTTATTTCCAGGATCACGAATGTACACCTTTTTTTTTTTTTTTTTTTTTTTGCGGGGTATAAATACACAAGCACACAAAAACTAAAAATGATACCAACCACGCCATGCGGATCACACAGGGACAACTTTTTTTTTTTTTTTTTTTTGCCCTCCTTTACTATACATTACTGATCAACATAATTTACTCATGAATAAGACAAGATAATAGCTATCAAATATTCACTTAATAATGGTGAATAAAGTCTGTAAGAACGCAAGAATCAAACCAACAGAAGCTGCGGCGACCGAAATTTGTGCCCATGGGTGTCTGAAATAGTCACGCATAAGCACTCTTCTTTGTCTAGGCCAACAGCGCTTGCAATACTGGTCTACTTCCCAAGTGAGATTGGAATAATAGGAATATTCCTTCACAAAAGTGTCGATGTAAAGCTTGTTGAAGAATTTCGTAGCGTCGTCGATATTCAACCAGGACACAATGGCCTTGCTCTTGCGAAGTATTTCCATGTCTTCTCTGGAATTGATCAGGTTGTCCAATAGCACGGCATACGAAGTGAATGTAGGTTTGTAATTAGGGCAACATTGCTCCAAGCTGATGAGGTTCCGAAACACAGTTTCCGTCGTCTCTTGGATGAAGAGTTGTGGAATTTTCAAGACACCTTCCTTGAATTCGATATCCAAGATGGATTCTGATTTACCCATCTCAAATTTGATTCCAGATTCGACAAGACTTGTAGCCGAATGCATAGGCTCCATCTCAGATAGGACCATTTCTTGATTATCTCTAGTCGTTAACTGACTAGAATTCAAAACCAATGAATTTCTCAACAAATCAAGAATGTGTTTGCTCGGATGTGAAAGTAGAGGCCGAATCGGAGGTGGTGTGGTTGAGAAAATGTTACCAAAGAAGTCGATTGCTAGTTGAACGAGGTGCTTCTTGTCTACGGATGTACACGTCAACTTAAACAAAATGTCAAGCACCATCCAAGGTATTTGGTTCTCTAGCAATATCAAGTCATTCCAAAGAAATTGAAACAGACAAGACATGGAGAATACTGGGTCGTCTATATCTTTTAGATCTTGCTCGTATGCCTGCTTACGGAAAAGCTCGATGATGAAGCAACCGTCAAGTATTAAAACCTCTACAAATTTATTTTCATTCATGTCGATCGGTCCGGCATAATGAGCACGCGCCTTTTTCCAAATCTTGTTCATTTCTTCAGTCAAAGTCCTCAACATTGTGTCGGGTTCGATGGGATTTTGATTATAATTTGGATCTGAAAGACGAGAGGTAAGGTCAAGCAAATATTTGTATTTGATCTTTTCGGTGCGTTGTAGGGTTTCGTTGTGATGGTGAAAGGGACCAAAGGAGAATGCATTGGGTTTATAAGCATCTGGATTGTGCCTAGACAGTATGGTTGGAATTTTGAAGATGCAGCTCAGGGGCGGCAATACCAAATCACCAGATAGCTTTCCTTTTAAGTCCCTGACCAATTCTTCAACATCTATGACATGATGATCCTGATTTCCTCGGGCCTCCGCCATTATACGTTTTGGCGTATTCTTCATAATTCATTCAATGCGGGAGAGGAAGAAAAAAAAAAAAAGAATCATTAGTATTGTTAGTCTCTGAATTGTGATCATGAAGATACTTTCGTTATTACAGTTTTAATTTTGATAGGCTACTACTCCATATTTTTTATAATATTTTAGACGTCGACACGAAAATTAAAAAATGATTTTTGATAGAGATAATCACCTTCCTATTGCTTAACTATTGAAAATTTTTATTACAACAGTTACATAAATGCCACTCAAGGGGGTTTTTTTTTTTTTTTTTAACAAGAGTGAAAAGAATAAATTGTACTTAATATAACTATATATATACATGAAATATCAAGTTATCCTCATATAGATACATGCTAATCTCAATTAAATTTTAGAAATTTTTCATCAATTTTAGTGACAATAAACGGTAAAAATCAAAAGTTCAAAGAGTAATTTGCTAAAATTAAAATTTCAGTTACAAAAATTCACAATCATCACAGTTCAAGAACTAAAAGCACTAATAACAAAAGAAAACAGGTAAAAGTACTACAAATCATCCTAGCTTTTAAAAACATTAATTAAGTGTTATTTAGGTAATAAACCAAATAATTACTTGTGTTTTATCAAAATACTACGTACATTTTAATTACCTTAAGTTTTCAAGAGGGTTGCCCTTATCTCCCGTGTTTTAAAAATCATATTAACCCTTCTCCTTCTAACGTGTTTTGGTCAAAATTGCATTACAGAAACACGCAACTAATCTTCGTTACTTTTTTTTTTTTTTTTTTTGCCTGTTTGGAAGTGGTTTTAGAACGCATTTAATATTTTGCTTTAATTTTTTTGTTTTGAATCTATTTTGATTTTTTATTTTTCTTCCTTGTCGCTTCACAATAATAGAAAATTTTCCGTTAAAAAAAAGAAGAAGAATTGAAAAATTCTTGTTCAAAATATATTTAAAATTATTTTATAGAAAAAATTTAAAGGATGTTTGGACAGTATTTTTATTTTATGTTAACTATTTAATTCGATACCCTAATCTTTTAAGGATAATTTAGTTGCCAGTAAATAATTCCACGTCAGATGGAAGATTTTTATGTGATTTACAAAATATATACAGCACATTGATAGAACACAATAGAGGCGCTTTTTGAAAGAGAGAGAGGGAGAGAGGGAGGGAGGGAGGCGTTTTTGTTATATATCCTTCAAATTTTCAAGAAAACCTAAAATATTGCGACGTACCGATTCTACAATTATGATGAACAAACAAATCCAAATAAATATCAAGTGATGCAATGTTTTCAGAAATGATAAACCAAATTGTCAGGAAGTATCTAAAACATATATATATATATATATATACACACTACAAACAAAAAAAAAATCTTCAGTCTCAAAATTTTGTGTGACTAATAGGTAATTTGTCACAATTTTTTATTGACTAAAACTTTTAGCCATGAGGTTTTTAGAAACATAAAAAGTTTTATTCACGTTGTGATTAAATGCCTTGTGACTAAAAGTTTTAGTCATAATAAAAATTTGTGGCTAAATATAGATTTGTCTTAAACCTTGCGACTAAATTAAATTGACATTAATTTAGTCATTTAAAAATATTGTAATTAAAAGTCATAAATATTGTGACTAAAAGTTTTTTTTTTTTTTTTTGTAGTGATACACAGGAACAATGCAGTAGTTTTAGAAGTGCTATATATATATATATATATATATTTGTATAAGTAATTAATTAGAAGTAGTGGTCATGAGGAAAATAATATACCTCAAATGGCAACCTGATGATCTACAGGAACACCGCTCGCCTCCCAGCTTGCCAATGCATGTGCAGGTTAATAGTTGTACAAGGATGAGATCGATACTTATATATATATATATATATATATATATATATATATATTCAAATGGTGAGAGTGAATTACTAGTATCGAATATAACTAATCTCTTAAATGAGATTGGGGTTTTCTCTATATATAAAGTCATACAAAAGGAATAAATTGAAGTGTACGTTCCAAGTATCACTTTTAAAGCGTGCATCAGCTAATAATTCCTTTTTTGTAGCAGTATTATTACATATCTTGTTTACTTTTGTATCAAACAAGATGGGACTTTTTTTTAGAAGTCTTCATTTTCAAATTTTTTTACTTTAGAACTCAGATATCTCTCTGTGCAAAACAAATTAAGCAATATTAATTAATTCAAATGAATTACGTGCCCATCTTTAGCTTTGGGAACATTATAAATGTGCTCTCCAAATATTAGATCTTATTCTTTTCTTCACCACGGAGTAAAGATCATGATCAGCACTTATCTCTGGATTCCAAAGTTAGACTCGTAATTCATGCTTAATTCTTTCCTTTTCTTTTAAGTTCAAAGATTCATCTAATGCAAGAGCCAAGATATCTGAGTGAAGAATATACTTTGGTAGATGGAAATCGAAAGGTACTCTTGGAGTTGATGCAAATACAAGGAGATGAAGTTTGCTCAACACATTTACTCATTGTTCAGTTTACACATGAGGGGAAGTGTTAGAATATAAAACTATTATTAACACACTGTTGCGGATTTTGTAACAGAAGTGTATGTCATCATTCACAACTAATAAAGTAATTAGCAGAGTATTGTTCTCACGAGAATTGATTTATCACTAATTACCGAAATTGATTAATTATAATTTTATTTGAACAAACCGAAAGCAATTTAAAATAAAAATAACAATAAAAACAAAAAACAAAATGAAGAACTCAAACTACTAAAAATCTAGAATTCCGATTTCACTATAATTACTTTGTCTTAATTATTCAATCTCAAAAGCCTCAATTTATTTTCACATTTGATAGTCGAGAATCTCTAACCTCTTTACTAGCCCCTCTCGAGATCTAACAAAACTATCCTTAGAAACTAATACACTATATCCCTACGTGAATTAAAACGAACAAGAATATAAATCTCCTTTTGGTTTCATTATGATTAACCAATCAGCATTTTAGTAACCAATTATTTAGAAGCATTAAAAACAGTAAAAAACACTCAACCATAGAAAAAAAATCAACAACTGAATTAACTGAATAATCAAAACGTTATAGTTAGGACATATCATAATCCTAGAAAAGAAAATTAATTCATAAATAAAAATTTACAAAATAAATACTCAGTCATTCTTAAATTATAAAAATTAAAAGATAAGAAAATAATTAGAAAAACCCTTCATAAAGGTGTCACAAGTCTCCAAGATTTTTTTCTAATCTCCTTCTCCTTCTCCCCTTTATTCATCTAGTGATCTCTCCTAAATTGAATAGAAAACAAAACCTAAAACTCAAGAAATATATATATATATATATATTTATTTTCCTTTTATTCTTCATTGGTTTCGGCTCTCCCAAGCAATCAAATACCTCTTTCACGGAGCCCTAGGCACCTTTTTATAAGCCTCTAGCCAAACCCTGTTAGCCGCCTCTTGTTTCTTTTTTTTAATTTTTTTGCCTTTTCTTTTGCTGCTGCTGACTGACACCAATCAGCCTTAGGGGCCCATGCAGACAGGTGGCGAGGAGCAACTAGGAGTGGCTGAAGAAGAATCTGCATGGCGATCTCGGACTTATTGAAGCTCGCAGGTGCACGGGATGAAGCTGGAGCGCGCCACACCCAATCTGACAGACCTCTGGGTTGCTGACACACAACTAGCTAGAGATGTGCTTACTAGTGCGAATGTGTGGAACTCGCTATCTGGGAGCTTTCAAAGCTGATATGGCGTCCGAAAACGGTGCGTGGGTGTGCGTGTGAGTTGCTTGTGAGTGGTGGAAGGCTGAATTCGAATTCGTCTTAACATTTTATTGATGTTATGATTTCATTTAAGCTCTAAACTATCACGGGTTCGTTTAGTAAATGAGTCTGAGTTGAAAATTTTTATTGACTTTTCAAGAAAGATAAAAAAATTTTCAAAAAAAAAATAAAAATTGAGATGAAAAAGTAAAAAAGTACAGTTTCAACTCAAACCCCAAATAAGACCTAATTTTTCTCATTAACATAATGAACTTACACATTTAGGATAACATAATTATTTGGGAAAAATCAACATAAATACTCAGATTATATCAAAATTATGAGCTTAAGAATGTTAAAATAACTATATAAAAATAGAGTTATCACACACCTCCTAATAACTTATTTTTTAGATGGATTAATAAACTAATAAGTTGGATTAGAAAATGCGGCTCAAAGGATATTCCTCGAAATTAGATATAAAAAAATAGAAGATTAAGATATTGTAAATCAATATATAAAAGCTACAAGCACCAAAAATTGAATACCTTTGGTTAATTAAGGGCAAGCCGTACGATTTTGGTACCGGCCGAACGGGTTCAATTGAAAAAGGGGGCCGCGTCGTTTGGTCACTATGTGGATCATGCTATCGATAGCCAGTATATGATTCCATTGCCGCTTATGATTTGGTGTTTAGTGAAAACGGTACGTAGCTAGGTTTCTAGACGACAATTAAGTAGTAACAAATATAAGAGTTATTATTGTCCTAATCAATTGGGAACGACATTTTCTCTTAGTTGTTTGCAATCTTGGACTCCAGATTTTAATCCTAATAATTAGCACCGAACTAACGCTCAAGTTTGGTGTCTTATTTTTTATCTTGATTGGGAATATTGACATTCTCTCCTAGATAGGGCTTTTAGGAATGACATGTATTATGTACATACTAACGCTCTAATCCTTTACAAACAAATTAAACTCTATCTATATTTAAAAGAGTGAATCTGTTCTTTTCGTCCATGCTTCAATAACGATCACATGACGGCTCCAATGCCCACCACATGACATTTTTTTATTTTATTTTGTTTGTCTATTCTCTTGTTTATTCTACATGGGCAAAGCGCGTGTTATATAATTAGTTTAAAAAAAACCCGCTATGTAATTTGTAAAAAAAACAAAAACAAAAAAACAAAATAAAACAAACACACACGCATATGTAATTAGTATTCTACATGGGCTTATCTTTAATGTGAAAGTTACGCCTTTTTTCAGTCATAACAGAATTTCATTATATGATAGAGAAGAATATATTAACAAAGAATCACACACCTTTTGCTGCTTTTATTTTTATTTTTCAATATTTATGCACATGAGATTCAATGTATTTCTATTTCTCTTTATATATATTCTCCAAATTAGCACCCTCCAATATATAAGCGTAATTAAAGCAACGTCCAAAATACATGTATCAAACCAAAATTAGGAGTAGGGGCAAAATATTTCGTGCCAACTAGAGCGAAAATTAGTTAAGCTCCACCTAATATATATGTCCTTTGAGTAACCAGTAAATAAGGTCTCACTTACATACGCGTTCATAATTCATTTTTCATCGTTAATTTTGTCTTTTATCAACTGAATTAAACACTGGTTTAAGAAAAGGACAGTAAACGTGATATGGAGATTCTTTTATTTAGAAATGAATGAGAAATAATTGTCATATAAATATTTGGATTCACTAAAGACACCCAACTAAATTGGTACCTCTATGGCCCTTCTCCCCATGTTTTTTTTTTTTTTATTAGCTAAGAAAATGATTCAAAGTTTAGATATTAATACA
Source organism: Ficus hirta (assembly GCA_038430175.1). Taxonomy (NCBI): domain Eukaryota; kingdom Viridiplantae; phylum Streptophyta; class Magnoliopsida; order Rosales; family Moraceae; genus Ficus; species Ficus hirta. The sequence continues at coordinate 26,728,997 of CM076591.1, read as the reverse complement.
ACTCAAAAGCTATAAAGCAAAAAAAGAACATCTAAAAACAGCCCAATACAAAGTTTTGGAAATTAAATATGGCAGTGTAGAAATACACTAAGTAAAAGGGGCTCACACAGAAGAGTCTCATTTTCTTTCCCAAGTATGAGTAGTTTAAACAAAATATGAGAACGCAAACAGAAAGTACAGTCATGCTACCTTTTTTTTTTTTTTCCTTTCAAATGAACGGAAGAGATCCGGAAAAAGAAAAAGAAAAAGAAAAAAAAAAGTATTAAAATAGACCGACTTCCTCTGACACCAAATTGGCAACTCAAAAGTAAAATAGAGCTTGCTACCTATAAATATAGGTAAACAGCGTCTGCAAGAAGGTTAGAATGAGCATGATAGACGCAGCAACTGTGGAAATTACTGCCCATGGATGATTGAAATAAACACGCTTAAGCTCTCTCCTATATACTTCCCAACGGCGTATGTAATAATCTCTTCTCTGCCGTTGATATCTGAGCACGTTCTGAATGAGTAGGAGAAAGTAGTTTTCTTTGACGCAAGCATACTCCTCGTAGGGGTGGTTGAAGATTTTCGTTGCGTCGTCGAGATGCAAACGGTTGGTAATGACAGGTTGGTAATGACACCGCTCTCACAAATTATTTTCATGTCTGTAGTCGTCTGGATAAGATTGTCAAAGAGCATGGCGTAAGAAGTGATTGTACAGCTATAATTCGGGCAATACAACTCCAAGCTGATAAGATTTCGAAAGAGAGTATCCTTGTTTTCATGAATCGTCAATGACGGAATTTCCATGACCCCTTCCTTCTGGTGAAATTTTATATCCAAGATGGATTTGGAAAGTTCACTCTTTTGGAATTTGATTCCTGACTCATCGAGACTTGTGGCTGACGGAATAGGCTCCCACTCCTGGCCGGCCGAATATGTATTCAACGAAGAACACTCTGAAATCAAATAATTTCTCAACAGATTGAGAATATGTTTGGGGTTATCATCCATGGATCGGATCTGATGATGAGAGACGACCTTAGTTGAGGTGGTGTAGTTGAGAATAGGCTACCAAAGAATTCAATGGCCAGTTCAACAAGGTACTTCTTGTCTATGGAAGTCAAGCTAATGTTGAACAAAATGTCCAACACCATCCAAGGAATTTGGTTCTCTAGTAACATCAGATCATGATATAGATACTGAAGCATCCGAGACACTGTGAATATGGGGTCGTCATCCGGTATGAGACCCTCGTATGCTTTCTTGCGGAACAGCTCAACGATGAAGCAACCGTCTATCACCAAGACCTTGACAAATTCATCCGTGCTGATATCAATTGATCCAGCATAATGCTCACGAGCCTCTACCTGGACGCTGGCAATGGCTTTAATTAAAAACTTCAGGCTTAAAGCAGGTTCTCCCTTGCGGGAGATAAGGTCATGCAGGTATCTGAATTTGATTTTCTGTGTGGCTTCCAGCAGTGGTTTCTTACAGTGAAAGGGCCCAATGGAAATATAAGCCTTTTCGTTATGTGCGGTGGGTTTGGTTGGGATTCTGAAGATGCAGCAATCAAGAGGCGTCAGCAAGTTACTATGAGAAGACATCGTCTTCTCTAACTGAGTTGCCAATGCATTTATATGAATAGTAACATGATCTCTTGATCCAGCCCGATCAACTTCCATTTTCTACAAAAGTTACGGTAGCCAAAAAAAAAAAGGAAGAAATCAAGAATTTATCAGAGTGTGAAAAAGAATATGTATACAGATATATATGTGTGTGTGTGTGTGTTATATTTTTCCTTTATAGTGCAAATTAGGAAAATGGGAAACATCTAGGTAAATTTCTCATTATGATGAATTCCATTCAAATGACGTATACTACTAGAAAAGTACGATCTTTTTCGTTTTCTGGCTGGAAAGAAGAGTAATCTTTCTTGATAGACTAGAAAAAGGAAAATTTTGTGCCGCAAAAAATCATCAAACCACCCGACCACGTCAAAATTAGTCATTAGTGATTTTTCGTTGTTATCTATGCATGCATTAATCGCAAAATACAAGAAAATTTTCACTTGGTTTATCTTCTTGAAAGTTCTTATAAGAAATGTGTACATACTTGTTATTGTTAGTATACAAAAAAAATTGCATAAAATTAATAGGCTCCAAAGAAGAAAAAATAACATATCAATTGAAATATACAGCTACAAATTAAGACGATACCAAATATTACAAAACATCGCAAAACAAATGAAGGACAAGTCCGGTTTTCTTCACACCATTATTACATTTATTGTTCATCTCTTATAATTAATGAAGAAAAAAGTACAATAATTAATGATCAACATGCATGCCTTGCTCTGCGACAAAAGCTAATATTTTTACTAAATGATGGCATAGAAGGTCTGTAGGAAGGTAAGAATCAGTGCGATAGTGGCAGCAACGACCGAAATAAACGCCCATGGGTGCTTGAAATAGTCACGCATGAGCACTCTCCGATATCGATGCCAAGGATGTCGGCAATATTCATTCACGTCGTGTGTAAGTTTGAGATAAAAAGTTTCCTTCACAAAAGTGTCGATGTAAAGCTTGTTGAAGAATCTCGCAGCATCGTCGATGTTGAGCCAGTTGTAGATAGCCTTGCTTTTGCTAAGTATTTCCATGTCGTCTTTCGAATTGATGAGGTTGTCAAAAAGAACGGCGTAGGAAGTGATTATGGGGTCATAATTAGGGCAACACTGCTCCAAACTGATGAGGTTCCGAAACACGGTCTCTGTCGTCTCTTGGATGAATAGAGTCGGAATTTCCAGAACACCTTTCTTCCGGTGGAATTTGATATCCAAGATGGACTTTGAGGAACCCATCTTGAATTTGATTCCGGAGTCCTCAAGACTTGTAGCTGAACGCATAGGCTCCAGCTCAAATGAGTCCAATTCTGGATTATCTCTATTCTCTAATATGCTAGAATTCAAAACCAATGAATTTCTCAACAAATCAAGAATGTGTTTGCTTGGATGAAAAATTAGACGATGAATCGGAGTTGGTTCGGTTGAGAAAATGTTACCAAAGAACTCAATGGCTAGCTGAACGAGGGACTTCTCATCTATGGATGAAAGTGTCATGTTGAACAAAATGTCAAGCACCACCCAAGGTATCTGGTTCTCTAACAATATCAAGTCATGCCAAAGAAACTGAAGCAGACAAGACATGGCAAATATCGGATCGTTTTCTTCTTTGAGACGCTCATATGCTTTCCTGCGGAAAAGCTCAATGATGAAGCAACCGTCGAGGACCATGATCTCTACGAACTTATCTTCCTTCATTCCAATAGGTCCACCATAGTACAGGCGAGCCTCCTTCCACTTTTCGTTAATGGCTTCGGTGAGTCTCTTGATCCCCAAGGTCCTCGTGTGTGCAGGATTTGGATCATTTGGAGGAGAGAGGCGACCAATAAGGTCGTGCAAATATTTGGCTTTAATCTTTTCGGTCGGTTTGAGGGTTTCTTTGTCGTGGTGGAAGGGACCGAAGGAAAATGCGTTGGGTGCGTAGGCATTTTGGTTGTGGCGCAAGAGTATGGTTGGGATTTTGAAGATGCTGCAAAGAGGTGACAAGGACATCTCCCCTGACATCTTTCCTTCTATTCTCTTTGTCAATACGTCTACATCGATGACATGGTTGCCTCCATCCGCAGTCAGATTATGCATCTTTTTGTAATCTTCGATATCTTATTGTAGGAAAAGAACAAATATATAACAAATCATGGCGAAAAATGACATATAGTATGAGTATAATCATCGCAAAGTATGCAAGTTAACTTATTGAGGAAATGATGCAGACACTGAGAATTTGACTTGGAAACGGAGCGCACACCCGTTTACAAATAAATAAATATATATATATATATATATTTACATATAGATATAGCTATACCAAATCCAGCGTAAGAAATGAGATCTCATGACATTTTCCCTTTTGGGAAAAATTAATAGATGTGTGTATAAAGAGATCCGCGGAAGATTTTCTCAAAGAGCAATGTACATATTTTTGACGGATGATAACCTAAATGCAAAAGTTGGTGCGTTAAATTTGCTCAGAGATTAAGAACTTTTTGTTATTTATTTTTTAGGAAAATTGAGATTTAAAGACGGTTGCATCTAGTCCAATTATCAGGTGAATTGACCTTCCATTAACATTATGACGTTAAAATGATCGGCAGTACTATGTAATTATGCCATGAAATTAACGTGGAAAAAAAAAATCAGGGAACAAATACATTATATAATTAGCAAATACAAACTCTAACTAGAGACAGTCAAGATAAGGAAATCATACCTGAAATGGCAACACAGCTCTGCTGACTTGGATCGAATTTCAAACTGCTCCTACCTATATAGCATAAACTGGATTTATATATATAGATATATGGCTGTGCAAGCACGAGATAGCTCTGTTATATATATATATATATATATATATATATATATATTCTTATCTTGTGTGTGTGTGTATATATCATACATATTACGACATCAAAAAATTTTTGATAATTGTATATTTATAGTAATATTTTTAAGAGTTCAACTTGTTCACTCATAGAATAAAGTGCAGCTCCCGGTATATCATTGAAAATTAAGAGGAAAAATTGGAAATAATATTTGTTGTTAATCATTGAAGCAAGAATCAGCTGATGAGCCAGATGCTCTTTTATAAATTTCTCTACCAACTGTTCTTCCTTTTTTTTTTTTTTAACCAAATCAAAGAGCTAGCTCTGATCTGTTGGAACAACTTTTTTTTTAAAAGGCATTTAAATTAAATAAAAAAAAAGTACCACCTTTAATTGAGATGCTTTACTTCCTAGATGCTTTACTTCCTCACCTCCATCGCTTGGTAACTTGTGTTCCAAACTTTTAATTTTAACAATTTACTCCTTCAACTTTCTTAATTTTTTACAATATGTCCTATTTAGTTAATTTTGTCTTCAATTAAATATTTGAATTTAGAAGATTAACACTCGGATTTGTCTTAGATTTTGAAAATTTTGATCAAAAATGTGGTTGTCCATCTTCGCATAAAGCATGCATGACTTTATATGAACAATTTAATGGAAAGTTAAACCATATATAGGATATGTTACAATAATTTATAAAGTCCAAGGGACAAATTGCCAAATTTAAAAATTTGAAGGGCAAGTTACCAATTGGTGACAAGTTTAGAAGCATCAATGCTATATACCCAAGTAACTAGCAAAAGCGTTTACGTAAAATATCATCGTTGGTACTATTTCAACAAAATAATAATAACTCATAGTACTCTATGTTAAATGAACTTGGATAGAACTTAACTTCTAACACCCTCCCTCACATGTAGCATATCATATTATGGGTCCAAAACCAAACATTGCGTGCAAAGTCTGATTTTGATAGCATGTTAAATGGACTTGGTTAGAATTCATTCGTAAAAGCTAGCTCAAGGAGAAGGATGCACAATCCATATATATATAAATACTATAATAGTCCAATAACATAACGATATAAAAAAAATTCAACTTCCAATATTAAAATGCGATAAAATTTATGGGAGAGAGAAAAAGAATGAAATTAGAAAACAAATACAAAATAATAAGCAAATCCAAACTTATAACTAGAGGCAGTCCAAATATGAAACTTAATAGTAAAAATTTGTTCATTAGTTTGAGTGTGACAAGGAGGCAATATAGAATCAGAATTGTAATTTGTTTGATGATGTGGCATATTCGATTCAGAGAAATACTCAATTTAGGGTAGAAGTTATTTCTAAGTACTTCTAAGTAGGAGGTTGGGAGCATAACTTGTATCATCTTGAGAAAATTGAGTGTGAGTAAACAATTGCAAACAACTGGTTGTTCGGGAATTTTCTTCTTGCTGTAAATTTTGTTGGATCGGCGATGAGAAAGGTGAGAACAGAACAATTTGTACTTTATCTTTCTTTGGTTTATTGGATTAATATCAGGGAAGGCCCGAAGTAAACGTATGACATATTGTCGAAACTACAATGTCAGAGCAGAATTATTTGATTAATTCTTGATATTGTTCTTTATAATTCAATTTGTTCAACCGGAAATCATTCTCAATCTCAACAAAAATCATACTGCTGATACATGAATTAATTAATGGCAACCTTGTCTTACGGTTCTGCTGACTTGGGATCGAATTTCACCCTGCTCCTATAGCTAGCAAAAAAGCATGGCTTAGATATGGCTGTGCAAGGCATGAGATAGCTCTCTTATATATTTCTATCCTCTATGTTTTTCTCTTTTATATCTTCATACATATTACGACATATATTTATAATAATATATCCTTGAATATTATCGTATATAGGAATATTTGAGGAGTTCAACTTGTTCACTCTCAGAATAAAGTGATTATCGGTTAATCATTGGATAAAGAAACAGCTAAGTTAGATGCTATTTTATAAATTTCTTTTCCAACTTTTTTTTTTTTTTTTTTTTTTTATAGGATACTTTGCTTCATCACCTCGGTGTGAATACTTTTCTGTAGATACCAAAATGGACAAGATTCAATATGTGAGAAAGTCGTTACATAAACGGAAACAGTTAAAAGCAAATCTCTACACTAAGATGAGGTTTTCAAAACGCCTAAAATTCAAACGAAATTCCAAATCATAAGGTACCATTATGATTACTTAAAATCTTTTTCCAGCTTCAATTCCTTTCCAATGTTCTTGCCTGGAAAGATTTTTTTTTTTTTTTCAAATGGTGAAAAAATCTTTCAAATATCTTTTTTTTTTCCTTTTTTTTTTTTGGCAAGTTAGAATGGATGCAAAACAAGATCAGATTTGCAAAATAAGAAATTCATTAATAGAAACAATATTAAAAATACAAGATAATAATTTAAATAAATAAATAAATAAAACAAAAACAACAACACACTCACAAGATGATAATTTTCTTCTCACTCATTAGGTACATTCTTGATCAACATGAAATACTAGTAGTGAAGGAAATGATCTACTATTTATTCATAATGGTGAACAAGGTCTGCAGGAAGGAAAGAATCAATGCAATAGACGCAGCGATGACTGAAACAAGTACCCATGGGGGTTTGATATAGTCACGCATAAGCGATCTTCGATTTCTGTTCCAACCTCTCCGGCAATATTTATTCACTTCAAGAGTAAGCTCGCGATAAAAGGATTCCTTGACGTAAGTGTCAATATAGAGATTGTCGAACGATTTGGTCGCCTTTTCAGGATTCAGCCAGGAGGTAATGGCCTTATTCTTGCAAAGTATGTCCATGTCTTTATGAGTGTTGATGAGGTTGTCCAACAGAACAGCATAAGAAGTGATTATGGGGTCATAATTAGGGCAACACTGCTCCAAGCTGATGAGGTTTCGGAATACGGTTTCCATGGTCTCCTGAATTAACAGGGGTGGAATTGTCAGTTCACCATTCTTCTCATTAAAATCATGAGGTGCCTGCATCCGTCTTGAATGTGATCCCAAAATCGTCAAGATTTGTGGCTGAAGGCATATGCTCGATGTTGTTCTCGACATTAGTTTCGTGTTTTTCTTTAGAAGTCAAAACCAACGAGTTTCTCAACAAATCAAGAATGTGTTTGCTTGGATGTGAAAGTAGAGGCCGAATCGGAGGTGGAGTGGTTGAGAAAATGTTACCAAAGAAGTTGATTGCTAGTTGAACAAGGTGCTTTTTGTCTATGGATGTAGGTGTCAAGTTAAACAAAGTGTCAAGGACCAGCCAAGGTATTTGGTTCTCTAGCAATATCAAATCATGCAAAAGAAATTGATGAAGACAAGACATGGAGAATACCGGGTCGTTTTCTTCTTTGAGACTCTCATACGCTTCCTTGCGGAAAAGCTCGACGATGAAGCAACCGTCAAGGACCAAAACCTCGACGAACTGATCTTCCTCCATGCCAATAGGTCCACCATAGTACTGGTGAGCCTCCTCCCACTTCGCGCTAATGTCTTCGGTGAATCTCTTGATCCACGAGGTCCTCGTTTGAGCAGGATTTGGATCATCTGGAGAAGAGAGGCGAGAAATAAGTCATGCAAATATTTAGCTTTGATGGTCTCTGTGGCCTTTAGGTTTTCTTTGCCATGGTGGAAGGGACCGATGGAAAATGCATTGGGTTCATAAGCATTTTTGTTGTGCCTTAAGAGTATGGCTGGGATTTTGAAGCTGCTGCACTGAGGTGACAAGTTCTTATCAGACAGCTTTCCTTCTATCTTCCTTGTCAGCGCTTCTACATTGATCTTTCCTCCAGCCATATTATGTATCTGCACAATATTTGTAATATTCTTCAATATTTTAGTATGAGGAGTACCACTGAAATAACTGAACTTTAGTAAGGAAATGAAGCAACGGAGAATTTGATTTGGAAATGGGACAAGAATGTACTACAGTATCCTAATTCTCTATGATTTTAATACACACATGTATCAGAACCATACGCGTGTAGATATTCTATAGAGAGATCTACTGGTTTTTTTTTTTTTTTTTAATGAATGGAATCTATTGAATATTTTCGCAAAGAGCAATGGATATTTTTCAGAGATATAATAATTATCATTATTATGTAGTATGAGGAAAGTTGCAATATAAAGTAATTACACGTATAATCTAACAATAATTTCACATTTAATTTAACCAAAAAAGTAGAGTTCAAATTCCTCCTCTTCAAATTTAAAAAAAAAAAATTGCCATATAAATACTGGAATTATGTCTAGTACGCTTTTATTCCAAATATTAAGTGTATTTATCGCCCTTTAATAATAACTATAAAACCAGCATAAAAAGTGAATTTATGAGTTAATTGGTACTCTCTAAATATTTCCCAAAGAGCGTTTTAAAATTTTCAGAAATCATAACCAAATCAGGAAGTACGTAGCTACTTTTTTTAAGAAGAAGTACAGTTAAGGGAGATTTAAAGTGGAGTTTGTATATTTGTTTGCAACTCCAGATTAAAAGTACTTTTAAGTGCTAGTACAGGTCTTCCTTTAAGAAATATATAACTTAATCATAATGAAAAAATTAAGCATACCTTCAAATGGCACCACCCTTTATATATCTTCTGGAATACGGCAGCTCTCTGGATCAAAGCTCAGTTTGTTTCCTAGTTAATTTATGGCTGTACAAGGATGAGCAGCACCTATTTATAGATCTAGAGATAGGAATATTTAAGGAATCCGATGTGTTTAGACATTGAATAAAGTTCAAGGACTTCCAATTATAGCTACATCAAATTAAACCCAACAAAAAAAAAAAAAAGACTTCCAATTATTAATCATTGGAGTACAATGGTCAGCTTCACTTCTTAAGTGCTAATTAATTATATATGTATATAATATCCATAAAGAAAAATAAAGGGTTAATTACGTAATAATATATAGTCCAGTTTTAACTATTTCACAATTTGTCCCTCTATTTTTTTGAAATTACAAAGGTATCCTTTGAATTTAAAATGTTTATTTCAATTTCATCCCTTACGTACTTTGTTAATGAATAAAAAATGGAAAATTGGGCGAAACGATGTAAATACCCTTTAATAGTTTGTTACAAGTATTTTATACATTTAGAAAAACACTTAAACCCCTAAAGCATGACATCAAATTTTTCAAAAGAAAATGCTTCATGAATTTAATGTTCTTTAAATATTAAAATATTTTGCAAGTATTTTTTCAAGAAAAAATATATTTTCAAAAACAAATTCGATCAAAGTCTTTTCCCCTTGTTTTTTTTTTTCATCAACAAATATTAAAATATTTTGCAAGTATTTTTTCAAGAAAAAAATATATTTTCAAAAACAAATTCGATCGAAGTCTTTTCCCCTTGTTTTTTTCATCAACAAAGTGTGTGATGAATGAATTGAAACATGTTTTTCAAAATCAAAGAATCTATCTTTTAAAGTTTATAAAAACGGAGGGAAAAAATGAGATATAATTAAAATTAAGATTCACAGGTGTTTACATAACCCAACAATACTATATTAATTACTATTAGTTTTGCTTCTGGCCAGATGGGGTTTTATAGAGTGTTTTTTTTTTTCCACAAAAGTTTTCAAAATCAATGAGAAAGAGAAAAGTACAAGACATGATATCGGATGTCTTGTATCTTATGTTTTATGAACAAAGACCTCGAATATGTTTAGGAGAATATATACCTTACTTCTCCACGGTGTAAAGACTAAAGCGTACTATGTGTTAAATGTGGGCCAACCTGCAGTAAATTAACTACTACAACTTTGAGCCATATCAAAGCTATAGCAATCTTTGTGTTTTTTTTAATTTAAATTATCTTATTGCTGTGTGATCATATGTTCCTAGTGCTAGCTCGTATTCCTTCAGCATATACTATATGTTTGTGATACATTTAATGTGAAGGAACTATATATGAAGCTTTTTTCATGAGGGGTTAAAAAAAAAAAGGAAACAAAAATATGAAAATCGTATATATTAATAAAGGAAAGTACGACGTCTTTGGCTAGATAATTAACGACAATTTATAACGAACTCTCGGCCCCTTTAATACATATCTGGTATTAGAATATGTGAGTGTGAATGTGAGAATTTGATACACTTTACTCTGAGAATAAAGTGCAATTCCAATGATTACTCATTCGATGAGAGAAATCAGCTTCACTTTACCAAAGCAAACTCAATTCGGAACAAAAATTACAAAACAAAATAATAAAAATAAAAGTAATAAACACTTTATATAAAAATAAAGCACATCTGGTGACATTCTTAAAAAATATGGTAAAATGTGACATTTTGATAACATAAAAGTATAGTTAAGTTACTTATCTCAAATCATTTATTATATATATATTGCTTATATATACAAATGAAAGTGCAAAATCCTTAATTAATGATTGCAAACAAGGTTTGTAAGAAAGAAAACATAAGTTGGACAGCGCCAAGCACTCTTCAGTACATATGAGAAGGCTTTGGTTTTGAATCGAAACGTCCACATTTTTGTACACTAGAAGAAAGAAAGATTGAGTCCCTCAACAGATCACGGATGCTCTTGCTTTCATGTTCTTCAAAAAGCAATCAATTTTAGGGTTTTAACCGAAGGGGGACCCTTAGAGAAACTGCGGTGTCGAAAGATTATTGCCAAGGCTAGAAGACTTAGGGAACTCCGATCTATCATTGGTGTGTAAGCTCCTTGCACGAGTACTTGCGAACAGCTCGATGATGAAGCAACCATCAAGCACCAAAAGCTTTTGCTACGAACCTAGAAGTTAGGTTATTATTTTTATTTGTTTTACTTTATTTATTGAAATATTTTATTAGTTTTTATGTTAAATAAGATTCTTAGTATATGTTAGTTGTAATTTGTTCCTATTTTATAGGATACGCATTATGTACGTGTTTTAGTTAGTGGTGTAATGGGATCAAGTGTAATCTTTTTGTATTTAAACTTCATGAATTAATGAGAAAGGGTGTGCTGAATATTTTTCTCAAACGTTGAGTTTGTGTGGGAGGTTTTGGTCCTCTCTAACAAACCATAATTATCTTGGGAAACCCTGATTTCTCAAATTACCAGAATTTTCTCTTTAATTTCTTTGTTTCTTTTGGGTCTGTATCAGCTTTACAAATTCATCCATGCTGATACGATCATCACCTATAGGTCCAGCATAAAAGGCACGAGCCTCTTGATCATAAACCTCGCTAACAGCTCCGATCGGTGAGATGCTTAACAAGCATATTGTTTGATAATCGAGATTCGAGCTAATTTGAAAACGAGAGACGAGGCCTCGCAAATCTCTCCCGATTTGACTTTTTGTCGTGGCTTTCAGAGTGTGGCTTGCCGTAGTGAAAGGGCCTGATCATGGAGAATGCACTGGGTAAGTAAGCGCTTGGATTATGTCTGGAGAAGATATTTGGAACTCTGAAGATGGAAAAATTCGGTGACATGGACAAATATCAGAAAGTATCATATTTTCTATCTCATTTGCCAATGCAATATAATTTTATTACATTGATGTTTTCCTGTCTCTGCCATTGCGTTTGTTTTCTTCATAGTAAACGACAAAAAGGAAAGACTAGAAAAAGGAGAATTCTACGCTGCAAAAAATCATCAAGCCACCCAAACCACGTCAAAAGTTGTCAGTGATTTTTGATTATTAGTTGTGCATGCATTAATCGAAAATACAAAGTAAAATTTATCAATTGTCAAATTACATGAAATTAATACTTTCTAGAGAACAACATGACATATCATTAATAGAGATTTTTTTTTTTGTCAGGATAAATTATTAGGTTGATTCTTGAATTTTTAATTTTGTGTAATTTTGGTCTTTGATTTTTTTTTTTTTTTATAGCTGGAATGTCCCTAAACTATTAAAATATTGTTACGATAATTCTTTATGTTAATTTTTGAACAGAATCCGTTAGTTAACATCACTTTATAACCTAATTACTAACGAATTTTATTTAAAAATTAATAGAAATGACTATTATAGCAATATTTTAAAAATTTAAGGGCATTCTATATGTTCTTTTTTTATAGCTGGAATGATCATAAACTATTAAAAATATTACTACATGAGTCCTTTCCATTAATTTTTGAACGGAATCCATAGCTAATACCACTTTTTAATTAAAATCTAAAAATTAATGGAAAAGACTATTGTAGCAACATTTTAAAAATTTAGGGACATTCCAGCTATGAAAAAAATTCAGGGACCAGCGTTGTACAAGATTAAAAATTTAGGACTAAATGAGCAATTTATCCTTTTAATTAAATGGTGGTGATAAGAATTAATAGATGCATCAGGATATTCTATCAACACTCCCTTCTTCACCATCATCAGAAAAGGATGTCAACATAAATAAAATATAGTAACAAATTCGTATGCAGGTGCCAAAGAAAAAATAATCGAAGAATGCGCACATAGGCGTCAAAAAGACAATAAAAAATGTACGCACATAAATGCCAAAAAAGTAGTCGGAGGTTATTCTTAATCAAACTGCAACTCTCATCTTGAAAATAAAGCTCAAATATACGTCGTTAAATAGTGACATATATATATATATATATATCATTAATAGAAATATGCAGCTACAAGTAAAGATGACACCAGACATTACACAACATCGCAAAAGAAATTAACAAGAAGTACGTACGGTAATTCTCTTCCCACACAGTACATTACTTCTTCGTGGTTGACAAGAAAAAGGTACATTAATGATCAACATGAATTGCCCTCCTGTAATATAAGCTATTCTTTGATGATGGCAAACACAGTCTGTATGAAGGTAAGAATCAGTGCGATAATGGCAACATTGACCGAAGTAAATGTCCATGGATCATGCATATAGTCACGCAAAAGCACTCTTCGATATGTCTGCCAACGATGTCGGCAATATTCATTCACTTCGTGTGTAAGTTTGAGATAAAACATTTCCTTCACAAAAGTGTCGATGTAAAGCTTGTTGAAGAGTCTCCTTGCATCGTCGATGTTCAGCCAGTTGTATATAGCCCTACTGTTGCTAAGTATTTCCATGTCGTCCTTAGACTTCATCAGGTTGTCAAAAAGAACAGCATAAGAACTGATTATAGGGTCATAATTAGGACAACACTGCTCCAAGCTGATGAGGTTTCGAAACAGAGTCTCTGTGGTCTCATGGATGAATAGAGTCGGAATTTCCAAAATACCTTCCTTCTGGTGGAATCGAATATCCAAGATGGATTCTGAGATACCCATCTTGAATCTGATTCCAGAATCCAGAAGACTTTTAGCTGAAGGCATAGGTTCCGGCTTAAAGAAGAACATTTCTTGATTATCTCCATTCGCCAACATACTAGAATTCAAAACCAATGAATTTCTCAACAAATCAAGAATCTGTTTGCTCGGATGTGATACTAGAGGTGCATACGAAGTTGATTGGGTTGAGAAAATGTTACCAAAGAAGTCGATTGCTAGTTGAATGAGGCGCTTCATGTCTACGGATGTACACGTCAAGTTAAACAAAATGTCAAGCACCATCCAAGGTATTTGATTCTCAAGCAATATCAAGTCATGCCAGAGATATTGAAGCAGAAAAGAAGTAGAGAATATCGGGTCGTTTTCTTCTCTGAGAACTGCATATGCATACTTGCGGAGAAGCTCGATGATGAAGCAACCGTCAAGGACCAAAACCTCTACGAACTTATCTTCTTCCATGCCAATAGGCCCAGAATAGCACTCGCGAGCCTCCTTCCGCATGTTGCTAATAGCTGCAGTGAATCTCTTGATCATCATCAACCTTGTTACAGAAGGACTAAGACGGGAGATAAGGTCACGCAAATAATTGGCTTTGATCATTTCTGTGTGTTCGAGGTTTTCTTTCCCGTGGTGGAAGGGACCGAAAGAAAATCCGTCGGGTACATAAGCATTCAGATTTTGGCTTAATTGTGTGATTGGGATTCTGAATATGCTACACAGAGGTGAAATGGGCATCTCACCAGACACCTTTTCTTCTATCTTCCTTGCCATTGCATCGATGTCAATTTCATGATTTCCGTCAGCGTCCGCAGCCATAGGCTCTCTTTATACTCTTCATTTTATTGTAGGGACAAAAAAACTATATTATCAATTTTTGTGTTTATAAATGGACAGAAATGGTAATTTTTACATTCTAATTTCTTGATAAAAGAACAAAAATACAAAAAGTAATATAGAAATAATATAAGAAACAATCCTGCACAAAAAGCAATCGAAAATAACAAGCGAATGAAACAGATATACTCTCTTATAATCAAAGAAGTATGAGGAATGTAGTAAAAATTATATAAACGAACTTTAAGCAAATTAAGACACGGAGAATTTTGCTCCAAAAAAAAAAAAAGACACTAAGATTTTGATTGGAATTTCTTAAAGGAAAAAGAAAAAAAAAAGAAATTAATTGGAAATGAGAAACTCATGTTTATCCTTGCTTTTTGATATAACATATGGTCGGAGAAAGCCAAAAGGACAACCTATTAATTCTCAACGATTACAACATACATTCATACATACATAAATAAATCGAGCGTACGTATTAGATAGTAATAAACCGAATAAAAAAATCCTTCATAAATATAATTACGTACGATTATGTGTCCAGATACTACAGATCTACAGAATTGACAACATGATTATCAGATCGTTTGTATTATTTTCTCATAGCGATGTAAAATTTTCCGTGATGATAACCAAAAGTATGTTTCATTCAAAATTTGCCCAGAGATTTACGACACCTTTTTTTTTTTTTTAATCGAGTGTATTATCTTCCTTAATCATAACGAGCAAAAGCATTTTAACATACATACATTTTAGCACCCCCCCAACCCAAAAAATTAAAAATTAAAAAATTAAAAAATTAAAAATAAAAAAAAACCTACCACGAATGGAAACCTGATCTGGCTACCAGAACACAAACTTTGACTTGGATCGAAGTTCACCCTCCTAACACAGTGCAGCTAGCTTATGGTTATGCTTGTATTCTTATCTCTAGTATGTGAACATGTGTATATACATATATATACACACACACATATATTCTGAAGAGTTTAGCTTTGTGTACTCATATAAAGTGCAAGTTCCAATTTATTACTTTTTTTTTTTTTTAAAGGTGCATTAACAGAAGGATTAAAAACGTGGAATTAATTATATATCGTTGAACAATTAAACTAGAATCACTTTAGTATATATAATAATTATCTACTAACAGCTATCTTTCCATCAAGAACTCTGATCTGTTTGGAACGTCATTAAAAAAAAAAAATACCCGTTGAGCATTTAATTAAATTAGAGAGTACCATCTCATCGTGAACTCTCTTTTTGAATGAGGAAGGTTCCTCGCAATTGTGGATATGGGAAATATGGTACCTTAATTTCTTTTTTTTTTTAAGAAAAATTAATTAAATATATTAAGTGATATCAGAAAATAAAATATTACCCTAAAAAAAGAGATGATATTTGTTTAAATTGAATTGATTTATGATAAAATATTTATGTTAGATATTTATAGTAGTTTTGATTTGACAACAAATATATTACATATTAAGAAAGAGAAAAATAAAACAAAGGGATGACATGAAAAACACACAAATGTCAAATTTTTATTGGATGTGTGTACCACATAAGTATGATAACGTGGTACATCCGGTCCACCGAATAATTTCTCCTACTACGAGAGATTCAAAATGGACTTTCGTTGTTTATAGTTTTCTATTCCAGATCAAGTACTTTTAAGTGCTACATGCATGTCTTCCAAAAAAAAAAAAAAAACACTTAAATTTGTTACACGTAATCGTAATGAGAAAAGTAAAGCATACCTTCAAATGGCACCACCCTTATATATCTTCTGGAATACGGCAGCTCCCTGTATATCAAATTAAGCTCTGTTTGTTTCCCAGTTTATGGCTCTACAAGGATTAGCATAACCAAATTTATACACTCTAGCGAAAGGAATATTTGAAGAGCCCAATGTGTTTACTCATAGAATAAGGACCTGTTTGGGAGACATTTGAAGATGATATTTTGAAAGTTGAGTTAGAAATGTGTGTTTGAGGGAAAACTTTTGAAAAAATTTTGTGATATAGAAAATAATTTAATATTTAAAATGTGTTCAGAAAAAAATATGCAAAATATATCATTTTATTTGTCTCTTCGATACAAGCATTTTGACAAAAAAAAAAAAACCATCTCCTTTCGATTTGAAATGAGAAAGTTATGGACTTTTAAAGTTTAAGTTTTTTTAAAAATAGAAGATTAAAAAAAATTTGATATAGTGTTGAGATTTTGAAATCCAAATGATATTCAGATAGTAAAATACCATCTGAAACTACGCCCCGCCCCAAATAGGCCCTAAAGTTCCAGGACTTCCAATTATTTTAATCTGGAGTGCGAATGGTTAGCTTCACTTTATAAGCGCTAAACAATTATTTAATCATATATGATAAAGGATTAATTATTGTCTAATTTTAATTGCTTCTCGATTTGTCCTTCCGGTTTTTTTGAAATCACAATGGTATCCTTTAAGTTTAAAAATCTTATTTCCATTCCATCCCTTACAGAAGAAAAAAAAAAAAAAAAAAAAAAAAAAAAAAGAGAGAGAGAGAGTGAAAATGATACAAATATCCTTTAATAATTTATTACAAATATTTATACATTTAAAAAACCACTAAAACCCCTAAACCAATACATCAATTTTTTTAAAAGAAAAATCTAGAATTTAATGCTTTTTATATTACTAGTTTGGGCACGTGCATTGCACGTGTTGAGTCGTGATGAAAATTTTCATAGCATTTAATATGAAGAAATATTTTCTAGAGATTATAAAAAAATATATATTAATAAACAAAGTTGAAGAGTTAAACTTCATGATACAATCATAAAATATACAATAATAACAAAATCAAACATTCTAATAAATAAGATAACAACACACAATTCATTTGTTTTTTTTTTTTTTTCAAAACATATAGAGTTACATTTTATTATCTCAAAAAAGGTTTTAATCCCATTGTTGGCTATACAAAAAATAAAACATTGCAATAAGAAAAAAATGATTGGAAAAAGAAAACTAAAAACGTTTTCAAAATATGATAATGAAGTAAAAGGTAAATTAAAAAAGAGTCAATATGAATATTATACACACATTTTAATTTATATATAGAGTCACATACACACATGCATCTACAAACAAAGTTTAAAAAAAGCAAAATAGTTTATTTTTATAAACATTTTTAGTTGTAGAACAATATGCTAGCCGCAACATTTATACCTACTTGTTCAAAGTTTTACAGCAAAAAGAAGTATATATGAAATGCTAATACATTTCTAAACCTGAGTTCTCACATGACAAGTTATAGTAGGTGTTATCCTAAGCAATATTGGATATGCTTATTTCCTGCATAATGAGCTCCTAAAACTACATTAGGATGGATGATCATTCCAATAGCAGACAAAAGTAGGAAATTTCTAAACAAGAAAACTCGATCCAAACATAAATTTAACATAATATGCTCGAAAATAATGGCAAAACGACGTAAAAGCAAAAATGAAATTCCAAAATGAAAGAATTCTATTAACTTTGTTTTGAAACCTGAAGGCATCATTTGCTCGAAATAAAAAAGAACTCTTTTTTCTGTTGTTTAAACGAAACTTTCTAAAGCAAAAAATAAAACCCAATATTCTAAAATAATATATATTTATATATATATATATATATATATACAGAGTACAAAACAAACACGACACACAACCGTTTTTCAGGGGTTTCCCTATTTCTCTCTCACGGGCAAACCTTTTAAATGTAACTAACAATTGATATCCGTTTTGGTATCCTAAACACACAGGCTCTTTTTAGAGGGTTTTCTCATCTCTTTACCAAGACTGGAAAGAAGGTCTAGAAAGAGAGAGATTGTTGGTGTAAGTGAGGAGTGAGAAACAAGAGAGAGAGACAGAGAAAGATCCATATGGGGAGAGGAAGGGTAGAGCTGAAGAGGATAGAGAACAAAATCAACAGACAAGTGACATTTGCCAAGAGAAGAAATGGGCTTCTCAAGAAGGCTTATGAGCTCTCAGTTCTCTGTGAAGCTAAAGTTGCTCTTATCATCTTTTCCAACCGTGACAAGCTCTAAGAGTTCTGTAGCGGTTCTAGGTACATACATACATACATATATATACACAAACATCTCTCTCTCTCTCTCTTCTCTCTTTCTCTCTCTAGACATGCATGAAAAATGAGAATAATGTTGTCACAAACTCATTTTGCTCCAAGATCTGGGTTTTTGGCAACTGGGTTTTTGTCTTTGGAGGCTCAGTGTGTGAAAAGGATGAGCTTTTCAACCATTTTCTGTTGTTAATTTGCAAAAAAAGAAAAAAAAAATCAGACTTTTTGGTTTTGATCTATTAATAAAACTGGAATTTCTCCCTTGAAGATCTGTAGCTAACTTCATAGATGACTGAATTGTTACATGGGTTTTTATGGGTTTCTTCAAAATTTTATGTTTTCGGGGGATTTGTTGTTAATTTGTAGAGATTTTGGTGTTTGGTTTGTGGGAAATTTCCAATATTGTATCTCACATTTCTATATACATTAAAAATAAAAAATAAAAAGGAATATGTGTACTTATGTAAAATGTTGTCTTTTATTATTCCACAAGTCATTCTAAACTGTGCGAAAAGAATTAGAGACGGTAAATGACAAACTTTGTCACAATAAAACAATAATTTAAAATTAATAAGAGATAAACTAATAACTAATATCAAGAAATTATTAAAAAAAAAAAAAGCATGAGCATGAATACTGTTGCGTCAAAACAGGAATGTCACACTATAAAACTTTGTGCATAGAGTCAGTCGTAAGCTATATATACAAGTATCTTATAGTACAAGTTATACAAGTTGCATAGTAGTACTAACAGTGGTATAAGTCGGGCTTTACAAAAATAAATAAAAAACTTGCAATTAAGAGTCAAAAAACACTATTAAGAAAAAATTATATAGCTGTTTATCCCTACAAACCAACATTGGATTTGCTTTCAAAAAATAAATAAATAAATAAAGATAAAAGGCCATTTATACATTAGGCTTCCAATCAGCTTCCAATCACCAATAAACTTCCCGATGCTGAAGTTGCCTGATCAAAGGCGCAAACTGAAAATGTGGTGGGAAACCCGCCACATGTTTCCCAATGCTACAGAGCATCGGAACGAAAAAGCTAGTCAATGTCCTCTGTGACCAGATATTTGTTTACCGATGCTACCATTAAGTGATTGTGTCGGTAATTAACTAACCGACACCTACCTTTTGGCATCATTTAATTACTGCTACTACTACGCTACTGCTATGCTACAATTATAATGCTTTTGACATCATGCTTCCCAAAGCTTCAGAGCGTTGGGAATGAAAAATCTAGTCAAAGTCCTTTGACTTTGACCAGATATTGTTTACCGACGCTACCGTTAAGTGGTAGTCGCCATTTAATAACTTACAGAATCCATTTAGGGGGGTCGGTAAGTTTTGGCATCAATTAACTACTGCTACTACTACGCTACTGCTATGCTACTACGCTAATGCTCTTGGCATCATGTTTCCCAATACTTCAGAGTGTTGGCAATGAAAAATCTAGTCAAAGTCCTCTGACTTGACCAGATAATGTTTACCGACACTACCACTAAGTGGTAGAGTTGCCATTTACTAACTTACATAATCCATTTAGGTGTCGGTAAGTTTTGGCATCATTTAACTACTGCTACTACTACACTATTGCTATGCTACAACACTAATGCTTTTGGCATCATGTTTCCCAAAGCTTCAGAGTGTTGGCAATGAAAAATCTAGTCAAAGTCCTCTGACTTTGACCAGATAAAGTTTACCGACACCATCATTAAGTGGTAGAGTCGCCATTTACTAACTTACAGAATCCTTTTAAGGGTCGGTAAGTTTTGGCATCATTTAACAACAGCTACTACTACACTAATGTTTTTGTTATTTTTATGCTACTTTTTCTAACTACTACTACTACAGCAAATCCTAATATTACAACTACTACCGCAAAATCTACTGTTACGACTATGGCAATGCTATTGCTATTGCTATTGCTACTGCTACTATGACGGATACGCTACTCCTATTTCTACGCTACTTTTACTACCTAGTCCTACAACTACTCCTACAACTGCAATTATTGCTACTGAAACTAATTCCTACTTCTATTACTATAGATTCTATTAACAAGTACTACTAATTCTACTAATGCTACTACAACTGATACTACTACTAAAGTACTTTCTACTGCTACTTTGCTACTGCTACAGCTAATAAGTTTGGCATTGGAAAAGATGAAGTGCCATGTGGGGAGCGAGTTACATACCTCTATGCATGGATACCGATAAGTGAATGATTTGAAATTTGTACGGCCGCACATAAGCTTGGGATGGTGATTCTACCAAGTTCTCATGGGGGACCTGCCGGTATGCATAAGTGAAAATGCAACTTCAAGTGAATTTCTTTACCTTTTTCTTTCACAGTAACATCAGCACAAAGCTGATTTTTCAATCTAGAGAGACAAAATAGTCACCTATAAGGAATGTGAGCATAGTTCTACATCACGATTGCTTCTTCTTCCAAGGCCAATCCTCTGAATCAACCATAAACCTGCAAGCAATAGAAGCCATCAAACTCGGTCAAAGACTACTAATATATTTCAGTTAAAAAAAAAATGTGTAGTGAAAAGAAGAAAAGGAATATTCAATTCAAGAATCTTTGTGGTGAATAAGTCCCAGAGTAATTTCTCTTTGATCCTTTGAAAGCAAACCCGTATGTGCTACGGATAAAAACATCTCTAAATTATTGTATAAAGTGCAAAAAATAAAAAAAAATAATAAAAAGAGCCACAGTGCTAACTTAAAAGAAAGAAAGCAATCCACGTCTTTGGCCTAAGAGTACTAAAGTCAGCAACGAATTTAAAAATTTTCCCACTCAACGATTTCGAAATATTTTTATTAGTCAAGAGATAAGACTAAAAAATCTGAACTTTATGGAACAAAAATTACTAGAGGGGAGACACAAAATGAAAAGAAAAATGCATGGAAATTATTGAACGGTTAGGCCCCAACTTTTAGTAATATCTTAGGACTACACTGTACTAGACCACCTTCTAGGCCGAACTTATTATATAAAGTGTAAAAGCTTCAATGCAAAAATTGCTGAGACATTCTTACCTATGGGGTTTTCAGTGGCAAGTATCGATGCTCGAGCATTTGTTTTTTTCACAAGGGAAAAAGCTTGGAAGAATCAGAATCCCATCTATAGGATTCTTGTCATCCTCTGTCCCTGTTCAGACCAAAAAACAATTATCTGTTCAAACCAACTATATTTTTGCAACAGAGCTATAAGATCTCAGTAACATTTGTCTTTTCTGAAATGTTCTTCGTGTGACACAATTGATTCCTAGTATACAAATGGAAGCTGGATGAGAAACATCTACTAAAATTAAGATGAGTTATTAAAACAAAGAGAGATTACCAACCTGTCAGACATCTAGTGTCTTGAGCTTTATAACAAGAAATGGGAATGGCCTTTTGTATGGTAGCATCCTCGCCTTATACGCAGTAGTCCTGTCAATAACTTAACAAAAATCAAATAACAACATGAATTAGAAAAAATGATCAAAATCACTCACATGAAGTACTCTAATATGTGTATTTACATGTATGTATGTATGTATGTATGTATGCAATCCTATATGTATGCATGTATGTATGCTTGTATGCACATGTATGTATGTATGTATGCTTGTATGCACATGTATGTATGTATAAAACCAATATAATATATATATATATATATATATGAAAGTAATAAGAGAAGGTCCCTTTTTTCCATAGCTTCTTGGATCATTGTTGGAGAATTGTCAACCGAGTGCTTCTTCCTCCTAAAAAAATTGTCATGACACACCTCAAACAAAGAAAAGAAAAAATGGTAGGGGAAAAAAAAAAAAGGGAAGGTGAAGAACATACGTTTGTTAAGATCTAATTATGTACCAAAGCCTTGTGTTATTGGTACAAACTCCTTTTCCTGCAAATGAAGCTCCTGAAAAGTATAACCGAAGATGTAATTCTTTTAAAGTCTATAAATTTTATTGTAGAGTTCTAGTAGTAGTTATATAAAAATAAAAAATAAAAATAAAAAAAGTACAAGAACAATAAGTTTGAAAGCACACAGAACTACTCACGATGTAGCTTTTCATGACAAAATAGCAACAAGTACTTCATTGGTTTCACGTGATGTGAAAGATTTTGAAAAAGATATAAACGTTGTAAGTTTGGTGAGCATACAGAACCACTTGGAAAAGATTCAGTTCCAGGTGTTGAAGGAGTTACGTACCTCTGTGCTAGGAAATTATTCAAATTTGTTTTCAGGCTTGTCCATACGAATGGGACGGCGGTGCTTCCAAGAACTTCTTAGGGGGGACCTGGCTAAAAGCGTGTTAAAAGTGTAGCTCAAGTGAATTTCAATTTTTTTCACAGTAACAACTGCACAAAGCTAGTTTTATAAAGTAGATAGATAAAACAGTTACCGGTAAGGTATGTTAGCATATTTTTGCATCACGATCACATCTTCTTTCGGGCCATCCTCTGAAACACACCATGCAAGCAACAAAAGTCATCAAACTCAGTTAAAAACAACAAATACATATCTAAAAGAGATGTGAAAAGAAAAGGGAATAAGGAATGTCAATTCAACCAACTCCGAGTGAAGAGCTCCCCAACCAATTTCTCTTCAATCCTTCTAAGCAATCCCGTAGGCGCTACAGACGAAAACACATCCAGTGTTAGCATTTAAAGGGAAAATTATGTCTCATAGGAACTTCTATCTATATAACCATCTATGATATTTGAATTATGGTCATAATAAAGTTTCTTAAAAAATAAAAAGGAATGATTAATCACTCGGTTAGCTAGCCATCAGTAGATTATCATTGGATGGCCTTATAACTAGTTATCTCTTGCTCTAAAGATCTATCTCCCTATGATATGAAAAGACCCAAAAATAAATAAATAAATAAAGTTACGTACATTGGAATCTTTTGAGAACTGTTGGAGAAGTTTCCTATTATGTTGTCAACCTACGTGTTTCCAACAGCAAACTGCATGAAACTGAAGAGATGTAATGAATTAATTTATCTTAAAAGGTAGACAAAAAGTGACTGGTATACAAAACAATACTTAATAGCCCAAGGTAATGGACCAAAGTATCAAAAAAAAAAAAAAAAGATAGAAAACAAACACCATTGATTTCGGATCCAGCAAACTCAAAACACTGGCATCTTCATCAGCCAAATAGACCGAATAAGCCACTTGTCATTGCACCTCGTTCTCCTAACGGCCAATATAAAGGATCAATAACACTTTCAAACTGAGCATTAAGGAATCTGACTTAATAGCCCAAAGTAAAAGACCAAAAGTTTCACCAAAAAAAAAAAAAAGATTGAAAACAAATACCATTAAGGCAAATAGACCGAATAAGCCAAGCAATGGGAGTGGCCTTTCATATGGTAGCAACCTGGCCTGACAAGCAATTGCCCTGTCAAATAATTTGACAAAAATCAAATAACAACATGAATTAGAAAAAAGGATCCAAATCACTCACGTGAAGTTCTACTAATATGTGTATTTACATATTCGTATGTATGAACGCATGCATGAATGTATGCATGTATGTTTGCAAGCCTATATGTATGCATGTATGTATGCTTGTATGCGCCTGTGTGTAAGTACATAAACCTAATAAATAATATTATACATATATATATATATATATGAAAGTAGTCAGAAAAGGTCCCTTTTTGCTATGGCTGCTTGGATCATTGTTGAAGAACCATCAATAGAGTGCTTTCGTATCCCAAATTCCAACTATATAAGAGGAAAAAAAAAAATTTGTCATGACACTCCTAAAATAAAAATAAAATAATTAAAAATTAAATTAAATTAATAAAAAAACAATAATAATAATAATAATAATAATAATAATAATAATAACCAGAATGGAAGGTGAAGAACGTACGGTTGTAAAGAGAGACTTTTGTATCAAAGCCTTGCGTTATTGGTGCCGGCTCCTTTTCGTGCAAATGAAGCTCTTGCAAAGTATAACAAAAGATGTAATTCTTTTGAAGTCTAGGAACGCTGTTGTAGAGAGTTTAGTTTAATAGGTTTCATCAATATGGAACAAGAACAAGAGTGGGAAGAGTTCATACCCTTTCAAGACTCGTGACATCGAGGTCCTTACGCCAAAGCATTAACCCAAAGGGCACAACCTTAGTCACCAGTTGAACAATAAACTGATTTGAGAAGAATTTCCAAAAGAAAAACCATTAGAAATTATTAAAACAGCAGCACAAGCTATTAGTAAAAGGAGAACTATCCTATATAACTACATAAAAAGAAAAGAAGAAAATTTAACCCGCTTAACTCATTTATGTTGTGTTGGCTTATTTTGGAAAAGAGTTTTAAGATAAACTTCTCACTGCCATTGCTTTAGGAAAATCAAACAAACAAACATAGTATTTAGAATTCAGGATAAATCTAAGAATACAATTGCGAAGAACATTTGTGAATGATACATGATCTTAATGTCTCTGTTCTAGTTGTAACAGAAGTATAAACAATATACTAGCGTTGACTATGCTCAAAAGGACCTATAAACATTTTTATTCAAAAAGCTCCTTAAGAGTATGCTGAAATCAGAAACTGGATAGGATTATGCACAACTGAGGTACTAGAGTAAAAAAATATACATATACTGGAGAAACGAAGTAAGTTTTGAAGGTGTTTACCAGTGTATAGTTTATAGGCTAAGGCACCAGAAGCCTCTTGGTCTTGCAACTTGAGGCACTATTTGAGTGACAACCAGCTAAAAAAAAAGGTTTACTAAAAGTTACCAGTGACCAAAAAAATCAAGTAGAAGAACAATTAGTTTGGCAACCACAAAGAACTACTCATGATGCAGCTTCTCATGACAATTAGCAATCTGTACTTTATTGGTTTCACATCATGTCAAAGATGCTGAAAAAGAACAGGTCAGAAATGGAGTAAGTTCGGCGAACATAAGAGAGCAACTCATTGAGACTCTCTGACCACTAGGAAAAGATGCAGTGCCAGGTGTGGAATGAGTAATGTACCTCTGTGCAAGGATTCTGATAAGTTACACTTCAAATTTGTTTTCAGGTTTGCACATAAGCATGAGATGGTGATGCTTCCAAGAACTTCTTATGGTGGACCTGACTACGTACACACGAAAAAGTGTAGCTCTAGTGAATATCATTTTTTTTTCCTCCACTTAACATTCGCACGAAAACTAGCTTTCTAGTTTTGCATCGTTTTGTTAGCATCACCATGATTGCATCGTTTTGCAAAACTAGCTCTAGTTTTGCATCCATAGAGAGAGATAAAACAGTACCGATAAGGTATGTTAGCATCGTTTTGCACCATGATTGCTTCTCCTCTGATGCCATCCTCTGAACCACACCATCTAAGAAATAAAAACCATCAAACTCAGTTGAAGTCAACAAATATATATCTGAAGTAGATTTGAAGAAAAAGGAGACAAGGAACTGTCAATTGAACCAACTCCAAGTGAAGAGCTCCCGACCAATTTCTCTTCAATCCTTCCAAAGCAAGCCTGCAGGCACTATAGACAAAACATATCTAAATTAGCATAGAAAGTGAGAATTAAGTCTCATAGGGACTTCTATCTTTATACCTATCAACAATATTTGAAAGTTTGGTCATACTAAAGTTTCTCAAAAAAATCAAAAGTGATAATTAATCGCTCAGTTAGCTAGCCATCAGTAGATTATCATCGGATGGCCTTAGATTTATATGATTTGAAAAGACAAAAAAAATAATAATAAATAAATAAATAAATTCAAGATCTCGTTGTATATTCATTATATGCTTAGTTTAGTTTATTATAAATAATTTATCTTAAAAGGTAGACAAAAAAGTATACTCAAAACAATACTTAAAATCTAAACTCAAAAATTACCATTGATTTCAGATCAGCAAACTCAGAACACTGGCATCTTCATCAGCCAAACAAACCAAATATGCCACTTATCGTTTCTCCTCGTTCTCCTAACAGACGATATAAACGATCAGTAACACATTCAAACTGAGCATTTTGAAATCTGACTTCATCTGGAAACTAAACTAGTTAAGGAATTACTATTTTCTTTTTCAACAAACTTTGCTGACTATTTATATCAGATCTATCATGCAACTAAGAGTGGATATGTTAATTTGACAAAGAAAGACTATACCTGTCTCTGTTATATAATGTCCTTGCCATTCGCCTTTTGCAGCCCCCTCCCCCCATTGTTCCATCTGTCAAATTGAACAATAACAGAAGGATTAGAACAGTAACATCTGCACAAAGCCAGTTCTATGATGTAGAGAGATAAAACAGTTACCGAGGAAGTATGTTAGCATAGTTTTGAGCCACGATCGCTTCTCCTCTGGGGCCATCCTTTGAACAAGACCATGTAAACAATAAAAACCATCAAACTCAGTTGAAGTCAACAAATATATATCAATTTGAAGTAAATGTAAAGAGGAAAGGAGCCTTCGATTCAACCAACTCCACGGTGAAGAGCTCCCCGACCCATTTCTCTTCAATCCTTCCAAAGCAAGTCGATAGGCACTATAGACAAAATCATATCTTAGCATATAAAGTGAAATAGCAATTAAAAGAAAAACAATCTAGGACTTACGCCAAAGTATACTAACAAGTCAAAAGTGCATTTTAAAATTGTTACATTTTGTATAGAAATTCTTACCTGTAGGGTTTTTAGTGGCAAGTGTCGATGCTCGAGCATAGAATTCGAACTACAGCATTCCGTCATCCTCTGTCACTGTTCAGACCAAACAAAACTATTAATCAAGTGGAAATATTAGACAATATATTTAGATGACCTGGCTATAAGATCTCAACAACTTTAAAAGCTTAACATTTTGTCTTTCCATGGTCCTAAAATGCTCTTTCTGCAGCACTATTATTTCCTAGTATACAAATAGAAACATGATGAGAAACCTCTAGTAAAATTAAGATTCAAATTGAGCCCATAAATAAGCATGAACACTAAGGCTAACTATTTGTTTTCTAAAGGCATCAACATTAAAGCTAATTATAAAGCAGGAACAGAGAGAGAAAATATCAACCTGTCCAACATCTAGTGTCTTGTTCATACCAAGCAATGGGTGTCGCCTTTCATATGGTATCCTTGCCTGTAACACAGCTACCTGCCAAATAATTTGAATGACCAAAATAAAATAGCAACACGATCTAGATAAAAGGCTCCAAATCACTCACGAAGTTATGTCATGTGTATGCATATATGTATATATGTATGTATGTATGTATGTCTGAATGTATGTATGAATGCATGCCTGTATGTATGTATGTATGAATGAATTCCTATATGTAAACATGCATGGATGCACGTCTATATGTAAAAAACCATAGCAAGATAATATATATACGTGTACATATATATATAAATATATATATATATATAAGTAATCACAAAAGGTCCCTTTTCGCCATGGATGGTTGAATCATTGTTGGAAAATTGTCGATCGTGTGCTTCTTCTTCCTCTTATTTATTTCTTATCTTCCAACTGTTTGAGAGAGAGAAAAATAAATTGTCATGAAACACATAAAAAATAAAAATAAAAAATAAAAACAAACTCAAAACAATCTTCCAAATTCCACTTAT
Organism: Ficus hirta; assembly: GCA_038430175.1. Taxonomy (NCBI): domain Eukaryota; kingdom Viridiplantae; phylum Streptophyta; class Magnoliopsida; order Rosales; family Moraceae; genus Ficus; species Ficus hirta. The sequence continues at coordinate 26,700,740 of CM076591.1, read as the reverse complement.
TTATTTGCCGGTTAAGCATGTGAGAAGAGTTCTTCGTCATGATCACTTCTTCCTCCACAGCCATCCTCTGAACCACCCATCAACCTGCAAGCAAATTTAAAATAAATAAATAAAAACCATCAAACTCAGTCAAAGACTACTAATAGATGTCTATAAGACTTTTACGAACTAATTAGCAAATGCACAAATCTTGTCCCAAACGATAATATCTCGCAGTTACAAGTAAATTCCAAACCAGTAACTAAAAACAAGAAACCAAACAAACAAACGGAAAAAGATAAAGGCTAAAAGTTTATATACCAATACAAATGTTTTAACTGCAAGCTCTAGATATGATCATAGGACCGCCTTAGAAAAGGAAGTGATGCTCCTTCCATCGTCAAGAGCTTCAGAAAAAGGAACTAAAAACTGTTGAAGAGTTTGCCGACATCACAAAATGGATAGAATTATCCACGACTGTGCCAAGAAGCAAAAATTTACTGCAGAAAAGAAATTTTTTTTGCAGGACTTTACCTAAGTAAAGGAATTGCAAAACGAAGAAAGGACGGACTTACATTTGCACTGATGTATGTTGAACTCCATAAGCAATAGAGTTCCACAGAAACAAGGATTAAGGCATGGTATCATAGTTTAAGAAAGACCAAGCAAACCTGGAAATCAGTAGATAAAATTACTAGCTTGACTTTATGGGGTAAATTAGAGGACACAATCTACTCAATTCACTTTACTAGTTCTTACTTGATAAGGAACTAAAAATTTGATTAAATAAAACACTCGGTTTTATTGAAAAATAGAAATCTTATCCCAATTAAGATGGGAAACAAACCTGGAAAGTTTCAACTAATCAATTGACACGTGCTATATATATATGGTTTCTCTCTATATAGCATGCAACCTAAATGAAGATAATTAATAACAAAGAAAACGATACCTGTCATCTTTATTAAATACGATGCCTGATATTTGCCTCTCCGTAGAATTTGAACACAAAAAGGGTAACTATCACTATAATCTGGAAATAAATGCTTGTATTAAACAAGAGTAGAGACTCTGATCAAACAAAACAAAATGCTGAAATTAAAAGCGAAACTTTTAGAAGGAAAACCAAAGGAAATACCTTGACTGTGAGTTGTTATGTTGGAGCCAAAATCATGCCTTTTCCCATTCTTATCATCCTCGTCTCCAAATAAAATGCCAAATCTTAAGCTCCCCAAATACCCATAATCTGAAATCGAAAACCCAAATACCCAGAATCTGAAATAGGAAACCCAAATACCAAAATTTCGCAGTTTTTCTGAAAACCCAAATGCCCACATTTTCCAATTTACTGAAGAAATACCCAGAATGCTCTCTCTCTCTTCTCTCTCCTCTCTTCTCTGATCAGAATGGTTCTCTCTCTGCTTGTCTTCAAAGAAATACTACTCTCTCCCAACGGTACGATTTTCTTTTTGGTGCGAACGGTAAGATTTTCTCGCTCCTCTTAGCGCGAACGGTAATATTTTCTCGCTCTTTTTGGTGCGAAGCGCCAACGGTGAGATTTTTATTTTTATTTTTGCTTTTGTATTTTCTTGATTAAAAACGAAATATGCTGAATACTGATTAAAGAAAATCTTGTTGGGAATGACCTGTCGTTTTATAAGAATATTGTCGTCTTTTGGCAATGTCTTTTTTTTTTTTTTTTTTTTTTTTTTTTGGGTTGCTAAGTAATGTCTTCAACCTCTAATGTTGTCGTTAAAAAAAAAAAAGTGTTTCATATTGTCGTTTTTAAGCTATTCTCGAATCTCGATTGAGGAACAGTGTGATGTACCTCCAATGTACTTTTTTCTACAAAGAAGAAATTTTAATGTTTATTTACTTATATATTTTAGGGGAGACGACATTTCAATTTGAAATAAGGATTTATCCCCTTTCTAGTTGGTTTTTTTTGGAAATGGACAAAATCTAATTTTCTTTTTAATGTTTATAATTAATTTAAAATTAGTTTAAGATTAAAAAAATAGTTTAAGCGCAAAAATATTGCTGTTGGTGACCTATAATATTAGGTAAGATTTTGTAAGGTTATAATAGTAATTTTGTAGTTTATTTAAATAAAAGAAAAAGCATATGATGCATGATAACTTTTTTTTTTTTTCTAATGACAAGATAATAAGGACCTATTTGGAATAATGATTGCAGTTGGAGTTTTATAGGTTGTAATTGAAATATCTTTTTCATTGAAGTGTAAATTGTAAATGAATTGTAATATAGAAAAAAGTGTAAAAATTTTAAATAAATTCGGAAAAAATTTTGTAATATGAATATTATTTCATTACTCTTGTCATTCTGTGTGATTTTTTTTTTTTTTTTGTTTTTGTAAATCATCTCATTTCGACTTGAAATAAGAAAGTTATAGATTTTTCAAATTTAAGGTTTTTTTTTATGGAAGAAAAAGAAAATAAGATGTAGATTTGATAGTTTTGGAGTTTAGTTGTGAAATTTCATTTGGAAACATATGTATCCAAACAATAATAATAATAATAACAACAGCAGCAGCATCAACAATAATAATAAACAAATGAAGATTAAAATACAAGAAACCCCTAACTAATTAGTCATGAAAAATACTAAGGATATTAATTCTAATCCTAACTTTTTAAGTACCAACCAATGTGTCACAGGAGTTGTCATTTTTTATTGATAAGTGTTTAAAATATTATCATATCTATTAATTGTATCTACTAATAAAAATATGATACGTAAGTTAGTACTTATAAAGTTAATATTAAAGTTCATGTCACACTCCTCAATTAGTCCCTTGGCTTGATAACAATTTGAGCCTCAAATTTTGAGGATTGATTTTTCTCATTCTTTCTTTTTTCATTCCTTATTTTCCTGACTCTACTAAGTTAGCATTCCTTTTTTATATCTATACTAATTTAACACGCGTGATAATATATTACTAAAAGATACAAGAATTTAAATAGAAAATACAAAAAAAGAAAAGAAAAAGTGCAAAACGATAAAATAAGGAAAAGAAAGAAAAAACCGAAACTTCAAACAAAACTTAAAAAACAAAAACTGAATCTTCTTAACCAAATTTCAAAAAAATTTAGACAAAACCTTTTTAACCAAATTAATTAAAAATATAAGAGTTTAATAAGAAAATTTTTTTAAAAAAAAAAGGAAAGAAAAGGTACAGAACAATTAAACAATAAAAAGAAATTAAAAAAAAATCAAAACACCATATGAAAACTTTAAAAAATAAATAAATAAATGAACCAAAACTTCATATCGAAACTCAAAAAAAAATTTAGTCGAAACCTTTTTCTAATCAAATTAAAAAATCATAAAGAAACTAAAAAAAAAGAACTCCATAAATTGAGAAGGAAATAATAATAAAAAAAAAGCACAAAATGACATAAGAAGAAAAAGAAAGATAAAAGTATTTTTAATCAAATTAAAAAATCACATCGAAACGTCATTACGAAACTTTAAAGAAAAAAATCTAAAAAAATATATTCTCACTTTAATTATTGATGATAGACATATATTTATTATTAAATAGATATATAGAGGATTATGTATATATGTATATATATGTAATGAGAAGTGAAAAAGATAAAAGAAATTTAAAAAAAAAAAGAGATAAAAGAAGAAAGAATGATAAATTCATAAAAGAGAAGTGAAAAGAAAAACAAGATTCATACATATATATCCTTCATATATGTTAATATATGTGATGAGAGATGAAAAATATAGAAGAAACAAATAAAAGATAAAAGCATAAAAGAAAATAAATGAGAGAAAAAAAAAAAAGAAAAAAAAAGCATAAAAGCATAAAAGATAAGTAAAAAAAAACAATGGGGTGACACATGGCAAAAGAAGGAGAGTGCATTTTGGCTCTTTTATATATACTAATTCAGGTACATGCGATGCACGTATTGAGTAGTAATTGAAAATTTTCATAACGTAGAATATGAACACTAATATGTCAAAATGGAAAATAAAAGAAAAAATTTTATTTAAAGATATTAGAAGATACATTAATAATAGTCTAAGTGAAAGCACAAAATTTAATCATGGAAAATTGAAAAAAAAAAAAAACACACACACACACACGAAATAGAAATCAAACTTGATCACAAACAATAAGATTAAATTTTCCGATGAGAAAGCTGAGATTACACGATATATGTATGTGTGTGTGTGTGTCATAGACAATGATGAAAGCTGAGCTTCTAATGAAGAAACAATGAAAAAGGAACTACAACAAAAAAGTCTTCAATGACATTTAAAAAATGTCGTCGATGGGATTCGATGACATTTTTACAAAGGTTATTAAATGGGGATGCCATGGAAAGTCTGAAAATTTTAATGACATTTTTTAAAATGTCGTGAAGGATGTTGTTAATTCCTTTTCTATGACACTAAAATACCGTCATCAAATTTTTTTATTTAGTAGACACATTTTCCACAACATCCAGAAAATGTCATGAGCAAATTTTGTCACCACCTTTTTCAATGTCGTGAATTCATATTTAATTTGTTTTTTGGTAGAACATAAAATTGTCATTTTTTTTCATAAATTCTAATTTTCACAATAAAATTTGGATAAAATATAAATAAATATAAAATTATTTTGATTAATTAAATGTAGTATTTTAATATCAAACTCACAAGAAGAATTACGTCAAAGAAAATTCACAAGACTAAAACAATTGTCATAGTTCTAATATCATTTACATGTAATTATACAAAAAACATTATCTTTACTTTTGGCTTCCCCTTCGGCCTTCTCCCATAATACAGATTTAGAAAAGAAGAAAAAACTAAGAAAACCACCCCCTCAAGAGAAGAAAAAAAAAAAAAAAAAGAGTTGCATCATTTTTTATCTTCTTCTCCACTTTGATCTGAAACAGAGCATCTTGGGCAGAATGACGAGGACAAAGCATCACCGGAATCATCAAGATCATGATCTCCTTTTTATCCCAAACTTTCTTCCAACCATTCCCTCTCTAGCCTTCCAAGCCGACACAGTTAAACCATTGGTTTTGCTTTTATTTTATCTTCTATACCTTACTCTGCCTGCGGAAATCAAGAGCCCATAGAAAGCAATTAAGCTTCTGTTCAACTGCCCAACAAAAGGATTCATGAGGTAAAAGAAAAAAGAAAAAAGTGCCCAGTAAAATGACCTCCATGGGGAAAGGTGAAATCGCCCTCCATCGTACTGCAAGAATTTGATGTGTATGTGGGACGAACCCGTAGCGTAGGCTCTAATTCAGGCCATCGGATGGCAAATGCGAGTTCTTAAAATGGGAGTTTATTGTCATCTTTTATTTTCGTCACATCAGTTCTTAAATTACTTTCAATCAAATTTACGGCTGTATTATTTTTTGTTACAATATTTTTTGTTTATTTTTCTAAAAATGCACTTGCAATTAAATTTTAAACTTTTTTTTTTGTGCCAATTTTCATTCCAGGATCCGTCCTTTAAAAAAAAATAGAAAAAGCCCATGCAAAACGATGATTTGCTATTGAAATTTTAATTTAATTTAATAGTCAATACACGTGAATAATATTCTCAATAGGATAAGGCTCGAAATAAAGAATGATAAAGCGAGCAAAAAAATTTAGAAATTCACAAAAGGTTGTGGTGGATCTTTTAGTTCGAGAACCAAACTATATATGGCACATAACTCAGTAATTAAATCCTTGTGGTTGCAGACGAAAGTTCTTTGGAAACTTATAATAGACATCTTCATTCTTTACCTTAGTGGAGTGATTTGATTGTTAGGATTTCTCGAAATTTTTGTGAAGTTAATTGCAAATAAATTAGTAAATTATTCGATTCAACATCATTAACTTTAAAGGTAATTTTTGACTTCGGAATTTATTTATCTTCCTTTGCTTTATCGCTCTATGAATGGTATATTCATTTTTATAAGTTTCCTTTGGGTTTTTAATGTGTTTTGTTTATTATGGATCATGCACCTTTTTCTTTTTTCGTTGTCAGAATTTTTTTCTTTCAGGTTTTTTCTGACAAAGTGTTTTTATGAATCACCGAGTTTGTTTGAATAGTCCTATGTATTTTCTTTCATTTTTGAAGTGGGTTTGTTTATTTGGACAAACTTCATTGTATTTTCTTTTTATTATTAATATCATGTATGATGAGTAGATGATGAGGATATTAAAAGGATACCGATTTAGTAATGACCAATCAGTAACTGACTATAAAATTTAGTGATTTCAGTGAATGACTATGAAATTTGGTGACTAACTTTATGGTCGTTCTGATTGACTGTAAGTTAATAGCTGATTGATCGAATTAACTATGTTCTATAGTCAATCATTAATTGACCATTTAAGAAAATTTATTAACCATTTAAAAAAAAGTATCATTTAATATTTAGTATAGTTAATCACTGATTGACCGGAAAATTATTGATTTTGGTTATGATCAATCAGTGATTGACTATGATTAATCAGTGATTGAGACCTTTTAACTAACTTTTTAAAAACTTAGGCCTTTTAACTCATTTTTTTAAAATTTGAGCCATTTATTATGAAACTTATTAAAAAAAAAAAAGGCCATTTAGTTATAAATCCCATTTTAAAAATTATGTTTTTTTTTTGGTAGAACATTTAGCCTTTGTTTGGTATTTTAATTCTAACTCAAATTTTTTATCACAATTTTTGTCTGTTTATGAAAAATCAACAAAAATTATAACTAGATTTTTGAAAAGTCAATTAACTCCAACCGTCAAACTAAACAGACTCCTAAAAATAATGTTATTTCTTGAGAAATTGGGTTTTCAACCATAAAAGGGAATTCCGCCGGTTGGTTTCTAAAACGAAGTCTTGCATTTAAACGTAAGAATATACATATATATATATATATATGTATATGTTTCTTTTGATATATATATATATATTTAATAGTTGGTTGTCATACGAAACTAAAATTACGAGTAGTAGTATTGCTCCAATTGGATTGGGTAAGGAAAAAATTACATTATTAAAATAAATATAATATTGTATCTCACATTTCTATATACATTAAAAAAATAAAAAAAAAGAAAGGAATATGTGTACTTATGTAAAATGTTGCCTTTTATTATTCCACAAGTCATTCTAAACCGTGCGAAAAGAATTAGAGACGGTAAATGACAAACTTTGTCACAATAAAACAATAATTTAAAATTAAAAAGAGATAAACTAAGAACTATTATCAAGAAATTATTAAAAAAAAAAAAAAGCATGAGCATGAATACTGTTGCGTCAAAACAGGAATGTCACACTATAAAACTTTGTGCATAGAGTCGGTCGTAAGCTATATATACAAGTATCTTATAGTACAAGTTATACAAGTTGCATAGTAGTACTAACAGTGGTATAAGTCGGGCTTTACAAAAATAAATAAATAACTTGCAATTAAGACTCAAAAAACACTATTAAGAAAACAATTATATAGCTGTTTATCCCTACAAACCAACATTTGATTTGCCTTCAAAAAATAAATAAATAAATAAAGATAAAAGGCCATTTATACATTACGCTTCCAATCAGCTTCCAATCACCAATAAACTTCCCGATGCTGAAGTTGCCTAATCAAAGGCGCAAACTGAAAATGTGGTGGCAAACCCGCCACATGTTTACCAATGCTACAGAGCATCAGGAACGAAAAAGCTAGTCAATGTCCTCTGTGACCAGATATTTTTTACCGATGCTACCATTAAGTGATTGTGTCGGTAATTAACTAACTGACATCTACCTTTTGGCATCATTTAATTACTACTACTACTACGCCACTGCTATGCTACAATGATAATGCTTTCGACATCATGCTTCCCAAAGCTTCAGAGCGTTGGGAATGAAAAATCTAGTCAAAGTCCTTTGACTTTGATCAGATAATGTTTACCAACGCTACCGTTAAGTGGTAGTCGCCATTTAATAACTTACAGAATCCATTTAGGGGTCGGTAAGTTTTGGCATCAATTAACTATTGCTACTATTATGCTACTGCTATGCTACTACGCTAATGCTCTTGGCATCATGTTTCCCAATGCTTTAGAGTGTTGGCAATGAAAAATCTAGTCAAAGTCCTCTGACTTGACCAGATAATGTTTACCGACACTACCATTAAGTGGTAGAGTTGCTATTTACTAAGTTACATAATCCATTTAGGTGTCAGTAAGTTTTGGCATCATTTAACTTGAAAGAAGAATTAGGGAATAATTGACTGTATTTTCTATATTTTGTTGAGAAGAATACATCACACATATATACATGATTTCAGTCTCCATAAACGGGAAACCAGAAACTACTGTCCCTAAAAATCTGCTATACAATAATCCCCCTAAACAATCGGGAAACTGCCCTAAACAATAGAGAAACAAATATGCTATTCTAAATCTAGAAAGAATAATATTCGGTAAATACCCGAATATTCCTACACTCCCCCTCAAGCTGGAATGTAAATATTTGTCATTCCTAGCTTGTTCACCAGATCTTCAAAGTGTGGTTTGTGGAGACCTTTTGTCAGGATGTCGGCAGTCTGTTCCTTAGTTGGAATGTATGTCATGCAGAAGCTTCCATTGTCAATTTTTTCTCTGATAAAATGACGATCCACTTCTACATGTTTTGTTCGATCGTGATGAACTGGATTGTGAGCGATACTAACTGCAGCCTTGTTGTCGCAGTAGATTCTCATAGGAGAATGACTTGAGATCTTCAATTCTTCCAGGAGTCGTCCAAGCCAAATCCCCTCACACATACCATGTGCTAATGCTCGAAACTCTGCCTCTGCACTGCTCCTAGCCACCACTGGTTGCTTTTTGCTTCTCCATGTCACTAAATTACCCCAAACATAAGTACAATATCCTGAGGTTGATCTTCTGTCCACTGAAGAACCTGCCCAGTCTGCATCAGTATAAATTTCCACAGCCTTGCAGTCACCCTTTTTGAATAACAGTCCCCTTCCAGGAGTTCGTTTCAGATACCTTAGAAGTCTAAGAACTGCCTCGAGATGTCTTTCTTTGGGTGAGTGCATAAATTGACTAACAACACTCACGACAAAGGCTATATCAGGACGGGTATGAGACAAGTAAATGAGTTTGCCCACTAACCGCTGATACGACTCTTGATCAATATCCTTTCCACCATCCATCCCAAGCTTGACGTTAGACTCCATAGGTGTCTCAGCTGGTTTACATCCTAGCATGCCTGTTTCTTGAAGAAGATCGAGTACATACTTTCTCTGAGAAACGAAGATTCCAGAACTGCTCCTGGCGACCTCCATACCCAAAAAATACTTGAGAGCACCTAGATCCTTCAACTCAAACTTGCTAGCAAGATACCCCTTCAATGATTCCAACTCAGATTGATCATCTCCAGTAACAATTATATCATCTACATATACTATAAGGATTGCTTTTTTTCCCTCCTTAGAGTGTTTGTAGAAGATAGTGTGATCAGACTGTGCTTGAACAAAGCCCCGCTCCTTCACAGCTTGGGTAAATTTCTCGAACCACTCCCTTGGAGACTGCTTCAAGCCATAAAGTGACTTCCGTAGTTTACACACCAATTCTTTCTTCTCAAATCCTGGAGGAGAATCCATATACACCTCTTCATGCAAATCCCCATTGAGAAAAGCATTCTTCACATCTAGCTGCTGAAGTGGCCAATCAAGATTAGCTGCTAAGGATAGGAGCACTCTTACCGAGTTGAGTTTGGCTACAGGAGCAAAAGTTTCCTTGTAGTCTATACCAGAAGCTTGAGTAAAACCTTTGGCAACCAGTCTTGCTTTGTATCGATTGACACTGCCATCTGCATTAAACTTGACTGTGAACACCCACTTGCATCCCACTGTCTTCTTCCCGCTAGGGAGTTTCACGAACTCCCATGTACCATTCTTCTCCAAAGCTCCCATTTCCTCTTGAACTGCGAATCTCCACTTGGGATCTGCAAGAGCCTCCTTAATGTCTTTCGGTATCTTAATATTCGTTAGAGTGGTAGTGAAGGCCGAAAAACTGGGAGACAAATTTTCATATGAGACATATTTCGAGATTGGGTGCTGTGTACATGACCGTGTACCTTTCCTGAGGGCGATGGGCAAATCCAGATCTGAACTGTCACTGAAATCAACCGACCTACTAGTAGTTTCTGGACCTGGGAGAGGAACCGGTTCAGACGCCTGACCTTGCTGGGCATCAGGCTTGCTACTATTCCGAGAATGATTCCTGCGTGAATAAACAAGTAACTGAGGTACCAAGTTAGTCTCTCCTATTTCCAATTGATCATAATGAGGCATAATAGGCTCGGATGAATCAGGCAAAGGTTGTGGTGAGGACTCAGGTGGCTCGATTTGAATAGGTAAAGGCAGAGGGACTGGTTGTGATATGGAGGTTTGCTCAATGGTGAAATCCCACGATCCATCTTCATCTAAATTCTCCCCCTGAAGATGAGAGGTAGGGAAGTATGGTTGAGTTTCATGAAAGGTGACGTCCATGGATACAAACATACGACGAAGACTAGGCGAGTAGCATTTGTATCCACGCTGAGTAGAAGAATATCCTATAAAAACACACTTAATTGCTTTTGGATCAAGTTTTGAACGATTCTGGGAATGGACATGGACAAATGCAGTGCAACCAAAAATCTTAAGGGGAATAGAGGAGAAAGATCGAAACATGGGATAGGTTTGCAGAAGAACGGACAAAGGGGTTTGGAATTGGAGAATCTTGGATGGCATACGATTTATAAGATGTGTTGCTGTTAAGATAGCTTCTCCCCAGAGGTATTTTGGAACATGCATTGTAAACATTAGGGCTCTAGCAACTTCAAGTAAATGACGATTTTTCCTTTCTGCTACACCATTTTGCTGGGGTGTATCAGTGCAGGAACTCTGATGAATAATACCATTAATTGCTAGATATTCACCTAAGATAGACTTAAAATATTCTGTCCCATTGTCGGTTCTCAAGACTTTAACGGAGGTTTGGAATTGAGTCTTTATCATGGAGTGAAAGGTTTGAAAAATTTTGGAAACCTCGGATTTTTCTTTAAAAAGATACACCCAACAAACTCTGGTATGGTCATCAATAAATGTAATAAACCATCTAATCCCAGTGACGTTTTTTACACGAGAAGGTCCCCATATGTCACTATGAATCAGAGTGAATGGAGAAGACTCTAGATATGGTTTAGCTGGATATGAGGTACGAGTGTGTTTGGCTAATTGACATATATCACAACGAAAGGAACTAGGATTTTTATTGATAAAAAATTCTGGAAACAAGCGTTTGAGATAATGAAAATTCGGATGGCCTAACCTATGATGCCACATCATTATATCTTTATTGGAAATAGAAGATACACACTTAGCTATTGTAATCTGTTTATCCATACATTCATCCTTCTGAAAATAGTAGAGTCCACCATCCTCCTTAGCAATGCCAATCGTCCTCTCCGATCCCTGCTCCTGTATATGACAAGAAGTAACGGAAAAAGTAACGGTGCAATTAAGGTCCTGAGTGAGCTTGCTAATAGACACCAAATTGCATGCTAATTTTGGAACATGAAGAACTGAATGTAGCACAAGTTGGTCAGACAAGCGAATAGATCCTTTTCCAGCAACGCAAGAGAATGTTCCATCTGCTATTTTTACTCTTGAGCTTCCATGGCATGGAGTATAAGAGTAAAAAAGGAATGAATTACCTGTCATATGATCGGAAGCGCCAGAGTCAAGTATCCATGGTATTTGGTTTTCTACATGAAGGGCTGTACCTTGATGAGCAAAACGGCTGGTTGCAGTCACGGGATTAGGCACGGTTTGCGGTTTCAGAAGAGCGAGCAGCTGTTCAATTTGATCTTTGTTCAATGAAACTCCAGTTGTCTCGTGGGACCACTGGAGGAAATTCTTGCCATTCAGCTTGTGATTTGTAATCTGCAGTGATGACCCTTCTCCAAAAGACTGAGCAACCACAGTCGGTGTGACTGGGCTGAGAGTGGAGAATGGTGAGCCATCCTTGTCAGTACCGATAACTTCCTTCTCTGAACTCATTGCCGTGGAAACACACTACCCAGAGGACGATGAGTGATGAAGACGAGAAGACGATGAACGACGAACGACGAACGACGGACGACGAACAATGAACGACGTCGTGGAAAAAAAACGACGAACGACGAACGATGAACGTGGAGAAACTACGACGAACGACGAACTAACGACGAACGACGAACGACGAAGAACGATGAATACGACGAACGACGAACGATGAACGATGAACGACGTCGTGTAGAAACGATGAAGACGATGAAGACGACGAACGACGGACGATGAACGATGAACGACGTCGTGGAGAAACGATCAAGATGACGAACGACGAACGACGGAACACAACTCGACAGAAATTCCAGAACTGGAGCCTTCGCGATTGTCGGAGAGAACAGATCTCCGTGACTGCAACGTCGTGAAGGAAGACTTAAAAAAAAAAAAAAAAAAAAAGAAAAAAAAAAAAGAAAAAAAGAAAAAAAAAAACGATATAGTTTGAGCGTGAGGCTCTGATACCATGAAAGAAGAATTAGGGAATAATTGACTGTATTTTCTATATTTTGTTGAGAAGAATACATCACACATATATACATGATTTCAGTCTCCATAAACGGGAAACCAGAAACTACTGTCCCTAAAAATCTGCTATACAATAATCCCCCTAAACAATCGGGAAACTGCCCTAAACAATAGAGAAACAAATATGCTATTCTAAATCTAGAAAGAATAATATTCGGTAAATACCCGAATATTCCTACATTTAACTACTGCTACTACTACGCTATTGCTATGCTACAACACTAATACTTTTGGCATCATGTTTCCCAAAGCTTCAGAGCATTGGGAATAATAAAACTGGTCAAAGTCCTCTAACTTTGAACAAATAATGTTTACCGACACTACCTTTATGTGGTAGAGTCGCCAATTAACTAACTTACAGACACCATTTAGGTGTCGGTAAGTTTTGGCATCATTTAACTACTGCTATGCTAATGCTTTTGGCATCATGTTTCCCAATGCTTCAGAGTGTTGGCAATGAAAAATCTATTCAAAGTCCTCTAACTTTGACCAGATAAAGTTTACCGACACCACCATTAAGTGGTAGAGTCGCCATTTACTAACTTACAGAATCCTTTTAAGGGTCGGTAAGTTTTGGCATCATTTAACAACTGCTACTACTACACTAATGTTTTTGCTATTTTTATGCTACTTTTTCTAACTACTACTACTACAGCAAATCCTAATATTACAACCACTACTACAAAGGCTACTGTTACTACTATGGTAATGCTATTGCTATTGCTACTGCTACTATGACGGATACGCTACTTCTATTTCTACGCTACTTTTACTACCTAGTCTTACAACTACTCCTATAACTGCAATTATTACTACTGAAACTAATTCCTACTTCTATTACTATAGCTTCTACTAACAAGTACTACTAATTCTACTAATGCTATTTCTACGCTACTTTTACTACCTAGTACTACAACTACTCCTATAACTGCAATTATTACTACTGAAACTAATTCCTACTTCTATTACTATAGCTTCTACTAACAAGTACTACTAATTCTACTAATGCTACTACAACTGATACTACTACTAAAGTACTTTCTACTGCTACTTCGCTACTGCTACAGCTAATAAGTTTGGCATTGGAAAAGATGAAGTGCCATGTGGGGAGCAAGTTACATACCTCTATGCATGGATACCGATAAGTGAATGATTTGAAATTTGTATGGCCGCACATAAGCTTGGGATGGTGATTCTACCAAGTTCTCATGGGGGACCTGCCTGCATGCACAAGTGAAAATGCAACTTCAAGTGAATTTCTTTACCTTTTTCTTTCACAGTAACATCAGCACAAAGCTGATTTTTCAATCTAGGGAGACAAAATAGTCACCTATAAGGAATGTGAGCATAGTTCTACATCACGATTGCTTCTTCTTCCAAGGCCAATCCTCTGAATCAACCATAAACCTGCAAGCAATAAAAGCCATCAAACTCGGTCAAAGATACTAATATATTTCAGTTAAAAAAAAATGTGTAGTGAAAAGAAGAAAAGGAATTTTCAATTCAAGAATCTCTGTGGTGAATAAGTCCCAGAGTAATTTCTCTTTGATCCTTTGAAAGCAAACCCGTATGTGCTACGGATAAAAACATCTCTAAATTATTGTATAAAGTGCAAAAAATTAAAAAAAAATAAAAAGAGCCACAATGCTAACTTAAAAGAAAGAAAGCAATCCACGTCTTTGGCCTAAGAGTACTGAAGTCAGCAACGAATTTAAAAATTTTCCCACTCAACGATTTCAAATAAATTTTTATTAGTCAAGAGATAAGACTAAAAAATCTGAACTTTATGGAACAAAAATTACTAGAGGGGAGACACAAAATAAAAAGAAAAATGCATGGAAATTATTGAACGCTTAGGCCCCAACTTTTAGTAATATCTTAAGACTACACTGTACTAGACCACCTTCTAGGCCGAACATATTATATAAAGTGTAAAAGCTTCAATGCAAAAATTGCTGAGATATTCTTACCTATGGGGTTTTCAGTGGCAAGTATCGATGCTCGAGCATTTGTTTTTTTCACAAGGGAAAAAGCTTGGAAGAATCAGAATCCCATCTATAGGATTCTTGTCATCCTCTGTCCCTGTTCAGACCAAAAAACAATTATCTGTTCAGACCAAATATATTTTTGCAACATAGCTATAAGATCTCAGTAACATTTGTCTTTTCTGAAATGTTCTTCGTGCGACACAATTGATTCCTAGTATACAAATGGAAGCTGGATGAGAAACATCTACTAAAATTAAGATGAGTTATTAAAACAAAGAGAGATTACCAACCTGTCAGACATCTAGTGTCTTGAGCTTTATAACAAGAAATGGGAATGGCCTTTTGTATGGTAGCATCCTCGCCTTGTGTTATTGGTACAAACTCCTTTTCCTGCAAATGAAGCTCCTGAAAAGTATAACCGAAGATGTAATTCTTTTAAAGTCTATAAATTTTATTGTAGAGTTCTAGTAGTAGTTATATAAAAATAAAAAAAGTACAAGAACAGTAAGTTTGAAAGCACAGAGAATTACTCACGATGCAGCTTTTCATGACAAAATAGCAACAAGTACTTCATTGGTTTCACATGATGTGAAAGATTCTGAAAAAGATATAAACATTGTAAGTTTGGTGAGCATACAGAACCACTTGGAAAAGATTCAGTGCCAGGTGTTGAAGGAGTTACGTACCTCTGTGCTAGGAAATTATTCAAATTTGTTTTCAGGCTTGTCCATACGAATGGGACGGCAGTGCTTCCAAGAACTTCTTAGGGGGGACCTGGCTAAAAACGTGTTAAAAGTGTAGCTCAAGTGAATTTCAATTTTTTTCACAGTAACAACTGCACAAAGCTAGTTTTATAAAGTAGATAGATAAAACAGTTACCGGTAAGGTATATTAGCATATTTTTGCATCACGATCACGTCTACTTTCGGGCCATCCTCTGAAACACACCATGCAAGCAATAAAAGTCATCAAACTCAGTTACAAACAACAAATACATATCTAAAAGAGATGTGAAAAGAAAAGGGAATAAGGAATGTCAATTCAACCAACTCCAAGTGAAGAGCTCCCCATCCAATTTCTCTTCAATCCTTCTAAGCAATCCCGTAGGCGCTACAGACGAAAACACATCTAGTGTTAGCATTTAAAGTGAGAATTATGTCTCATAGGAACTTCTATCCTTATAACCATCTATGATATTTGAATTCTGGTCATAATAAAGTTTCTTAAAAAATAAAAAGGAATGATTAATCACTCGGTTAGCTAGCCATCAGTAGATTATCATTGGATGGCCTTATAACTAGTTATCTCTTGCTCTTGCAAAGTATAACAAAAGATGTAATTCTTTTAAAGTCTAGGAACGTTGTTGTAGAGAGTTTAGTTTAATAGGTTTCATCAATATGGAACAAGAACAAGAGTGGGAAGAGTTATACCCTTTCAAGACTCGTGACATCGAGGTCCTTACACCAAAGCATTAACCCGAAGGGCACAACCTTAGTCACCAGTTGAACAATAAACTGATTTGAGAAGAATTTCCAAAAGAAAAACCATTAGAAATTATTAAAACAGCAGCACAAGCTATTAGTAAAAGGAGAACTATCCTATATAACTACATAAAAAGAAAAGAAGAAAATTTAACCCGCTTAACTCATTTATGTTGTGTTGGCTTATTTTGGAAAAGAGTTTAAGATAAACTTCTCACTGCCATTGCTTTAGGAAAATCAAACAAACAAACATAGTATTTAAAATTCAGGTTAAATCTAAGAATACAATTGAGAAGAACATTTGTGAATGATACATGATCTTAATGTCTCTGTTCTAGTTGTAACAGAAGTATAAACAATATACTAGCGTTGACTATGCTCAAAAGGACCTATAAACATTTTTATTCAAAAAGCTCCTTAAGAGTATGCTGAAATCAGAAACTGGATAGTGTACCCCTGTGCAAGGATTCTGATAAGTTACACTTCAAATTTGTTTTCAGGTTTGCACATAAGCATGAGATGGTGATGCTTCCAAGAACTTCTTATGGTGGACCTGACTACGTACACACGAAAAAGTGTAGCTCTAGTGAATATCATTTTTTTTTTCCTCCACTTAACATTCGCACGAAAACTAGCTTTCTAATAGAGAGAGAGATAAAACAGTACCGATAAGGTATGTTAGCATCGTTTTGCACCATGATCGCTTCTCCTCTGATGCCATCCTCTGAACCACACCATCTACGAAATAAAAACCATCAAACTCAGTTGAAGTCAACAAATATATATCTGAAGTAGATTTGAAGAAAAAGGAGACAAGGAACTGTCAATTGAACCAACTCCAAGTGAAAAAACCATCAAACTCAGTTGAAGTCAACAAATATATATCTGAAGTAGATTTGAAGAAAAAGGAGACAAGGAACTGTCAATTGAACCAACTCCAAGTGAAGAGCTCCCTACCAATTTCTCTTCAATCCTTCCAAAGCAAGCCTGCAGGCACGATAGACAAAACATATCTAAATTAGCATAGAAAGTGAGAATTAAGTCTCATAGGGACTTCTATCTTTATACCTATCAACAATATTTGAAGTTTGGTCATACTAAAGTTTCTAAAAAAAATCAAAAGTGATAATTAATCGCTCAGTTAGCTAGCCATCAGTAGATTATCATCGGATGGCCTTAGATTTATATGATTTGAAAAGACAAAAAAATAATAATAATAATAAATAAATAAATAAATTCAAGATCTCTTTGTATATTCATTATATGCTTAGTTTAGTTCATTATACATAATTTATCTTAAAAGGTAGAGAAAAAAGTATACTCAAAACAATACTTAAAATCTAAACTCAAAAATTACCATTGATTTCAGATCAGCAAACTCAGAACACTGGCATCTTCATCAGCCAAACAGACCAAATATGCCACTTATCGTTGCTCCTCGTTAACAGACGATATAAACGATCAGTAACACATCCAAACTGAGCATTTTGAAATCTGACTTCATCTGTAAACTAAACTAGTTAAGGAATTACTAATTTTTTTTTTTCAACAAACTTTGCTGACTATTTATATCAGATCTATCATGCAACTAAGAGTGGATATATTAATTTGACAAAGAAAGACTAGTCCTGTCTCTGTTATATAATGTCCTTGCCATTCGCCTTTTGCAGCCCCCTCCCCCCATCGTTCCATTTGTCAAATTGAACAATAACAGAAGGATTAGAACAGTAACATCTGCACAAAGCCAGTTCTATGATGTAGAGAGATAAAACAGTTACCGAGGAAGTATGTTAGCATAGTTTTGAGCCACGATCGCTTCTCCTCTGGGGCCATCCTTTGAACAAGACCATGTAAACAATAAAAACCATCAAACTCAGTTGAAGTCAACAAATATATATCAATTTGAAGTAAATGTAAAGAGGAAAGGAGCCTTCGATTCAACCAACTCCACGGTGAAGAGCTCCCCGACCCATTTCTCTTCAATCCTTCCAAAGCAAGTCGATAGGCACTATAGACAAAATCATATCTTAGCATATAAAGTGAAATAGCAATTAAAAGAAAAACAATCTAGGACTTACGCCAAAGTATACTAACAAGTCAAAAGTGCATTTTCAAATGGTTACATTTTGTAGAGAAATTCTTACCTGTAGGGTTTCTAGTGGCAAGTGTCGATGCACGAGCATAGAATTCGAACTACAGCATTCCGTCATCCTCTGTCACTGTTCAGACCAAACAAAACTATTAATCAAGTGGAAATATTAGAAAATATATTTAGGTGACCTGGCTATAAGATCTCAACAACTTTAAAAGCTAAACATTTTGTCTTTCCATGGTCCTAAAATGCTCTTTCTGCAGCATTATTATTTCCTAGTATACAAATAGAAACAGGATGAGAAACCTCTAGTAAAATTAAGATTCAAATTGAGCCCATAAATAAGCATGAACACTAAGGCTAACTATTTGTTTTCTAAAGGCATCAACATTAAAGCTAATTATAAAGCCGGAACAGAGAGAGAAAATATCAACCTGTCAAACATCTAGTGTCTTGTTCATACCAAGCAAATGGTGTCGCCTTTCATATGGTATCCTTGCCTGTAACACAGCTACCTGCCAAATAATTTGAATGACCAAAATAAAATAGCAACACGATCTAGATAAAAGGCTCCAACTCACTCACGAAGTTATGTCATGTGTATGCATATATGTATGTATGTATGTATGTATGTATGAATGCATGCCTATATGTATGTATGTATGAATGAATTCATATATGTAAACATGCATGGATGCATGTCTATATGTAAAAAACCATAGCAAGATAATATATATGTGTACATACATATATATATATATATATATAAGTAATCACAAAAGGTCCCTTTTTGCCATGGATGCTTGAATCATTGTTGGAGAATTGTCGATCGTGTGCTTCTTCTTCCTCTTATTTATTTCTTATCTTCCAACTGTATGAGAGAGAGAAAAATAAATTGTCATGAAACACAAAAAAAAATTAAAAATAAAAAATAAAAACAAACTTAAAACAATCTTCCAAATTCCACTTATTTATTTACCGGTTAAGCATGTGAGAAGAGTTCTTCGTCATGATCACTTCTTCCTCCACAGCCATCCTCTGAACCACCCATCAACCTGCAAGCAAATTTAAAATAAATAAATAAATAAAAACCATCAAACTCAGTCAAAGACTACTAATAGATGTCTATAAGACTTTTACGAACTAATAGCAAATGCACAAATCTTGTCCCAAACGATAATATCTCGCAGTTTACAAGTAAATTCCAAACCAGTAACTAAAAAAAAGAAACCAAACAAACAAACGGAAAAAGATACAGGCTAAAAGTTTATATACCAATAAGAATGTTTTAACTGCAAGCTCTAGATATGATCATAGGACCGCCTTAGAAAAGGAAGTGATGCTCCTTCCATCGTCAAGAGTTTCAGAAAAAGGAACTAAAAACTGTTGAAGAGTCTGCCGACATCACAAAATAGATAGAATTATCCACGACTGTGCCAAGAAGAAAAAATTTACTGGAGAAAAGAAATTTTTTTTTGCAGGACATTACCTAAGTAAAGGAATTGCAAAACGAAGAAAGGACGGACTTACATTTGCACTGATGTACGTTGAACTCCATAAGCAATAGAGTTCCACAGAAACAAGGATTAAGGCATGGTATCATAGTTTAAGAAAGACCAAGCAAACCTGGAAATCAGTAGATAAAATTACTAGCTTGACTTTATGTGGTAAATTGGAGACACAATCTACTCAATTCACTTTACTAGTTCTTACTTGATAAGGAACCAAAAATTTGATTAAATAAAACACTCGGTTTTATTGAAAAATAGAAATCTTATCCCAATTAAGATGGGAAACAAACCTGGAAAGTTTCAACTAATCAATTGACACGTGCTATATATATATATATATATATATGGTTTCTCTCTATATAGTTGGACAGGAGTTTCTCTCAACTAATTACCAGTATACACTTTTACATTAAGGAATATGAAAATTAGCTGACATCTAATATACCAATCATGCAACCTAAATGAAGATAATTAATAACAAAGAAAACGATACCTGTCATCTTTATTAAATACGATGCCTGATATTTGCCTCTCCGTAGAATTTGAACACAAAAAGGGTAACTATCACTATAATCTGGAAATAAATGCTTGTATTAAACAAGAGTAGAGACTCTGATCAAACAAAACAAAATGCTGAAATTAAAAGCGAAACTTTTAGAAGGAAAACCAAAGGAAATACCTTGACTGTGAGTTGTTATGTTGGAGCCAAAATCATGCCTTTTCCCATTCTTATCATCCTCGTCTCCAAATAAAATGCCAAATCTTAAGTTCCCCAAATACCCATAATCTGAAATCGAAAACCCAAATACCCAGAATCTGAAATAGGAAACCCAAATACCAAAATTTCGCAGTTTTTCTGAAAACCCAAATGCCCACATTTTCCAATTTACTGAAGAAATACCCAGAATGCTCTCTCTCTCTTCTCTCTCCTCTCTTCTCTGATCAGAATGGTTCTCTCTCTGTTTGTCTTCAAAGAAATACTACTATCTCCCAACGGTACGATTTTCTTTTTGGTGCGAACGGTAAGATTTTCTCGCTCCTCTTAGCGCGAACGGTAATATTTTCTCGCTCTTTTTGGTGCGAAGCGCCAACGGTGAGATTTTTATTTTATTTTTGCTTTTTATTTTCTTGATTAAAAACGAAATATGCTGAATACTGATTAAAGAAAATCTTGTTGGGAATGACCTGTCGTTTTATAAGAGTATTGTCGTCTTTTAGCAATGTCTTTTTTTTGGTTGCTAAGTAATGTCTTCAGCCTCTAATGTTGTCGTAAAAAAAAAAAAAAAAAAGTGCTTAATATTGTCGTTTTTAAGCTATTCTCGAATCTCGATTGAGGAACAGTGTGATGTACCTCCAATGTACTTTTTTCGACAAAGAATAAATTTTAATGTTTATTTACTTATATATTTTAGGGGAGACAACATTTCAATTTGAAATAAGGATTTATCCCCTTTCTAGTTGGTTTTTTTTGGAAATGGACAAAATTTAATTTTCTTTTTAATGCTTATAATTAATTTAAAATTAGTTTAAGATTAAAAAAAAATAGTTTAAGCGCAAAAATATTGCTGTTGGTGACCTATAATATTAGGTAAGATTTTGTAAGGTTATAATAGTAATTTTGTAGTTTATTTAAATGAAAGAAAAAGCCTATGATGCATGATAACTTCTTTTTTTTTTTTTTTTCTAATGACAAGATAATAAGGACCTATTTGGAATAATAATTGCAGTTGGAGTTTTATAGGTTGTAATTGAAATATCTTTTTGATTGAAGTGTAAATTATAAATGAATTGTAATATAGAAAAAAGTGTGAAAATTTTAAATAAATTCGGAAAAAATTTTGTAATATGAATATTATTTCATTACTCTCATCATTATGTGTGATTTTTTTTTTTTTTTTTTTGTAAATCATCTCATTTCGACTTGAAATAAGAAAGTTATAGATTTTTCAAATTTAAGGTTTTTTTTTTTTAATGGAAGAGAAAGAAAATAAGATATAGATTTAATAGTTTTGGAGTTTAGTTGTGAAATTCCGTTTGGAAACATATGTATCCAAACAATCCCTAATTTAGGATCTCTAGTAGCAAAAATAATAATAATAATAACAAGAGCAGCATCAACAATAATAATAAACAAATGAAGATTAAAATTCAAGAAACCCCTAACTAATTAGTCATGAAAAATACTAAGGATATCAATTCTAATCCTAACTTTTTAAGTACCAACCAATGTGTCACAGGAGTTGTCATTTTTTATTGATAAATGTTTAAAATATTATCATATCAATTAATTACATCTACTAATAAAAATATAATACGTAAGTTAATACTTATAAAGTTAATATTAAAGTTCATGTCACACTCCTCAATTAGTCCCTTGGCTTCATAACAATTTGAGCCTCAAATTTTGAGGATTGATTTTTTTCATTCTTTCTTTTTTCATTCTTTATTTTCCTGACTCCACTAAATTAGCATTCCTTTTTTATATCTATACTAATTTAACACGCGCGATAATATATTAGTAAAAGATATAAGAATTTAAATAAAAAATACAAAAAAAGAAAAGAAAAAGTGCAAAACGATAAAATAAGGAAAAGAAAGCAAAAACCGAAACTTCAAACAAAACTTAAAAAATAAAAACTGAATCTTCTTAACGAAATTTCAAAAAAATTTAAGACAAAATCCTTTTTAACCAAATTAATTAAAAATATAAGAATTTAATAAGAAAATAAAAAAAAAAGGAAAGAAAAGGTACAGAACAATTAAACAATAAAAAGAAATTAAAAAAAATCAAAACACCATATGAAACTTTAAAAATAAATAAATAAATAAACCAAAACTTCATATCGAAACTCAAAAAAAAAATTTAGTCGAAACCTTTTTCTAAGCAAATTAAAAAATTATAAAGAAACTAAAAAAAACTCCATAAATTGAGAAGGAAATAATAATAATAATAAAAAGCACATCATGACATAAGAAGAAAAAGAAAGATAAAAGTATTTTTAATCAAATTAAAAAATCACATCGAAACGTCATTACGAAACTTTAAAGAAAAAATCTAAAAAAATATATTCTCATTTTAATTATTGATGATAGACATATATTTATTATTGAATAGATATATAGAGGATTATGTATATGTGTATATATATAATGAGAAGTGAAAAAGATAAAAGAAATTTAAAAAAAAGAGATAAAAGAAGAAAAAATGATAAATTCATAAAAGAGAAGTGAAAAGAAAAACAATTGATTCATACATATATATCCTTCATATATGTTAATATATGTAATGAGAGATGAAAAATACAAAAGAAACAAATAAAAGATAAACGCATAAAAGAAAATAAATGAGAGAAAAAAACAGCAAAAAAGCATAAAAGATAAGTAAAAAACCAATGGGGTGACACATGGCAAAAGAAGGAGAGTGCATTTTGGCTCTTTTATATATACTAGTTGAGGTACGTGCGATGCACGTATTGAGTAGTAATTGAAAATTTTCATAACATAGAATATGAACACTAATATGTCAAAAAGGAAAATAAAAAAAATTATTTAAAAATATTAGAAGATACATTAATAATAGTCTAAGTGAAAGCACAAAATTTAATCATGGAAAATTGAAAAAAAAAAAACACACACACACACATGAAATAGAAATCAAACTTGATCATAAACAATAAGATTAAATTTTCCGGTGAGAAAGCTGAGATTATATGATATATGTATGTGTGTGTGTGTCATAGACAATGATGAAAGCTGAGCTTCTAATGAAGAAACAATGAAAAAGGAACATTAAAAAAAAAAAGAAAAGTATTCGAATATGAGACTAAGAGACTATGATAGATTAAAGAAAAGATAAATGACATTCTAATAAATCCTTCCTGAAATACTCTCTAGCTTTAGAAGTTGGTATATAATCACATTGATTTTCTAAACGTATTTATAATAATTATTTTTCGTGTAATTATAAATTTTTTGTTCTATTTGATACCCAAAGTACTTTGAAAAGAATCCATCTTGTCACTTGTTCTATCACTCCCGCTACCTATATCTTTCATTGCTTTGTACATCATATTGACTTGAAATTAAAATGATTCGACATAAAAAAAAATGAGACTTTTGTTGTTAGATAATGTTAAAACAAATTTGAAACTTTCTCAGCTACCAAGCCATATTGAATACTAATACGAGACACCATAGAGGCTGACTTTTGTTTATGATTGGATGGCATAGAAGTAAAACACATGGTGGTTATATACTTTTATCTTTGAGTAGTTATTATTAGTATTATTATTATTATTATTTGAAAGGGTTATTATTATTGTTATTATTACTATTATTGTAATATTTTTTATTTGTTTTCTTAGTTCCTCAACACACTCTAATCAAGTTGCCTCCCTTAGTCACATTGGTTATGGCTTCAAGCTTCATGAACTTTTTTTTTTTTTAAAACTCTTTGCTGGTAATTAGGGTTGGCTACACAATTATCTAAAACTAATTTTAACTACACATTAAATTTATAAACATCCCTACTAAATTATACTTTATCTTTTTGATAATTTTATCCTAAAATAAAATTATGTTAAAATCCATTCTACACCTTAACATATATACCACATTAAACATAAATAAAAATATGATTTCTTGGAAAAACATACATACATTAACTCGAATTTCACTTTTATAAATAAACTCTAATTTTTCCTCTATCAAATTCTTTTTCAGCAAACAAATTATTAGGTTCTATTATGTCAATTACTTTATGTACATTCATCGTATTTTGTGATTATTGAATTTATTGTGAATCTTGAATTTTTGTGTTATTAAGAATTTGTTCTTGTTAAATTAAAACAATATTTACCAAAAGAAAAAAAGAACAAAAAAATAAGTAAACATATACATAGTGCTATTTGCTTTTTTTTTTAATTTTTTTTAATTTTCAGAAAAAAAAATTTTTCTTTTCGATTATTAAAACAAGATTGAGGTGGGAGTATAAGAAGGTTTGAGAGATTTTAGTTTTCTTTCATGCAAGAATAGATTTTAGTATCTTACGAATCTTCATTGTTAGTAGTTTTTGACATTGGGTCTGTTTGGGAGGACATCTGGAGATGGTATTTTAAAAGTTGGGTTAGAAATGTGTGTTTCGAAGGAAAACTTTTGAAAATTTTATGTGATATGAAAAATTATGCAAAAAATTGAAATGTTTTCAGAAAAGATATATAAAATATATCATATTTTATTCGTCTCGTCGTTACTAGCATTTTGATATAAAAACAATCTCATTCCGATTTAAAATGAGAAAGTTCTGGACTTTTGAAGTTTAAATTTTTTTAAAATGAAAGAGAGAAAAAAATTGATATAAAATTAGAATTTTAAAATATAATTATTGAAACACCACTAAACATTCATATTCAGTTATTATTTCGGCTGAAAAGGTCTGAACTAAAACAATGGCAATAGTGTAATTACACTTGACTATGTTCAACCAGGGCAAAAAAAAAAATTACACTTGACAACAATGGGCCTTCTTTTTCACGTGATCTGTTAGAAGCTTGAGAAAGCTAAACTCGACACGTGGCACATAAAGGAGCAGCAAGCGAGATATGCAATTGAAAGAAAAAGGGGGAAAAAAAAAAAGAAAGAGTAAAAGCACCAAAACGCAACCATTATTTGCGTTTTTGACTACTAAATATGAACAGGAGAGCTTTATGCACTCTTTTATATATTTAGGATATGTTAAGATTAAGATTAAGATTAAGATTAAGATTAAGACAAGACGTTAAGAAACATGAAATAATCTGTCCACGCAGGGGTAGATGAGTTGGCATAGGAGGCAACCTTAAAGATCTCACAAACCGGGAGGTCAGAGGTTCGAATCCCTTACCAACTCAGAGGAGTTGTAAACCTTACCTGCACAATATACCGAAATGGAAAATGACGGGCCACCACCAGATTCTTTATTTAGCAATATATATATATTTATATGTGAAATAATCTTTAAAAATACATGAAAATGGGCTACAAAAATCCTACATGCATGATTGCAAGTATAAGAAAATGGTAATCTCATGCATTTGTTTCTAATCTTGAGGTCTCAAATTCAAACCCTCTATCACAATTCAATGAATTAAAAAGAAAAAATAAAAATCATGAATGCACATTAATATTATAATAATTTTTGCATCAATGAAGTATACTTGTGAGTGACTTGCACGTTATTTACTTAAAATGGGAATTTATTGTCGTCCTTTGTTTTCATCACATCAGTTCTTAAATTACCTTTAATCAAATTTAAAGCTGTATTATTTTTGGTTACAATATTTTTTGTTTATTTTTCTAAAAATGCACTTGCAATTAAATTTTAAACTATTTTTTTTTGTGCCAGTTTTCGTTCCAGGTTCTGTCCTTTAAAAAAATAGAAAAAGCCCATGTAAAACGATGATTTGCTATTGAAATTTTAATTTAATTTAATAGTCGATAAACGTGAATAATGTTCTTCAATAGGATAAGGCTCGAAATAAAGAATGATAAAACGAGCAGAAAAATTTAGAAATTCACAAAAGGTTGTTGGTGGATCTTTTAGTTCGAGAACCAAACTATCTATGGCACATAACTCAGCAATTAAATCCTTGTGGTTGCAGACAAAACTTCTTTGGAAACCTATAATAGATATCTTCATTCTTTACCTTAGTGGAGTGATTTGATTGTTAGGATTTCTCGAAATTTTCATGAAGTTATTTGCAAATAAATTAGTAAATTATTCGATTCAACATCATTAATTTTAAAGATAATTTTTGACTTCGGAATTTATTTATCTTCCTTTGCTTTATCGCTCTATGAATGGTATATTCATTTTTATAAGTTTCCTTTGGGTTTTTAATGCGTTTTGTTTTATTATGGGTCATGCACCTTTTTCTTTTTCCGTTGTCAGATTTTTTTTCTTTTCGGTTCTTTCTGACAAAGGGTTTTTATGAATCACCGGATTTGTTTGAATAGGTCCTATGTATTTTCTTTTATTTTTGAAGTGGGTTTGTTTATTTGGACAAACTTCATTGTATTTTCTTTTTATTGTTAATATCATGTGTGATGAGTAGATGATGAGAATGTTAAAAGGATACCGATTTAGTAATGGCCAATCAGTAACTGACTATAAAATTTGGTGATTCCAGTGATTGACTCTTGATCAATCAGTGAATGACTATGAAATTTGGTGACTAACTTTATGGTCATTCTGATTGACTGTAAGTTAATAGCTGATTGATCAAATTAACTATGTTCTATAGTCAATCATTAACTGACCATTTAAGAAAATTTATTAACCATTTAAAAAAAGTGTCATTTAATATTTAGTATAGTTAATCATTGATTGATTGGAAAATTATTGATTTTGATTATGATCAATCAGTGATTGAGGCCTTTTAACTAATTTTTGAAAACTTAGGCCTTTTAACTCATTTTTTTAAAATTTGAGCCATTAATTATGAAACTTATCTTAAAAAAAGGGCCATTTCGTTATAAATCACATTTTAAATATTGTTTTTTTTTTTTTTGGTAGAACACTTAGCCTTTGTTTGGTATTTTAATTCTAACTCAAATTTTTTATCTCAATTTTTATCTTTTTCTGAAAAGTCAACAAAAATTATAACTAGATTTTTGAAAAGTCAATTAATTCCAATTTAAAAATTTTAACTCCAACCATCAAACTAAACAGACACTTAAATATAATGTTATTTCTTGAGAACTTGGGTTTTCAACCATCAAAGGGAATTCCGCCGGTTGGTTTCTAAAACGAAGTCTTGCATTTAAACGTAAGAAATACATATATATATATATATATATATGTATATGTTTCTTTTGATATATATATATATATATATATATATATTTTTAATAGTTGGTTGTCATACGAAACTAAAATTACGAGTAGTAGTATTGCTCCAATTGGATTGGGTAAGGAAAAAATTACATTATTAAAATAAATATAATATTGTATCTCACATTTCTATATACATTAAAAAAAAAAAGGAATATGTGTACTTATGTAAAATGTTGTCTTTTATTATTCCACAAGTCATTCTAAACCGTGCGAAAAGAATTAGAGACGGTAAATGACAAACTTTGTCACAATAAAACAATAATTTAAAATTAAAAAGAGATAAACTAATAACTATTATCAAGAAATTATTAAAAAAAAAAAAAAAAAAGCATGAGCATGAATACTGTTGCGTCAAAACAGGAATGTCACACTATAAAACTTTGTGCATAGAGTCAGTCGTAAGCTATATATACAAGTATCTTATAGTACAAGTTATACAAGTTGCATAGTAGTACTAACAGTGGTATAAGTCGGGCTTTACAAAAATAAATAAATAACTTGCAATTAAGAGTCAAAAACACTATTAAGAAAACAATTATATAGCTGTTTATCCCTACAAACCAACATTGGATTTGCCTTCAAAAAATAAATAAATAAATAAAGATAAAAGGCCATTTATACATTAGGCTTCCAATCAGCTTCCAATCACCAATAAACTTCCCGATGCTGAAGTTGCCTAATCAAAGGCGCAAACTGAAAATGTGGTGGGAAACCCGCCACATGTTTACCAATGCTACAGAGCATTAGGAACGAAAAAGCTAGTCAGTGTCCTCTGTGACCAGATGTTTGTTTACCGATGCTACCATTAAGTGATTGTGTCGGTAATTAACTAACTGACACCTACCTTTTGGCATCATTTAATTACTACTACTACTACGCTACTGCTATGCTACAATGATAATGCTTTTGACATCATGCTTCCCAAAGATTCAAAGCATTGGGAATGAAAAATCTAGTCAAAGTCCTTTGACTTTGACTAGATAATGTTTACCGACGCTACCGTTAAGTGGTAGTCGCCATTTAATAACTTACAGAATCCATTTAGGGGTCGGTAAATTTTGGCATCAATTAACTACTGCTACTACTACGCTACTGCTATGCTACTACGCTAATGCTCTTGGCATCATGTTTCCCAATGCTTCAGAGTGTTGGCAATGAAAAATCTAGTCAAAGTCCTCTAACTTGACCAGATAATGTTTACCGACACTACCATTAAGTGGTAGAGTTGCCATTTACTAACTTACAGAATCCATTTAGGTGTCGGTAAGTTTTGACATCATTTAACTACTGCTACTACTACGCTATTGCTATGCTATAACACTAATGCTTTTGGCATCATGTTTCCCAAAGCTTCAGAGCATTGGGAATAATAAAACTGGTCAAAGTCCTCTAACTTTGAACAAATAATGTTTACCGACACTACCTATATGTGGTAGAGTCGCCAATTAACTAACTTACAGACACCATTTAGGTGTCGGTAAGTTTTGACATCATTTAACTACTGCTATGCTACTATGCTAATGCTTTTGGCATCATGTTTCCCAATGCTTCAGAGTGTTGGCAATGAAAAATCTATTCAAAGTCCTCTGACTTTGACCAGATAAAGTTTACTGACACCACCATTAAGTGGTAGAGTCGCCATTTACTAACTTACAGAATCCTTTTAAGGGTCGGTAAGTTTTGGCATCATTTAACAACTGCTACTACTACACTAATGTTTTTGCTATTTTTATGCTACTTTTTCTAACTACTACTACTACAGCAAATCCGAATATTACAACTACTACCGCAAAGGCTACTGTTACTACTATGGTAATGCTATTGCTATTGCTACTGCTACTATGACGAATACGCTACTTCTATTTCTACGCTACTTTTACTACCTAGTCCTACAACTACTCCTATAACTGCAATTATTGCTACTAAAACTAATTCCTACTTCTATTACTATAGCTTCTACTAACAAGTACTACTAATTCTACTAATGCTACTACAACTGATACTACTACTAAAGTACTTTCTGCTGCTACTTCGCTACTGCTACAGCTAATAAGTTTGGCATTGGAAAAGATGAAGTGCCATGCGGGGAGTGAGTTACATACCTCTATGCATGGATACCGATAAGTGAATGATTTGAAATTTGTACGGCCGCACATAAGCTTGGGATGGTGATTCTACCAAGTTCTCATGGGGGACCTGCCTGCATGCACAGGTGAAAATGCAACTTCAAGTGAATTTCTTTACCTTTTTCTTTCACAGTAACATCAGCACAAAGCTGCTTTTTCAATCTAGAGAGACAAAATAGTCACCTATAAGGCATGTGAGCATAGTTCTACATCACGATTGCTTCTTCTTCCAAGGCCAATCCTCTGAATCAACCATAAACCTGCAAGCAATAAAAGCCATCAAACTCGGTCAAAGACTACTAATAAGTTTAAAAAAAAAATGTGTAGTGAAAATAAGAAAAGGAATTTTCAATTCAAGAATCTCTGTGGTGAATAAGTCCCAGATTAATTTCTCTTTGATCCTTTGAAAGCAAACCCGTATGTGCTACGGATAAAAACATCTCTAAATTATTGTATAAAGTGCAAAAAATTAAAAAAAAATAAAAAGAGCCACAATGCTAACTTAAAAGAAAGAAAGCAATCCACGTCTTTGGCCTAAGAGTACTGAAGTCAGCAACGAATTTAAAAATTTTCCCACTCAACGATTTCGAATTAATTTTTATTAGTCAAGAGGTAAGACTTAAAAATTTGAACTTTATGGAACAAAAATTACTAGAGGGGAGACACAAAATAAAAAGAAAAATGCATGGAAATTATTGAACGCTTAGGCCCCAACTTTTAGTAATATCTTAAGACTACACTGTACTAGACCACCTTCTAGACCGAACTTATTATATAAAGTGTAAAAGCTTCAATGCAAAAATTGCTGAGATATTCTTACCTATGGGGTTTTCAGTGGCAAGTATCGATGCTCGAGCATTTGTTTTTTTCACAAGGGAAAAAGCTTGGAAGAATCAGAATCCCATTTATAGGATTCTTGTCATCCTCTGTCCCTGTTCAGACCAAAAAACAATTATCTGTTCAGACCAAACATATTTTTCCAACATAGCTATAAGATCTCAGTAGCATTTGTCTTTTCTGAAATGTTCTTCGTGCGACACAATTGATTCATAGTATACAAATGGAAGCTGGATGAGAAACATCTACTAAAATTAAGATGAGTTATTAAAACAAAGAGAGATTACCAACCTGTTAGACATCTAGTGTCTTGAGCTTTATAACAAGAAATGGGAATGGCATTTTGTATGGTAGCATCCTCGCCTTATACGCAGCTGTCCTGTCAATAACTTGACAAAAATCAAATAACAACATGAATTAGAAAAAATGATCAAAATCACCCACATGAAGTACTCCAATATGTGTATTTACATGTATGTATGTATGCAATCCTATATGTATGCATGTATGTATGCTTGTATGCACATGTATGTATGTATAAAACCAATATAATATATATATATATATATGAAAGTAATAAGAAAAGGTCCCTTTTTTCCATAGCTTCTTGGATCATTGTTGGAGAATTGTCAACCGAGTGCTTCTTCCTCATAAAAAAATTGTCATGACACACCTCAAACAAAGAAAAGAAAAAATGGTAGGAAAAAAAAAAAGGGGGGGGGGGAAGGTGAAGAACATACGTTTGTTAAGATCTAATTACGTATCAAAGCCTTGTGTTATTGGTACAAACTCCTTCTCCTGCAAATGAAGCTCCTGAAAAGTATAACCGAAGATGTAATTCTTTTAAAGTCTATAAATTTTATTGTAGAGTTCTAATAGTGGTTATATAAAAATAAAAAATAAAAATAAAAAAAGTACAAGAACAATAAGTTTGAAAGCACAGAAAACCACTCACGATGCAGCTTTTCATGACAAAATAGCAACAAGTACTTCATTGGTTTCACATGATGTGAAAGATTCTGAAAAAGATATAAACATTGTAAGTTTGGTGAGCATACAGAACCACTTGGAAAAGATTCAGCGCCAGGTGTTGAAGGAGTTACGTACCTCTGTGCTAGGAAATTATTCAAATTTGTTTTCAGGCTTGTCCATACGAATGGGACGGCAGTGCTTCCAAGAACTTCTTAGGGGGGACCTGGCTAAAAGCGTGTTAAAAGTGTAGCTCAAGTGAATTTCAATTTTTTTCACAGTAACAACTGCACAAAGCTAGTTTTATAAAGTAGATAGATAAAACAGTTACCAGTAAGGTATGTTAGCATATTTTTGCATCACGATCACGTCTTCTTTCGGGCCATCCTCTGAAACACACCATGCATGCAATAAAAGTCATCAAACTCAGTTAAAGACAACAAATACATATCTAAAAGAGATGTGAAAAGAAAAGGGAATAAGGAATGTCAATTCAACCAACTCCGAGTGAAGAGCTCCCCAACCAATTTATCTTCAATCCTTCTAAGCAATCCCGTAGGCGCTACAGACGAAAACACATCTAGTGTTAGCATTTAAAGTGAGAATTATCTCTCATAGGAACTTCTATCCTTATAACCATCTATGATATTTGAATTCTGGTCATAATAAAGTTTCTTAAAAAATAAAAAGGAATGATTAATCACTCGGTTAGCTAGCCATCAGTAGATTATCATTGGATGGCCTTATAACTAGTTATCTCTTGCTCTAAAGATCTATCTCCCTATGAAATGAAAAGACCCAAAAAAAATAAATAAATAAAGTTACGTACATTAGAATCTTTTGAGAACTGTTGGAGAAGTTTCCTATTATGTTGTCAACCTACGTGTTTCCAACAGCAAACTGCATGAAACTAAAGAGATGTAATGAATTAATTTATCTTAAAAGGTACACAAAAAGTGATTGGTATACAAAACAATACTTAATAGCCCAAGGTAAATGACCAAAGTATCAAAAAAAAAAAGATTGAAAACAAACACCATTGATTTCGGACCCAGCAAACTCAAAACACTGGCATCTTCATCAGCCAAATAGACCGAATAAGCCACTTGTCATTG
Source organism: Ficus hirta (assembly GCA_038430175.1). Lineage (NCBI taxonomy): Eukaryota > Viridiplantae > Streptophyta > Magnoliopsida > Rosales > Moraceae > Ficus > Ficus hirta. The sequence continues at coordinate 26,668,138 of CM076591.1, read as the reverse complement.
CACCTCGTTCTCCTAACGGACAATATAAAGGATCAATAACACTTTCAAACTGAGCATTAAGTAATCTGACTTAATAGCCCAAAGTAAAAGACCAAAAGCTTCACCAAAAAAAAAAAAAAAAAGATTGAAAACAAATACCACTAAGCCAAATAGACCGAATAAGCCAAGCAATGGGAGTGGCCTTTCATATGGTAGCAACCTCGCCTGACAAGCAACTGCCCTGTCAAATAATTTGACAAAAATCAAATAACATGAAATAGAAAAAAGGATCCAAATCACTCACGTGAAGTTCTACTAATAGGTGTATTTACATATTCGTATGTATGCATGCATGCATGAATGTATGCATGTATGTATGCAAGCCTATATGTATGCATGTATGTATGCTTGTATGCGCCTGTGTGTAAGTATATAAACCTAATAAATAATATTATACATATATATATATATATATATATAAAAGTAGTCAGAAAAGGTCCCTTTTTGCTATGGCTGCTTGGATCATTGTTGAAGAACCATCAATAGAGTGCTTTCCTAACCCAAATTCCAACTATATAAGAGGGAAAAAAAAATTTATCATGACACTCCTAAAATATATATAAATTAATTAAAAAATTAAAAATTAAAAATTAAATTAAATTAATAAAATAACAATAATAATAATAATAATAATAATAATAACCATAATGGAAGGTGAAGAACGCACGGTTGTAGAGAGAGACTTTTGTATCAAAGCCTTATGTTATTGGTGCCGGCTCCTTTTCGTGCAAATGAAGCTCCTGCAAAGTATAACAAAAGATGTAATTCTTTTAAAGTCTAGGAACGCTATTGTAGAGAGTTTAGTTTAATAGGTTTCATCAATATGGAACAAGAACAAGAGTGGGAAGAGTTCATACCCTTTCAAGACTCGTGACATCGAGGTCCGTACGCCAAAGCATTAACCCGAAGGGCACAACCTTAGTCACCAGTTGAACAATAATCTGATTTGAGAAGAATTTCCAAAAGAAAAACCATTAGAAATTATTAAAACAGCAGCACAAGCTATTAGTAAAAGGAGAACTATCCTATATAACTACATAAAAAGAAAAGAAGAAAATTTAACCCGCTTAACTCATTTATGTTGTGTTGGCTTATTTTGGAAAAGAGTTTAAGATAAACTTCTCACTGCCATTGCTTTAGGAAAATCAAACAAACAAACATAGTATTTAGAATTCAGGTTAAATCTAAGAATACAATTGTGAAGAACATTGTGAATGATACATGATCTTAATGTCTCTGTTCTAGTTGTAACAGAAGTATAAACAATATACTAGCGTTGACTATGCTCAAAAAGACCTATAAACATTTTAATTCAAAAAGCTCCTTAAGAGTATGCTGAAATCAGAAACTAGATAGGATTATGCACAACTGAGGCACAAGAGTTAAAAAATATACATATACCGGAGAAACGAAGTATGTTTTGAAGATGTTTACCAGTGTATAGTTTATAGGCTAAGGCACCAGAAGTCTCTTGGTCTTGCAACTTGAGGCACTATTTGAGTGACAACCAGCTAAAAAAAAAAAATTTAACTAAAAGTTACCAGTAACCAAAAAAATCAAGTAGAAGAACAATAAGTTTGGCAACCACAAAGAACTACTCATGATGCAGCTTCTCATGACAATTAGCAATCTGTACTTTATTGGTTTCACATCATGTCAAAGATGCTGAAAAAGAACAGGTCATAAATGGAGTAAGTTCGGCGAACATAAGAGAGCAACTCATTGAGACTCTCTGACCACTAGGAAAAGATGCAGTGCCAGGTGTGGAATGAGTAATGTACCTCTGTGCAAGGATTCTGATAAGTTATACTTCAAATTTGTTTTCAGGTTTGCACATAAGCATGAGATGGTGATGCTTCCAAGAACTTCTTATGGTGGACCTGACTACATACACATGAAAAAGTGTAACTCTAGTGAATATCATTTTTTTTCCTCCACTTAACATTCGCACAAAAACTAGCTTTCTAATAGAGAGAGATAAAACAGTACCGATAAGGTATGTTAGCATCGTTTTGCACCATGATCGCTTCTCCTCTGATGCCATCCTCTGAACCACACCATCTAAGAAATAAAAACCATCAAACTCAGTTGAAGCCAACAAATAAATATCTGAAGTAGATTTGAAGAAAAAGGAGACAAGGAGCTGTCAATTGAACCAACTCCAAGTGCAGAGCTCCCGACCAATTTCTCTTCAATCCTTCCAAAGCAAGCCTGCAGGCACTATAGACAAAACATATCTAAATTAGCATAGAAAGTGAGAATTAAGTCTCATAGGGACTTCTATCTTTATACCTATCAACAATATTTGAAGTTTGGTCATACTAAATTTTTTCAAAAAAATCAAAAGTGATAATTAATCGCTCGGTTAGCTAGCCATCAGTAGATTATCATCGGATGGCCTTAGATTTATATGATTTGAAAAGACAAAAAAGAAATAAACTCAAGATCTCTTTGTATAGTCATTATATGCTTAGTTTAGTTCATTATAAATAATTTATCTTAAAAGGTAGACAAAAAAGTACACTCAAAACAATACTTAAAAGCTAAACTCAAAAATTACCATTGATTTCAGATCAGCAAACTCAGAACACTGGCATCTTCATCAGCCAAACAGACCAAATATGCCACTTATCGTTGCTCCTCGTTCTCCTAACAGACGATATAAACGATCAGTAACACATCCAAACTGAGCATTTTGAAATCTGACTTCATCTGGAAACTAAACTAGTTAAGGAATTACTATTTTTTTTTTTTTCAACAAACTTTGCTGACTATTTATATCAGATCTATCATGCAACTAAGAGTGGATATATTAATTTGACAAAGAAAGACTATACCTGTCTCTGTTATATAATGTCCTTGCCATTCGCCTTTTGCAGCCCCCTCCCCCCATCGTTCCATTTGTCAAATTGAACAATAACAGAAGGATTAGAACAGTAACATCTGCACAAAGCTAGTTCTATGATGTAGAGAGATAAAACAGTTACCGAGGAAGTATGTTAGCATAGTTTGCGCCACGATCGCTTTTCCTCTAGGGCCATCCTTTGAACAAGACCATGTAAACAATAAAAACCATCAAACTCAGTTGAAGTCAACAAATATATATCAATTTGAAGTAAATGTAAAGAGGAAAGGAGCCTTCGATTCAACCAACTCCACGGTGAAGAGCTCCCCGACCCATTTCTCTTCAATCCTTCCAAAGCAAGTCTATAGGCACTATAGACAAAATCATATCTTAGCATATAAAGTGAAATAGCAATTAAAAGAAAAACAATCTAGGACTTACGCCAAAGTATACTAACAAGTCAAAAGTGCATTTTCAAATGGTTACATTTTGTAGAGAAATTCTTACCTGTAGGGTTTTTAGTGGCAAGTGTCGATGCTCGAGCATAGAATTCGAACTACAGCATTCCGTCATCCTCTGTCACTGTTTAGACCAAACAAAACTATTAATCAAGTGGAAATATTAGACAATATATTTAGGTGACCTGGCTATAAGATCTCAACAACTTTAAAAGCTTAACATTTTGTCTTTCCATGGTCCTAAAATGCTCTTTCTGCAGCACTATTATTTCCTAGTATACAAATAGAAACAGGATGAGAAACCTCTAGTAAAATTAAGATTCAAATAGAGCCCATAAATAAGCATGAACACTAAGGCTAACTATTTGTTTCCTAAAGGCATCAACATTACAGCTAATTATAAAGCCGGAATAGAGAAAGAAAATATCAACCTGTCAAACATCTAGTGTCTTGTTCATACCAAGCAATGGGTGTCGCCTTTCATATAGTATCCTTGCCTGTAACACAGCTACCTGCCAAATAATTTGAATGACCAAAATAAAATAGCAACATGATCTAGATAAAAGGCTCCAAATCACTCACGAAGTTATGTCATGTGTATGCATAGATGTATGTATGTATGTATGTATGAATGTATGTATGAATGCATGCCTATATGTATGTATGTATGAATGAATTCCTATATGTAAACATGCATGGATGCATGTCTATATGTAAAAAACCATAGCAAGATAATTTATATATGTGTACATACATATATATATATATATATATAAGTAATCACAAAAGGTCCCTTTTCGCCATGGATGCTTGAATCATTGTTGGAGAATTGTCGATCGTGTGCTTCTTCTTCCTCTTATTTATTTCTTATCTTCCAACTGTATGAGAGAGAAAAAAATAAATTGTCATGAAACACATAAAAAAAATAAAAAATAAAAAATAAAAACAAACTCAAAACAATCTTCCGAATTCCACTTATTTATTTACCGGTTAAGCATGTGAGAAGAGTTCTTCGTCATGATCACTTCTTCCTCCACAGCCATCCTCTGAACCACCCATCAACCTGCAAGCAAATTTAAAATAAATAAATAAAAACCATCAAACTCAGTCAAAGACTACTAATAGATGTCTATAAGACTTTTACGAACTAATTAGCAAATGCACAAATCTTGTCCCAAACGATAATATCTCGCAGTTACAAGTAAATTCCAAACCAGTAACTAAAAAAAAGAAACCAAACAAACAAACGGAAAAAGATAAAGGCTAAAAGTTTATATACCAATACGAATGTTTTAACTGCAAGCTCTAGATATGATCATAGGACCGCCTTAGAAAAGGAAGTGATGCTCCTTCCATCGTCAAGAGCTTCAGAAAAAGGAACTAAAAACTGTTGAAGAGTTTGCCGACATCACAAAATGGATAGAATTATCCACGACTGTGCCAAGAAGCAAAAATTTACTGCAGAAAAGAAATTTTTTTTGCAGGACTTTACCTAAGTAAAGGAATTGCAAAACGAAGAAAGGACGGACTTACATTTGCACTGATGTATGTTGAACTCCATAAGCAATAGAGTTCCACAGAAACAAGGATTAAGGCATGGTATCATAGTTTAAGAAAGACCAAGCAAACCTGGAAATCAGTAGATAAAATTACTAGCTTGACTTTATGGGGTAAATTAGAGGACACAATCTACTCAATTCACTTTACTAGTTCTTACTTGATAAGGAACTAAAAATTTGATTAAATAAAACACTCGGTTTTATTGAAAAATAGAAATCTTATCCCAATTAAGATGGGAAACAAACCTGGAAAGTTTCAACTAATCAATTGACACGTGCTATATATATATGGTTTCTCTCTATATAGCATGCAACCTAAATGAAGATAATTAATAACAAAGAAAACGATACCTGTCATCTTTATTAAATACGATGCCTGATATTTGCCTCTCCGTAGAATTTGAACACAAAAAGGGTAACTATCACTATAATCTGGAAATAAATGCTTGTATTAAACAAGAGTAGAGACTCTGATCAAACAAAACAAAATGCTGAAATTAAAAGCGAAACTTTTAGAAGGAAAACCAAAGGAAATACCTTGACTGTGAGTTGTTATGTTGGAGCCAAAATCATGCCTTTTCCCATTCTTATCATCCTCGTCTCCAAATAAAATGCCAAATCTTAAGCTCCCCAAATACCCATAATCTGAAATCGAAAACCCAAATACCCAGAATCTGAAATAGGAAACCCAAATACCAAAATTTCGCAGTTTTTCTGAAAACCCAAATGCCCACATTTTCCAATTTACTGAAGAAATACCCAGAATGCTCTCTCTCTCTTCTCTCTCCTCTCTTCTCTGATCAGAATGGTTCTCTCTCTGTTTGTCTTCAAAGAAATACTACTCTCTCCCAACGGTACGATTTTCTTTTTGGTGCGAACGGTAAGATTTTCTCGCTCCTCTTAGCGCGAACGGTAATATTTTCTCGCTCTTTTTGGTGCGAAGCGCCAACGGTGAGATTTTTATTTTTATTTTTGCTTTTGTATTTTCTTGATTAAAAACGAAATATGCTGAATACTGATTAAAGAAAATCTTGTTGGGAATGACCTGTCGTTTTATAAGAATATTGTCGTCTTTTGGCAATGTCTTTTTTTTTTTTTTTTTGGGTTGCTAAGTAATGTCTTCAACCTCTAATGTTGCCGTTAAAAAAAAAAAAAGAAAGTGTTTCATATTGTCGTTTTTAAGCTATTCTCGAATCTCGATTGAGGAACAGTGTGATGTACCTCCAATGTACTTTTTTCCACAAAGAAGAAATTTTAATGTTTATTTACTTATATATTTTAGGGGAGACGACATTTCAATTTGAAATAAGGATTTATCCCCTTTCTTGTTGGTTTTTTTTGGAAATGGACAAAATCTAATTTTCTTTTAATGTTTATAATTAATTTAAAATTAGCTTTAGATTAAAAAAATAGTTTAAGCGCAAAAATATTGCTGTTGGTGACCTATAATATTAGGTAAGATTTTGTAAGGTTATAATAGTAATTTTGTAGTTTATTTAAATGAAAGAAAAAGCATATCATGCATGATAACTTCTTTTTTTTTTTTCCCCCCTAATCACAAGATAGTAAGGACCTATTTGAAATAATGATTACAATTGAAGTTTTATAAGTTGTAATTGAAATATCTTTTTGATTGAAATGTAAATTATAAATGAATTGTAATATAAAAAAAATGTAAAAATTTTAAATAAATTTAGAAAAAATTTTACAATATAAATATTATTTCATTATTTTTGTTATTCTGTGTGATTTTTTGTTTTTGTTTTATAAATTATCTTTTTTTGATTTGAAATAAAAAAGTTATAGATTTTTAAAATTTAAGTTTTTTTTAATGAAAGAAAAAAAAATAAGGCTTTGTTTAGTGAGTCAATTTGGACTCAATTTTTTGAGTTCAAACTGAACTCAACCCATTTGGTTCGTAAGTTTAGTCCGCTTTGGATGGTTACACAGTAAACTAAACTCGGTTTATTGTACGCCTATCCGCTGCTTCACAATGGCTCCGTTGACGGCGTCCTCGATCGTCGGCCACCCACCCCATGTCGCCCACTGACCGAATTGCTACCTCGCGTCAACGCCATCGTCTTGGAGTTCGTTCCCGACGGTAACAACACGCGAGCCACTCACCCACCGCCTGCAGCTCCCCCCTCCTCGCCCATCGTCGTCGAGTTCTTGGTCGGAATCGGAGTTGGAAGTGGAGCAAGAGCAAGGCGAGGAGACAATGCGATCAAGGGACTCGTAAAAGCACTCGTCTTCGTCTTCTTCGTCCCCTGTTTTGCTCATCTCATCGCTCGGCTTTGGGCATTCCCATCTCACAACGACACAGGATTCATCGTCGTATTCTTCTTCCTCTCCTTCTTCGTCGACGGCGCTGTCGCCGGCGTGGATGATCGTACGGATATGATGATCGGGAGAAACCCAAGAGCCGATTCGACAAATCGCGATCTGCGATGCAAAGTCGTTGAATTCGAAAGGGATCGGACAAGGAAGGACCTGGAAATACTTTATGGGTTTCGGTTTGCGTATCAGATCCGATAATGGGCAGAGAGAGAGAGAGAGAGTGAGTGAGGAGAGAGAAAGAGAGAGAGGGTTTGGAGGGGAACGGAGCCCTATGCTGTGTGCTGGTGTGAATATTTTTGGGTTGGGGTTTGACCAATGTTGTTGTTGTCGTTGGAGAGAAAAACTCTCTCTCTCTACAAACTATTTTAGAGAAAGTGGGAGAGAAAATTTCTTTCATTTTCAAGGGTGAAGATGGGAAATAGCTTAAATTTTGTGGATGGGGAAACTAGTTTATTTTGTTTTTTCTATTTTTCTATTCACAACCTATAATAGCATATTAACTTATCTTTTCAAGTTGAACTTTTTAACTTTAATTTTTTACAACCAAATACTCAATTCAAGTTAAACTTTTTAACTCAAACTTTTTACCAAACACTCAACTCTAACTCTCAACTTAACTTATTTTCAACTCAACTTAAAAATCTTAACTCAAACTCATTCATCAAACGGACTATAAGATATAGATTTGATAGTTTTAGAGTTTAGTTGTAAAATTCTGTTTGGAAACATATGTATCCAAACAATCCCTAATTTAGGATCTCTAGTAGCAAAAATAATAATAATAATAACAACAACAGCAGCATCAACAATAATAATAAACAAATGAAGATTAAAATACAAGAAACCCCTAACTAATTAGTCATGAAAAAAACTAAGGATATCAATTGTAATCCTAACTTTTTAAGTACTAACCAATGTGTCACAAGAATTGTCATTTTTTATTGATAAGTATTTAAAATATTATCATATCAATTAATCGCATCTACTAATAAAAATATGACACGTAACTTAGTACTTATAAAGTTAATATTAAAGTTCATGTCACACTCCTCAATTAGTCCCTTGGCTTGATAACAATTTGAGCCTCAAATTTTGAGGATTGATTTTTCTCATTCTTTCTTTTTTCATTCCTTATTTTCCTGACTCCACTAAGTTAGTATTCCTTTTTTATATATATACTAATTTAACACGCGCGATAATATATTGCTAAAAGATATAAGAATTTAAATAGAAAATACAAAAAAAAGAAAAAAAAAAGTGCAAAACGATAAAATAAGGAAAAGAAAGAAAAAACCGAAACTTTAAACAAAACTTAAAAAACAAAAACTGAATCTTCTTAATGAAATTTCAAAAAAGTTTAGACAAAATCCTTTTTAACCAAATTAATTAAAAATATAAGAATTTAATAAGAAAATTTAAAAAAAAAAGGAAAGAAAAGGTACAGAACGATTAAACAATAAAAAGAAATAAAAAAAATCAAAACTCCATATGAAACTTTAAAAATAAATAAATAAATAAACCAAAACTTCATATAGAAACTCAAAAAAAATTTAGTCGAAACCTTTTTTTAATCAAATTAAAAAATCATAAAGAAACTAAAAAAAAAAACTCCATAAATTGAGAAGGAAATAATAATAAAAAAAGCACATAATGACATAAGAAGAAAAAGAAAGATAAAAGTAGTTTTAAGTAAATTAAAAAATCACATCGAAACGATATTACGAAACTTTAAAGAAAAAAATCTAAAAAAATATATTCTCACTTTAATTATTGATGATAGACATAAAATTATTATTGAATAGATATAGAGGATTATGTATATGTGTATATATATGTAATGAGAAGTGAAAAAGATAAAAGAAATTAAAAAAAAAAGAGATAAAAGAAGAAAAAATGATAAATTCATAAAAGAGAAGTGAAAAGAAAAACAATTGATTCATACATATATATCCTTCATATATGTTAATATATGTGATGAGAGATGAAAAATATAAAAGAAACAAATAAAAGATAAAAGCATAAAAGAAAATAAATGAGAGAAAAAAAAAAGAAAAAAAAAAGCATAAAAGCATAAAAGATAATGGGGTGACACATGGCAAAAGAAGAAGAGTGCATTTTGGCTCTTTTATACATACTAATTGGGGTACGTGCGATGCACGTATTGAGTAGTAATTGAAAATTTTCATAACGTAGAATATGAACACTAATATGTCAAAATGGAAAATAAAAGAAAAAATTTTATTTAAAGATATTAGAAGATACATTAATAATAGTCTAAGTGAAAGCACAAAATTTAATCATGAAAAATTGGAAAAAAAAAAAAAAACAACAACAACACACACACGAAATAGAAATCAAACTTGATTACAAACAATAAGATTAAATTTTCTGTTGAGAAAGCTGAGATTACATGATATATATGTGTGTGTGTGTGTGTGTGTGTCATAGACAATGATGAAAGCTGAGCTTCTAATGAAGAAACAATGAAAAAGGAACATGAAAAAAAAAAAGATATTCGAATATGAGAGTAAAAAACTATGATAAATTAAAGAAAAGAGAAATGGCATTCTAATAAATCCTTCCTGCAATACTCTCTAGCTTTAGAAGTTGGCATATAGTCACATTGATTTTCGTGTAATTATAAATTTTTCGTTCTATTTGATACCAAAAGTACTTTGAAAAGAAATACCATTAATATTCATCTTATCACTTGTTCTATCACTCCCGCTACCTACATCTTTCATTGCTTTGTACATCATATTGACTTGAAATTAAAATAACTCGACATAAAATAAAATGAGACTTTTGTTGTTAGATAATGTTAAAACAAATTTGAAACTTTCTCAGCTACCAAGCCATGTCGAATACTAATACGAGACACCATATAGGCTGACTTTTGTTTATAATTGGATGGCATAGAAGTAAAACACACGGTGGTTATATACTTTTATCTTTGAGTAGTTATTATTAGTATTATTAGTATTATTATTATTATTATTTGAAAGGGTTATTATTATTGTTATTATTACTATTATTGTAATATTTTTTATTTGTTTTCTTAGTTCCTCAACACACTCTAATCAAGTTGCCTCCCTTAGTCACATTGGTTATAGCTTCAAGCTTCATGAATTTTTTTTTTTTTAACTCTTTGCTGGTAATTAGGGTTGGTTACACAATTATCTAAAACTAATTTTATCTACACATAAAATTTATAAACATCCTTACTAAATTATATTAAATTTATAAACATCCCTACTAAATTATACTTTATCTTTTTGATAATTTTATCCTAAAATAAAATTATGTTAAAATCCATTCTACACCTTAACATAAATAAAAAAAAATATGATTTCTTGGAAAAACATACATACACTAACTCAAATTTCACTTTTATAAATAAACTCTAATATTTCCTCTATCAAATTCTTTTTCAGCAAACAAATTATTAGGTTCTATTTTGTCAATTACTTTATGTACATTCATCTTATTTTGTGATTATTGAATTTATTGTGAATCTTGAATTTTTGTGTTATTAAGAATTTGTTCTTGTTAAATTAAAACAATATTTACCAAAAAAAAAAAAAGAACAAAAAAATAAGTAAACACATACATGGTGCTATTTGCTTTTCAGAAAAACTTTTTTTTCTTTTCGATTATCAAATTATTAGGTTCGATTATTAAAAATAAGTATAAGAAGGTCTGAGAGATTTTAGTTTTCTTTTATGCAGGAATAGATTTTGGTATCTTACGAATCTTCATTGTTAGTAGTTATTGACATTGGGTCTGTTTGGGAGGACATCTGAAGATGGTATTTTAAAAGCTGGGTTAGAAATGTGTATTTTGAAGGAAAATTTTTGAAAAATTTATGTGATATGAAAAATTATGCAAAAAATTGAAATATGTTCAGAAAAAATATATAAAATAGATATTATTTTATTCGTCTCATCGTTACTAGCATTTTGATATAAAAACAATCTCATTCCGATTTAAAATGAGAAAGTTATAGACTTTTGAAGTTTAAATTTTTTGAAAACCAAAGAGAAACAAAACTTGATATAAAATTAGAATTTTAAAATATAATTATTGAAACACCATATCTAGATGGCACCCCAACCATTCATATTCAGTTATCATTTAGGCTGAAAAGGTCTGAACTAAAACAATGGCAATAGTGTAATTACACTTGACTATGTTCAACCGGGGCAAAAAAAAATACACTTGACAACGATGGGCCTTCTTTTTCACGTGATTTGTTAGAAGCCTGAGAAAGCTAAACTTGACACGTGGCTCATAAAGGAGCAGCAAGCGAGATATGCAATTGAAAGAAAAAGAGAAAAAAAAAAAAGAAAAAAAAAAAGAAAGAAAGAGTAAAAGCACCAAAACGCAACCACTATTTGCGTTTTTGACTACTAAATATGAACAGGAGAGCTTTATGCACTCTTTTATATATTTAGGATATGTTAAGATTAAGATTAAGATTAAGACAAGACGTTAAGAAACATGAAATAATCTGCCCACGCAGGGGTGGATGAGTTGGCATAGGAGGCAACCTTACGGATCTCACCAACCGGGAGGTCAGAGGATCGAATCCCTTGCCAACTCAGGGGAGTTGTAAACCTTGCCTGCACAATGTACCGAAATAGAAAATGACGGGCCACCACCAGATTCTTTATTTAACAATATATATATATATATATATGTGAAATAATCTTTAAAAAATATATATTAAAATACATGAAAATGGGTTACAAAAATCCTACATGCATGATTGCAAGTATAAGAAAATGGTAATCTCATGCATTTGTTTCTAATCTTGAGGTCTCAAATTCAAACCCTCCATCACAATTCAATGAATTAAAAAATAAATATAAAAATCATGAATGTACATTAATATTATAATAATTTTTGCATCAATGAAGTACACTTGTGAGTGACCTGCACGTTATTTGCTTAAAATGCGAGCTTATTGTCATCCTTTATTTTCGTCACATCAGTTCTTAAATTACCTTCAATCAAATTTAAAGCTGTATTATTTTTGGTTACAATATTTTTTGTTTATTTTTCTAAAAATGCACCTCCAATTAAATTTTAAACTACTTTTTTTTTGTGCCGGTTTTCGTTCCAGGATCCGTCCTTTAAAAAAAAATAGAAAAAACCCATGTAAAACGATGATTTGCTATTGAAATTTTAATTTAATTTAATAGTCGATACACGTGAATAATATTCTTCAATAGGATAAGGCTCGAAATAAAGAATGATAAAGCGAGCAGAAAAATTTAGAAATTTACAAAAGGTTGTAGTGGATCTTTTAGTTCGAGAACCAAACTATATATGGCACATAACTCAGTAATTAAATCCTTGTGGTTGCAGACAAAAGTTCTTTGGAAACTTATAATAGACATCTTCATTCTTTACCTTAGTGGAGTGATTTGATTGTTAGGATTTCTCGAAATTTTTGTGAAGTTATTTGCAAATAAATTAGTAAATTATTCGATTCAACATCATTAATTTTAAAGGTAATTTTTGACTTCGGAATTTATTTATCTTCCTTTACTTTATCGCTCTATGAATGGTATATTCATTTTTATAAGTTTCCTTTGGGTTTTTAATGTGTTTTGTTTATTATGGATCATGCACCTTTTTCTTTTTCCGTTGTCAGATTTTTTTTCTTTTAGGTTCTTTCTGACAAAGGGTTTTTATGAATCACCGGGTTTGTTTGAATAGGCCCTATGTATTTTCTTTCATTTTTGAAGTGGGTTTGTTTATTTGGACAAACTTCATTGTATTTTCTTTTTATTGTTAATATCATGTGTGATGAGTAGATGATGAGGATGTTAAAAGGATACCGATTTAGTAATGACCAATCAGTAACTGACTACAAAATTTAGTGATTCCAATAATTGACTCCTGATCAATCAGTGAATGACTATGAAATTTGGTGACTAACTTTATGGTCATTCTGATTGACTGTAAGTTAATAGCTGATTGATCGAATTAACTTTGTTCTATAGTCAATCATTAATTGACCATTTAAGAAAATTTATTAACCATTTAAAAAAAGTATCATTTAATATTTAGTATAGTTAATCACTGATTGACCAGAAAATTATTGATTTTAGTTATGATCAAAAAGTGATTGACTATGATTAATCAGTGATTGAGACCTTTTAACTAATTTTTGAAAACTTAGGACTTTTAACTCATTTTTTTAAAATTTGAGCCATTTATTATGAAACTTATTAAAAATAAAAGGCCATTTAATTATAAATCCCATTTTAAAAATTATGTTTTTTTTTTTTATAGAACATTTAGCCTTTGTTTGGTATTTTAATTCTAACTCAAATTTTTTATCACAGTTTTTGTCTGTTTATAAAAAATCAACAAAAATTATTACTAGATTTTTGAAAAATCAATTAACTCCAACCGTCAAACTAAACAGACTCTTAAAAATAATGTTATTTCTTGAGAAATTGGGTTTTCAACCATCAAAGGGAATTCCGCCGGTTGGTTTCTAAAACGAAGTCTTGCATTTAAATGAAAGAATATACATATATATATATATATATATATATATGTTTCTATTGATATATATATATATATATTTTAATAGTTGGTTGTCATACGAAACTAAAATTACGAGTAGTAGTATTGCTCCAATTGGATTGGGTAAGGAAAAAATTACATTATTAAAATAAATATAATATTGTATCTCACATTTCTATATACATTAAAAAAATAAAAAAAATAAAAAGAAAGGAATATGTGTACTTATGTAAAATGTTGTCTTTTATTATTCCACAAGTCATTCTAAACCGTGCGAAAAGAATTAGAGACGGTAAATGACAAACTTTGTCACAATAAAACAATAATTTAAAATTAAAAAGAGATAAACTAATAACTATTATCAAGAAATTATTAAAAAAAAAAAAAAAAAAAAAAGCATGAGCATGAATACTGTTGCGTCAAAACAGGAATGTCACACTATAAAACTTTGTGCATAGAGTCAGTCGTAAGCTATATATACAAGTATCTTATAGTACAAGTTATACAAGTTGCATAGTAGTACTAACAGTGGTATAAGTCGGGCTTTACAAAAATAAATAAATAACTTGCAATTAAGAGTCAAAAAACACTATTAAGAAAACAATTATATAGCTGTTTATCCCTACAAACCAACATTGGATTTGCCTTCAAAAAATAAATAAATAAATAAAGATAAAAGGCCATTTATACATTACGCTTCCAATCAGCTTCCAATCACCAATAAACTTCCCGATGCTGAAGTTGCCTAATCAAAGGCGCAAACTGAAAATGTGGTGGGAAACCCGCCACATGTTTACCAATGCTACAGAGCATCAGGAACGAAAAAGCTAGTCAATGTCCTCAGTGACCAGATGTTTGTTTACCGATGCTACCATTAAGTGATTGTGTCGGTAATTAACTAACTGACACCTACCTTTTGGCATCATTTAATTACTACTACTACTACTACGCTACTGCTATGCTACAATGATAATGCTTTTGACATCATGCTTCCCAACGATTCAGAGCATTGAGAATGAAAAATCTAGTCAAAGTCCTTTGACTTTGACCAGATAATGTTTACCAACGCTACCGTTAAGTGGTAGTCGCCATTTAATAACTTACAGAATCCATTTAGGGGTCGGTAAGTTTTGGCATCAATTAACTACTGCTACTACTACGCTACTGCTATGCTACTACGCTAATGCTCTTGGCATCATGTTTCCCAATGCTTCAGAGTGTTGGCAATGAAAAATCTAGTCAAAGTCCTCTGACTTGACCAGATAATGTTTACTGACGCTACCATTAAGTGGTAAAGTTGCCATTTACTAACTTACATAATCCATTTAGGTGTCGGTAAGTTTTGACATCATTTAACTACTGCTACTACTACGCTATTGCTATGCTACAACACTAATGCTTTTGGCATCATGTTTCCCAAAGCTTCAGAGCATTGGGAATAATAAAACTGGTCAAAGTCCTCTAACTTTGAACAAATAATGTTTACCGACACTACCTTTATGTGGTAGAGTCGCCAATTAACTAACTTACAGACACCATTTAGGTGTCGGTAAGTTTTGACATCATTTAACTACTGCTATGCTACTATGCTAATGCTTTTGGCATCATGTTTCCCAATGCTTCAGAGTGTTGGCAATGAAAAATCTATTCAAAGTCCTCTGACTTTGACCAGATAAAGTTTACTGACACCACCATTAAGTGGTAGAGTCGCCATTTACTAACTTACAGAATCCTTTTAAGGGTCGGTAAGTTTTGGCATCATTTAACAACTGCTACTACTACACTAATGTTTTTGCTATTTTTATGCTACTTTTTCTAACTACTACTACTACAGCAAATCCTAATATTACAACTACTACCGCAAAGGCTACTGTTACTACTATGGTAATGCTATTGCTATTGCTACTGCTACTATGACGGATACGCTACTTTTACTACCTAGTCCTACAACTACTCCTATAACTGCAATTATTGCTACTGAAACTAATTCCTACTTCTATTACAATAGCTTCTACTAACAAGTACTACTAATTCTATTAATGCTACTACAACTGATACTACTACTAAAGTACTTTCTACTGTTACTTCGCTACTGCTACAGCTAATAAGTTTGGCATTGGAAAAGATGAAGTGCCATGTGGGGAGCGAGGTACATACCTCTATGCATGGATACCGATAAGTGAATGATTTGAAATTTGTACGGCCGCACATAAGCTTGGGATGGTGATTCTACCAAGTTCTCATGGGGGACCTGCCTGCATGCACAAGTGAAAATGCAACTTCAAGGGAATTTCTTTACCTTTTTCTTTCACAGTAACATCAGCACAAAGCTGATTTTTCAATCTAGAGAGACAAAATAGTCACCTATAAGGAATGTGAGCATAGTTCTACATAACGATTGCTTCTTCTTCCAAGGCCAATCCTCTGAATCAACCATAAACCTGCAAGCAATAAAAGCCATCAAACTCGGTCAAAGACTACTAATATATTTCAGTTAAAAAAAAATGTGTAGTGAAAAGAAGAAAAGGAATTTTCAATTCAAGAATCTCTGTGGTGAATAAGTCCCAGAGTAATTTCTCTTTGATCCTTTGAAAGCAAACCCATATGTGCTACGGATAAAAACATCTCTAAATTATTGTATAAAGTGCAAAAAATTAAAAAAAATAAAAAGAGCCATAATGCTAACTTAAAAGAAAGAAAGCAATCCACGTCTTTGGCCGAAGAGTACTGAAGTCAGCAACGAATTTAAAAATTTTCCAACTCAACGATTTCGAATAAATTTTTATTAGTCAAGAGATAAGACTAAAAAATCTGAACTTTATGGAACAAAAATTACTAGAGGGGAGACACAAAATAAAAAGAAAAATGCATGGAAATTATTGAACGCTTAGGCCCCAACTTTTAGTAATATCATAAGACTACACTGTACTAGATCACCTTCTAGGCCGAACTTATTATATAAAGTGTAAAAGCTTCAATGCAAAAATTGCTGAGATATTCTTACCTGTGGGGTTTTCAGTGGCAAGTATCGATGCTCGAGCATTTGTTTTTTTCACAAGGGAAAAAGCTTGGAAGAAGCAGAATCCCATCTATAGGATTCTTGTCATCCTCTGTCCCTGTTCAGACCAAAAAACAATTATCTGTTCAGACCAAATATATTTTTGCAACATAGCTATAAGATCTCAGTAACATTTGTCTTTTCTGAAATGTTCTTCGTGCGACACAATTGATTCCTAGTATACAAATGGAAACTGGATGAGAAAGATCTACTAAAATTAAGATGAGTTATTAAAACAAAGAGAGATTACCAACCTGTCAGACATCTAGTGTCTTGAGCTTTACAACAAGAAATGGGAATGGCCTTTTGTATGGTAGCATCCTCGCCTTATACGCAGCTGTCCTGTCAATAACTTGACAAAAATCAAATAACAACATGAATTAGAAAAAATGATCAAAATCACTCACATGAAGTACTCTAATATGTGTATTTACATGTATGTATGTATGTATGTATGTATGTATGTATGTATGCAATCCTATATGTATGCATGTATGTATGCTTGTATGCACATGTATGTATGTATAAAACCAATATAATATATATATATATATATATATGAAAGTAATAAGAAAAGGTCCCTTTTTTCCATAGCTTCTTGGATCATTGTTGGAGAATTGTCAACCGAGTGCTTCTTCCTCCTAAAAAAATTGTCATGACACACCTCAAACAAAGAAAAGAAAAAATGGTAGGAAAAAAAAAAAAAAGGAAAGTGAATAACATACGTTTGTTAAGATCTAATTATGTATCAAAGCCTTGTGTTATTGGTACAAACTCCTTTTCCTGCAAATGAAGCTCCTGAAAAGTATAACTGAAGATGTAATTCTTTTAAAGTCTATAAATTTTATTGTAGAGTTCTAGTAGTAGTTATATAAAAATAAAAAATAAAAATAAAAAAAGTACAAGAACAATAAGTTTGAAAGCACAGAGAACTACTCACGATGCATCTTTTCATGACAAAATAGCAACAAGTACTTCATTGGTTTCACATGATGTGAAAGATTCTGAAAAAGATATAAACATTGTAAGTTTGGTGAGCATACAGAACCACTTGGAAAAGATTCAGTGCCAGGTGTTGGAGTTACGTACCTCTGTGCTAGGAAATTATTCAAATTTGTTTTCAGGCTTGTCTATACGAATGGGACGGCAGTGCTTCCAAGAACTTCTTAGGGGGAACCTGGCTAAAAGCGTGTTAAAAGTGTAGCTCAAGTGAATTTCAAATTTTTTCACAGTAACAACTGCACAATGCTAGTTTTATAAAGTAGATAGATAAAACAGTTACCGGTAAGGTATGTTAGCATATTTTTGCATCACGATCACGTCTTCTTTCGGGCCATCCTCTGAAACACACCATGCATGCAATAAAAGTCATCAAACTCAGTTAAAGACAACAAATACATATCTAAAAGAGATGTGAAAAGAAAAGGGAATAAGGAATGTCAATTCAACCAACTCCAAGTGAAGAGCTCCCCAACCAATTTCTCTTCAATCCTTCTAAGCAATCCCGTAGGCGCTACAGACGAAAACACATCTAGTGTTAGCATTTAAAGTGAGAATTATCTCTCATAGGAACTTCTATCCTTATAACCATCTATGATATTTGAATTCTGGTCATAATAAAGTTTCTTAAAAAATAAAAAGGAATGATTAATCACTCGGTTAACTAGCCATCAGTAGATTATCATTGGATGGCCTTATAACTAGTTATCTCTTGCTCTAAAGATCTATCTCCCTATGATATGAAAAGACCCAAAAATAAAAAAATCAAGTTACGTACATTGGAATCTTTTGAGAACTGTTGGAGAAGTTTCCTATTATGTTGTCAACCTACGTGTTTCCAACAGCAAACTGCATGAAACTAAAGAGATGTAATGAATTAATTTATCTTAAAAGGTAGACAAAAAGTGACTGGTATACAAAACAATACTTAATAGCCCAAGGTAAAGGACCAAAGTATTCAAAAAAAAAAAAAAAAAAAGAGATTGAAAACAAACACCATTGATTTCGGATCCAGCAAACTCAAAACACTGGCATCTTCATCAGCCAAATAGACCGAATAAGCCACTTGTCATTGCACCTCGTTCTCCTAACGGACAATATAAAGGATCAATAACACTTTCAAACTGAGCATTAAGGAATCTGACTTAATAGCCCAGAGTAAAAGACCAAAAAAAAAAAAAAAAGATTAAAAACAAATACCATTAAGCCAAATAGACCGAATAAGACAAGCAATGGGAGTGGCCTTTCATATGGTTGCTACCTCGCCGGACAAGCAACTGCCCTGTCAAATAATTTGACAAAAATCAAATAACAACATGTATTAGAAAAAAGGATCCAAATCACTCACGTGAAGTTCTACTAATATGTGTATTTACATATTCGTATGTATGCATGCATGCACGAATGTATGCATGTACGCATGCTTGTATGCGCCTGTGTGTAAGTACATAAACCTAATAAATAATATTATACATATATATATATATATATATGAAAATAGTCAGAAAAGGTCCCTTTTTGCTATGGCTGCTTAGATCAGTGTTGAAGAACCATCAATAGAGTGCTTTCTTATCCCAAATTCCAACTATATAAGAGGGAAAAAAAAATTTGTCATGACACTCCTAAAATAAAAATAAAATAATTAAAAATTAAATTAAATGAATAAAAAAACAATAATAATAATAATAATAACCAGAATGGAAGGTGAAGAATGTACGGTTGTAAAGAGAGACTTTTGTATCAAAGCCTTGTGTTATTGGTGCCGGCTCCTTTTCGTGCAAATGAAGCTCTTGCAAAGTATAACAAAAGATGTAATTCTTTTAAAGTCTAGGAACGCTGTTGTAGAGAGTTTAGTTTAATAGGTTTCATCAATATGGAACAAGAACAAGAGTGGCAAGAGTTCATACCCTTTCAAGACTCGTGACATCGAGGTCCTTACGCCAAAGCATTAACCCGAAGGGCACAACCTTAGTCACCAGTTGAACAATAAACTGATTTGAGAAGAATTTCCAAAAGAAAAACCATTAGAAATTATTAAAACAGCAGCACAAGCTATTAGTAAAAGGAGAACTATCCTATACAACTACATAAAAAGAAAAGAAGAAAATTTAACCCGCTTAACTCATTTATGTTGTGTTGGCTTATTTTGGAAAAGAGTTTAAGATAAACTTCTCACTGCCATTGCTTTAGGAAAATCAAACAAACAAACATAGTATTTAGAATTCAGGATAAATCTAAGAATAGAATTGCGAAGAACATTTGTGAATGATACATGAGCTTAATGTCTCTGTTCTAGTTGTAACAGAAGTATAAACAATATACTAGCGTTGACTATGCTCAAAAGGACCTATAAAAATTTTTCTTCAAAAAGCTCCTTAAGTGTTTGCTGAAATCAGAAACTAGATAGGATTATGCACAACTGAGGTACTAGAGTAAAAAAATATACATATACCGGAGAAACGAAGTATGTTTTGAAGGTGTTTACCAGTGTATAGTTTATAGGCTAAGGCACCAGAAGTCCCTTGGTCTTGCAACTTGAGGCACTATTTGAGTGACAACCAGCTAAAAAAATAAAAAATAAAAGGTTTACTAAAAGTTACCAGTGACCAAAAAAATCAAGTAGAAGAACATTTAGTTTGGCAACCACAAAGAACTACTCATGATGCAGCTTCTCATGACAATTAGCAATCTGTACTTATTGGTTTCACATCATGTCAAAGATGCTGAAAAAGAACAGGTCAGAAATGGAGTAAGTTCGGCGAACATAAGAGAGCAACTCATTGAGTCTCTCTGACCACTAGGAAAAGATGAAGTGCCAGGTGTGGAATCAGTAATGTACCTCTGTGCAAGGATTCTGATAAGTTACACTTCAAATTTGTTTTCAGGTTTGCACATACGCATGAGATGGTGATGCTTCCAAGAACTTCTTATGGTGGACCTGACTACGTACACACGAAAAAGTGTAGCTCTTGTGAATATCATTTTTTTTTCCTCCACTTAACATTCGCACGAAAACTAGCTTTCTAATAGAGAGAGATAAAACAGTACCGATAAGGTATGCTAGCATCGTTTTGCACCATGATCGCTTCTCCTCTGATGCCATCCTCTGAACCACACCATCTAAGAAATAAAAACCATCAAACTCAGTTGAAGTCAACAAAAATATATCTGAAGTAGATTTGAAGAAAAAGGAGACAAGGAACTGTCAATTGAACCAACTCCAAGTGCAGAGCTCCCGACCAATTTCTCTTCAATCCTTCCAAAGCAAGCCTGCAGGCACTATAGACAAAACATATCTAAATTAGCATAGAAAGTGAGAATTAAGTCTCATAGGGACTTCTATCTTTATACCTATCAACAATATTTCAAGTTTGGTCATACTAAATTTTCTCAAAAAAATCAAAAGTGATAATTAATCGCTCAGTTAGCTAGCCATCAATAGATTATCATCGGATGGCCTTAGATTTATATGATTTGAAAAGACAAAAATAAATAAATAAATTCAAGATCTCTTTGTATATTCATTATATGCTTAGTTTAGTTCATTATAAATAATTTATCTTAAAAGGTAGACAAAAAAGTATACTCAAAACAATACTTAAAATCTAAACCCAAAAATTACCATTAATTTCAGATCAGCAAACTCAGAACACTGGCATCTTCATCAGCCAAACAAACCAAATATGCCACTTATCGTTGCTCCTCGTTCTCCTAACAGACGATATAAACGATCAGTAACACATCCAAACTGGCATTTTGAAATCTGACTTCATCTGGAAACTAAACTAGTTAAGGAATTACTATTTTTTTTTTTTCAACAAACTTTGCTGACTATTTATATCAGATCTATCATGCAACTAAGAGTGGATATATTAATTTGACAAAGAAAGACCATACCTGTCTCTGTTATATAATGTCCTTGCCATTCGCCTTTTGCAGCCCCCTCCCCCCATCGTTCCATTTGTCAAATTGAACAATAACAGAAGGATTAGAACAGTAACATCTGCACAAACCTAGTTCTATGATGTAGAGAGATAAAACAGTTACCGAGGAAGTATGTTAGCATAGTTTTGCGCCACGATCGCTTCTCCTCTGGGGCCATCCTTTGAACGAGACCATGTAAACAATAAAAACCATCAAACTCAGTTGAAGTCAACAAATATATATCAATTTGAAGTAAATGTAAAGAGGAAAGGAGCCTTCGATTCAACCAACTCCACGGTGAAGAGCTCCCCGACCCATTTCTCTTCAATCCTTCCAAAGCAAGTCGATAGGCACTATAGACAAAATCATATCTTAGCATATAAAGTGAAATAGCAATTAAAAGAAAAGCAATCTAGGACTTACGCCAAAGTATACTAACAAGTCAAAAGTGCATTTTCAAATGGTTACATTTTGTAGAGAAATTCTTACCTGTAGGGTTTTTAGTGGCAAGTGTCGATGCTCGAGCATAGAATTCGAACTACAGCATTACGTCATCCTCTGTCACTGTTCAGACCAAACAAAACTATTAATCAAGTGGAAATATTAGACAATATATTTAGGTGACCTGGCTACAAGATCTCAACAACTTTAAAAGCTTAACATTTTGTCTTTCCATGGTCCTAAAATGCTCTTTCTGCAGCATTATTATTTCCTAGTATACAAATAGAAACAGGATGAGAAACCTCTAGTAAAATTAAGATTCAAATTGAGCCCATAAATAAGCATGAACACTAAGGCTAACTATTTGTTTCCTAAAGGCATCAACATTAAAGCTAATTATAAAGCCGGAACAGAGAGAGAAAATATCAACCTGTCAAACATCTAGTGTCTTGTTCATACCAAGCAATGGGTGTCGCCTTTCAAATGGTATCCTCGCCTGTAACACAGCTACCTGCCAAATAATTTGAATGACCAAAATAGCAACACGATCTAGATAAAAGGCTCCAAATCACTCATGAAGTTATGTCATGTGTATGCATATATGTATGTATGTATGCATGTATGTATGAATGTATGTATGAATGCATGCCTATATGTATGTATGTATGAATGAATTCCTATATGTAAACATGCATGGATGCATGTCTATATGTAAAAAACCATAGCAAGATAATATATATATGTGTACATATATATATATATATAAGTAATCACAAAAGGTCCCTTTTCGCCATGGATGCTTGAATCATCGTTGGAGAATTGTCGATCGTCTGCTTCTTCTTCCTCTTATTTATTTCTTATCTTCCAACTGCATGAGAGAGAGAGAAAAATAAATTGTCATGAAACACATAAAAAATAAAATAAAAAATAAAAAATAAAAACAAACTCAAAACAATCTTCCAAATTCCACTTATTTATTTACCGGTTAAGCATGTGAGAAGAGTTCTTCATCATGATCACTTCTTCCTCCACAGCCATCCTCTGAACCACCCATCAACCTGCAAGCAAATTTAAAATAAATAAATAAAAACCATCAAACTCAGTCAAAGACTACTAATAGATGTCTATAAGACTTTTACGAACTAATTAGCAAATGCACAAATCTTGTCCCAAACGATAATATCTCGCAGTTACAAGTAAATTCCAAACCAGTAACTAAAAAAAAGAAACCAAACAAACAAACGGAAAAAGATAAAGGCTAAAAGTTTATATACCAATAAGAATGTTTTAACTGCAAGCTCTAGATATGATCATAGGACCGCCTTAGAAAAGGAAGTGATGCTCCTTCCATCGTCAAGAGCTTCAGAAAAGGGAACTAAAACTGTTGAAGAGTCTGCCGACATCACAAAATGGATAGAATTATCCACGACTGTGCCAAGAAGAAAAAATTTACTGGAGAAAAGAAATCTTTTTTGCAGGACTTTACCTAAGTAAAGGAATTGCAAAATGAAGAAAGGACGGACTTACATTTGCACGGGTGTACGTTGAACTCCATAAGCAATAGAGTTCCACAGAAACAAGGATTAAGGCATGGTATCATAGTTTAAGAAAGACCAAGCAAACCTGGAAATCAGTAGATAAAATTACTAGCTTGACTTTATGTGGTAAATTAGAGACACAATCTACTCAATTCACTTTACTAGTTCTTACTTGATAAGGAACCAAAAATTTGACTAAATAAAACACTCGGTTTTATTGAAAAATAGAAATCTTATCCCAATTAAGATGGGAAACAAACCTGAAAGTTTCAACTAATCAATTGACACGTGCTATATATATATATATATATATGGTTTCTCTCTATATAGTTTGACAGGAGTTTCTCTCAACTAATTACCAGTATACACTTTTACATTAAGGAATATGAAAATTAGCTGACATCTAATATACCAATCATGCAACCTAAATGAAGATAATTAATAACAAAGAAAACGATACCTGTTATCTTTATTAAATACGATGCCTGATATTTGCCTCTCCGTAGAATTTGAACACAAAAAGGGTAACTATCACTATAATCTGGAAATAAATGCTTGTATTAAACAAGAGTAGAGACTCTGATCAAACAAAACAAAATGCTGAAATTAAAAGCGAAACTTTTAGAAGGAAAACCAAAGGAAATACCTTGACTGTGAGTTATGTTGGAGCCAAAATCATGCCTTTTCCCATTCTTATCATCCTCGTCTCCAAATAAAATGCCAAATCTTAAGCTCCCCAAATACCCATAATCTGAAATCAAAAACCCAAATACCCAGAATCTGAAATAGGAAACCCAAATACCAAAATTTCGCAGTTTTTCTGAAAACCCAAATGCCCACATTTTCCAATTTACTGAAGAAATACCCAGAATGCTCTCTCTCTCTTCTCTCTTCTCTCTCCTCTCTTCTCTGATCAGAATGGTTCTCTCTCTGTTTGTCTTCAAAGAAATACTACTCTCTCCCAACGGTACGATTTTCTTTTTGGTGCGAACGGTAAGATTTTCTCGCTCCTCTTAGCGCGAACGGTAATATTTTCTCGCTCTTTTTGGTGCGAAACGCCAACGGTGAGATTTTTATTTTTATTTTTGCTCTTGTATTTTCTTGATTAAAAACGAAATATGCTGAATACTGATTAAAGAAAATCTTGTTGGGAATGACCTGTCGTTTTATAAGAATATTGTCGTCTTTTGGCAATGTCTTTTTTTTTTTTTTTTTTTTTTGGGTTGCTAAGTAATGTCTTCAACCTCTAATGTTGCCGTTAAAAAAAAAAAAAAAAAAAGTGTTTCATATTGTCGTTTTTAAGCTATTCTCGAATCTCGATTGAGGAACAGTGTGATGTACCTCCAATGTACTTTTTTCTACAAAGAAGAAATTTTAATGTTTATTTACTTATATATTTTAGGGGAGACGACATTTCAATTTGAAATAAGGATTTATCCCCTTTCTAGTTGGTTTTTTTTTGGAAATGGACAAAATCTAATTTTCTTTTTAATGTTTATAATTAATTTAAAATTAGTTTAAGCGCAAAAATATTGCTGTTGGTGACCTATAATATTAGGTAAGATTTTGTAAGGTTATAATAGTAATTTTGTTGTTTATTTAAATGAAAGAAAGAGCATATGATGCATGATAACTTCTTTTTTTTTTTTTTTTCGAATGAAAGAAAAAGCATATGATGCATGATAATAAGGACCTATTTGGAATAATGATTACAGTTAGAGTTTTATAGGTTGTAATTGAAATATCTTTTTGATTGAAGTGTAAATTGTAAATGAATTGTAATATAGAAAAAAGTGTAAAAATTTTAAATAAATTTGGAAAAAATTTTACAATATGAATATTATTTCATTACTCTCGTCATTCTGTGTGATTTTTTTTTTGTTTTGTTTTTGTAAATCATCTCATTTCGACTTGAAATAAGAAAGTTATAGATTTTTCAAATTTTAGGTTTTTTTTTTAACTGGAAGAGAAAGAAAATAAGATGTAGATTTGATAATTTTGGAGTTTAGTTGTAAAATTCCGTTTGGAAACATATGTATCCAAACAATCCCTAATTTAGGATCTCTAGTAGCAAAAATAATAATAATAATAACAACAGCAGCAGCATCAACAATAATAATAAACAAATGAAGATTAAAATACAAGAAACCCCTAACTAATTAGTCATGAAAAATATTAAAGATATCAATTCTAATCCTAACTTTTTAAGTACTAACCAATGTGTCATAGGAGTTGTCATTTTTTATTGATAAGTGTTTAAAATATTATCATATCAATTAATTACATCTACTAATAAAAATATGATACGTAAGTTAGTACTTATAAAGTTAATATTAAAGTTCATGTCACACTCCTCAATTAGTCCCTTGGCTTGATAACAATTTGAGCCTCAAATTTTGAGGATTGATTTTTCTCATTCTTTCTTTTTTCATTCCTTATTTTCCTGACTCCACTAAGTTAGCATTCCTTTTTTATATCTATACTAATTTAACACGCGCGATAATATATTGCTAAAAGATATAAGAATTTAAATAGAAAATACAAAAAAAGAAAAGAAAAAGTGCAAAACGATAAAATAAGGAAAAGAAAGAAAAAACCGAAACTTCAAACAAAACTTAAAAAACAAAAACTGAATCTTCTTAACGAAATTTCAAAAAAATTTAGACAAAATCCTTTTTAACCAAATTAATTCAAAATATAAGAATTTAATAAGAAAATTAAAAAAAAAAAGGAAAGAAAAGGTACAGAACAATTAAACAATAAAAAGAAATTAAAAAAAATCAAAACACCATATGAAACTTTAAAAATAAATAAATAAATAAACCAAAACTTCATATCGAAACTCAAAAAAAAATTTAGTCGAAACATTTTTCTAATCAAATTAAAAAATCATAAAGAAACTACAAAAAAAAAACTCCATAAATTGAGAAGGAAATAATAATAATAAAAAAGCACATAATGACATAAGAAGAAAAAGAAAGATAGAAGTATTTTTAATCAAATTAAAAAATCACATTGAAACGTCATTACGAAATTTTAAAGAAAAAAATCTAAAAAAATATATTCTCACTTTAATTATTGATGATAGACATATATTTATTATTGAATAGATATATAGAGGATTATGTATATGTGTATATATATGTAATGAGAAGTGAAAAAGACAAAAGAAATTAAAAAAAAAAGAGATAAAAGAAGAAAAAATGATAAATTCATAAAAGAGAAGTGAAAACAAAAACAATTGATTCATACATATATATCCTTCATTTATGTTAATATAGGTGATGAGAGATGAAAAATATAAAAGATAAAAGCATAAAAGAAAATAAATGAGAGAAAAAAAAAAAGAAAAAAAAAAGCATTAAAGCATAAAAGATAAGTAAAAAAACAATGGGGTGACACATGACAAAAGAAGGAGAGTGCATTTTGGCTCTTTTATATATACTAGTTGAGGTACGTGCGATGCACGTATTGAGTAGTAATTGAAAATTTTCATAACGTAGAATATAAACACTAATATGTCAAAATGGAAAATAAAAGAAAAAATTTTATTTAAAGATATTAGAAGATACATTAATAATAGTCTAAGTGAAAGCACAAAATTTAATCATGGAAAATTGAAAAAAAAAAAAAAAAACACACACACACACACGAAATAGAAATCAAACTTGATCACAAACAATAAGATTAAATTTTCCGGTGAGAAAACTGAGATTACACTATATATGTATGTGTGTGTGTGCGTGTGTCATAGACAATGATGAAAGCTGAGCTTCTAATGAAGAAACAATGAAAAAAGAACATTAAAAAAAAAAAAAAGGTATTCGAATATGAGAGTAAGAGACTATGATAGATTAAAGAAAAGAGAAATAGCATTCTAATAAATCCTTCATGGAATACTCTCTAGCTTTAGAAGTTGACATATAGTCACATTGATTTTTTGAACGCATTTATAATAATTGTTTTTCATGTAATTATAAATTTTTCGTCATATTTGATACCCAAAGTACTTTGAAAAGAAATACCATTAATATTCATCTTGTCACTTGTTCTATCACTCCCGCTACCTACATCTTTCATTGCTTTGTACATCATATTGACTTGAAATTAAAATGATTCGACATAAAAAAAAAATTAAACTTTTGTTGTTAGATAATGTTAAAACAAATTTGAAACTTTCTCAGCTACCAAGCCATATTGAATGCTAATACGAGACACCATAGAGGCTGACTTTTGTTTATGATTGAATGGCATAGAAGTAAAACACATGGTGGTTATATACTTTTATCTTTGAGTAGTTATTATTAGTATTATTATTATTTGAAAGGGTTATTATTATTGTTATTATTACTATTATTGTAATATTTTTTTATTTGTTTTCTTAGTTCCTCAACACACTCTAATCAAGTTGCCTCCCTTAGTCACATTGGTTATGGCTTCAAGCTTCATGAACTTTTTTTTTTTTTAAACTCTTTGCTGGTAATTAGGGTTGGTTACACAATTATCTAAAACTAATTTTATCTACACATTAAATTTATAAACATCCCTACTAAATTATACTTTATCTTTTTGATAATTTTATCCTAAAATAAAATTATGTTAAAATCCATTCTACACCTTAACATATATACCACATTAAACATAAATAAAAATATGATTTCTTGGAAAAACATACATACACTAACTCGAATTTCACTTTTATAAATAAACTCTAATTTTTCCTCTATCAAATTCTTTTTCAGCAAACAAATTATTAGGTTCTATTTTGTCAATTACTTTATGTACATTTATCTTATTTTGTGATTATTCAATTTATTGTGAATCTTGAATTTTTGTGTTATTAAGAATTTGTTCTTGTTAAATTAAAACAATATTTACCAAAAAAAAAAAAGAACAAAAAAAAAAAGTAAACATATACATAGTGCTATTTGCTTTTTTTTTTTTTTTTTTCAGAAAAACTTTTTTTTCTTTTCGATTATTAAAACAAGATTGAGGTGGGAGTATAAGAAGGTTGGAGAGATTTTAGTTTTCTTTTATGCAGGAATAGATTTTAGTATCTACAAATCTTCATTGTTAGTAGTTATTGACATTGGGTCAGTTTAGGAGGACATCTAGAGATGGTATTTTAAAAGTTGGGTTAGAAATGTGTGTTTCGAAGGAAAACTTTTGAAAAATTTATGTGATATGAAAAATTATGCAAAAAATTGAAATGTATTCAGAAAAGATATATAAAATAGATCATATTTTATTCGTCTCGTCGTTACTAGCATTTTGATATAAAAACAATCTCATTCCGATTTAAAATGAGAAAGTTATGGACTTTTGAAGTTTAAATTTTTTGAAAATGAACGAGAAACAAAACTTGATATAAAATTAGAATTTTAAAATATAATTATTGAAACATCATATGGCACCCCAAACATTCATATTCAGTTATTATTTAGGCTGAAAAGGTCTGAACTAAAATAATGGCAATAGTGTAATTACACTTGACTATGTTCAACCAGGGCAAAAAAAAGAATACACTTGACAACGATAGGCCTTCTTTTTCACGTGATTTGTTAGAAGCCTGAGAAAGCTAAACTCGACACGTGGCTTATAAAGGAGCAGCAAGCGAGATATGCAATTAAAAGAAAAAGGGGGGGAAAAAAAAGAAAAGAAAGAGTAAAAGCACCAAAACGCAACCACTATTTGTGTTTTTGACTACTAAATATGAACAGGAGAGCTTTATGCACTCTTTTATATATTTAGGATATGTTAAGATTAAGATTAAGATTAAGACAAGACGTTAAGAAACATGAAATAATCTGTCCACGCATGGGTGGATGAGTTGGCATAGGAGGCAACCTTAAGGATCTCACAAACCGGGAGGTCAGAGGTTTGAATCCCTTGCCAACTCAGGAAAGTCGTAAACCTTGCCTGCACAATATACCGAAATGGAAAATGACGGGCCACCACCAGATTCTTTATTTAGCAATATATATATATATATATTTATATGTGAAATAATCTTTAAAAAATAGATATTAAAATACATGAAAATGGGTTACAAAAATCCTACATGCATGATTGCAAGTATAAGAAAATGGTAATCTCATGCATTTGTTTCTAATCTTGAGGTCTCAAATTCAAACCCTCCACCACAATTCAATGAATTAAAAAATAAAAATAAAAATCATGAATGCACATTAATATTATAATAATTTTTGCATCAATGAAGTATACTTGTGAGTGACTTGCACGTTATTTACTTAAAATGGGAGTTTATTGTCGTCCTTTGTTTTCGTCACATCAGTTCCTAAATTACCTTTAATCAAATTTAAAGCTGTATTATTTTTTGTTACAATATTTTTTGTTTATTTTCTAAAAATGCACCTGCAATTAAATTTTAAACTACTTTTTTTTGTGCCAGTTTTCGTTCCAGGTTCCGTCCTTTAAAAAAAATAGAAAAAGCCCATGTAAAATGATGATTTGCTATTGAAATTTTAATTTAATTTAATAGTCGATACACGTGAATAATGTTCTTCAATAGGATAAGGCTCGAAATAAAGAATGATAAAACGAACAGAAAAATTTAGAAATTCACAAAAGGTTATTGGTGGATCTTTAAGTTCGAGAACCAAACTATCTATGGCACATAACTCAGTAATTAAATCCTTGTGGTTGCAGACAAAACTTCTTTGGAAACCTATAATAGATATCTTCATTCTTTACCTTAGTGGAGTGATTTGATTGTTAGGATTTCTCGAAATTTTCATGAAGTTATTTGCAAATAAATTAGTAAATTATTCGATTCAACATCATTAATTTTAAAGGTAATTTTTGACTTCGGAATTTATTTATCTTCCTTTGCTTTATCGCTCTATGAATGATATATTCATTTTTATAAGTTTCCTTTGGGTTTTTAATGTGTTTTGTTTATTATGGGTCATGCAACCTTTTCTTTTTCCGTTGTCAGATTTTTTTTCTTTCAGGTTCTTTCTGACAAAGGGTTTTTATGAATCATCGGATTTGTTTGAATAGGTCATATGTATTTTCTTTCATTTTTGAAGTGGGTTTGTTTTTTTGGACAAACTTCATTGTATTTTCTTTTTATTGTTAATATCATGTGTGATGAATGGATGATGAGAATGTTAAAAGGATACCGATTTAATAATGGCCAATCAGTAACTGACTACAAAAATGGTGATTCCATTGATTGACTCCTGATCAATCAGTGAATGACTATGAAATTTGATGACTAACTTTATAGTCATTCTGATTGACTGTAAGTTAATAGCTGATTGATCGAATTAACTATGTTCTATAGTCAATCATTAACTGACCATTTAAGAAAATTTATTAACCATTTAAAAAAAATATCATTTAATATTTAGTATAGTTAATCACTGATTGACCGGAAAATTATTGATTTTAGTTATGATCAATCAGTGATTTACTATGATTAATCAGTGATTGAGATCTTTTAACTAATTTTTGAAAACTTAGACCTTTTAACTCATTTTTTTAAAATTTGAGCCATTTATCATGAAACTTATTTTAAAAAAAAAGGGGCCATTTAGTTATAAATCCCATTTTAAAAATTGTTTTTTTTTTGGTAGAATATTTAACCTTTGTTTGGTATTTTAATTCTAACTCAAATTTTTTATCTCAGTTTTTGTCTTTTTATGAAAAGCCAACAAAAATTATAACTAGATTTTTGAAAAGTCAATTAATTCCAATTTAAAAATTTTAACTCCAACTATCAAACTAAACAGACACTTAAAAATAATGTTATTTCTTGAGAAATTGGGTTTTCAACCATCAAAGGGAATTCCGCCGGTTGGTTTCTAAAACGAAGTCTTGCATTTAAACGTGAGAATATACATATATATATATATATATATATGTATATGTTTCTTTTGATATATACATATATTTTTTTTAATAGTTGGTTGTCATACGAAACTAAAATTACGAGTAGTAGTATTGCTCCAATTGGATTGAGTAAGGAAAAAATTACATTATTAAAATAAATATAATATTGTATCTCACATTTCTATAAACATTAAAAAAAAAAAAAAAAAAGGAATATGTGTACTTATGTAAAATGTTGTCTTTTATTATTCCACAAGTCATTCTAAACCGTGCGAAAAGAATTAGAGACGGTAAATGACAAACTTTGTCACAATAAAACAATAATTTAAAATTAAAAAGAGATAAACTAATAACTATTATCAAGAAATTATTAAAAAAAAAAAAAAAAAAAAGCATGAGCATGAATACTGTTGCGTCAAAACAGGAATGTCACACTATAAAACTTTGTGCATAGAGTCAGTCGTAAGCTATATATACAAGTATCTTATAGTACAAGTAATACAAGTTGCATAGTAGTACTAACAGTGGTATAAGTCGGGCTTTACAAAAATGAATAAAAAACTTGCAATTAAGAGTCAAAAAACACTATTAAGAAAACAATTATATAGCTGTTTATCCCTACAAACCAACATTGGATTTGCCTTCAAAAAATAAATAAATAAATAAAGATAAAAGGCCATTTATACATTAGGCTTCCAATCAGCTTCCAATCACCAATAAACTTCCCGATGCTGAAGTTGCCTGATCAAAGGCGCAAACTGAAAATGTGGTGGGAAACCCGCCACATGTTTCCCAATGCTACAGAGCATCGGAACGAAAAAGCTAGTCAATGTCCTCTGTGACCAGATATTTGTTTACCGATGCTACCATTAAGTGATTGTGTCGGTAATTAACTAACCGACACCTACCTTTTGGCATCATTTAATTACTGCTACTACTGCGCTACTGCTATGCTACAATTATAATGCTTTTGACATCATGCTTCCCAAAGCTTCAGAGCGTTGGGAATGAAAAATCTAGTCAAAGTCCTTTGACTTTGACCAGATATTGTTTACCGACGCTACCGTTAAGTGGTAGTCGCCATTTAATAACTTACAGAATCCATTTAGGGGGGTCGGTAAATTTTGGCATCAATTAACTACTGCTACTACTACGCTACTACTATGCTACTACTATGCTACTACGCTAATGCTCTTGGCATCATGTTTCCCAATACTTCAGAGTGTTGGCAATGAAAAATCTAGTGAAACTCCTCTGACTTGACCAGATAATGTTTACCGACACTACCATTAAGTGGTAGAGTTGCCATTTACTAACTTACATAATCCATTTAGGTGTCGGTAAGTTTTGGCATCATTAACTACTGCTACTACTACACTATTGCTATGCTACAACACTAATGCTTTTGGCATCATGTTTCCCAAAGCTTCAGAGCATTGGGAATAATAAAACTGGTCAAAGTACTCTAACTTTGAACAAATAATGTTTACCGACACTACCTTTATGTGGTAGAGTCGCCAATTAACTAACTTACAGATACCATTTAGGTGTCGGTAAGTTTTGGCATCATTTAACTACTGCTATGCTACTATGCTAATGCTTTTGGCATCATGTTTCCCAATGCTTCAGAGTGTTGGCAATGAAAAATCTATTCAAAGTCCTCTGACTTTGACCAGATAAAGTTTACCGACACCACCATTAAGTGGTAGAGTCACCATTTACTAACTTACAGAATCCTTTTAAGGGTCGGTAAGTTTTGGCATCATTTAACAACTGCTACTACTACACTAATGTTTTTGCCATTTTTATGCTACTTTTTCTAACTACTACTACTACAGCAAATCCTAATATTACAACTAATACCACAAAGGCTACTGTTACTACTATGGTAATGCTATTGCTATTGCTACTGCTACTATGACGGATACGCTACTTCTATTTCTACGCTACTTTTACTACCTAGTCCTACAACTACTCCTATAACTGCAATTATTGCTACTGAAACTAATTCCTAGTTCTATTACTATAGCTTCTACTAACAAGTACTACTAATTCTACTAATGCTACTACAACTGATACTACTACTAAAGTACTTTCTACTGCTACTTCGCTACTGCTACAGCTAATAAGTTTGGCATTGGAAAAGATGAAGTGCCATGTGGGGAGCGAGTTACATACCTCTATGCATGGATACCGATAAGTGAATGATTTGAAATTTGTACGGCCGCATATAAGCTTGGGATGGTGATTCTACCAAGTTCTCATGGGGGACCTGCCTGCATGCACAAGTGAAAATGCAACTTCCAGTGAATTTCTTTACCTTTTTCTTTCACAGTAACATCAGCACAAAGCTGATTTTTCAATCTAGAGAGACAAAATAGTCACCTATAAGGAATGTGAGCATAGTTCTACATCACGATTGCTTCTTCTTCCAAGGCCAATCCTCTGAATCAACCATAAACCTGCAAGCAATAAAAGCTATCCGTATGTGCTACGGATAAAAACATCTCTAAATTATTGTATAAAGTGCAAAAAATTCAAAAAAAATAAAAAGAGCCACAATGCTAACTTAAAAGAAAGAAAGCAATCCACGTCTTTGGCCTAAGAGTACTGAAGTCAGCAACGAATTTAAAAATTTTCCCACTCAACGATTTCGAATAAATTTTTATTAGTCAAGAGATAAAACTAAAAAATCTGAACTTTATGGAACAAAAATTAGTAGAGGGGAGACACAAAATAAAAAGAAATGCATGGAAATTATTGAACGGTTAGGCCCCAACTTTTAGTAATATCTTAAGACTACACTATACTAGACCACCTTCTAGGCCGAACTTATTATATAAAGTGTAAAAGCTTCAATGCAAAAATTGCTGAGATATTCTTACCTATGGGGTTTTCAGTGGCAAGTATCGATGCTCGAGCATTTGTTTTTTTCACAAGAAAAAAAGCTTTGAAGAATCAGAATCCCATCTATAGGATTCTTGTCATCCTCTGTCCCTGTTCAGACCAAAAAACAATTATCTGTTCAGACCAAATATATTTTTGCAACATAGCTATAAGATCTCAGTAACATTTGTCTTTTCTGAAATGTTCTTCATGCGACACAATTGATTCCTAGTATACAAATGGAAGCTGGATGAGAAACATCTAGTAAAATTAAGATGAGTTATTAAAACAAAGAGAGATTACCAACCTGTCAGACATCTAATGTCTTGAGCTTTATAACAAGAAATGGGAATGGCCTTTTGTATGGTAGCATCCTCGCCTTATACGCAGCTGTCCTGTCAATAACTTGACAAAAATCAAATAACAACATGAATTAGAAAAAATGATCAAAATCACTCACATGAAGTACTCTAATATGTGTATTTACATGTATGTATGTATTTATGTATGTATGTATGTATGCAATCCTATATGTATGCATGTATGTATGCTTGTATGCACATGTATGTATGTATAAAACCAATATAATATATATATATATATGAAAGTAATATAAGAAAAGGTCCCTTTTTTCCATAGCTTCTTGGATCATTGTTGGAGAATTGTCAACCGAGTGCTTCTTCCTCCTAAAAAAATTGTCATGACACACCTCAAACAAAGAAAAGAAAAAATGGTAGGAAAAACAAAAAGGGAAGGTGAAGAACATACGTTTGTTAAGATCTAATTATGCATCAAAGCCTTGTGTTATTGGTACAAACTCCTTTTCCTGCAAATGAAGCTCCTAAAAAGTATAACCGAAGATGTAATTCTTTTAAAGTCTATAAATTTTATTGTAGAGTTCTAGTAGTAGTTATATAAAAATAAAAAATAAAAATAAAAAAAGTACAAGAACAATAAGTTTGAAAGCACAGAGAACTACTCACGATGCAGCTTTTCATGACAAAATAGCAACAAGTACTTCGTTGGTTTCACATGATGTGAAAGATTCTGAAAAAGATATAAACATTGTAAGTTTGGTGAGCATACAGAACCACTTGGAAAAGATTCAGTGCCAGGTGTTGAAGGAGTTACGTACCTCTGTGCTAGGAAATTATTCAAATTTGTTTTCAGGCTTGTCCATACGAATGGGATGGCAGTGCTTCCAAGAACTTCTTAGGTGGGACCTGGCTAAAAGCGTGTTAAAAGTGTAGCTCAAGTGAATTTCAATTTTTTTCACAGTAACAACTGCACAAAGCTAGTTTTATAAAGTAGATTGATAAAACAGTTACCGGTAAGGTATGTTAGCATATTTTTGCATCACGATCACGTCTTCTTTCGGGCCATCCTCTGAAACACACCATGCAAGCAATAAAAGTCATCAAACTCAGTTAAAGACAACAAATACATATCTAAAAGAGATGTGAAAAGAAAAGGGAATAAGGAATGTCAATTCAACCAACTCCAAGTGAAGAGCTCCCCATCCAATTTCTCTTCAATCCTTCTAAGAAATCTCGTAGGCACTACAGACGAAAACATATCTAGTGTTAGCATTTAAAGTGAGAATTATGTCTCATAGGAACTTCTATCCTTGTAACCATCTATGATATTTGAATTCTGGTCATAATAAAGTTTCTTAAAAAATAAAAAGGAATGATTAATCACTCGGTTAGCTAGTCATCAGTAGATTATCATTGGATGGCCTTATAACTAGTTATCTCTTGCTCTAAAGATCTATCTCCCTATGATATGAAAAGACCCAAAAATAAAAAAAATCAAGTTACGTACATTGGAATCTTTTGAGAACTGTTGGAGAAGTTTCCTATTATGTTGTCAACCTACGTGTTTCCAACAGCAAACTGCATGAAACTAAAGAGATGTAATGAATTAATTTATCTTAAAAGGTAGACAAAAAGTGACTGGTATACAAAACAATACTTAATAGCCCAAGGTAAAGGACCAAAGTATCCAAAAAAAAAAAAAGATTGAAAACAAACACTATTGATTTCGGATCCAGCAAACTCAAAACACTGGCATCTTCATCAGCCAAATAGACCGAATAAGCCACTTGTCATTGCACCTCGTTCTCCTAACGGACAATATAAAGGATCAATAACACTTTCAAACTGAGCATTAAGGAATCTGACTTAATATCCCAAAGTAAAAGACCAAAAGTTTCACCAAAAAAAAAAAAAAAAAAAGAAGATTGAAAACAAATACCACTAAGCCAAATAGACCAAATAAGCCAAGCAATGGGAGTGGCCTTTCATATGGTAGCAACCTCGCCTGACAAGCAACTGCCCTGTCAAATAATTTGACAAAAATCAAATAACAACATGAATTAGAAAAAAGGATCCAAATCACTCACGTGAAGTTCTACTAATATGTGTATTTACATATTCGTATGTATGCATGCATGCATGAATGTATGCATGTATGTATGCTTGTATGCGCCTGTGTGTAAGTACATAAACCTAATAAATAATATTATACATATATATATATATATATATGAAAATAGTCAGAAAAGGTCCCTTTTTGCTATGGCTGCTTGGATCATTGTTGAAGAACTATCAATAGAGTGCTTTCCTATCCCAAATTCCAACTATATAAGAGGAAAAAAAAAATTTGTCATGACACTCCTAAAATAAAAATAAAATAATTAAAAATTAAATTAAATTAATAAAAAAACAATAATAATAATAATAATAACCAGAATGGAAGGTGAAGAACGTACGGTTGTAAAGAGAAACTTTTGTATCAAAGCCTTGTGTTATTGGTGCCGGCTCCTTTGCGTGCAAAAGAAGCTCATGCAAAGTATAACAAAAGATGTAATTCTTTTAAAGTCTAGGAACGCTGTTGTAGAGAGTTTAGTTTAATAGGTTTCATCAATATGGAACAAGAACAAGAGTGGGAAGAGTTCATACCCTTTCAAGACTCGTGACATCGAGGTCCTTACGCCAAAGCATTAACCCGAAGGGCACAACCTTAGTCACCAGTTGAACAATAAACTGATTTGAGAAGAATTTCCAAAAGAAAAACCATTAGAAATTATTAAAACAGCAGCACAAGCTATTAGTAAAAGGAGAACTATCCTATATAACTATATAAAAAGAGAAGAAGAAAATTTAACCCGCTTAACTCATTTATGTTGTGTTGGCTTATTTTGGAAAAGAGTTTAAGATAAACTTCTCACTGCCATTGCTTTAGGAAAATCAAACAAACAAACATAGTATTTAGAATTCAGGATAAATCTAAGAATACAATTGCGAAGAACATTTGTGAATGATACATGATCTTAATGTCTCTGTTC
Source organism: Ficus hirta (assembly GCA_038430175.1). Taxonomy (NCBI): domain Eukaryota; kingdom Viridiplantae; phylum Streptophyta; class Magnoliopsida; order Rosales; family Moraceae; genus Ficus; species Ficus hirta. Next base: position 26,630,305 of record CM076591.1, on the reverse strand, counting down.
TAGTTGTAACAGAAGTATAAACAATATACTAGCGTTGACTATGCTCAAAAGGACCTGTAAACATTTTTATTCAAAAAGCTCCTTAAGAGTATGCTGAAATCAGAAACTGGATAGGATTATGCACAACTGATGTACTAGAGTAAAAAAATATACATATACCGGAGAAGCGAAGTATGTTTTGAAGGTGTTTACCAGTGTATAGTTTATAGGCTAAGGCACCAGAACTGAGGTACTAGAGTAAAAAAATATACATATACCGGAGAAACGAAGTATGTTTTGAAGGTGTTTACCAGTGTATAGTTTATAGGCTAAGGCACCAGAAGTCTCTTGGTCTTGCAACTTGAGGCACTATTTGAGTGACAACCAGCTTAAACAAAAAAAAAAAAAAGGTTTACTAAAAGTTACCAGTGACCAAAAAAATCAAGTAGAAGAACAATTAGTTTGGCAACCACAAAGAACTACTCATGATGCAGCTTCTCATGACAATTAGCAATCTGTACTTTATTGGTTTCACATCATGTCAAAGATGCTGAAAAAGAACAGGTCAGAAATGGAGTAAGTTCGGCAAACATAAGAGAGCAACTCATTGAGACTCTCTGACCACTAGGAAAAGATGCAGTGCCAGGTGTGGAATCAGTAATGTACCTCTGTGCAAGGATTCTGATAAGTTACACTTCAAATTTGTTTTCAGGTTTGCACATAAGCATGAGATGGTGATGCTTCCAAGAACTTCTTATGGTGGACCTGACTACGTACACACGAAAAAGTGTAGCTCTAGTGAATATCATTTTTTTTTCCTCCACTTAACATTCGCACGAAAACTAGCTTTCTAATAGAGAGAGATAAAACAGTACCGATAAGGTATGTTAGCATCGTTTTGCACCATGATCGCTTCTCCTCTGATGCCATCCTCTGAACCACACCATCTAAGAAATAAAAACCATCAAACTCAGTTGAAGTCAACAAATAAATATCTGAAGTAGATTTGAAGAAAAAGGAGACAAGGAACTGTCAATTGAACCAACTCCAAGTGCAGAGCTCCCGACCAATTTCTCTTCAATCCTTCCAAAGCAAGCCTGCAGGCACTATAGACAAAACATATCTAAATTAGCATAGAAAGTGAGAATTAAGTCTCATAGGGACTTCTATCTTTATACCTATCAACAATATTTGAAGTTTGGTCATACTAAATTTTCTCAAAAAAATCAAAAGTGATAATTAATCGCTCAGTTAGCTAGCCATCAGTAGATTATCATCGGATGGCCTTAGATTTATATGATTTGAAAAGACAAAAAAAAAAAAAGAAATAAAGAAATAAATTCAAGATCTCTTTGTATATTCATTATATGCTTAGTTTAGTTCATTATAAATAATTTATCTTAAAAGGTAGACAAAAAAGTATACTCAAAACAATACTTAAAATCTAAACTCAAAAATTACCATTGATTTCAGATCAGCAAACTCAGAACACTGGCATCTTTATCAGCCAAACAGACCAAATATGCCACTTATCATTGCTCCTCGTTCTCCAAACAGATGATATAAACGATCAGTAACACATCCAAACTGAGCATTTTGAAATCTGACTTCATCTGGAAACTAAACTAGTTAAGGAATTACTATTTTTTTTTTTTCAACAAACTTTGCTGACTATTTATATCAGATCTATCATGCAACTAAGAGTGGATATATTAATTTGACAAAGAAAGACTATACCTTTCTCTGTTATATAATGTCCTTGCCATTCGCCTTTTGCAGCCCCCTCCCCCCATCGTTCCATTTGTCAAATTGAACAATAACAGAAGGATTAGAACAGTAACATCTGCACAAAGCTAGTTCTATGATGTAGAGAGATAAAACAGTTACCGAGGAAGTATGTTAGCATAGTTTTGCGCCACGATCGCTTCTCCTCTGGGGCCTTCCTTTGAACAAGACCATGTAAACAATAAAAACCATCAAACTCAGTTGAAGTCAACAAATATATATCAATTTGAAGTAAATGTAAAGAGGAAATGAGCCTTCGATTCAACCAACTCCACGGCGAAGAGCTCCCCGACCCATTTCTCTTCAATCCTTCCAAAGCAAGTCGATAGGCACTATAGACAAAATCATATCTTAGCATATAAAGTGAAATAGCAATTAAAAGAAAAACAATCTAGGACTTACGCCAAAGTATACTAACAAGTCAAAAGTGCATTTTAAAATGGTTACATTTTGTAGAGAATTTCTTACCTGTAGGGTTTTTAGTGGCAAGTGTCGATGCTCGAGCATAGAATTCGAACTAAAGCATTCCGTCATCCTCTGTCACTGTTCAGACCAAACAAAACTATTAATCAAGTGGAAATATTAGACAATATATTTAGGTGACCTGGCTATAAGATCTCAACAACTTTAAAAGCTTAACATTTTGTCTTTCCATGGTCCTAAAATGCTCTTTCTGCAGCACTATTATTGCCTAGTATACAAATAGAAACAGGATGAGAAACCTCTAGTACAATTAAGATTCAAATTGAGCCCATAAATAAGCATGAACACTAAGGCTAACTATTTGTTTCCTAAAGGCATCAACATTAAAGCTAATTATAAAGCCGGAACAGAGAGAGAAAATATCAACCTGTCAAACATCTAGTGTCTTGTTCATACCAAGCAATGGGTGTCGCCTTCTATATGGTATCCTTGCCTGTAACACAGCTACCTGCCAAATAATTTGAATGACCAAAATAAAATAGCAACACGATCTAGATAAAAGGCTCCAAATCACTCACGAAGTTATGTCATGTGTATGCATATATGTATGTATGTATGTATGAATGTATGTATGAATGCATGCCTATATGTATGTATGTATGAATGAATTCCTATATGTAAACATGCATGGATGCATGTCTATATGTAAAAAACCATAGCAAGATAATATATATATGTGTACATATATATATATATATATATATAAGTAATCACAAAAGGTCCCTTTTCGCCATGGATGCTTGAATTATTGTTGGAGAATTGTCGATCGTGTGCTTCTTCTTCCTCTTATTTATTTCTTATCTTCCAAGTGTATGAGAGAGAGAAAAATAAAATTGTCATGAAACACATAAAAATAAAATAAAAAATAAAAAATAAAAACAAACTCAAAACAATCTTCCAAATTCCACTTATTTATTTACCGGTTAAGCATGTGAGAAGAGTTCTTCGTCATGATCACTTCTTCCTCCACAGCCATCCTCTGAACCACCCATCAACCTACAAGAAAATTTAAAATAAATAAATAAATAAATAAATAAAAACCATCAAACTCAGTCAAAGACTACTAATAGATGTCTATAAGACTTTTACGAACTAATTAGCAAATGCACAAATCTTGTCCCAAATGATAATATCTCGCAGTTACAAGTAAATTCCAAACCAGTAACTAAAAAAAAGAAACCAAACAAACAACGGAAAAAGATAAAGGCTAAAAGTTTATATACCAATAAGAATGTTTTAACTGCAAGCTCTAGATATGATCATAGGACTGCCTTAGAAAAGGAAGTGATGCTCCTTCCATCGTCAAGAGCTTCAGAAAAAGGAACTAAAAACTGTTGAAGAGTCTGCCGACATCACAAAATGGATAGAATTATCCACGACTGTGCCAAGAAGAAAAAATTTACTGGAGAAAAGAAATTTTTTTTGCAGGACTTTACCTAAGTAAAGGAATTGCAAAACGAAGAAAGGACGGACTTACATTTGTACTGATGTACGTTGAACTCCATAAGCAATAGAGTTCCACAGAAACAAGGATTAAGGCATGGTATCATAGTTTAAGAAAGACCAAGCAAACCTGGGAATCAGTAGATAAAATTACTAGCTTGACTTTATGTGGTAAATTAGAGGACACAATCTACTCAATTCACTTTACTAGTTCTTACTTGATAAGGAACCAAAAATTTGATTAAATAAAACACTCGGTTTTATTGAAAAATAGAAATCTTATCCCAATTAAGATGGGAAACAAACCTGGAAAGTTTCAACTAATCAATTGACCCGTGCTATATATATATATATATATATATGGTTTCTCTCTATATAGTTTGACAGGAGTTTCTCTCAACTAATTACCAGTATATACTTTTACATTAAGGAATATGAAAATTAGCTGACATCTAATATACCAATCATGCAACCTAAATGAAGATAATTAATAACAAAGAAAACGATACCTGTCATCTTTATTAAATACGATGCCTGATATTTGCCTGTCCGTAGCAACCCTTCATTAAATATAATGCTTGCCATAAGCCTCTCAGCAGCCCATAATTCCGCAAGTCAAATTGAACCATAGTAAAAGTATGAGAGTCGGTAGATAACAAAATTAGCAACACTAATTGGGAAAAAAAAAGTTTAATTCTCAATAAATCAAAAAGAAGTGATGAACATGAATATTGTTACGTTAAAAATGTTCAAGTTTCAATTCTAAACTTTTTTTTTTTTTTTGGTAAACAAAAGTGCACAGAGTCAAGTAGCAAGTTTAATAAAACATATTATACTGATTACATATTATAAAACAACCACTAAGTTTGTTTAGTGATTGATGTGACATCTTCCTCATTTTACGGTGAAAAAGGCAAGTGTCTCCACTCAAAAAACTAAATGGTTTGGAAAATATCATTTCAACTAATAATCAAAACTTAGGGAACAAAACCAAAAGTTGTAGAAGTAGCAATAATAACTGTGACGACATAGTATAAGAGCTTCAATTTATTTAGAAAAACCATACATGCTTTCTTAGTCAAGAGAAAAAGATCATTTCAATCAGGAAACGAACTTTGTACACAAAGTTTGTTTATTAAATTTTGTTTGTCCGTTGATGTGGCATCTTCCTCATTACACAGTGAAAAGAGCAAGTGTTTCTACTTAAAAAACTGTATGGTTTGGAAAATCTCATGTCAACTAATAATCAAAAATCAGTAAACAAAAACAGTAGGGTTTTTTTCTTTTTTTTTTTTTTTTTGGTTTTCTTTTTTGATAGAAACAAAAGCAGTAGTTGTATAGTTGAAATAGAACTTCGAATGAGAAAGGAAAACCGTACATAGGTCGAAACGAAATTTGAACACAAAAAGGGTAACTATCACTATAATCTGGAAATAAATGCTTGTATTAAACAAGAGTAGAGACTCTGATCAAACAAAACAAAATGCTGAAATAAAAAGCGAAACTTTTAGAAGGAAAACCAAAGGAAATACCTTGACTGTGAGTTGTTATGTTGGAGCCAAAATCATGCCTTTTCCCATTCTTATCATCCTCGTCTCCAAATAAAATGCCAAATCTTAAGCTCCCCAAATACCCATAATCTGAAATCGAAAACCCAAATACCCAGAATCTGAAATAGGAAACCCAAATACCAAAATTTCGCAGTTTTTCTGAAAACCCAAAAATGCCCACATTTTCCAATTTACTGAAGAAAAACCCAGAATGCTCTCTCTCTCTTCTCTCTCCTCTCCTCTGATCAGAATGGTTCTCTCTCTGTTTGTCTTCAAAGAAATACTACTCTCTCCCAACGGTACGATTTTCTTTTTGGTGCGAACGGTAAGATTTTCTCGCTCCTCTTAGCGCGAACGGTAATATTTTCTCGCTCTTTTTGGTGCGAAGCGCCAACGGTGAGATTTTTATTTTTATTTTTATTTTTGCTTTTTATTTTCTTGATTAAAAACGAAATATGCTGAATACTGATTAAAGAAAATCTTGTTGGGAATGACCTGTCGTTTTATAAGAATATTGTCGTCTTTTAGCAATGTCGTCTTTTTTTTTTTTTTTTTTGGTTGCTTAGTAATGTCTTCAACCTCTAATGTTGTCGTTAAAAAAAAAAAAAAAAGTGTTTAATAGGCCGTCGAATGGTCCTCATATTTATGGTCAAAACAGGTCCGAAATGTTTACGTTAGTGCAAGCCGCTGCATTCATTCTTAACGCTAAGTCAGTAACGGCTTGTTATTAAAAATAAATAGATAATTGCCACGTGGATTAACTTTCTCTAATCTACGTGGCAATCTAGCCACCATTGACTTTTCCATGTCCAGTGGATTCCTCAACCCCTCTCCGATTCAACGTTTGGCACGTTGACTTTTTTCTTTCTTCTTTTTTTTTTTGAAGGATGATTTTTTTCACTTCATTTAGCCTTGTCTTTCTGTTTCTAAAAACGACTTGATTCAATGTTTGGCACGTTGATTTTTTTCTTTTTTTTTTTTCTTTTTTTTTTGAAGGATGATTTTTTTCACTTCATTTAGCCTTGTCTTTCTGTTTCTGAAACGACTTGGTCACTCTTGCCTTAGTAGAAGTATAGGACCGTGATCATAGTGGAAATGAACAACCCCCTCCCACCAAAAAAATAAATAAATAAATAAAAATAAATAAATAAAACCTTTATTTTTCTGGTACGTTGGAAGTCTTAACAAATGGCATCTCCAATTGAGCAAAATGGAAGATTCCTTCCAGCACCCTAAAAATAGAAGACTATAAAAACTTGCTGCTGATATTAAACAAAATACTTTATTAATATTTTATGAACTATTTCTCCATTTTCTTTTCTTTTCTTTTCTTTCTTTTTTTTTTTTCTAATATCAAAGGTTCACTCTTATTATCTTCAAGTTAAACGGTTAAGAATCGAATATAAATTATAAATTATAAAAATGAAAAGTCTTAAATGGATTTTTCTCAATTATTATATCATCATCATTACTAGTCTTTTAAAAAAAAATTGAAACAAAAAGATTTGAACTCATGGTGAATTTAAATATGAAAGAAAAATGTGAATGACATCAACTCTAATATTAATTTTTTAATATCAAAATATATTAAATGTGAGTTATCATTCTTTTATTGTATGTGTTTTTCTATATTACTAGTTTTGGCATATGCGTTGCAAGTGTTGAATCGTGATGAAAATTTTCATAACATTTAATATGAAGAAATATTTTCTAGAAATTATAAAGAAATACAGATTAATAAATAAAGTTGAAGAGTTAAACTTTATGATACAATCGTAAAATATATAATAATAATAAAATCAAGCATTCTAATAAATAAACTAATAACACACAACTCATTTGTTTTTTGTTTTTTTTTTCAAAATATATAGAGTTGTATTTTATTATCTCAAAAAAGATTTTAATCCCATTGTTGGCTATATAAAGAATAAAACATTGCAATTAGAAAAAAATTATTGAAAAAAGAAAACTAAAAACGTTTAGAAAATATAATAATGAAGTAAAAGGTAAATAAAAAAAGAGTCAATATGAATATTTTACATATATTTTAATTTATATATAGAGTCACATACACACATGCATCTGCAAATAAAGTTAAAAAAAACAAAACAGTTTATTTTTATAAATATTTTTAGCTGTAGAACAATATGCTAGCGGCAACATTTATACCTATTTGTTCAAAGTTTTGTAATAAAAATAAGTATAGATGAAATGCTAATACATTCCTAAACCTGAGTTCTCACATGGCAAGTTACAGTAGGCGTTATCCTAAGCAATATTGGATATATGCCTATTTCCTACATAATGACTCCTACAACTACAGTAGGACGGATGATCATTCTAAAAGTAGACAAAAGTAGGAAATTTATAAACAAGAAAACTTGATCCAAACACAAATTTAATATGAATAAGCCCGAAAATAATAGTAAAATGACATAAAAGCAAAAATGAAATTCCAAAATGAAAGAATTCTATTAATTTTGTTTTGAAACCTGAAGGCAATAACTCTTTTTCCTATTATTTAAACGAAACTTTTTAAAGTAAAAGAGAAAACTCAATATTCTAAAGCAATATATATATGTGTATATATATATATATCCGTGTGTGTGTGGAATACAAAGAAAATGTTCTCTCTCTCTCTCTCTCTTTTGATGATAAAACAATTCCAATCTCCAATATCCTACTTTATCTACTATTTTATAAATATAGGAATATATTTTGTTTTCGGAAGGTAAGAAAACAAAACGAAAAATAAAAAAGAAAAGTCTCTCACTAATGATAGGTTCCACGCCTAAGAAAAGGAAAAAAAAAAGTAGGAAAAAAAGGAAAGAAGAGAGAGAAAACCTATTCTCAATGTTCAAGTGGGATCCACCAAAGCATCTAAAGTAAGGAATAACACGATTCTTCAATAAGGCTTTTAGCCAACAAGTGGAACGAACAGCAACAATAATCCTTAAAAATAATGGTTAAAAAACCGAAAAAAGAAATAAATTAAAAAAAAAAGAATGAAACGAGCGTTTCAACCAAAACGCTCGTTTTGGTTGAAGCTTATGAATAGTATTACATATTGACGTTTTTATATATTTATAGATATATGTTTCGTTTCGCTTTTCAACTAATATTTAACTAATCTATATTTTTTAATCTCAATTTTTATCTTTTTCTAAAAAATCAGTAAAAATTATAACTAATTTTTTAAAAGAGTTACTTTTAAAATAAGATCAAATTATCACTTTCAAAAAATTTCGCATATAATTTAAATTAATTACTATATATATATATATTTTAAAAAATTTATATAAAATAAAATATTTATACAAAAAAATCTTTTTTTCCTTCTCCTCTCTCACACTTCGTACTCTCTCTCTCTCTCTCTCTCTCTCTCTCTCTCCCCCGAGAGCAAAAGAAAAAAATATTCAAAAAAAATCCTCTATCCCACTAACCTTTCTCTCTATCTCTCTTTCTCTCTCTCTCTCCCTCTCTTCCAACTGTGTCAGCCGAAAAAAGAACCCAAAACCCAACAACTCCCCCCACACACACATACACTCTCTCTCTCTCCCTTCCCCGTGTGTTAGCTGTACATCAGTCAAAAAAACCTCAAAAAGTTTCAAAACCCAAGTCTCTCTTTCTCTCTCTCTCTCTCTCTATCCCCTTCCCTCTCCTCCCATGTTAGCTACACGACAGCCAAAAACAAAAACAAAAACAACACCAAAAAACGGTGCATTTTTTACTACAAAAAATAAACAGTAACTTTTTATCTATTCTTTTATGTATGTAGGATTACAGAACGTTTTTAGTTTTACCAAGAATTATAACTAAATCAATAATTTAAGGATTGATTTGCAAAATTAATAATGGATCAAATGATCATTATTTGAAAATAAAGTTAGGGATTGATGTGCATATAACCCAAAAGAAAATAAATCTTAAACACAAAGTTCATAAAAAAATGGTAAACCTTATGAAAAAAAAATCTATAATTTACTATATATTTAAGATTATGATATATCAACAAAACTTTAAAAAAAAAAGAGAAGAAAAATCAACTAACATGAGAAATTGAAATATTTTTTAGTTAAATAATATTAGTTGGGATTTTTCATATTTAATATTGATTTAGTTTTAATGTAAAAGGGTTTCATTTAACTTAAATATAAATATACATTCAGAAAAAAAAAAAAGTGAATATCAATATGTAGGTTGAAGTTAAAAAAAAAAATTACAAATTGCTTTCCTATCAACATGCCTGCAAAAAAAAGTTATTGCTTGCCTATTATATATTTATGAAAAAACTCTACTCTTTTTTTTTTCTTTTCTTTTTAGACGTTTTGCACTTAAAAAATAATAAATATGTAGTTACAATGTGACAAAACTGTAATTCGAATTAAATAGTCTTCTTTGAAATTCAAGTTTCAGAACTCTTACAAGAGCACAACACGTAAGAGGCAAAAAGCAAATGTCAGCTGCAGTGGCTGTGAGGAAGGACAAAAAACAAAAAAACAAAAAAAAAACACCTAAACGGAAAAATCAACTAACATGAGAAATTGAGATATTTTTTAGTTAAATAATATTAGTTGGGATTTTTCATATTTAAGATTGATGTAATTTTAATATGAAAGGGCTTTATTTAACTTGAATATAAATATACATTTACAAAAAAAAAAAAAAAGTGAATATCAATATGCAAGTTGAAGTTAAAAAAAAATTACAAATTGCTTTTCTATCAACATGCCTGCAAAAAAAATTATTGCTTGCCTATTATATATTTATGAAAAAACTCTATTCTTTTTTTTTCTTTTTAGACGTTTTACACTTAAAAAATAATAAATTAAAAAAATAATAAATATATAGTTACAATATGGTAAAACTGTAATTTGAATTAAATGGTCTTCTTTTAAATTCAAGTTTCAGAATTCTTGTAAGAGCACAACACGTAAGAGACAAAAAACAAATGTCAGTTGCAGTGGCTGTGAGGAAGGACAAAAAACTAAAAATTAAAAAAAAAAAAACACCTAAACGATACGTTGCTATGAGGAAGGACAAAAAACTAAAAAAAAAAACACATAAACGGTGCGTTACTGTGAGGAAGGACAGCAAGCAAAAAAATAAAAATAAAAATAAAAAATATCTAAACGGTGCATTTTTGACTACCAAAATGAACAGTAAAAAAAAGCACCTAAATGTTGCTGTGAGGAAGGAAAGAGGGGGGGGGGGGGAGGGGGAAACTTAACTTAACTTTGCTGTGAGGAAGGAAGGGGGAAAAAAAAAGCAACTAAACGTTGCTGTGAGGAAGGAAGGAAGGAAGGAAGGAAAAAAAAAAAACTAAACTAAACTTTACTGTGAGGAAAAAAAAAATGCACCAAACGGTGCGTTTTTGACAACCAAAGATGAACATTGTAATTTTATGCGCTCTTTTATATATGTATAGATATTACATCAATAAAAATATACAACTAATCACCACATAAATTTATACTTATTAAAATTTAAAATTGAAATTGATATTTTTAACTATCGATAGATATAGTGCTGACATCGTACTTCTCCCCTTGACATGTAGAATCAGAATGCAAGTTGTGTGATAGTTTGATTCCCCACGAATGAGAAGTCTCCAAGCTTGACCTCTCCCACACAGGGGCGACTGGCTGGGAAAGAATCCAAAAGCAATAATTGAAGTCTCGACACATCCTAAAAAATGATACAAAAAATATATTTGAGGAAAAAAAATTTTCTAACCTAATGAACCATTTATAGATCACTTTAGTAGAAAAATATAAACATTATTCACCATTTGAATACGCACATTGCAATATATATATTTTTCAAACACGTAATATTAACATCCAAATACAAATTTTATTAAAATACATACAGTCAAATATAAAAACGTGACATCTAAATACATATTGAAGTACATCAATATTATTTGAATACAATATCAAATAAAACTGTACATCTAGTCATCCAAGTAAAAATTCTCGAAGAAAAAAATCAATCAAAGAAGATACACGTGTTCACAGCAGTACCTGATTCCGACCTTCGTTCACCTCACGCGGAACTAGCCTAGACCACCCGTTTCGCGCGCACGACTAGAGTGGCAAACTGTAATTTACTTATCAAAAAAGGGTATTTTCGTCCCAAAAACCTCTATTTTTCTCTCTCTGTTTTTGTCTGAATTTTTAATGAATCGTTTTTTTCTTGAATCATTGCTTGCTTCCCTCTCCTCAAAAGCCCCTCCCTCTCCCTGTCGAAGTTTCATCCCTAAAACCCTTCGCAAACTCCCACAGCCGCCATGGCCGGACTCAGCCGCTTCGGAGCGGTTGCGGCGCCTCTGACGCGCCGTCTTCTCGGGCTCGCGGCTCGCCGAGCCTACGGATGCGCGGCTCAGTTCCAGTCCTACGACTCCGAAGACGAGGAAGAATGGGATCGGCGCGAGCCGAAGCCGATGGTGGACTCCGATGGATGGCTGCTGCGGAGAGGAGTGCAGTGGGTGGTGATCGGAGACCGTGGCGCGAAGAAACACGTCTACGCCGATAGGCTCTCGAAGCTTCTAGAAGTTCCTCACATTTCCATGGGGACTCTTGTTCGCCAGGAGCTCAATCCTCGATCCTCTCTCTACAAGCAGGTCCAATTCAGAAAAAATCTTTTTTTTTTTTTTGCTTCGATTTGTGTTGAGAATATCGTTTCTGTCATTCTAAATTTCGTTTCTTTACATTTTGTTTCTAGTTAAACGGAACCAATCAAGGAAAGTTTTGATCTTTATCGAGCGAATTCGATTTTTGAAAAGGAAAATATTAGTATTACAATTTGAAAGACGAACTTTTTTTTTCTTTTTCTTTCTTGTTTGGTTCTTTTGATGAGAAAAATGCATAAAGATATTCTCAAATTTTGACGTTCTAGGATTCAAGTTCAGACGTGCCTACAACTAAGTCTGAACCTTTTCGTTTTTTCTTTTTTGTTTTTCTTTGAACTGTTATTATCTTAGCATGAAATCTTCTATGTTTTGCATCACCTGTTCAAAGTAGGAAGATTCGCAAGAATGTGGGAAATGTTGTTATTTCGGTTCTTTTATTTTCCATGCTTATTATTGGATAAAGTATGTTATTTTTCCAACAAATGATTTGACTTTTGAGGAAAATTTCAATTGACTTTTGAGGAAAATTTCAATCTCTTATTTTCTGAATGAGAGCATTCTTGACCACATCTTTTTCCATTTTTTCGGCGATCTAGATTGCAAATGCGGTGAACGAGAGAAAGCTTGTACCTGAAGAAGTAATATTTGCCCTCTTGTCCAAGAGACTTGAAGAAGGGTATTACAGAGGTGAAACTGGGTTCATTTTGGATGGAATCCCTAGAACCAGAATTCAAGCTGTAAGTTCCAAGAATATGGCAACTTTTTTTTTTTTTTTTTGGGGGGGGGGGGGTTAACTAATGGGCAATCCAAGAAGAAGTGAAAACCCATACTATAAGCATGTTAACACGTGCAAGTGTACGGAATTTATTGGTTTCGTGATTTTTAAATTTGCTACACAAACCGACACGGGGATGGATGCAAATAATCTTCTAACATTGATTTTTTTTCTGGTGTAGATATTGGTTTCTGACATGTTAACCATCGCCGTTCTTGTTTGCACTTTTCTATACAGGAGATCCTTGATCAGATTGCGGACATTGATTTAGTTGTGAATTTCAGAAGCACGGCAGAGAACTTGGAGAAGAAGAATCTAGGAACCGGAAATCTCTCTCCTTGTCAAGAATACCTTGGCAGGAGCGTGGCCGGTTCTAACACCGCCCTCAACTCACTTGATGAGCAACAAGCATCATCCACTACTGATTCTGAAGGAGTCTTGAAGGAAAGGTTTGATGTCTATGCTGAGCAGGTATTCTAACTTTTCAACATATATCCGACGTTTAGACTCTGTTCCAAACATTTAACATAAGGTTGAGACTGTTCCCGACTGATTGTTGTTTCCTTGTCATTTTGGTCCAGAGTAAGGAATTGGAAGATTACTACAGAAAACAGAGGAAAATCGTTGATATTCAAGCGACGGGTGCACCTGGAGAAACCTGGCAAGGGCTCTTGGCTGCGTTAAATCTCCAGCATATTTCACAGAAGCTAACTGCATGATTAGGGTTCGTATGGGTCCTGTTTTAACATTTTTGCCCGGCATTATAGTAAATATGAATGATGTGAGTATCGTAGAGTTTGTTGGAGTTTTCCATGATGAAAATGCCAACTTATTTTTGCAATTTTGGTCCCCGCTCCCTACCTTTTTTTTCTTTTACGTGTTTTGCTATATTGAGACGTGAAAATCAAGCAGTCGAGTTTGTAATGTAGCGATGAGAGTGAAGAAGATGAAAGAATGTTGTTTGATCTGAACATCGGCTACTCTTATATCAGTATATAATATTGCTACTTTTGTTGTGGAGAATTGGTGTTCCATAGAATTGTTCCCTTTTTCTTACACTCGTTAGTTCCAAACAATTGGCGTTGTGAGCATGGAGACAGATAATAGAAAAACAATTTATTTTAAAAAATAAAAATAAAAAATCATAGCTATGGGCGTTCAGATAGCCGCTGCTAAAGTGGGAGAGAAAATATTCATTAAAAATATGAAAGAGAGAAGAGTGTGAAAAACTCAACCGCTTTTCACTTTTTTGTCATTCCCTTCAAGTATCATTTCACATGGATTTGTTGTTTTCTCAAATATTTGTCGTTTTATGCTGTCGTTTACATTGAGTGTCGTTTTTATTTGGTGTCGTTTTACTTTCGTGGTTTGTTGTTTTTCACTTTCTTGTCGTTTCAGTACCGGCTGTTGTTTTCTAATTCTAGTGTCGTTCTCAATTTACTGCCATTTGTCGTATTTCATTATCCAGTCTTTTGGTTTTTTTTTTTTTTTTCCAATTGTCGTTTATACATTAGGTGTCGGTTTTTTTTATTTGGTGTGGTTTTATCTTTGTTGTCGTTTTCCACTTCAAATGCATTTTTGTTATTGTCATTTTCCATTTTCTTGCCGTCTGTATGTTTCTCATCCTTTTTCTTCTTTCTAGTCCTCTGTTACTGTACTTGTCGTTATTTATATTAATGTCGTGTATCGGTTACTTACCTATGTCCTATTGTAGGATTTTTTTTTTTTTTTCCAAATTGTATGTTGTTTTCTCAATGTATTTTGGTTTCTCAATTTATCTGTAGTGTTGACTACATAAGGTCGTTCTCTATTTGTTGTTTCCTTTTTTTTTCTTTTCTATTTCCCCCCTTTGTCCTTTCACACTCTTCAGCTGTCGTTTTCCATGTTTTTGTCGTTTCTACGTCAGGTGTCCTTTCCTTGTTGCTTCCTATGTCGTTTTCCTTTGTCCTTTGTAACTTCAGTTGTCGTTTTTGGTTTACTTTGTCATAGTCGTTTATGTTTAATTTTTATGTTGTGGTTAACTCTTTACGTGTCGTTTTCCTTCTAGGTTCGATTACGTTTTCTTGTCGTTCAGTTACTTCGTTTATTTGGTCGTTTTTACACAACCTTTCCCAAAACCCGTTTACGCCCTTTTTTTTTTTTTTTTCCCTCAACAAAACAGGGAGCTATAGAGGCCATAAAATATGGCTTGTGGTCGATGTGGGACTATCACCTCGGGTTGATTTGTGGCTGTAGGTTGTAGCCTTGCGCTCCAGCCAGAAAAATATTGCACCAAGTAAACACCAACGCGCCATCGCAAACTTAGTCGTTTTCCTACAAATTAACAACGAATAACAGTGGCAACAAAATTTATTCTCTCTTAATTATTCCATACAACCCCCTAAGAGAGGTTCGAGTCATCATTGTATTTCATTTTTTTGGTAACAATGAAACTTGAGACTTCTAATGAAGTAAAGATTTACAAACTCGAAAGAGACCCCAAAAAGAAAAGAACAAAAAAATCTATATAAACACGTATATACCAGTAGTTGACTAGTTCTTCACTCACTCTCCATCCATACATCGCGAAGTAGCTCGTATCTGACAGCATTTTGGTTGTTGTTTTCCTTGGAAATCCAGCAGGACTTTGTCGGAGCCAAGGAAGAATGGGGACCATCGTTGAGGACCATGGCCAATGGCGAGTTGAGTTCATCAAGCTCGTCATCGCTCGTATATGATTTTCTGAGCACCGAGGACCCACTTCGTTTCAGATGTGCTTGACCTCCTCCAACCTCTCCGATAACACTAGCTACGGAAGCTGTGGAAGGTGGAGAATACACAATTGCAGATGCACTGCACGGGAAGTTTGTGGCAAACTCCTCTCCTGCCTCACTAGAATCCTGTATATTTAGAGGGTGTTTGGTGAATGAGTTGAGTTTGAGTTGAGTTGAAATTTTTAAGTTTGAGTTGAGTTGACTTTTTAAAAAGTAGTTATAAACTTTGTTGACTTTTCAGAAAAAGACAAAAATTGAGATGAAAAAATACAGTTTAGTTGGAGTTAAACCCGGATACCAAACACCCTCTTATAAAAAAACAAAACCAAGATACTTCTTTTTCTTTTAACCGTTAAGTTCAAGTGAAATTTTCTCGTTGAATAAATAATGGGCGTATCTTATGGTCATTATTATTTATATTAATGTAATGGCCTAACCTTGGATTCAAGAGCTTCAAACACAGCATCTGGGATTGGATCGGGACAAAATTCATCCGGGACAAAGTTTTCGAGAATTCTCTTTATCAGTGGTGCACCAAATGTGGGGCATACCTTCAGAAGTAAAATGTAGTGGTGTAAGTAAATTGCATAACGCATCGGGATGGCATAAAAGGAGAGACTAACAGAAGTGTTGAACCTCTTTTCTAATGGATTCACTCAAGAGCATGTCCTTTGGGAGCATCATCAAGTCACTCAATGCATAAAGAAGATGGAAGGACTTGAAGGATGTGTCTTGTCTCTCATCATTGTCGTCGTGGCCATTCACCTCTTCGAGTGAGTCATCATTGTCCATAACAAAGAGGTCCGTTAGCCATCTAGACCAGTTTCCAATCTAATATCCGCAGGAAAAAAAGATGGAAAGAACTTAGAACTAAAGCGGTTAAAGATATAGATTATCAATAAAAACACAATAAAAGTAATTCAAAGCACTGTCTTATAAAGTTGCAAGCAAAACTCCATATCACTCTCATCAGTCCATCGCTTACAGCATTTTTCAGTTGTGCACCAGCCCCGAAGC
The DNA here is from genome assembly GCA_038430175.1 of Ficus hirta. Classification (NCBI taxonomy): domain Eukaryota; kingdom Viridiplantae; phylum Streptophyta; class Magnoliopsida; order Rosales; family Moraceae; genus Ficus; species Ficus hirta. The sequence goes on along the minus strand of CM076591.1, from coordinate 26,613,886 downwards.
TTGATTTCGCTGCTGGAATAGGAAGGACCTTAGAATCACTGATCGGATCAGATATGGGATCAGTTGGGATCTCATCGCCAGATTCTCGAAGAATGGCATTGAACATTGCCACATCTAATCTAGTCACACATTGCTCCATCACCTAGTTGCATTTACAAACGATAAAAAAAAAAGGGTTACATTATCCTTTTCTTTCAGAATACAATAGTTCAGCTGCCAGTTTTTACTTCCCTACAGAAAGGTAGAGAAAATATCTGAGTATATCAATTTACCAATCTAGCCAACATGGGCAAGCAGCCACATTCATGCCCTCCAGCACGTACAGGACATAGTCTTTCAAAGGAATCTCTGAAAGCCTTCTTCCACAGGTCTAATGAAAAGCTCCCTTGCTCTTGATCACCTGAACTAGACGACGTCCTGCTATAGCTTTTAGTTGACTCAGAACCATTATTTTCATCAATTTCCTTTGCAGCAACAGACTGCATATGTGGAGTCAAAGTCTGGAAGTAATAATGGAAAGAATCAGGGAAAGAAAAAAGGTTTAATGTAGTAAAAGTTTGCAAAACTTCATACATCGTAAAATCAGCAACAAGGAGAAAGATAATTGATTCTGACCTGCCACCAGATAGATTCAACAATTCTGGAAAAGATCCAAGCTTCAATCTTTTCAAGGGCATGTGTAAATGCATGTGGGTCATACCAGTTGCCGGACCTGCTCGACAAAAGTTCTGTTGCATCCCTTTTGCACGGAGAGGACATCTTCCATTTCAACGGAGAAGGTCCCTTGTCTTTAACCTTCTGAGTGACACTCCTACTGATAGAAGGTCCAGCAGAATGGTGAAGTTCCGATTTCCCAGCAGCTTGGCTTATTATTGTTCTCAACACAACAGAATTTGACAACCAAAATGTTAACCTGGAACAAATGTCAGGAAAGAAAATTAAAAAAACAGCAGGGAAAAGCAGAAAAGAAACGTGTGATTCTATATCAATTAAAAGGTACAGTTACATAGAAGACCAACTTTCAACCAATCTCAAACCCTGAGCTAGGTAAAGAAGATGTTTCGCGTAATAGAGGCTAATGACATAAAAATATATAAACATCCGCAGATAGTAGAACAAGTAAAGGAAATGCCGAAAAATAACTTTTATCATTTGTCGATACCTGGGGACGTCATTTCCACATGCTTTTGCCACCAAAACTAGTCCTGAAACAGCACTTTTAGCCACATGGGCCCTTCTAGACTGGGAACTTTCCCTGCAAGCATGAAGGTAGAGCCGAGAAAGGCGCCGAGCTGGAGCGTGTACCTTACTTCCAGAACTTCCATGCTCAGCAACTATTGAGTAGAGAGAAGCCTCGATAGCTGCAGCTTCCCTCAACTCTCCTTCAAGCATTTTTATTCTATGTTCCAATTGCTGCATCTTGCTTTCTAAAATGGCACTTCGGGTATCTCTTGGATACACTTTGGCATCTTTTCTTTCCTTAAGTCGGAGGCTACCCACGCTGATCTGTGCATCACCCTGAACACCACTTTCCTTGATATCTGTATGTTGATTACTACCGACCAATCCATTCCGAGCTGAGTCTGCTCTAACAGATTTCACATGCTTTAATCTTTCATTTTTCAGGACATTTTCATTCATTCCAAGATTTCCCCTGCTTGAAGACGACAAATCGCTACCAACTGACTGCTTTCTGGTAACATCTTGCTCAAAGGATAAATCATCTGTAAACTTTTCATCTTCTTTCTTTCTTTCTTTGTCCTCCATAGAGCTATCGTAGCTGTCCTCACTAGCTGCAGCCTCCTCGGAGAAATCTCTACTAATTTCCTTAGTTCGTCCATCATTCTTTCCATTAGAATGAGAATCGCCATTAGAATCCAGCTTCTCACCTGCCTGAGAATTCCTATCTTGGAATGCTACCTTGGCAGGGAGAGAAACAGATCTGTATTCTTGGCCTCTTTGCTGAGCACCCTCCATAATTTCACTTCTTCCATTGGCAACATGGTCATTAATCTTCTCAGCTAAATTTCCACCATCAATACCTTTCACTCTCGTGTTTGAACCTTCCTCAGCATTCTCAGTCTTTAAGGATAAAGGAGATGAATGAATACCATGGGATTCAACATCTTTTGAGGTTTTTGCGGAACTAGAGATGGGAGAGTGGGATACCATAGCACGAGCATTTAGTGGACTTCCCAAATCACAAGATAAGTCTACCGGCGAGGAGCACGATGAACTTCCCTTCCCATTTTCATGTGGTGGACTCTGACGTACCAAATTTGACTTCTCAAGCTGTAGTTTCGACGCTGCAGCACGTTTCCTGTTACTCCCTTCGGTAGTATCAGTCAATGTGTCTTTCACATTCTGCAATTCATTGCAAAATCTAGGTTAAAGAGCGCACGCATAGAATGATACGATTACCGTGACCAACTATTGGAAGCAACAATGATATTGGCAAAGTAATAAATGGCTGTATAAAAACATCTATATCATGAAGATAACAGAAACGAAAAAACTTAACGAGTACCTCTTGATTTCGAGGATGTAATCCCCCATTAGACTCTAACGCCGTAGAAGAAGCCGTAACAGATGAATGGGAGGAAACATCATCATCAGTGAAAGATGCAATTTCAGCTTCTTCTGCGTATTCTTCGTTCATCAAAGCTGAAACAGATTCTCCACCTGTGTTATCCATCGACATCGCTCTCGACAGACTGTCTCTAGACAAGGAGCTGGCGCTGCGAGCCTTCTCAACAGACTGAAGAGTAATATACAAGACAGGTTGATCTGTGTTTCTAAAGCTCCTCTTACAGTTCATTGGAGCGCTAATGCTAACGGCTTCTTTCAAAACACCATAATCCGCTAAATCTATAATGGCAGTAGCCAATGACTGGCCTTTGACGGTCTTATCCTTACGAGCCTCATACAAGTTCAACTCTAAACAACTCTTTTGGAATGCATCACCATCGCCACCCTTGACTGACATGTCCCTTAATAGCGTCACAGGAAGCCTAAACGATTCGTTGAATTCGATCTTCCCCTCGCCAACAATGGACCCAAGTGACGGAACGACGGACTTCGTTGAGCCAGAACATCGGTCGCCAATTTCCCACTGAATCAACACGGCTCGAAGCGATCTAAGTGACTGCGAAGGTGGCCAAGGCTTAACCTCCTGAATGTGGACTAGATAATCAATATGAACTGTGAGGCTCCTCCTGTTCTTCGCCCTCAAGCCTAAAACCATGGTTGCAGAAACAACAGAGCTCCTCTAATGACTCCTTTTCGCCAATGCGGTTTCAATAATTCCGATCACAAATCACCCTAAAAGCCCAACAAGTTCATGAGTCAAAACCCACCAGCATTTGATTCAATAAAGGAAGTTTTTGCATTAGCTAAAATCATGTAAGATCAAAAGCCAATATATATAAAGACAATGAAAAAAAAAAAAGAAAAAAGAAAAAAGAAAGAAATCAAGAGACAAATGGCTACTAGTTTTCAGCTCGCTCAAGGATAATAATATAAATTATAAATAAATAAATAAAAAAGATTGCTGTAATTACAAACTGACCTTGTTTTAACAGGTTAGACTGATATTCAAGCTTAGATACAGAAGTGACTCTATAGGTAAGCTGGAAAAGAAATGCAGAAATAAACTAACTACCGTGTATATAAACATATATAATACTGAGAGATTCCTTAGACAACAGTCAGATCCGAATAAACACTGAAGAAAAGCAACCAAAAACTAACCGATTTTTGTAACTAAAAGCAAGTAAATTTATGACAATGCAAGCTGCAAAAATTAAGATCAAAGCAACTCAGGTAAGTGAGACAAATGATGGGATTAACCTCTACACTGAAAATGACGCTTGAACTATCCCACCCAAAAAAAAAAAAAAAAAAAAAGGAGTGATTTTTACCAGTAAAATTAGAAGTAGCCCAAAAATAGTAGAAATGCAGAAGAGATGAAAATGGAATCGTTTGTTATTGTTGTAGAGAACTAAGATATTGTGGTGAGCTTGAAATGGTGGTTTTTAGTGAAGGAGAGGAACCAGAATGTCACCATTAAAATATTGCCTTAAAAAATAAAGTGTAGCTGACATGGGAGAATTTCCAGAAATAAATTTTCTTTTTTCATTTAAGGGGAAAAAAATTAATAAATAAGTAAATAACCACTCAAAAAAATTAAATTAAATTAAAAAAAGCCTAGACCAATTATTGAACTCGGTAGGAAGAAACGACGTAGATTTGGTTGGATTTTTTAAAAAATGGGATTTTTGCTGGTGATGTTGCCTCGGGCCTTCAAGTTGGCTAGATAGCGACGCTTCCACCTAATTTCACATTTCCTATTCATACACTTGTAACGACGTTTTACATTCTCACGCGCTACTCAAGTGCGTGTCAATAAACTTTACGTCTACCCAACCAAATTCGCTACCAAGCTAGGAGTATTGTGTCATTTTGATTCGCAAATTCATAAAGTTAAAAAATACTAAAGATACTAATATCAATTTTATATGATACGTGAGTTGTCATTTTTTATTAATATGTAATTTAATTTTTGAGTATCAATTTATATGATATGTAATTTTTTTTTATTGGTATGTTTTTAAAATATTACACCATAATTAATTACATTTATCAATAAAAAATATAACAACTTACTATCACATAAGTTGATATTTAAAAATTGAGATTAAAATTGATCTTTCCAGTACTACTCTCATAAATTTGGTTCCCAACTCATTAAATTTGGATTTTTATTTTACATTTTTAGTACTTAACATGAAAGTTGTCAAAGAGACTATCGTATATCCATTGAACAATAATTTGGGATTTTACAGATATGATAAACATAAAGTACTCTGTTTATTGTTGTTAAGAATACTTGAAAAATGAAACATTTTGCTTCTTTTTTTTTTTTTTTGAAAAGAAACTTTTTGCATTCTCTATAATTATGTTTGTAAAATTTAGGTAGGTGATTGTTTTAAATTTTAAAAATCCTTGATTAATTTTAATGCTAAGGATTAAAACTACTAAAAAACTAACAAAGGGCGAATGAGCCAAATGGCATAATGTAAGATGTGGATTTAACAAAATAGCATATTTTGAAAATGTAGAAAATTATAGCATATTTAAGTTCTAATTTTTTAAATTTCGGTTTTGCCCTTCCACCATCTTCTCTGATCTCCTCAGATCTACGCCATCACCGGCGTCAGCAAACGACCTCCCCATATCTCACAAGCCGTCTTCTCCATCAAGCCACATATCGCCAACCATAGCAACTCCAAGGCGAATATCAGAGAATCGCGAATCACGAACTTGCGAACTCGGGAAATCAGCACCATCGGCGAAATTAGTCGCGCGACCTCGTCGAAGAAGCAGCACCATGGACGACGAACCTCGCCATGTCAGCGACGGACTGCGCTAGGACAAAGAGTGCAGCTTGGAGTGTAGTGAGGAGCTCGTCTTCCTCGTTAGCTCGTCACTGTCGTGACCTTCAACGATGGCGGCGGCATCTGCAAGGGCAATTTAGGGTTAGGGTTAGGGTTAGGATTTTTTTTGTTTAATTAAGGCTTAATTTGAGATAACCTTGGGTACATTTTGTAATTTAAGAAACTTTACAAATAAATAAGGATTTAAAATTTGGATTTAAAAAACAATTTGCTTTTTTAATTAAAAATATCATATTTACATGTAATTATTAATATTTACTTAGTAATATTTAGATTTACTAGTTACGAAAAGTATAAAATACAGGACAAGTAAAGGATTTACGTGTAGATACCATAATTTCTTAATAAATATTTGGATTTACCAGACAAATTAATATAAAAGTAAAGCATATTAAACTAAAAATAACGTAAATCTTGGATTTACATAGTAAATATCATATTTAATATAATTCAAAAACTAAATTAAAATGTTGGTAAATACAAAATTTGTAAAAGATTAATGGGTAAACAATTAGATTTACTGATTTTGTCTATTTTACTTAGTAAATAAATTTTATTTAACTTGGTAAATCTATTTATTTTACTTGGAACCCTAAAAATTCTGATAAATGAAAATTTAAAGTGAAAATATAAGATTTACAAAGTAATTACATTTATCGTTTTTTTTTTTTTTGTTAATCTTTGTATTTACATGGTAAATCTTTGTATTTTCAGTTGAAAACACATAATTCTTAAGTAATTATTTCTTTATTGATATTTAAGTTTTTTTATTTTTGTTTTTTTTTGTTAATCTTTGTATTTACATGGTAAATCTTTATATTTTCCCTTGAAAATACGTAATTCTTAAGTAATTATTTCGTTGTTAATCTTTGTATTTACATAGTAAATCTTTGAATTTTTTCGTTTTGAAAATACATAAATCTTTGTATTTTATATTGATATATCTTGTATTTTCCGTTAATATTATAAATCATTTTTAAAAAAACTAGGTTTTCTGATTTAGTTAATATTGTGTATCTACAATTTTAGAATTATTTTCTATTTTAACTTAATTTAAAATAAGTCCCAAAATTTTGAAGATTAAAAAACAACCACACATGTCTAGGTCTGGGCTACTTTCTCTAAACCACCTAGCCGGCGAAAAAGAAACCATCGCCAAAGAAGACAGATCGGAAAAGTAACAGCGAGGAGCCGCAAAGATTGTCGGAGATCCTTCGCCGTTGTCAACAACGACGAAGGGCCTGGGTTCTCTCGCGATCAACTCAAAATAGTGATCTTGAGATTTTATGGCGGAGATCGCAACATCTGTGGCCATTGACGGATCTGTCATCGAAGATAGCAATGAAGCTTGAGATGAAGAATCGAGAATGATCACGACGAAGATGGAGATTCGCAACCGTGCCACTCGAACTCACCTCCTAGAAATCGTGCTCGTCAGAGATCGCGAAAGATCTCGTCGGGTAGATTGTGAAAGATTGCGTCTGTCAAATATCGTCGGAGAAAGCGTGAGCATTGGTAGTTAAGAGATCGGTGTCGACCTTTAGAGCACTCCTCGTTGCCGGTGGAAGAAAAGCATATGGAGGCAGGGCTCGTCGTCGATGGAAAAAAATCCAAATGGAGGCAGTGGTAGATCTGGTATTTGAGGAAAAAAAATAAAGAGAATCTATTATAATTTTCCTAACTTTTAAAATATGTTATATTATTAAATTAGGATATTAAGATATGTCATTTAGTGCAATTACCGAATAAAATAATATGTTAAAATTAAAATTTTAAGTTTAAAATGACATAATATTAACTTCAATGATTACAAGTGTAATTTGATGATAATTTCACACTTAATTTTATTATAAGAAATAGGTTCAATTCCTCCTCACCAAATTTAAAAAAAAAAAAAAAAGACTAACCTAAAAAAATGTTGACACAATACTCATATATATATATATATATATAAACATATGATGTTAAGAGTAATGGATTCCAATTTTTCTCTTTTTTAATTGAATTAGGTATGAATTTATCACTGAACTATACCCGTAATTACAATATTTATATTTTAAGTTTGTGTTTGATTCGTCGGTTGAAGATAAATTTTTTAAGTTAGAGTTGATTGACTTTACAAAAATCAATTATAAATTTTATTGATTTTTTTAAAAAAATTAAAATTAAAATAAAAAATATAATTTAGTTGGAGTTAAATTTAAATATCAAACAAAATATAAGTACTATTGACCATAATTGTTATTAGTAATGATAAGTAATGGTGTTAAACGGCGCGTGGGTGTTTTTTGAGGTTTTTTTTTTTTTTTTTTAAGATGTGTGTTTGTTTGTTTAGCGCTAAGAAATGATCCAGTCACCGACACAAAGCTTTTAGGCAGCAGTCAACACACAGCCCCCCAAAATCGTGGCTCCCACGCCCACTCTCACCATCGCTTTGAAGAAAACTAGTATATTTACAAAAACAATTATAAATTTACCTACTAAATTTATTAAGTAAATAAAATATTTACTCATTTTCGGAAAAAAAATTTTTCTATTTTGCTTGATAAATTTATTATTTTTTGTTATTTACTTTAAATGTTTTAAAAATTTGCTTATTTTAATTATTTTCTAAAAATTATTATTTCTTTCTTTCTGTTGAAAAATAATAATAATGTTTCCTAAAAAAAAAAGATATGTAATAATGCTATGTTTAAAATATTTCAATTTTTTTGGTGAAATTCAATAATACTGTTATAACTTACCATATAGTGTAATTTCCCTATCATTTTTGTTGGTTCAAACAAATTATTGCTAAAGTGTATGTCAGCTAAAAGAAACTCCAGAAAATTATATACATTTTTTTATAACAAAGCAAAAAAACAAAAAAAACAAAAACAAAAAAGCAAGCTATGTAATATTGATTGGACCGTCATGTAAGCAGTCGCATGACGCTGATGTGGCTGTCACGTGGTAGTCACTTAAAATATGATGAAAAACACATTCATGTTTTTATATATAGGTAATAAATTATGATATACATTTACACAAAAGTGTATTGATAATTATAATATAAGGTGAGTAAGAAAGTGAGATTTTATCATCTACATTTGTTTCATCAATAATTCATGAAGTAGGACGTTGTAGGTGATTCAATTGGTGGTCCAAAAACACAGCTTTCTTTCCCTTTTTTTTTATTTTTTATTTTTGTGAATATTGTTGCCCTTACCCATCCAGAATCCACACCATACCAGACCAGATGGTGCAACTGTAATGAGACATGAAACAACGACTTAAAAGAAAATAAAAAAGCAACATGCCACTAGTTAAATTCCCAACCCCACAACCCACACACCCCCAAACACATTAAGATAAAAATGAAAGAGCTATAAGTGTGTGTGTACATATATATATATATATATATATATATGAAAGAGCTATATATTTTCTTCACCATATTATACCATTATAAAGTTTGGTAGGATTGAATATTAAGTGAGATGTTCGTACCATCTAAAGAAATTCCATCTCACCCTTTTGGTACTTCCATGGCCCATATATGCGTATATATATTATACTGGTAAAGTTTGGAACTGAAATAGTTTTCAGATCTGATCGCATCTCATTTTCAACCAAATGGAAGATTAATATCATTAGCTGAACTGCTAAAGGGCCCAATAACTGGGGTATGATTTGAATCACCTAACTGACCTACATTTTTGGCTCCTTGGCAAAATACCAAGGTCGTCTTGGAAGCTCTGTCCATTTACCAAATCAAAAATGAAGTACAAGTTTGAACTCTAGGCACCATACCAATACGAAAAATGCTCGGGATATTACCAGTGTTGAATATCATCACAAATATAAAAAGCTCAATACCATCGGTGTTTTATAACTTTGTTCCAACAACAGCTCCACTACAACGAGGTTGGTTGAAGTGTTTGGTGAAAGTTATTTAGCATATGTTTGGTACTAAAATTTAGACAGAAGAATTTAGATTTGAATTGATTATGTATTTATTGAGGCGTTTAAATTATTAGAATTAAAAAATATAAAAACTTGAAATGTGTTCGGTAAAATATATATACATATCAATATGGAGCTTGTTTCGTTCGTCATGAAATTCTATGCAATTAAAAAAAATCGTTTCATTTGGATTTATCTATGCAAAGTTATGGATTTTTAATATTTGAGTTATAAAACTGTGTGAATGGTGAAGTTGAGGGAAAAAGATAAAAATTGAATTGTAATTCTATGGTTTGGATTGTAATGCCAAACGCATGTTAGCTATTAGGAAAGTATTAATGTGCGTTTGGTTCGCCGATTGGACTTGTCTATGCAAAGTTATGGATTTTTAAAGTTTGAGTTATAAAACTGTATGAATAGTGAAGCTGAGGGGAAAAGACAAAAATTGGATTGTAATTCTATGGTTTGGATTGTAATGCCAAACGTATGTTAGCTATTAGGAAAGTATTAGTGTGCATTTGGTTCGCCGATTGAAAATGAAATTTTTAAGTTGGAGTTGATTAACTTTTTAAAAACTAGCTATAAATTTTATTGACTTTTAAAAAAAAATTAAAAATTAAAATAAAAAAATATAATTTAATTTGAATAAAACTTAAATGCCAAACAAAACATTACTGTTATTAGAAGCTTGAGCTACAAGTATATAGCCTTGTTGTTATAAGGTTCAGTACCTAGCTATCCGGTTAGGTGTCGAGTTTGGTCCAAACATTCTTTCTACCTAAAATAAATAATTATTTTTCTACAACAGAATCTACTATCAATAATGCATATTTATAACCGTTGGATTTGATTAAATTTTCATCAAAATGAAATATGTATATATATATATATATACCGAAAAGACAGTTTCTGATATGAATTTAATAGCTGCAAAATATAATCTTACTATAAAAAAAAATAGGCAATTTTTCATGTCCTTAAGTAGAAATCGGAAAAACAAAACAAAGCGAAAAACAAAAGCAAAAAAAAAAAAAAAAAAGAACTCAACGATTTGAATCACACTCTTCTCTGCTACAATTATCACTGCACAAATGTTCACGTCACTCCTATTCTAGAAACAAACCTATCCAAGCAAAAACTGTCCTACCCAAAAAAAAAAAAAAAATATATATATATATATATATATATATATATCTATACTTCTTTGTTGTGCAATTTACCTTTACAAAAGCTTCACATATCACCATCTGATAAAGACACCCCAAACAACCATACATCTCCACTTACACAGGAGAGGAAATTGGCCCCACCACGAATATTTTAACAGAATGAGCATTTTCTTTTCTTTTCTTGCTTTTATATGTGTAAGCTTCGGAAAATGGATGGTTATGAGGTGGTGTTGTATAGACTTTGAGATTTAGGACTGTGACGGAGAATCAGATTTCTGATCAGCATCAGCCGTGGACTGAACTTGTGCCGCATATTGTAGGTTCCAAAGAACATCTTCAAAGGATGGCCGACATGAGTGTTCAGGAGTTATGCATTTCCTTGTAATGGACACCACAATCGACAGTGATTCTTGTGAGCAAGTGGTCAGCACAATTGGATCCACTATTTTTTTCCGACCATCTTGACTGCCGAACGATGTCTGGTTCATCACAAAAACCATGTATCAAAAACAAACCGTGTAAAAAAAAAAAACAGTTTAGCATAGAAAATCTATGAAATTCCGGTCTTAAAAGCGGTGAAATTTGGGGTTGCACAAGGCTAATACCATTTCATTTAGCAGAAAAGTTTCTCCTTTCCCGGTTACTATTGGCCCAACAAGTGATTCGAGTAATATGAATCCGAAGTTGTAAACATCATCCTCAAGGTTTTTCCTGTGGCTGCAAAATAGATATTCACAAAGTTATTTTGGTTATGAAAACATGTTAACGACATTAAAATGTAAACATCCATAGACTAGGTACAAGTTCGTACCAAGAAGCATTTGTGTGGAATAATCAAGAATGCTCAACTGATTATCATTTTTTTTTTCATAATGCATTACGAAATATTTCTAATTCTTATTTAAACCAATGCATCTATCAGGGTATGTTGTATCGGAACTCTGCTTTGCAGTACCTTGATTTTTGGCCTTCTCCCTTGGCCTGCAGAACCCGAATAGGATGTGTCAGTAGAGCACTTACATTCAAACCATTACGTTGAAATCAACAATTTCAGATGGTCAAGAAACATACCTCAAGCTTATCGCTTTCTTCTTTGATGACGGATATCCCGTAGTCACTCAACTTTGCAATCCCATGCTCATCAAGTAATATATTGTTCGTTTTCAGTCGGTTGTCAAAACAACCCGGAATAACTCCAGTGTGCAGAAAATGCACAGCCTTGGCAACTCCAATTAAGATTGCTAATCTATCAGACCATTTGAGAGCCTTTTCTGGACAATTTTCTGCATACAATTGTAGCAAGCTTAAAGGTAAAGAGCCTTCAGTACACAAATCTAAAATGTAACGGATTGAGGGGTTTAAATATCAAATTCAATATTTGGACTAAATGCACGGTCGTCTTGTTATCAACAAGGTTTGAAATGGTCAACGGATTTAGTACCTGATAGATAGGCTCGGAAATTCCCATTAGGCACGTAATCATACACAAGCAAGACTTTATTGGCACTAGAATCATCTTGTCCACCACTTTCAGTACAGTAGCCCAAGAGGCTGACTAAATTTGGATGATGAAGCTTTGAGAGGAACTCGAGCCGAACTCTGAGATTCTGCATCGAATATTTCTTTGTGAAAGCCAGTGATCGTATAGCAACACAGGTCCCATTTTCTAGTTTCCCTTTGTAAAGCTGGAAAAACAAAAGTACATGTGGTTATGCACATTCTCAGTTGAACCAGGTTCCGATCGTGTATTTCTTTCATCGATACAGATATAGCATTTTGGGAGGCATTATAGTGCTTGTAAGGTGCTAATATAACTCCTACTATGACTTCTGAGTCGATTATTATTCCTAGTTCCCTAACATGCCTACAGCAATTATAAGAACGATGAACTAAAATATTTATTTCTTTTCAAATCAAACATCTAAGTTGGGTTTGAGTTCGGAAGGTACCTTCCCTGTGGAGCCTTCACCCATAAATTTAGACTTATCAAAGTTGTCTGTTGCTTCCCTTAACTCTTCGTAAGAGAACAATCGACATACTGGGGTACCTTGTGTCCCAAGCTTTGTAGTTTGTGAAATGAACCCTGCAAAATAAATACATTATTTGAATCTTTCAAAGGCAAAACAGCAGGTTTGCACGCCTATAATTTAGGCGCTTTCATGAATTTCACACGAACTGAAATAAGCAAAATGCGCAGAAAATGAGGGACCAATCAAGAACTTACTGGCACTTGTAACCAGTTCAGAGCAATCCACTGAAGGTGGATTGTCTTGCTGTTTGGGCTGCTGAAGCATCTTCCTTGAACGGTATCTTCTACACAAGAAGAGAACCCCGATTGCCAAAAGCACTACGAGAACAACACTTGCGCTAATGGCAGCAACAGGCACTGCTATTACCGTTCCTCGTGATGATTTCTTCCCTTTTCTGCCTTCTCTGCAGTATGACTCATGGTGCTGATGCTCGGAATCAATGGACAGACAATTTCCATCGAGTTTCGCAACTCTCTTATCTAACTCACTGGCCAAACAAGGAGGAAGTCCACCAATCAATCTATTATTTGAGATATCAACGTACCCAAGTTTGACACCGCAACTTAGATGGTCCGGAAGTGGCCCACTTAGCATATTTGATGCTAAATTCAAGTAGCTGATGTTTGGCAAAGAGAACAAGGCAGGAGGAGGAATCCCAGTTAGAGAATTGAATGACATGTCAAGGTGCTGAAGCTGAACAAGATCGCCAAAATGCACAGGAATATCGCCTGAGAATGAGTTCTTGCTGAGAAGGACCGTGATCAATCCTTTAGGCATTAGTGGCAACTCAGAATCTAAATGATTCTCTCTTACATCCAACACCCGCAGACTAGCTAAGGAGCTCAAATCAGGCAATCTACCAGAAAGCTCATTCCCAGACATGGCAAAGTCAGCAAGCGTTACAATTCGAGTAACCGAATCAGGAAACTTCCCGTGAAACCTGTTGTTCTTTAAGCTCAAAATGGTGAGATTTGATAGTGAGTCCAACCAATCTAGAGCAGTATCATTGAAGTAATTCCCATCAAGTGTCAGACTATTGAGCTTAACCATTGTGGATATCTTCGGTGGGACGGAACCAAACATGAAATTCGAGCTCAAGTCCAGGACCTCAAGTGAAGACAGCCTATGAATCTTATCAGGAAGTGGTCCCCAAATTCCCAAAGACACTAAACTTAGAACCCTCAAGCTTGGAAGCCTAGCCAATGTGGTGACAAAAGAGTCGATGGAAAATCTCTCAGAGAGAGTCTGGTTGGGAATTGCAAATCCATGAAACTCCCTATCACCCTTTTTATCTCCCATGATTTTGAGCTCGGTCACCAAATTGTCCTGGCATGAGATGCTCATGTGTGAAGTGGGAGACAAGGTACAGAAATCTCCATTGAAATTTTCCCAATAATCCAATGGTGAAGGATATTCCAGATGCTTCCTAAGCTGTTGTAAGACTCCGGTCTGGGAAGTTTGCAATTGGTAGGTACAAGGAAAGAATATGAAAATCAATATGAAATAGGAAAATAATCCCATTGAAGAAGCTTTACAGAACTAGTTAGCAGTCACCAAGTTTCACAAAGAGAAAAAAGCCCAGATTTAAAGCTGGGAAAGAGCAACCTCCTTGAAGATTCTCACATGGAATAATCACCAAAAAGAAAGCTCTTGAATGTTGTTTACTTCACGAGTGAAAACTTCAATTAATTGTAGCTCCCACCCAGATGATCCTGAGAATAATGGAAGTCATTTAAAGTCATTAACTTCATTTAAAAAACTTGAACCAACTCAAGTCTAAAAATTTAAGATGAAAAAAAAAAGGTCTGGAAGTCTACAAACAAATTTGTTAGTAAAACCCAGAAAGCAAAAACAATTACTGGTTCTGAGAAGAATGTTTTTGCTCTTCCCTTAGTAAGTTCCAAGGAAAACAGAGAACAGGCCAGCAAGAACAGAAGGGAAAAAGAAAAAAAAAGGAAACGCGGAGAGAAAGGCGAACCTTGGGAAGAGGACTCTTAAATTCGAAGTGTTGTTTTACTTTCAGTAAATGAATATGGAGCTTAGAAAAGAGAGCTTTAATGGCGGTAGTTGGAGAAGAACCGTAAAGAAGAGTGATAAGGCATTTAAATACTAGTCTTTTCGGTTGGTTTGTATCAGACTTTTGGATTCTGACATTACTGGGGTCGCTTTTTCTTCTTCTTCTTCTTTTTTTTTTTTTTTTTTTGGTTTTGTTTTGTTGGCCAGAACAAATTATGCATAAAAGTTGCAGAGACAAAAAGAGGGTGAAATTTGCATATAGTGAGGGAGTGCAGAAATTAGCTCGTTTTTTGTTCTTATTTGCCTCCATTTGTCTATGACATGTTATGGGACAGTGGATTTCTCGTTTTTGTTCTTGGATTCCGCTGATAATTACAGTATTGCCATCACATGCCACGTGCTTCCTTTTACGATATCTCTTTTGTTATTTTATTTTATGCGCTTTTGTTTTTGACCAAACTGACACTGTTCCCTGCTGTGGTTCTTACCGTTGTACTTCAAATTTTTCCGTTATAGACTACGGCCATTGAATATATATAAATATATATATATATATTCATACATATACTTTTTATAATATAAAGAAAAAAAAAAGTTAGGAAAAGAGACTAATGATGTTAGCACATTCTTTTTAGATATCATTAAAGAGTGTTTTAGGATATTGATATGAATGTTCGGTAAAAATTATATAGATGGATCTTATAAAATATATACGTAGTTATGTAATCTCATACATTTTAAAATAACTATCATGATACATAAGGAGACATTGAATATTGAATTTGTCTGATTTTTTTTTTTTTTTTTTACTACTTTTTTGGTTTGACATTGATTGAGAGTTTGGCTTCATCTACTTAAGTTGTGATTCCAAGTAATTTCCGAAGTTTAAGGATTAGAGGTGTAAAATAGGATTAAGGAGGGGAAATGATTAGCAAATTATTGCAAGTAGTAGATCACGGGGAGCGGTGGAAATGGATTGGAGAGGATATGTATGTATAAATGCCCGAAGCCATAACATAATAAACGGTGGGGCCCATTTGTCCGTCCCCTTGCACAGCCAGCCAGCCAGACAGCCTGTTCTGAAAGCATAATCCATGCATATTAGTGGACTGGAAAACTAGTGTAGACTTTATAATACACTCCCATGAAACTCTTGACTTGTAAAGGCAATTTACATGAAAATAAGATGGAAGTTTGCGATCTCATTTAAAAAAAGATAAAAGTTTGTGAATTAAATGTTAACAAACAAACAAACAAAAATTTATCAATCGAACACATCAAATTTTCTTTCGATCATTTTTCAATTGACCTATTCTTTAATTTAATTTAATTCTAAAGTTATACGAGAAAAACTACAAACATGTTTATAATTGAGCTTTTCATAAGAATTTCGATGACAAGATCTCATATTTGTTATTGTTTTAGTAATTAAATTTATGATTGGAGTAATTTTGAGTTATATACTGCAAAATTTTAATATGCACATTCAAAGATTAAATCAATAATAAGTTAATGTAATGATTAAAGCAACAGCAAATATTATTAAAGTAAAAGTATAATCCTATCATAAGTTTTGTTTTTTTAAAAGAAAAATTTTATATCTGATGGGCGGATACATCCTATACTTCTATATAATTTATAATAAAAATATCTGAAAGAAATTTCTTAGTGTTTTAAAAGTAGAGAACCTTTGAATGGAGTCGCGGTTGTATAGTGTCAAACACATGGGCCAGAAATACAGAGAGAGAGAGTTGGTGGTGGTGGTGGTGGTGATAAGTGTCACTCCCACTAATCCATAGGCACCTTGTTGTTAGCACTGTTATGTTGTACGTTGTGTAGTGTTGTGCTCTACTGTTTGGTTTTCCACTCACTCGTCTCGAAATTTGCATCCACCTTGGGAAATTGGGAACAAAATATTATCTGGGAATTGTGTTATTAGACTATAATGGTATGTTTCGTTCATCGATTGGAGTAAAAAATTTTAAATTATAGTTAATTAATTTTTTAAAAATTAATTTTAATTTTTGTAGATTTTTAAGAAAAAGATAAAAATTGATATAAAATTTTAAATTAGAGTTGAAATATTACACGAAAGCTACAAGTTCTCCCCTCTCCCGTTTTTAAGAAAATAATAATAAAAAAAAGAAGCATGTTGGTATGGATAATTAGAGGGCCAGTTTGAGCTGGACTTTGGCGTTTGTTCTCTTGTTTTTTTGGCTTTGGCATCTGACTGAGTCAATCTTTAATTCGTTGCACGTTGTTTCATATGTAAATATCATTTCATGTAAAGATGGTCCTGGACCTGCTTTAGATTTTTACAGCAGATGATCATAATATGTTAGGACCCCACATAACATCTTTGATGTGAAGGCCTTCCTTTCTGCGGTATCATTGTGGGGTGTTACCTAATATCATATTACAAGACTTGTTTCCGTCCTTCGCGTAACATATAAAGAAATATTGAAAATACAAAATAATGGACATTGGAAAACTGTAACCATAATTCGAAATAACTAAATTTTTTGACGTTATATTTAAAATAAAAAATGTTATATTAAATAAATATACGATGATAGAACTTATTGATTGAGTTCCATTCATATTTACACATCTTTTCTTATATATTACGGAGGAAGAACAATCATTCTAGAAGGACAGTAAATAAAGCCTCATAACATATTTTTAATATTATAAAAATATGGTAAGTGGAGGACCCATTTGATCTCATTTGCAATAACGCAACACTGCTGAATCTGTTTGCTTTTTATTATGATGCAAAAAAAAAAGTAGTCATTTTCCATAAATATTTCCGCAACCACCAAAATTATAACATATAACGTGATGTGTAAAGCATTTCCATGCAAAAAAAAAAAAAAAAGAAAGAAGAAAGAAGCAAGTGATCATTAGTATTGATCAATAAACAACTTTTTCACTTTTGACCAGATTTATATCCTTGACAACCATGTTTCAGATTCTCTTTTTTTTCCCCCCTAACTTTTGTTATATCAGTGAAATTTTAATGAGTTATATATGTTGTTGGTGGTTTGGATGAACATTGAATTAATAAGTTATGCTTTTTTTTTTTAATTATGTTACGACCTCATATTAAGAAGGATGAAACCCCAGGTTTATGATGATCTATTGAATTCCAAAAAAAAAAAAAAAAAAGGAAGTAAAATTTCCTTCTTTCTTTAGCCTCTTTCAAAATTTTGTGTTTATATACATAATTTAACTTAAAATTTGGCTTAATTCAAGACCCCTGTACAAATTTCATTGCTTCGTACCTGTATATTGACAATGGATATTTGTTACCTTTTAAACTGATTAAAATTGCGTTAAAATAATTTAAGAAAAGTACACAAAATAAATCATTATTATGCATATATGATGATTGAAAAACATAACCCTACCAGTAATACTATATATTTCTTTTCAATACCCCAAGTTATTTGTATCATCAAGATTCATGTTTTGATCAGCACATGTGTGCAATATTCATGTTGTATATTTCTGATAACAAACGTTGAAAGCCATTTTTGTTTTATCTAATTTCACATAACTAGGATTAGGATTGTTGCAAACCAAAATAAATACTGCATATTTTATCTAATAATATATCTGCTAGAGGAACAAGAACTAGCTAGGTCGGGAGGTGGAACCTTAGAGGAGCAACTTGATTTCTAGAAATTAATAAATCTATAATATTGTGAAATTAAAAAAAATTTGGCATTATTATCAAATACTGATTACGGTAAAGGCTATATATTATGACAATATAAAAGGCAAAACTTAAAAAGCCCAACAAAAGAAAAAACAAAAACAAATGATATGTTGGTCAAAAGATAAAAAGATTCTGGTCCATCAAATAAGTGCACAAGGCAGACAAAGACAGTAATTAAAAATAACAGCATCGGAAAAAGTATCTACTCTTATTTTATTTTTAGGCAAACCAGTATCATGAATTTCAGCATCAACTGAATATGGGACGACAATTTTTTTTTATAATTTTTTGGGTGGGGGTGGAAAAGAAGATAAAAGAATAATAACCAAATATGGACGGACTGACGTTGGAGTTTCAAAAGCATATCAAAGAAAGGACAATAATAAGCTAGGTACCTTGAGAATTGAGTGAGACCAACCACTAGAAGCTATTACCAAATGAAAAAAATAAATAAATAAATTTAATGAAAAAACAGTAGAAAAAATTCACCATATATTATCCATATTATATCATACCCCACTCCAATCACGTCAAAGTATACATAAAACCTAATCTGTAAAAGATATAAAATGAGACATCATTTTTAGAATGTATGGCATTTCTATTTTCCGTGAATAAAAAATAATCTAAGGGTGGTTATATTATTTTCAGGTTTTTAATCTCATAGGTAGAAACCACTTTCTCTAGGTATGACAGAGAATAGCCCTTATACTAGTTTCCCTCAGTCATTCACCCGGGGCCTATCCTGATATCACCAAATTATGTTTTAACAGTCGAAACTAGAGCGAGGCTTAAGAGGAGGCAATGTGAATCGAATCCAAATGGATGAATGAGAAAAGCTTAACAAAGACGTCTCACCCCTTTGCCAACTCATCCACCCCTGTGGGTGTTAAGTATGGCATTTCTATTGACAGCATTGGGAAATTCTCTCTGATGTATTGGATTAATAAAGACAAATAGGACCATATTCAGACCACATGCTGTTCAGAATTACCTTAAGTAGAGTAGAAACACTCCACCCAAGTTAGCCAAGAAGAATTATTTTTTTCTTTCCTCCCATCTAAGAAGCTTAATCTCATTGCTTCAGGATCATGACTTCCGCCAGGGCAGCCTCATTAGCTCCGATAGGTTCGAATTGGATTTTCCCGCTTTTCAAAAATATCGCGTCAAGATTGCATGAAACTATAGCGCATCTAGTCAAGCTAGTGTTGATCCGCGGGGGTGTTAGATTCTTAATTATATTTCTGCTTCCCCGAAATCCAAACTCTATTCTCTATTTTTTCCCTCCTATGCACTCTTTTTATTTAGATTCTCAATTTAGATTGAATTTTCTAAATTCGGACCCATTTTCCAAACTCCCCGTTAAATGTGGACCTCTTTGGAGTGCATACTTTCATTTTTATTCAAGGAAAAGAAAAAAAAAGTTGTTCGTATAATGATCTATTGAAATTAACTTGACACAAATTTTAGAACTCATGAGTTACAATAGTTAATACTCAAAGTAGCTTATTGGTTCATTAGGACGTTTTTATCTCTTTTTGATCAGAATGCAATTTTCATCTACTACAGCTACTCCTCTAGGTTTTGTCCATTTCATGCACTGTTTATTATACTATACGCACTAATCAAGGCAATTTATACTATACACTAATAAAGGTACTTCTGTAACGACAGTGACATGTTGGTTGTGGATACCTTTTCTAAGCGTGCATTTTGGGCGTCCGTGGGAGTTGAAAATTTTTAGTTGAAATTAAGTTGTACATGTGGTTGTATGTTTGGTTTATTGAACTTAAAAAGTATAATAATTTAAAATATTTTCAATAAAAAAAAAAAGTCCATATGAATCTAATTTCGTTTGTATCAAATTTTATATAATTTAAAAAAAAAATAAAAATCGTCTCATTTAGACTTGTATATATAAATTTATGAACTTTAAAGTTTGAGTTTTTAAGTTATAGTTAGAACTGTGAATAACAAAATTTAGTTAATTTTTCAGAAAAAAATAAAAACTGAGTTGAGTTTTCTCAAACTCTAATAGATGAATCAAATATAAACTAAGTCTCTCTCACTTTAAACATATACATGGTTCAATCAGATTCCCAAGTGAGCAGTAAATAAAGCTTATGAAGACATCATTCATCTCTTTTTTTCTTGAGAAAAAAAAGAACAACTATTGTGGGGTAAAAAATACATTAAAAAAAAAAGAAAAAGAAAAAGAAAGAAAGAAAGAAAGATCAAGTAGCATTTTATTCATTCTAGTATGTATATCGTCATAACATGAAACTCGTAGTCGGATCATGGATCACGATTTCCAAGGAAAACACATATCATGTTCAGAGTTGCAGACACAAGGTCCGGTGGGTTTAATTCTCCAGCAGCAATCGTAATTACGACATCTAAACCTGTCCCGTTTCTGAACATAAATATCAAAGTAATGGGAATTATTGCCTGGCCACTCCATGAGTCAGAAGAGAAGCGTGCCTCCCAAGAAACAAGGCCCAAACCAGAAGCCATAGCTTCCCTCAGGAGGCACCAACTGGACACCGAGATCGTCGTTTTTGGACTTGCAATGAACTGTTAGTGTCGTTTCTGGACCCAAATCGTTTGTCATATGAACATGGGTTTTGCCCGGAATAGGGCCTGGTAAATGAATGCCTTCGCTTGATCTGTATATCACCACTGAGACCATTTATGAGGAGGATCATATTTTTGGTACCCTTTTTGTTACCCTTATAATTTTACTGCTCTTTTTCTTGGGAATTTTTGTTGGTGTTGTGAAGAAAATTAATAAAGAGAAAACTAGAGAGGGAGAGAGAATTTCGGGAAGAATCTTTGATATTCATTAATTGTGAAACTGAAGCCTTAAATACCAGAGTTTAGTGTATTTAATAACTGTTATTGCACAACCAATAGTAAGAACACAGGCACATGTAAACCAATACAACTGTCTAATACTATCTAACAGGTGTTAACAATGTTGTGTGTATATGTCTATAACTACACATAGAAGTGTCAATAATTTCTTGAACTAAAACTCAGGTTTTGGTTGATTCGTGTGTTTTTTGGTTTTTTGGTCTTTCTTTTTTCTTTTTTCCTTTTTTTTTTTGAATTATTTTCGTCTAATATCCGTTGAATTTGAGGATCACTCCTACTTTGTCCTAGAACTTTAAAAACTCTCATTTCGTCCATTAAATTTTAAATTTAACCCCATTCTACTCATGTTATCAGAATTTCAGTTAAAAATTGACAGAAAAATAAGGGAAAAAGTCTTACCAAGCCTATTCTATTGTGCCTTAACTCACTTTTTTCGCATGTTTTTAACTGAAATTCTGATCAAAAGAGTAAAGTGAGGTTAAATTCTATATTTAGGGGATAAAATTGAAGTTTTTAAAGTTCATAGGGTAAAGTAGGAGTGACCCCAAAATTCAGGGACATAGATGAGAATAATCTTCTTTTTTTTTTTTTTTCCCCCTTTCCCACCTAAAGTTTTATTTCTTTCATTTT
The DNA here is from genome assembly GCA_038430175.1 of Ficus hirta. NCBI lineage: Eukaryota > Viridiplantae > Streptophyta > Magnoliopsida > Rosales > Moraceae > Ficus > Ficus hirta. The sequence continues at coordinate 26,592,045 of CM076591.1, read as the reverse complement.
GATTTCTTTTTTGGCTTTTCCCTAAAAAATTTATATATATTTTTAATTTATGTCTTTGTTTGATATATTTTTTTTCTTGATTTATCACTATTTTTTTTTTTTTTGAAAAATGTCCTCACTTATATTATGATAACGTTTTGCATGTCGATCCATGTTTTTTTTTTTTTAATCCTCACGTACGACACATGCAATTCTGCAACGTGAACAAGAAGCATATATACAGACAGCCAACCCTGCATCTGAATCTCATGAAACAAATATCAAACATGTTTAACAATCTAATTAGAACAGTACAATTAATTAATAATATTACATTACACACCTTTAACTCAAAATAATTAATCGAACTCTCATTAAGACTCTAGAACACATATTAAAAAAAAAAAAAAAAAAAACTCACAAAAGGAAATAATTACAATAACGAACTACAAATCCTTAGTTATTTACTACAACAGAATGAACTGATTAAATAAATCATATGTAATAACTCAAGCATACGTAGTTAAACTAAAAGAAAATACAGCAGTTTTACTTTTTACTTTTAAAATATTGGTGCCCTCCTGCGTAACTGCGTTTGTAATCTTCTTGTAGAAAAGTGCAATACCGGGGGCACTTGCACCATATAATTACACACGTGGGATTAAGTACTTTCTTGGATTCTTTGTATTATAAATAAACCTCTGAGATTTTTAGTATATACATGCTTAATGGTGTTACTAGATAAATGATACTTACTCTTAGTAAATGGATTTTTTTATTGCTGTAAATCTATTATTTACTATTGTTTACTTTAAATATTTTAAAATCACCGTAATTTATTTTATTTAATTTCGTAAAAATGCTATTCTGCACTGTAATTTATTTATTTCTTTTCGAATATTGCCTAAGAAGTCCATATTTCTTTCCTCATGGGGTCATAAAAGTGATGCTATTCGGCTTCCTAAAAATACAATTCCGCATGGCTCCACACATGAATAGTTGGTTGTCCCAAATCAATTAAAGGACAAGAATGGAAACAAATTCCACTACATTTACACGCCTACTCAAACTTTTTTGGCATTGGATAGTGCCATGTATACGGAGTCTTTGCGGAGTGTAGAAAGGAAAGTTTTTTATAGGGGAAGTTCAGAAACCAATTTCGACAAAAGTTTTTTATGTTCAGAAGGGCTTTTTTTTTTTTTTTTTTTTTTAACGAATTTGTTTTTTGTCATGGTTTTCTGAAATTTAACATATTAACAACAAAAACGACACCAATTTACGAAGTAGAATTGAATTGCAAAAACGACACTTACGACAGCATCAATCAAAGAAAGCAAAGCATCGACTAGAGAAACGAGAACAATCTCAGAACGGAAAACGTGTTAAAAGGTAAGAACCAATATAAGAAAACGATTCTAATTGAAAGAAACGACATGAATAAAAAACGACATTAACTTTGAGAACCTCACAACAAACGGGATCAAGAAACACCCCACACCCCCTCCCCCACCCAAAAAAAAAAAAAAAAAAGAGAGAGAGAGAGAGAGAGAGAGAGAGAGAGAGAGAGAGAGAGAGAGAGAGGAATATTTTGAAAACAACACTGATATCAGAGAACGACAGCAAATATACATACATACATCGACAAATGATAATCACTTAAAGAATAGAAAACGACATTAACTTGAAAGCTAATAACAATAAAAAATGATAAGAACCAATTAAAACAGCAATAATCACCGATATTGACTAAAGAATAACCTCCAGCAAAAATATATAAATAAATGACAACTTATACGCATACACGATAAAATGCTAAGGAAATGACAACAACGTATAGAACGACATGAAATAAAAAAATGAAAAGACATTAACTTGAGAACTGACAACAATCTCGAGAAATACAAAACATGAATGATGAGCCCTTGAAAATGAACAATGCCGACACCGAAAAAATAATGGAATACACAAATATATACAACAGAGTATTGAAGAAACGACAACCATTGAAAAACGGCATTAACTTGAGACCATAAAAACTTTTAAAAGGACAAATTATAAATAAGATCAGAACTGTAAGAAGCGCAATAAAATTAACAATGTCGACAAGAACGTCTAAACAAGTCATAAGCGCGCGCGCACACACCACCACCCCCCCCCCCCCCCCCCCCCCCCCCCCCCAAAAAAAAAAAAAAAAAAAAAAACTCACATTGCTTAGAAAAACGACAACAAGGTAAAAAACCGACAGCACGGGATATACGACAGAAACTTAAAAACGCCGCAAATTAGAGAGTTGTCATCGTATTATATACATATTATATAGATACATACTATACATATACACACACAAAAATATCCTAAAAGAAAGATAAACAGAAATTTAAAGCAATAACGTCATCAAGCAAAAACAATATCTATTGAATAAGACACCAACAAAATGGGAAAACGACAATTACGGATAACCAACATAAAATTAAAACTGCATTAGTAAGAGAATAAAATATTCTACTTTGAATTATTTTTTAATTACATTGGGAGTTTATTTATTGCGGTTATAAACATAATCCACTAGTCCCATCAAAACATAATTCAATAGAAATATCAGGCTTAACTTCACTAAGCTTTTATTTGGTGTTTCAATTATAACTCAAATTTTTCATCTTAATTTTTATCTTTTTCTGAAAAGTCAACAAAAATTATATCTAGTTTTTAAAAAAGTCAACAAACTCTAACTTAAAAATTTCATCTCTAACTAACTAATCAAACGGAGGCTAAGATATTTCTGATCTAAAAAACGATCGTGGGATACTATTATGAAAACACGAAGTACCAATTTAATGTCCAATGAATAAGAGATTATGACTTTCTTTCTTTCTTTCTTTTTTATTAATCGTGATTCATGTCATGTCATCATAACGGTCATTTTTATTAGCTTACTAACAAAATGGGCTACACTGACATTTGAAGTTATTTTGACATTTTTTTTTAACTTATTATGAGCTTATGGTGCTACTCTTATGGAAGGTGCAAACGTCTTTTAGATGATATTAAAGGCTTATGATGATTTTTCTTTTCTTAAAAAAAAAAAAAAAAGGAAGAAGAAGCACCGGCTTATGATACTAATCTCAAAAAGAAACAACAAAAAATTTTGTTTTTTAACTCGATTAAAAAAAAAAAAGATTTTTCAAAGGAAAAGATCAAATCTGAAATTTGACATTAACTGGACAAAGAACAACAAATGAAGTACAAGATACCATTCCGGGAACAGACACAGTTTCTGTACAACCAGAGTCTATACAATGTTTTCATCTCAAGATGTTTCCAAATACGCGATCACGAGTTCAGCCGCCTGGCATCCGGAGGCTATACAATGTTTTCATCTCTAGATGTTTCCAAATACGCGATCACGAGTTCAGCTGCCTGGCATCCGGAGGCTATAGATTTGCCAACAGACAGCCCACCCTTGAGATTTCCTACCAAAAATTTAAGGTTTCAAACTTAAACAATTTAGAAACAGTAGTAGCAACGACGAGTATCTAAATGCAAAGGCTCAATAATTTTCAAATGGGGTGTTCTTGCAAAGACAACTTCAGTAGGTTTAAACTCGAGATAATCATCAAAAAAAAAATTTTTAACCATCACAAGTTAGTACGTCAGATAACTTATTACCTGCATAGAAGAACCCAGGAAGATTTTTCTCCATCTTTTCAATAGCTTCCATAACTGAATCATGATTATGCCCGTACAACGGAAATGCTTTCTTCCAGTGAAAATGACTGTCATTAAGCATGCTTAAAACCGTAAGATCATTATCCATAAAAACGAACATAAACCACAAGCTTTCTTTCATAGTGATCACCACAAGGCAAAGATCATTACTTTACGAACGTTGGCTCTCCTTCTGCTCCCAACAACTGTCTAAGGTCAGAGGTGACAACCTGCTTCAATTCGTCTCTATAAGACAATAAAATCAACAGGAAAAATATCAAAAGAGTGAATAGCAAATAAAATGTGGAAAGGAAAAAAAAAAAAAGGCGCGTTGAAGCTTCCTCACGTTGACGCGCTTGCTAATTCCTTGTTTCGACTTCCCCCAACAAAGGTTGTATAAAGATACAAGTCACTAGGTGCACGATCAGGAAACATCATTGAGGAAAAGAGAGTACCTGCAAAGCGTAACTGGCATACTGATCACAATGTACCAGATTTACAACGATAAAGGACAAATAGGTGAGTATTACCAAGGGTTTTTAAACCATTCTGCTCCTCCACAGAAGGAACAAGAACTCCAAATCCCTCAAGGGGCCTCTTAACATTCTCCTTTTTAAAGGTCGTTATTAAAACCGAGAGTGGCACATAAGTCACCTGAAACAGCAATGGCAGAGATAATACTAGAACTATCAAACTGCTGTCAGCTTGTTCGGATCATGGACTTTTTTTTCTCAAATAAAGACTTCCATCTCACTACCAAAAAGTCATTATAAAGTCAATAAAGGTAGCGTACATAAACAACCGTTATAAGGCGAAACTTTATGCAACATTTATATGTTTCCCAGATGCTCAGTTAGAAGAAATAACCAACTACCTTGTGCTAATCCAGAAATGAAAGAATACATTTCATTGATAAGAAAACTTTTATTGTTTCTTATACCATTACCTTGTAGAAGATTTCATGTTTTCTGCATTCAATTTTGCAAGGATGCACGTGCTTTCATACCATGCACGTTTTAAAGGAAAGTCCTTACAATGCAAAAAAAAATTAGAAGAAAGCATGAAACTTGCAAATCAAATGGCAGAGGAATACCTCGGGAAGAAAATTAAGTGGGAAGAGAGTTCCTCTATTGGTGATCATCATTTCTTTGGCATTGCACAGTGGAGCCTGTGATGATAAGTTCGTATTTACATAATCTTCCTTCATAAAGTAACCGTTAAAGAACAGTGCTGAAGTATCAAACTAGAATAAGTGTAAAGCGTAGGTGCATGTGCTGAACATATCGAAGTACAGTGGGACAAGGCTTCAAAAATAAACTCTAGCAGACAAGTTGCAGAGCAGCTGGTCATTCAGATGTGAAATCATGCATGCTTATTTAGAACTAAAATGTATACAGACAAATAATAATGCAAGTTAAACAGCCTCTTGATGGAACATATAATTCAACTCACAGTCATGATTATGGCATCAACGGATAAACCTTTGGATTGCTTGTCAGATTTAGCAGCAGAAGAGACTGTCCAATTTCCTATATCAGACTTAGCATCAACGCCATAAGATAATGATAAAACCTTTGAATTTAGCTTAAGCTCATCTTTGTCAAGCTCTTTGCATAATGTGTCGGCAAGGGTCTGCACAAGATAAGGACCAGAAAGTATAGAAAATTTTTTGTTTGAATAGTAGTAAGAGAGTGACACAAAGATCGGTATGAATAAAATGATCTTATATCTACATCTCAGTAAATAGCAGGAGAATATAACACCACGCACAATATGGAAGCACTACTTCTCATGATATGAACAAAAAAAAAACCAAAAAAAAAAACAACCTGCATGCCACCCTGAAAGGAAAATGAACCACGCTGGGGCTTCTTTTTTCCCGAAGAATGCTTTGTTTCTCCACTTTTCTCCTTTCTGACAAATAACTTTGATTGAATCAACCCAGCTATAATGGAACCAAACCTGAAAGAACAGAGAATATTTGAGCAAGCATCTCATTGACAGTAATATCATCATCAATAAAAGCGACCGAAGCACTAAGGCAATTTTGTTTTATAGATTAGCATAATGTATTGCAAGCCATCACTAAGGAATCAATATTAAGATCAGAAATCACTCACATAAAGTAACCATTATACACAAATATATAACATGTGGAAGGACGACTAAAATGCACCTGTTCTCTAAATTCCACAGTTCTGGAAAAGAATGCCGCATCTGTTCAAAAGACAGCAAGGCAGTCAAAAAAGAGTTACTGAACGCTAAAAGATGTAGAAACAAAATTCCATGACATTGGAATCCAATATCTGACAAAAGCAGTTGCCTAAATGTAACAGTAGTAACTTTCTGAATCGGAGTTAGGTTTTTCCCATCTGAACCTTAAAAAACTAAGACGACAGATAAATATCTAAATATAATGCCAGCTTTAGGATAATTGTCGCGTAGATAATTATCAGAAACAAGTTGCATTTATGACTATGTTTAGATTCCATTACAAGTTATGCAAAGATGAGAAATCACTCACAGAAAGAGATTCAGGATCCCCACCACTTGTGCCAGCAACAAAAGGGTCAATGAGATAATCAACAACCTAAAGCAAAAACAAGAGAGTAAGAATGAAAATAGCCAGTGAGGAAAGAGCATAAGCACCATCAAATTTCAATCATCTCACCAAGCCATGTGCATAATCATAGTCATAATCAAGTACGCATATAAAAGAAGTAATCTAGCAAGCAAGTGCAATATACCTCTTTCCCAAAGTGACGCTCGAAAAATCCACCGACACTGCAGAAAATCAAATAAATATGATACAAATCATATCCTCGAAAAATAATGAACAAGAAAAGTGGAAGCACAAAGAGTTCATTTATAGCATAGAAACTTCATAGTTACAGATTATCACCTTTCTGCGCTATGATCATCAGAAACTTTTGAGTTACTTTTCTTCCACAAAAATGGTTCCAAAATTATCTTAAACTGCAAGCCACATTCATGCACAAGCGTTAAACTCTTTGACGCTTGTGGTCAATCAACCAAAAACACTACAAAACTATTTAAGAAAACAGAAAAGGAAAAAAAGAAAATATGATGATGATGATGAATGCGAAAACTCACAAACCTTCGTTTGTGTAGATAGAATGTTGCTCTTAATCAGCGAGATTGGGTTCGTAGGTATCTGATATATGACATAAGCAGGCGTTCCATTCACGGTCATTACAAAGAAACCCACATAGTAATTCGAAAATAACACAATCAAAAGTATTTTTCTAGGGAAATGAAAAAAAATGGATAAAACAAACAGAACATACCAGCACTGGCAGCCCATTTCTAACGATATACCGTTTGTTCTGTGAAATCGGCTGAAACAGTAGGGCAGAAAAAAAAAAAAAAGGAAAGTTAAACAATTACAAGACCATAACAAAACCGAGATCAGGCTCGATAAATATCAATTCAAACTAGAAGTAACACTAACAGCATATTGCTTTACAAATCCTTACAAATTGCTGTTTATCTCTAATGGCAAGATCATCAAGCAGACTTTGGACCTCGACTTCGCTCTCGGTCTACACCACAAAGTAATCGAAAAAAAGAAAACCTTAAAATGCCAATCATCACTACAACTATTTTCAGACCATAACAAAACTCCACCATCCATGTTAACCCCAGAATGAGTTTTGATTAATAAACAAATCAAAATAAAACCAAAAATTTACCATAGTATTGGCACCTTCATCCCAGATAAGACCATGGTCAGAAACACTCCTCAACTTGCCTCCAGCTCGTCCCTCAGCTTCAAATACTGTCACGTTTAAACCATGTGATTTCAACTTGTACGCTGCAGCTAGCCCACTACACCATTCAGCCCAAAGAAAAATCTTAGAAATTAATGAGAATAATATTATCCACAAAATGAAAAGAAAAAAAAAATTACCTGACACCAGCACCAATAACAGCTACACTTTTGACAGAACCTGAAAAATTATTGTTAATCATTATCATTCTCAAATTGTAGAAAAAACTGAAGAATTTATAGTTAAATTATAAGGTGTAAGAAAGTGATACTTGTTGTTGGGTTCTCTGGTTTGGTAGCTGAAGTGCCCATTTTGTGTTGACTTGAGATTCTTATTGTGCTGCTCTGAGACCATCCCCCCCTCTCTCTGATTACTTCACAGAAATACAAAAACCATGGACGAACAACTCCTCAATCATGTCTGACTCTGAGTGGTTGTTGAACCAAATCGGATTATCCGCAAACCCGCTTGAACCGATAAGCCTCGCCCCGTGTCTTTTGAAATTACACGGACACCCCCCTCACTTCTACTAATGCTACAGTGACACCTTTTTTAACTCTTTTTTTCTTTTCTTTTCTGTTCTTTTTAATAGAAAAGCAACTGCAACAAAAACAACGACAGAAAAACCAGCAAAAAAACAACGAACCCATATTCTATATCTAATTTTGATATCTTAAATAATGTCTAATCAGTTATAATTTGATATATCATTTAATAAAGTTATATTTTAAAATATAAATAATTAGTTATCAAATATTTCAAACTTTTTAAATGATATGACATATAATATTATTAGTTAGACATTATTGAGATACTAAAAATTAAACCGAAAATTTGAATCCGGAGGCACCAAAAGAAAGAGACAAACGCAGCAAACTGAGCAAATTAGGCGTACAAAGATCAAGGAACATGAAAAACACCACTAGCAGGACTCTGAGTTTTCTAAATTAATAAAAAGGATAAGAACGGATAATAATAATAATTCTCATTTTTTTAATAGAAGAAAAAAAAAACTTCGCAATTCAATTTTGATAGAAATATCCCTCAAAAAATTTTTGATAAAAAAAAACTGAGTTTTCCAAATTAATGAAGAGGAGAGGAATAATGACATTAATAATTATTTTGTTTTAGAAACAAAAAATCTATGCAATTTTCATTTCAAAAACAAAGTTCTAGCAATTCTTTTCCTTTTTTTGTTTTTGTTTTTGTTTTTTGAAAATCGTGCAATTCAAGTTTAATAGGTGAAATGCCAAAAAGGCAAAATAACTGGATGATCGAGTAGTTTGACAAAAAAAATAAAATAAAATAAAACCTGGACGATTAAATGTTAATCTAATCTCAATCGTTGGTTATGTTTTATCCCAAAAAGTATAATTCAAAAAATAAACCAAGATAAAAATATAGTTAAGAAAATCAATTTGGATGAACTTTTTTAATCACCTAATTTAATAGATGACCTAATTTTTTTTATTTGATTACCAATTGATTTTTTTAAAAAAATTGATTAATTATTATTTTTTTTTAATTTAACTAATTTTTAAAAACTTCTGTCATTTGTTAAAAAAAATTCTTAAAAAAAGTTATTTAACTATAAATCCCAAAAAATTATTGTAAAGATATATATCTCTTATGCCACACGTATAAATTAAAAACCCTACTTTTCAAAAAAAAATAAATAAATAAACATAAACTTCCCAAGTCCCTTAAAAGAAAAGAATAATTGATCTAAATAGTCCCTGAATTTTTTAAAAAATGACGCTTTGGTCTTTTTTTTTTTTTTTTGGTCATGCTGACCCTGAATTCTTATTTTCTTGGCCTTTGAAGTCCTTTCTGTTTGCTGCCGTTTAAATCCTCACGAAACGGGCACGTGAGTGGCACATTTGGGCCTTTTTGAGGGTCAATTACATATTTGCCTTTGGGTGCTGCTCAATTTGGGGATTTGCATGCAAGGGTTTTTAAGTTGGATTTAAAAACCAATTTGAAAAAAAAAAAAAAAAAAAAAGTCCCCTTGTGATAAGGGTTTAATGAAATTACAGATTTGAAGTACATTTGAATTTTGTGATTTGTTTAATGGTGATTTTGTTTTGTCTGACTTGTTTAATTGTGTTGATGTTTTTTGATACGAGAGATTTGTTTAATGGAGGTTTTTTTTTTTTTTTTCTGATTTGTTTAATGGTGGTTTCAAATTAGCGAACTTTTTCTTTCTTTTTTTTTTTTTCACATTTGATTTTAGACTTTAACATCAAATTCTTCCTAAAGCCCTAAATGTCAAAAAATAAAACCAACCCAAATGTCAAAAAGCCCCAAATATCATCAACCCAACCTTTTTTTTTTTTTTTCCACCCAAATTTCAAACAAAGAAACCAGCTTTTTAGTCCCTTTTTTCCGCAGCCAACAATAGTTAATCAAACTTACCCTAAAGAGATGACATCTATAAAACCTCCTTTCCGGATTCATATCAGTCCATGAAGTGAACACCTTACACGGCCTCAGATTTTTGCATCTACAGAGTGGGGGAGCATATCTCTCCATGGGTATTGAATCCCAAATCCCTAATTTCTTAATACCCAATAAAAAAAAAACCCTCCAATTTAACTCTAATTTCATATTACAATAGATCAAAATTACAAAAATGACCCTCAAAAAGGCCCACACTCACGTGCCCATTCCATGAGAATTTAAATAGCAGCAGACGGAAAGGACTTCAAGTGCCAAGAAAATAAGAATTCGAGATGGTAAAAAAAAAAAAAAAAAACCAAAATATCACATTTTAAAGAATTTAGGATTATTTAGATCAATTAAAATAATAATAATAATAATAATAATAAAACAGATAAACCTGAAACATCCCTTGTGCACTTGTACAACTCCAACACACCGCCGCGCCGCGAGCCCGCCTGCCGTGCGACGACCCCGCTCCCAACTTCCCCTTCATTCCGCTCTCTGCCGCCTCCCCCTTCGTCGTTGTTTTCTAAGGTTTAACTGTCTTGTCTTGTCTTTTTTTTTGAATATCGGAATCAGTTTTCTGTGATTAACAGACTGAGGTTCAAATTTCAATCGTGGTTTTTGTATTCTAAGAATAGCGATGCAGTATATTCAAATGTTTAAATATGAAGATTGAATTTTGATTTCTATTTAGCAGTTCTATTACTTTTATATCGACAATTGTTTGGAATTAATATTAATATTCATGATTTTCCTAGGTTCAAGAGAGGAATATAACTGGGTTTAATTAGAGGTTTGTTTTGATATCTCTAATCATTTGGATTTTCTTATTCTTATTCTGAATTTTCAAACTTTTAGCTTAGTTTGTGAAAAAAGTTGTAAAATTTCATATTATTTGTTATACCTGTTTTATAGATGAGATTGAAAAAGCAAAAGCGTGTCAGGAAGTCACTGAGAATCTACATTACTTGCTTTGGGTTCAGAAAGCCCTTCAAAGTGCTTTGTGATGGCACATTTGTTAATCACTTGCTCGTCAATCGCATTGTACCGGCAGATGATGCCCTCGCTAATCTTCTCGGAGCTCCTGTCAAACTCTTCACCACTAGGTCCCCTTTTTGCCCTTCCAAATCCTTACTGCCCTTTTGACTCGTTTCCGGGTTTGTTTTCCTACAGAAGCTCATAACCCTTTCTTTTTTTTTTTTCGTTTGCTATAGATGTGTTCTTGCGGAGTTGAAGCGGCTTGGTCAATCTTATTCTCAGTCTCTTGATGCAGCCAATAATCTAATGATTGCTAGGTAGCAAAATCAGTCAGATTAACGATTAGTTTTGCAAGTCATTACTCGTGCGAAAAGTTCTAAATTGTGTTTGAAACTTAAATGACAGATGTGAACATGAGAAGGTGAAGGCTGCTGATGCTTGCATTGCAGAGGTCATTGGTGAAACCAATCCTGAACACTTTTTTGTTGCTACTCAGGACGGTGATCTTCGGAAGAAGTTTCAGGAGGTTAATAAGTCTCGTCATGTTCTAATGCCCTTTATTTCGATATGATTGTTTCGCCCACTGTTTGTGTGTGTTCTGCATGTATCACGTTAGGCTGATTCACTCTATTGGCTGTCACATGATGGTTTTAGCATGCTTGAATTGTTATGGATTTTTTCTAGTGTTTGAGCATTCTTTACTCGCAGATTCATGGCGTTCCTATTATATTTGCTTTGAGAAATGCCCTTTTCCTTGAACCCATATCTGCGTCTCTACGCCAACATGCTAAAACTTTAGACAAAGAGCACTCTCATATGTCTGAGTCGGAACAAAATATGTTAAAGAAGAGAGTGCAGAGAATCAAGGAAGAATTAGGAGATCAAGACTTGCCGGAGCAGCCTGTAAAAAAGAAACCTGAGGGAAAAAATGGAATGTGGGTGAAGGATAGAGTTCGATTTAAGAGAAAGAAAGCAAAGGTTAGAAACAACTTTCATGTCTTATTTTTCTTATTATAGCAATATCTGGCTTTAGTCTTCTAAGAAGCAGACTTTCAATTCTTTATCTCACCTGCTTTCTGTGTGTATATCGGCAGGGTCCAAACCCACTTTCATGTAAGAAGAAAAAGAAACCAGAAAACAAGAATCCTGGCCCAACGAAGGTGAGCCTTTTTTTGTGGCTTTGAAATTAGTGGGATCTGCTATATGTTGCTCCTGAAAAATGCAGTATACCTTTAAAAGCCTAGTGGTAATTTAAGGTTTTGAACTTCATTGCAGAAAAGGGAGGATGGGAATGATAATGCCACTAGAAGCAGAAGTACAGGACGGAAGAGGTCACGCGGACACTCGCAATCTGCATAAACAGAGAATTAACTGAGACACAAACAGTACTCAGTGCAAGCAAAGGGATAAAGACATCAGCTAATTTTTGTAGAGCGTCATTTAGAGTGGTGAGTCTTATGAGCTTTACTGTGTATGGCAATTATATGACATTTAAGGCGAGAGAATGACATGGTATCTTTGTGGATGAAATTCAAGTCAAGTTTTGTTGTTTCTTTTCCCTCACGATTACAACAGCGAAGAATGAAATTTGTTCGATTCTATCTCTCTTTTTGTTTTTTCCAGTAAATAAGTCTTTGAGACGAAATATTGGATGCCATTTTCATACGTTGCTTAATGGTAACAAGAAACTCACTTATGGTCATAAGTGTGATGACATCGGTTCTAAATTTTATCTCGACGGTCAATCTTTTTCAAATACACAATGGTGAAAATTTACGAAGACACACACACACATTAAAAGGTTATAAAAGAAAAATTACAGAGACGTGGGGTTACAACTTAAAGCTTTATAACTCACTCTCTCTCTCCAGTCATTTTAAATCATCTTTAGGGTAACTTATTTCCATTTTTCTTTGTTGTCTCCACCACCTGGGGAGAAAAAATGACCACAATCTAGCTTAAAACAAACAAAGAAACATTTCCGAACTAAAAACAAGACAACCAGCAACGGTGGCAATGCAAGAACGAGATCGATCATTGCTTTGCTTGAGTGGAACGACACGTCGTTTCATGTTTCAAGTGAAAACGACAAAACAGATAAAATGGTGTCGTTTTTGGACAAATAAACGACAGCTTGTTATAGGAAAACGAAAACACTAGTTATTCCTTTATATTTAATTTGATTAACAATCTCTAAAATCTTAATAAAAAATAATTCTATTTTACGTATTCATCATATAGATTCATAGATAAATCAAAGAAGTTCTTTTGGTCTATCTAATTTATTTTTATTAATTTTCCCTTCTATCAATAACTCAACTTATAATAACTCAGTCAAAATAAATACAATTATCCTCAAGAACAAAATGTTTTTTATGCTTAATATATTTAGTTTCATCTGTATCTGTCTTAATTTTATCCTTTATTCAAGTAGTTTTTTCGTCGCCAAATTGCCCGAGGCCTACATTTAAAAAAAACAAAAATCCAATCATAGATATTATGCAAGTAATGCCTGTGTTATTTTTTCTCTTCACTTTTGTTTGGCAAGCTGCTATAAGTTTTCGCTGAGATTTTAAATATTGTCCTAGATAAATTGTTGATTTATTTGGGGTGGGGGGGGGGGAAAAAAAGACATACCATTATTTATGTATGTGTGTTTGTGTGTGTTTGTTGCTTCGATGGATGCTTTACTGTTAGATTATGCTTTACTATTTGACTACTGATTACGGGGGAAAAAAATGGCGCCAAACTAAACAAAGTGAACCATGTATATGGAAACTTTATCAAATATAAGGTTTTCAAATCAACCTTTATTGTTGGGTGATTTGCACATTAAGATTCATTGCTCTTTTAATCATCCCTTGCATATATATATATATATGTGTGTGTGTGTGTGTGTGTGTGTGTTTATGTATATATATGGGGCAAAAGATGAAACATGTTTAGCAACAATGATAAATAAATGCTTTATTAGTTACACTTTCTCCAAAGGAATGGCTTAAATAAAGGGTAAAATACAATATTAGACAAGAAAATTAGATGCTCCGCTTTGATTATTCCACATATTGAGATGATTAAAAGATCAGATTCGCTTCGGTTTGGGAACACTGAGACATAATCAACTAATAATTGAGTTAGTTAGATCTTGGAGACAAACATACTTTTTAGATTTTAGAATTAACTCTTGAAGAATCATCCCATCATGGAATTCCATTCGTACAAGGAGAATTTAAATCGGGTCGCGCTCATCCGAATATTTTGCCAACACTGAAAAAAAAAATGTCAAGGTCCACAAAGAAAGAAAAAGGTGACAAAAAGAGTTGCTTGTGTTTGTGGGCAAAATTGAATGAACAAGGTTGTTTTCAAAATGAGAATGGACCCAAAATATTGGGAATCACTTTAGCGCCAATGCAACTTAAATTCCAATGATTTTAATGATTAATGAATTAGTGGGGCGGTTTTTGGACCACTTGGGTAAACATGTTTTGAAGTGTTGCTGAAATATTGCTAAAGAAGCAAAAGAGTTTGAAACTTTGAATGCCACAAATTTTTTGGGGTATAAAATTGTCCACATTAGTGGAGGGCAATTTCAATGAGTTTTCCACCAACAATGCTGGGCCAATTTTTTTTATTTTTTATTTTTTATTATTTTTTTTTGTGTGTGGGGGTGGTCCAGTCTCTCTAGTGAGCTCTCCAAAAGCATAGAATTTTGGGATGACCTGTACTACATTTTTTTTTTTAATCACCATTCAAAATTTAAAATTTGCTTTCCTACAACAAGAGTTCCTAGTACTATGCAATATGAGTACCTAGTAGTGAAGAAGCTACATTGACTTCTAATAATTGGCACTTGAGGAAAACAATATCTTTCTACATCGATTCATGCTTCGTACTCAGATTTGAGAGGAAAACCTGGTTGTGATTCAAATGGAAATGTTAAATAGGAATAAGTATTATTGCGAACAGAGAATTGCTCACCACACTCGTGAGGAATCACTTTAAATAGCGACGGGATCAGCCTTTTACTTCGACAACGAATAAAATTTATTTTGGAAACCAAAAAATAAAAGTAAATATTTAACGATAATCAACATGTAAAAAACCGAATCTCAATAGAAGCAAATAGAAAATCATAAACCTTTTAAAGAATAGTTAAAAAAAATTATAAAAAAAAAAAGGGTACGTGAGGATGGCTTCCCCTTGATCTCATGTGGCTCTGCCATTGACTCTAAAATGTTAAACATCTCGAGTTCTGATTAAGAGCCAATTCTTCATGTCTATAAATTGTTGCCAAACTGATTCCAGTCAAAGACACTAAGGTTGACCAACTTATGCTAATTTCTCAGTGCTTGGAAGACAATCAAGTTTTTATTTTTATTTTTATTTTTTTATTTTTGAGGGAAGATAATCAAGTTACTAATAAAGTGTTAAAAAAAATGGTAGACAGATTTACTTTCCCAACTCTGTTGAAGGCATTTTGTTTTTTGCTAAAAAAAAAAAAAAGAAATAGAACGGTGGTCCAGTTTACTATAAAAGAACAAGCTGAATGTATTTGCGTAGAAATCAAATTAATTGCATGTCGAAAATATATACACCAAACCAACTACCTAAGTGGCAATTCTCAGCTACACCGAGTGGCATTCCATGCCATGCAACAATACTAGTATTACAAGAATTTAATGCTGCAGAAGTATACAATATCCGTACGCACCTTCCAGGAAAATATGTACGTATATATATATATATATTGCTGAAGAGAATTTAATTATATGATTTGATTTGAAGGATGCTAGGAATCAAAATTCCCCAAGTCCCATATAATATAGTATAATATATACCTGCATCAAAGAGGTTCACATGACTATTCCAATGCAAAATTTTAATAAATAAATAAATGCAATAAACTCACAGCTAATTTGTTTCCATCATCACGTGTAGGACCATACTCGTCTGCCTCAAAATGTCCCTCCAAGGAACTAGTAACATACTTTGGTAAAATATTCTTTGCTATATATATATATATATATATATAGCCCGTCTACGGGATCTTCTGACCATCCATTTTCTCTCCTCTCCATTTAATGCTACCGATTTTGTATGGCCTGGCTCAATTGGTGCAGATTTTGGAGACATCGGAATCTCCCCCATCTTTTTAACATTTTAATATGCATGCACTAGCTAGTCTAGAGAGTCATTTCATTTTTAAAATTGGTCTAAGCTAACCAATAATGAAGGGGTGTGTAGTGGTAAAAATATTTTCCCATTCAATCTTACTCGGATAACATTCAGAGTTCAATACTTTATAGCTCTAATCGAAAATCTTATCGGCCAAACTCGTGATAATGGTAATGAAAATTTCTTTTGCTCCCCACGTGTGCAAAAGTCCACTGAATTGCCACGTGGGGAGTTGAACTTGACGAGCCAAGCCAAGCCATTTTTTGTCGGCTAACTGGCTAAGCTTGCTACCCAGTGGCCGGTACCCACCATAGCCCGACAATATCTTCTGCGAAATATTCCACTCGGCTAAAAAGAAAAATCGGTATAATGCTTTTTTATTCCAAAAATGAATAAATAAAAGAGAGAGAATTGGCATTAAAAAATGAGCTTCTAGAATAGGATCTCTCACCTTCCTATTCAATAGTTAGATTATGGATTTTGGGTCTGTGTAGTTGTCAAACTTAAAATTTTTATATCAATTTTTTTAAAAAAAAATTAATAAATTTATAATTAATTTTTAAAAAAATTAATAAATTTTAATTTAAAATTTTTATTTTAAATTGATATATTAAACGTAAGCTTAAAAATAAAGATGAGTAAAAACTCTGTAATCAAATTAATCAACTTAAACTCATTCAACTCAATTTGATCCAACTCACTCAATTCGAACTTTCAGTTGGTGAATTTGGAGTTCAAATTTAGTAACCCCTCATAAACTCAACCCACCCAATCAAGCTTTTTATGTTTTTAAAATATATCTTATTAATTAATTTTTCCTATGATTTATAACATACATATTTAAACCTACATTGTTATTTTTTTAATTTTTGTATTTATTTTATTATAATTTTAAGAAATTGAACTAGATGTGATCTTGCTAACTTGATATGAAAAATGTGTGATGAATTTTTTTTAAATGTTTTTCCTCACATTTCTATCTAAAATTGCATTATTAGTCTTATTTTTTTTTTTTTATTGTAACGTCCAATCAACTCACCCAATCTGATCCGATTTTAATTGGGTGGGTTGATTTTAAATTTTCAGTTGATTGAATGAGTTAAAATTCAGTCATAAATCTCATGTACAAAATTATAGATTATACAATACAAACTTCAAAAGAAATATATAGGATATAGTTTTGAGTTACATAAAAATTATATTTTTCTGAATTTCATAAAACTTCTATTTAATTAAGAAAAAATAACAATTTAATATAGTTTTAGAAGAGAGTTAAAACATTAATTTTCTTGGGTCCCACTGGGATCTTTGGCAAAAAAGGGGTGGTACATGCACGGATCTTCTTCGCTATTTTTATATTTAAAATTAAATGAAAAGCCACCGTCCGGCGTCGGAAGATTTCAGAAGCTACGAACGTCTTGTCTTTTTCAATTATCTTATTTAATCCATACCATTAAAATCGTCTGACGTGTAGGATTAATGTTCTTGCAGAAGCTACCAACGACATGTCATTAAAAGAGTGTTTTGCCACGTGATATGAGTGCACTGTGAACGATGGGTGAGGGAGGAGGTCTCACGTTGACAAGCAAAAAATACAAAAAAATACAAAAAAAAATTGTCAGTCAAAAGTTGATTAAAGGAGCAGAGCGATAAAATACTTCGAAATTAATCTATTATGGATTAAGAATGATATTGCACATTCACATAAATTTCAAATATATTATTTTTTAACATATATAATATTAGTATTAAAATATTAAAAAAATATTAAGCACATCAAATATTAATCTTTGAATTTATTTTTTTTCCTCAAAAGAATAAGTTATAAAAATAAAGATTGAAATTTTTAGATAACTATAAAAAGATAGATATCTTTCATGTGATGTATAAATTCTTTATGAAATAAATTATTTATATATTCTAATTAATATGATGGTGATAATTTAAATTCAAATATTCAATAAAAAAAATAAACACCTTATCAACTTACTTAAAGGACGTTGATGATGTTGGAATTGTTTAGATTAGTGAATAAGTGGATAAAGACCTTTTCAGAGTTCCCATGAGTCATGAGTCAGTTGCCACGTATGTGCTACTGTTATTTGGAGGTGGAGCCTTGAGCAACATCATATGCTTCGGCGACGATTTGTTCTTTATTCTAGTATTTTGGATCCTCCTAAAAAATAAACGGGGAGATAAAATTCTTTCAAGGAAAACCATATTCAAGCATTACAGTTTAACTTTGGTTATCATCAAGATTCATGAAGTTATAGTAGCACTGGTACAAGAATTTTAAAAATTTTTTTTGAAGAATTCATAAAAAAAAAAAAAAATTTTTTGAAGAAAAAAGGGGATTACGAAGAAGCAGTAGAAGACAATTATGAAGAAGAAGAAATATGTAATGAAAAATGTCATGCACAATGCGGTTTTTAAACAAAGTAGGATTTTTTTTTTTTTTAAGAAAAAGAAAAACTAAAATAAGGAAAGTTTTTTTCTATTTAAATTTGTTCATATTTTCAAAAGAATAATAAGTCAAAATTATAATGGGTGTATGCAAGTAGGTTAAACTAAAAATGACAGATTTTTTAAATCTTGAACAAAAAAATTTAATTTAGTGGGGGTATTTATAAATATAGTGGGTATAAATATAGTTATTTTAGGAAGAGAGAGAGAGAGAATTTATCCACTCTAATATTAAAATTGATAATTAGTGTTATGAAATGGTAGAAGCTTAGACGACTATTTGTTTTTTATTCAAGTATTTTGGATCCTCCTAAACAATAAACGGGGAGATAAAATTCTATCAAGGAAAACCATATTCAAGCATTACAGTTTAACTTTGGTTATCATCAAGATTCATGAAGTTATAGTAGCACTGGTACAAGAATTAAAATTTTTTTTTGAAGAATTCATCAAAAAAAAAAAAAAATTTTGAAGAAAAAAGGGGATTACGAAGAAGCAGTAGAAGACAATTATGAAGAAGAAGAAATATGTAATGAAAAATGTCATGCACAATGCGGTTTTTAAACAAAGTAGGAATTTTTTTTTTCTTAAGAAAAAGAAAAACTAAAATAAGGAAAGTTTTTTTCTATTTAAATTTGTACATATTTTCAAAAGAATAATAAGTCAAATTTATAATGGGTGTATGCAAGTAGGTTAAACTCAAAATGACAGATTTTTTAAATCTTGAACAAAAAAATTTAATTTAGTGGGGGTATTTAAAAATATAGTGGGTACAAATATAGTTGTTTTAGGAGAGAGAGAGAGAGAACAAGAGAGAAAATTAATCAACTTTAATATTAAAATTGATAATTAGTGTTATGAAATTGTAAAATTCTCAACTTTAATGTTATGGTGGACATAGATATAAGGAGATGTTAAATTTATGACATTATTCCATATAACCCCTATAATTAATAATGATTATATATATATATATATATATATATTTTTGAAGTTTTAGTTGATTATGAGCCTGAATGGGGGGACATTTGGAGATGGTGTTTGGAGGTTGAGTTGAAAATGTACGTTTGGGGGGGAACTTTTGAAAACGTTCAGTGATATAAAAAATAATACAAAAATTTAAAATGTGTTCGGAAAAAATATGCAAAATAAAAATTGGCTTATTCGTCTAGTCAATACGAGCATTTTGACGTAAAAATCATCTTATTTTGATTTGAAATAATAAAGTTATGAACTTTTATAATTTGAATTTTTTGAAAATAAAATTGAAGAAAAGTTTAATGTATAATTGATATTTTAAAATAACATTTGAAACTCGCGCTGCAAACATGCCCTATATCTTCTATAAAAAAAAAAAAAAAGAATCAAAGTTGATTAGATTTCGAAAAAGAAAAAATAACATTGATTAAAGATTACAGTTTTATTTGATATATTGGTTTAATTTCAACTAAATTATATTTTTTAATTGAATTTTTATCTTTTTCTGAAAAATCAATAAAAATTATAATTAATTTTTGAAAGAAAAAATTTTAAGGGGTTGTTTCGTGAATAAGTTGGGACTCAAATTTTTTAGTCCAAACTCAACTTAGTGCATTTGGCATTTCAGTTCATTCTCAACTTCAATGTGAACCGTTGCACAGTAAAAGGAAATGGATTTACTGTTCCACTGCCCACCCACGTGAAATGATTCCCGACATCGGGAGCACCCCAACCAGCAACAAAGCTGTCTTCTTCCTCTCTCACCATCAGCTTTTTCGGTTCCCAGCCCCTCCGGTGAGCTAGTGTGCCCCCCACCCACCGATGAAGCTTTCTCCCCAACGGCCGGCAACCATCCCCTCCGTTCCCAGCCCCTCCCCTGAGCAAGTGTGCCCCCCACCCAGCAACCATCCCGTCCTCTTCCTCACTTACCATCAGGTTTTACGGTTCCCAGCCCCTCCGCTGAGCAAGTGTGCCCCCTACTCAGCAACCATCCCATCCTCTTCCTCTCTCACCATCAGCTTTTACGGTTCCCAGCCCCTCCGGTGAGCTAGTGCGCCTCCCCACCCACCGACGAGGCTTTCTCCCCAACGGCCGGCAACCATCCCCTCCATTCCCAGCCCCTCCGTTGAGTAAGTTTGCCCCCCACCCAGCAACCATCCCGTCCTCTTCCTCTCTCACCATCAGGTTTTACGGTTCCCAACCCCTCCGATGAGCTAGTGTGCCCCCCACCCACCGACGAAGCTTTCTCCCCAACGGCCGGCAACCATCCCCTCTGTTCCCAACCCCTCCGCTGAGCAAGTGTGCCCCCCACCCAGCAACCATCCCATCATCTGCCTCTCTCACCATCAGCTTTTACGGTTCCCAGCCCCTCCATTCCTAGCCCCTCCGGTGAGCTAGTGTGCATCCCAGCCCTGCCGCAGATTTCTGCCCAACTGCCCGTTCCCAGCCCATTCGTTCACCCACCCACCGTGCCCCCCACTGACCCAGTTATGATCTTCCTCTCTCCCCACCTTCGATTACGGTTCCGAATAGTGTTTCTCTTGTTTGGGCTTTAACTGTCAGGAAAATGGGAAAGTTGTGACACCATCGGGTCTTTCAATGGACTGTCGGATTCGGTATCATCAGTGGCACATGATTCGGCGACTGAGGTCCGCGAAGCAAACTCAAACTAGAAGGCTCAATACCCACTATTTTCGAGTTCGGAAATCAACCGCACGAGGCATTGCTTCCTGCCCTGATCCACTGTCAACCACTGTATACTCATCCTCTGGCTCAAACTTTGTAACCGTATTTAAAACTTCTTCACATATTAGCCAAATAAATTGGATACAATCTCATGTGTGTTTGTGGATTTGAATCCGGATATGTTTGGTATGTTTGGGGTTTCTGTGAAATTTTTATTTTTTTGGTTTTTGTGGTGTTGGTTTCGTAGATCAATCTAATTAATGTTGTACGGATGGGATGAATTAGGTGTTGCATTTCCTTGTTGATTTGCATTCTGAATGTTTGCAACTATAGGTTGTTGGTTCCGTAAACATTTTGTATTGTTGGTCTTGACATTGGTGTTATCAATTTTGAATGTAAATATTAAGGTGTGTTTGCTGAGACAGTGATATTTTTTTCTTCTTCTATTGGGTGTGCAGACCAATAATTTAGGGAATTGTATTTCTTTATAGGTTTTCGACAATTTTCCCAATATATGTGCTGTTTATGTGCACTTTTCCCCTAAATTTGGCTATGATATAAAAAGCCCATTAAAATGTATTCTCCTTTTGTCTGATTGGTGAGTCAAAATCCCGATATATATTGCCAATTACCGGTATATAACCTCATTTTAGTTGATACGCGGCTGAGTTGGTGGTTCTATTAGGCATGAACTTTGTTAATGAATAACCTATGGTTTATATGCCGTGGTAGTTGTATTTGTATCGGGTATTTGACATACTTCAGATAAAAGATGCCAATGAATTTATACTGAGCCAAAAACAATTTCCTCTCTATGTTACAGTTATAAATTATTTTTCCATTTTCGTAATTGAATTTGTTAAAGAAATACCTCGCAAAGCATTGGGTGAGACATACTTTTGGGATAACGCGAAGGAAAAAAAACTACTCAAGAAATTGGATGAGTTTATGTCTTATAGTGGCGGTAAACATCCCTTAATTTAAATTCTTGAACTATGAGCCATCCAATTTAATTCTGAATTTAGCAGAGTCCCTGCATATGGATTAACATTATATCAAAAAAAAAAGAGCGGATGAAGAGAATATATAGGGGATGGAAGGTGTTGTAAATGCGGACTGGCCTTGGATATGACCCGTCGACCGATAGAGTCATTTGCTCAGATGATGCTTGACAGAGCTTTATCCAAGTAATTGCATTCTCTATCTTTGACGATCTAATTTAATAATTTAAGCCGACCACCAATATACGAGTATGATGATACATTTTTGTTTGCAGGTTCACAATGAGTGTAATCATCTTCGCCACGAGGGACTTCGCAACAAGGAATTGTATTACAATGTTTTTGAAAAAAATCATGCTGTAGGCGCCTCGAGATTAGGGTCAGTTACGATGCCGGATGGAAGTAATCTGTATGTGGAGGAAATACTGTCCATGGACAACTCTAGCACCGAACGGGTGCCATATGAGGATCTAACTCCGACCAACTGTGGGCGGCATGCTGGCAACCAACGACCGGCCGACGATGCTGGCCCGTCACGTTCTAGGAGCAGTGCTGGTAAGAGAAAGCAAAGAGATGTAACGGATGAGATGACTTACGTGGTAATGCATGAAATAGTTACTCATTTACGTAATCGATCGCAATCGGGTGCCAACAACGATCAATCAAGTCGAACGGATCACTTGCTGATGTGCATGAATTGCATGACCGAGATGGGTATTCCGCAATATCAACGGACGATTATGTAGCATTACTTCGATGCTCATCAACGGCTTCAGCATACCTTCCACCAGCTTCCCAATGACGATAGGCGAGGCATTATTGACTCCGTTGTTAAGTCCCAGTCTCTACCAGCCGATTGACTTTCATGCTCGATGTTTTTTTTCTTATGTTCAATTTTTTTAGACATAACATTGACATTATAATTTTTCTTTGGTTGCTGTTGATTTATTTATTTTATTCATGTTTCAACATTTCTTTATATTGTTGGTTACGCCAATTTAGCTAACATTATATCTGATATTCCTATTTCTGTTATCGTATGTTTTGTAGCGGTTGTGGAGAATAAAATAAATACATAACAACTTTGAAACGATTAGTTGAACAGAGTATATTGGTATTGGGACTAATTAAACTTGTTTTGGGAACAATTGATCTATACCAGGAAAACAAGCAAATTTAGCTCGGGTCACATCATTCTCAAGATGAACGAGTATAGTTCCGCATCTGAACACGAAGAAGATGACCGATCCTCAGAAAACGAGCTAAGCGACAATGACGGTTTTCTTCCTGTGGCAGTCATAGCCATGGCTGCCCATAGGCATAAAGACAAAGAGATCCACAACCAATGCATAACTCAAGACTAACTAGCAGCATGCGTATGGAAGAGATATTAAATGGACATGAAGAAATAGTTCAAGATTTGATCAGTATGAAAGCAGATACATTCAAAGAACTTAGTCAGCTATTAGGTAGTAGGGAGTTATTGAGGCTAACTTGTAACATGAAATGTCAATGAGCAGTTGTTCATTTTCTTATCCATTTGTGCACAAGGCACAACGAACATACACATTTCTTATTTGTTCCAGCATTTCAGAGAGACAACTCCACGTTGGTTCTTTAAAGTGTTGACGGCTATTTGTGCTCTAAAGGACGAATTAATCAGACTACCTAACTACACAAAGGTTCAACCTTTGATTATGGAGCACTCCTACAAATGTAGTCCATGGTTCGATGTACGTTATAGATGTCATCGCATCATATGATCGTTTTAACGAATGATCAAAAAATGGAAAGTCCATTATTTTGTGTTCAACACGTATTGTTAATGCTAGTAGCCATAATCAACATTTTACTTCTTCATGCAGGATTGTATTGGCACTATAGATGGAACACACGTACCATATGTGCCACGGGTGGAAAATTTTGAAGCTTGGATTAATAAAAAATGTGTCAACTCGCAGAATGTATTAGACGCCTGTTCATTTAATATGAAATTTACATATATGTTGGACGGCTACGAGGGATCATGTCATGATGCTAGAATGTTGCAAGAGGCAATAGCATTTCATGGTTTCCCAATACCGCCACCTGGTAAAATCATCTGTCACCTGATATGACTATTTAATAAAAAAAACAAGTAATTACAAAAAATTGGATTTGTGTTGATAATGAAATGTTTATTTTGTAGGAAAATTTTATATTGTCGATTCAGGATACACGAATAAGGATTATTTCCTTAGTCTATTTCGACGAGAGACGTACATTTACCCGAATATCGAAGACGTCGCGGCGGACTGGGCAACCACAGGGAAGTATTTAACTACACACATTCATCACTGCGGAATTGTATTGAGTGAACTTTTGGTGTATGGAAATCCAGATTTAAAATACTTAAAGGCATCAACAATTATCCCATGGACAAACAAGAATTGATCCTAGTAGCGTGTGCGATTGTGCTTAATTTCATAAGGATGGTACAGGTTGGGGATCCTATTCTTGAAGAGTATACGGCAGATGGTGTGCCTATAGGTGGACACATCGATGTTAACGCGGATTACGTTTTGGGTGACGAGGTAGATGACACAGGCCCAAGTATAGGAAGCTAGCAAGATGCATCAGGGAGGGGTGCAATGAATTAGCTGAGAGATGTGCTAGCCGATGATATGTGGGACATGTATCAACGAAATCCATAATATAAATCCACTTGAAATCAAATCCAGTTTTATCTATTTAAACTAGATCATGATTGTAATTATGATGTTTTTTTTTGTATTAGCACTTTTAGTTAGCAACTATGTAATTCTTGTTGTTGTATTTTATGGATATGTAAGAAATATTGTAAAAGATTTTGATGAATGTTTTTGTGTGTGTGTTTTTATTTTAGATTATTTTAATTTTGCCATTTTGTCATTCACAACCTACAATAGAATGTTAACTTTGAGTTAAACTTTATAAATCAAAATTTTTACATCCAAACAGGGGCATAACTCAAGTTAAACTTTTCAACTCAAATTTTTTTACCAAATACTCAACTCAAGTTCAACTTTTCAACTCAAAATTTTTATCAAACACTCAATTCTAACTCTCAACTTAACTTATATTCAACTCAACTTAAAAATCTTAACTCAAGCTCATTCACCAAACGGATCATAATGCCACGTTTGGTGAATGAGTTTAAACTCAAATTTTTTATCTCAGTTTTTATCTTTTTCTGAAAGTCAATAAAAGTTATAACTAATTTTTAAAAAGTCAACCAACTTAAATTTAAAAATTTTAACTCAAATCATTTCACCAAACAGAGCCTGTCTAATTAACAATTCGGATAATGTGCGTTAGAATTAACGATCTTGATCCGGAATTAAACCGTCCAATCGAACAGCTGTAGCACGACATTTGCTGCGCCATTAAAGCCGAACTGCTAGTCCTGGGCCCACCTAACCCTTTCAAATCTAAAATTTATGAAGCCGGCCCAAACTCAAACTCCAAACTCAATACACTACACACCCCCCACATTGGTGCGTGGAAGGTGGACCCCACGCCCCTAAAATATATACATTTATTAACTTAAAAAAAAAATACGATTGTCATCGAAATCCCCAGTCAAATCCATTTCTTTTTTCTTTTTTTTTATTATAAAATTTTTAACCACGGGTAAACCCGAGTTAAACCATCCCCCATAAATTTGCACTCTCCTTCCCTCTCTTTGTCACTGGCGCTCACTTCTTTCAAGTTTTCCCTCGAGCTTCGCGTCTGTTTTAGAGAGAGAAAGTCGTTTTAGATAGAACAGACGATACAGTTAGAGAGAGAAAACGCAAACGCATGCCTTCCTTTAACTGAAGCTGCAGAGAAAGTGTGTGTGTGTGTGTGCAGTGTTCTACTACCAAAGCTCAAACTCCGCCTCGCTGTCGCCGGAAAAATGGTGGTGTTCTCCGGCAAGCAGGTTTTTCCAGTGGACTACGAGGCCGAGGTCTCGAAACGCCTTCTTGAAGCTTCGCTCGCCGGAGATCTGAAATCGGCGCTCGACTGCATCGCTGATCCGTTCGTGGATGTCAACTTCGTCGACGCCGTATGCCTCAAGACGAGGAAGACCGAGGTGGTGCTACGCGACGAATCGGCAAGCGAAGTCCGCGTCGACTACGCCGAGTTCAAAACCGATGTCACGGCGCTTTTCGCCGCCGTTCATTCTGGAAATGTCGCTTTGGTCAAGAAATTACTGGTAATGCGTTTGACCTCTGATTTTAGTTTTTTTTTTTTAATCGGATCACTGTGGTTGAAGTTGAGATTTGAACTGTTTCATTGAGCTTGGTAGAGCTTGCAGTTTGTTTTCAAAAATTTGAAATGTGCTATCGTTTTCTCTGCATATTGCTTTTTCAGAACATAAGCTTTGTCTTCTACTCATACTTTAGATTTTACAGATTTAGTAGCTCTTTTTTTTTTTTTTGTGTGAAAAGAGGTTTGAGAGCGTTTTTGTCTCTTTTTTCCGGTCATTAAATGCTGTAATGGTCGTTGAGGTTTTTTTTTTAAAAGTATTTAATGCCTGATTTGCGAAATTTAAGTGTCTGCAGTTTTGAGTCTTCGTTTGATTTTTCTTTTCGCTTGTTTTAATTTGATAATTTAGTATTATTTTTAAATTATTTGATTATTTATTATTGAGGTATCATTCCTTTCCTTTTTCCTTATTGGTTCCTCGGAATTAGATACTTTTTTTTTCCTATTTAAATTTTTTAACTTTTTGAAGAGTATGTCTGCGAACTTTGATTTTGCTTTTTGGTCAACACTTTAGCTTTTTCTTGTGCTTAGTTGCGGAGATTTGCTCGTATCAGCGACTTTCAAACCTTTCAGATATGTTTTCCTTTTTTGTTTTCGTTAACAGAATTCAATTGTAATCCTTTAAATTTTTTTTAAAGGCCTTGAAAAAAGCAACTGAGGAATTTCATACCAAAATATAAGATTCCAATTTTGTTATTTTAATTCAGAAATAAAGTCCTTTGTTTCTTTGAATCTCAGTATAATATCTTTATCGTGTTTCTTTCCTGTCTGGTACAGTACGAAAGTGTCTCACTTTCTCTCGTTAGAGGCATTGTGTAGCACCTTTTTATTAGGGTTCATTTCAGAGTTTGAATTCGAATCCAAGTTTTTTTCTCAATTATTATTCGGTCATAAAAACTATTCCTTTTTCATGTGAGGATCAGCATGGGGTAGTTTTTCCTTTGCCTTGCTAATTTTGTTCAACATTATGCTTTTTAAAAGCCAGAATAAAATCGAATTATTAGGGTTGCGAAAATTGCAAGTTCTAGGTTTCTACTCATTTTAATGCGGGAGAGGTATATGTAATTTTTTTAACTTGTAATTTTTAGACCGTTTCCAATGAAGATGCAAATGTGATAAAAGTCTATTCTCCAATGTATAATGCTATTTTTAATCTTATAATTATATTTTGTCATCTTTATTAAGCTTTAGAACTCGTAATCTAAAAGTAAAGGTTTGTACTTACATAATATAGAGATGATAAAAGTTGTTATTATTAGATAAAAAGGTTAATGCCACAACCAATGACAGTCAGATGTCAAATTTTACATACACTTGATGGTAAATTTGCCACCAAGTTTAGCATTTGTTATTGGCATGTTTGTTTGTCACTCTTAGATCCTGTGTATCTGACATGCTCAAAAGAGATGATAAGATATCTATAAGCATTCAATCAAAAAAAAAAAAAACAAATACATATATATAATATATCAATCATAGGAAAAAAAAAAAAAAAATTCAATCATAGAATAGCTGACATTAGCAAATGTTTGTTAGGTGACCTGTTTCTAAATTATAATTGGACTAGTCATTACGTGGTCTAGAAAACCCATACTGAGCTGTCTCCATAGTAAGTACACGTACTCAATACGTCTCTCTTATGCTTCATTTGTATGATATATATATATATATATATATTTTTTTTACTGCCTATCATATCAAGGTAAAGTAACCTTGAGCTGTTCTACTCTATGTGAATTAGTCAAGATGCCTACTGTGTGATATTTTCTTGTTACGGGGTTTTTGCAACCTACTAAGAGTTTGGCTTTGGCATGTTTTGAAAAAAAATAATAATAATAACAGAGCATTGGAGCTGACGTGAATCAGAAGCTATTCAGGGGCTTCGCGACAACCGCAGCAGTGAGGGAGGGCCACTATGAGATCCTTGAAATCTTACTAAAAGATGGGGCGTCTCAGCCAGCTTGTGAGGAAGCTCTGCTGGAGGCAAGCTGTCATGGACGTGGTGCTATGTTTGCTGAGCTGCTAATGGCTTCCGACTTAATCAGGCCCCATGTTGCTGTGCATGCCCTTGTCACGGCATGCTGCAGGGGGTTTGTCGATTTGGCGAACACACTCATTAAGGTAAAACATCCTGTTTAACTTGCCCATACGGGGCTGATTGCAGCAACTATTTTGGTCCCACAATTGGTCTGTCTTTTATAAAACAGGATTGGGTTGACTGTTTTGCATTGTGTTATTGCTTTTAGTTTTGTGGTCGAGTGATTCTGTGGAGAGTCAAAATCTAAATAAGAAAACTAGATAGTTATTACCATTCATTGTATTTGGATATCTGGTTGGGAACGATCTTTATTAAAGACAGTTTTAGTTCACAACTTGGAACTTTTTCACGCCTTTTAAGGGTCTTGCGCTGAACGTTCGCCAGTTGATTGAAAAGTTTCCTGTATTTTTTGGCCACGAGATTTACTGTCTGACTGTAAAATTTGTAATTTTTGGCTGTGCATCCTCTATTTTCCTTCTATGCTGTATTGGTGACTTGTTGATTAATTGACATTGCTATTGAATCTTGTTTAATCGCAGTGTGGTGTAGATGCAAGTGCAACAGATAGGGTGTTGCTCCAATCATCCAAACCTTCCTTGCACACTAATGTCGACTGTACGGCACTTGTGGCCGCGGTTGTTAGTAGGCAGATCTACGTTGTTCGTTTGCTGCTTCAGGTAACAGTTTTAACCTTGATAATAAATTAGTGAGAAATTGTCATTTATCATCATATATTAGAGTACTTAAAGTGTACTTTTGCGAAATTGTCTGTCCTGTTGCTTTAGAGTACGTACTTAAGTCATGGTATACAGCCCTGAAAATAAAGAAAAATTAGGAGTTCCATAAAATATGACCCACTTACCCTTTGATCTCAGACCGCCGGGTTTTAAGTATTTTTTGTTTCTTCAATCAGATATAGCTGATTAGCTTCTGTTTCGTGCACACGTATATCTGACACACAACAGATGGATAGGCTTGGATGTATGCAATAACTGCGACAGCTGGACGTGTGCCTTTAGATTAATCCAATGGTGCAGTTCTGTGGTTGCGTTAAATCTGAATTGAAAATGTGTCGTTTTCTCTATTTATTTTGGGGGAGAAAGTTTCAGGACTTCACTGTTTGGTTAGTTTATTTACTTTTTTTGCTCTCTAAAGCCATGTGACTGAAAAATCTTTTATTTTTGGTTCCTCTCCCAAAAATGGAAAAACAGGCTGGTGCCAGGACAGACATCACAGTAAAGCTTGGAGCATGGTCTTGGGACACAACTACAGGGGAAGAGTGTCGTGTAGGTGCTGGACTTGCAGAGCCTTATCCCATCACCTGGTGTGCCGTTGAGTATTTCGAAAGCAGTGGTGCCATTTTGCGAATGCTCCTGCAACAGCTCCCCCTCCATACCCCTCACTGTGGAAGAACCCTTTTGCACCATGCGATCCTTTGTGGCAATGCCCGAGCCGTAAGCGTGCTCTTAAGTTGTGGGGCCGACGTAGAATCGCCGGTTAAAACGACTGGAACCATGTTTCATCCGATACACATGGCTGCACGTCTTGGGTTTTCTGCAATCCTCGAGTGCCTGATTGAATTCGGTTGCGATATAAACTCCACGACTGATATTGGTGACACGGCTTTAATGGTTTGCGCAAGATATAAGCAAGATGAGTGTCTGAGGGTGTTGGCCATGGCTGGTGCTGATTTTGGATTGGTTAATGCCAATGGTCAATCTGTGAGTTCAATTTCTGAGTCGAATATTTGGCTCCTTGGTTTTCAACAGGCAGTGGTAGATGTGATAAAAGCTGGAAAGTTGCCAAGATCAAGCAATCTCTCGGTGTTCTCTCCTTTAATCTCTGTGGCGCAAGCTGGTGATACAGAGGCCTTAAAAGCTCTTATCAGTTGGGAAGGATTTAATGTGGATTATCAAGATGATAAGGGGTTTTCAGCAGTCATGATCACTGCATTGAAGGGTCATGTTGAAGCATTCCGCTTACTCGTATATGCAGGGGCCGATGTAAAGTTGGCTAACGCAAACGGTGACACAGCAATTACCCTTTCGGAATCAAACCAGAATCGTGATCTTTTCGAGAAAGTAATGCTTGAGTTTGCACTTGAAAAGGGGAACCGGAATGCCGGCGGGTTCTATGCTTTGCACTGTGCAGCTCGTCGTGGGGATTCGGATGCTGTAAAACTGTTAACAAGTCGGGGTTATGATGTGAATGTTCCCGATGGGGATGGTTACACTCCACTCATGTCGGCAGCAAGGGAAGGCCACGGTACCACATGTCAATTGTTGATCTCTCATGGGGCCAACATCAAGTTTAAAAATGAAAGAGGTGAAACTGCGCTGTCACTCTCTCGGAAAAATGGTGGCAAGGAAAATGAAGCAGAGTATGTACTGCTAGATGAACTTGCTCGCAACTTGGTAATAGGCGGTGCCCGTGTTCAGAAGCACACAAAGGGAGGGAAGGGAAACCCTCATGCAAAAGAGATCAGAATGGTGAGTGGCACCGGCGTATTGCGCTGGGGGAAGTCAAGCCGGAGAAACGTGATATGCCAAGAGGCGGAGTTGGGGCCAAGCCCGGCATTCCGTAGGAATAGGAAGAACAAGGGCGATGCGGACCAACCCGGATTGTTTAGGGTAATGACAAAAATTAACAGGGAGGTGCTTTTTGTTTGTGAAGGTGGGCTTGAGACCGCAAAGTTATGGGTGAGGGGTATAAAGCTTGTGACAAAAGAGGCTATTATTGGTTAGGAGAGAGATTAGTGGCGAGAATTCTTCAATGAAGGAGCATGTATATATACGCTTAGACGTTAGATGATTAGATGAAGTACTTCATCTTGAAGTACTAAAGTTTCTTTCTATGTTCATTGTAAAGCTTTTGATCCGGAGTAGTTTTGTAAATCTCTTTTTCGCACTTAGGAAAACAAAATCGAAGGTGAACTTCCTTTAACTCAAAACAACCTATAAAAATGTGATCTATAAGACGTAAAAACGGGGTTCGCCAAAGGATGGAGCTAATATATGGCATAAACAAGATGAAAAGTTGCCGTGAGCTATAACTATCTATATATATCCCGCAAAACAGATGGGTTTAGAACTCTTAAAATGCCTCTAAGCTCACTTTAACTTGACACCAATTACCAATTTGGTATTTCAGTTATTGATTATTACCACAAAAATAAAAATAAAAATAAAAATAAAAGGAACTAGCTTTTGATCTCCTTCTCTTTGGCCTTGCATTGGTCCTCTGCTGTCTTGATGAACTTTTTGGTCAACTCTTCAACCTAGGAACATAACAAAAAATTAGAAAACCAATGGGGCAGAACATAACCTCCATACAATCTAGGGGAAACTTATAACTCACTTCTTTCTCCAATCTTTTTATATCATCTTTAGGGTAACTTGATTTCATTTTCTTTATTGCGTCCATTGCCTGAAAACACAGAGTGATCACAATCTAGTTCAGAACAAACAAAATAGCATTTCAAAGATGTAGAGCATAATGTTCACTTTATTGTCCACTTCTATGGTTGGAAAAAAAATCCCACTGAAACAAGTGAGACCCCAGACCGCGCCTTACTCGCATCATGCACATACGAATTTGAAGATAACTATAAGATCCAAAGAAGTAATATTCGATTAATCTACCCTTTGGCGAGCCCTTCTTATGCTTTGTCTGGCATCTTCACAAGACTTCGTCACCACTTTACATACAGCCTGACAAAAGTTACAACCAATAAGGGAACGAAGAAATAAAATTTCTAAGTAGAGAAGAAGGACAAAGAAAATTAAGAGAAAAAAAGAAAGAGAAAAAAAAAAAAAAAAGGAAACCTGAAGCTACCTCAGTAAGCTCTTCAGTCAACCTGGTCATCCAAAATAAAGAAAGCAAATTCGTAGTTAAAACAATGCAATTCCTTAAAAGATAAGTAGATAACCAAATCAACCAAAATGGGAAAAGTGCTTACGGAGGAATGACCGCAAGCAAACGGTCACTGTCCACATTAGGATTAAGCCCCAAGGGAGATGAAACAATGGCTTTCTCCAAACTTTTTAGGGCCTGCAGCAAGTAATCAGCAGCAATTCTCACACAAACTTATATTTCACCAGAATATTGCTGTTTTCACGTCTCTTGTCTTGCCATCATATATTATCGGGCTGCTTTTTAATAAACAAAATTGTACTTGAAACATATTTACATTTCTTTTAAAGAATGATAACATCATGAACACAGGTTATCAAAATTTCATGAGTTCTATAGAGGTAAAATTACTATTTTACTCATTTTTGTGAGATCTATATATAAGATCTGTTTTTTTATGGTCTAAATTTTCCCATGAAATGCCATTTCCAAAACTTATAGGCAACATAGAGAGCAATGAGAGCAAATAAATAAAATCCCCTATTCATTTCTAAATACAACAACAATTTCATAAGCTAATAAAGACAAATATACATACACATATACATATTCTTACACACACACACACACACACACACACACACACACACACATTATGCAAACTCTTTCAGCAAAAATAAAGAAATAAATTAAAGGATCATTCCACAAGAGCCTAGTTAGTAGTTACTTACGGTTGGATCAAAAGGATTTACAGACAAGGTTTTGGAGTCTATGACTGAAACAACCGCTATCTGATTCAATGGCAACTTCACATCACCAAGATCCACTATAATATGGTCAAGCATTCCTTCATACGAATTCAACAAAATAAAAACCAGTATCAGATATACATACATACATACATATATATATATATATATATATAATCAAACTCAAAATAGATACTTAAAAATCGAATATAATCAGATAAATATGATTATTGAAAATATGAACCTGAAGATGCCCTTCCCGATCGTAGCTTGCTTAATTCTCCTGATAATGCCGTGATTGCTGAATTCATCTGTGCCGTCGCATTCGACTTAATTGTTGGTCCCATGTCTGGTAACTCCACAACCGTACTCGAAGCTGAATCGTCCTCTACAAAATGTCCAAATACACACACACACACAAAACTAAGTATAATTTACCAACATTTCTATGAACAGGACAAGATTTTCCGAGATTTTACTTACTTGACTTTCGGCCTTTGGCGAAGCCTCTGCGACTGTCTCTAAGGAAATCGACCGCCGGAGGAGAGAGAATCTTATGTGTGTCGGAGCTGAAGACGCCATTGCTGGGGCTGATTAGGTGGTGAGAAAGATCTCGGTGGCCACACAGGGTGGAGCTCCGAAGGAGAAGGACGTTTCTGTACAAGAAAGCGCGTCTGAGAAAGATCGCCATGGCTATGCTCTCATTCTTTTTACTGTTTTTCCATAAACCCTGCACAAGTGAAGAGGGAAGAACGGTGAGGTCGAGGACAGGTACACCGTTTTGGGCCCTCCTTTAATGGGCTCTTCTTCTTATTAATTAGGCCCGTTTGCAAGTAAGCTAGAGGGAGAAATTGTAATAAATGACATTTTTACGATTCCCTCCCTCTCTTGCCGACAAAATTACTTAACTAATCATATTTTTTTATCTGATAATTAATATAATACAAATTTTCTTATCTTAATAAATATAATATAAATTTTAATTTATTTTAAATTAATTTTATATCATATTGATTTTTTTTGTGTCATATTAATTCAAAGATACTTAAATTTATATCATTCAAACACTTTCTCTTTTTCTTTTTTAGAAATGTAACGTATGTACTTTTAGTGGTGGTTTGGGCCTTCAGGAAGCGTTTTCAAAATACTTTTGCAAAAAATTTTCTACTTTTTTTCTCAAAATATTCAAACTTTTTTAGTTGAAATGAGATTATCTTTTTTTAATTATATAAAATTTCAAAAAAAAAATGAAACAGGAATTATATTGATTATTTTTTTTCCGGACATATTTCAAGTTTTAATGCTTCTTCACTTCAAATAGTTTTTTTTTTTTTTAAACAAAACGCATATTTTTAAAACTCAACCCAACTCCAACTTCAATTTTCCTACCAAACACTTAAAGTTTATAGCAAGTTTTTTCAAATATGATTAGTTTATAATATATTTTTATGAGTATATCCTTAAGTTTTTTTTAGTAAATCCTTAGCCTGCGTTTGGTTCAACCATTCAAACTATCCAACTCCAATTGTTTTTTGTCTTTTTTCTAAAAAGATCAACTCAATTTCACCGTTAACATCTCTAACTCAAACTCAAAAACTCAAACTTTAAAAAGTCTACTTTGCTATTCCAAATCCAAATGAGATGAAAAAAATTTGCATAGAATTTCGAAATAAATGAAACATGATCCATGATCCATGTTGATATTTTTTTAGTACACATTTCAAGTTTTTTCGCTTTTTAATTCCAACCAACTAAACACACAATTCTAAAACTCAACTCAATTTTGATTAAAATAAAGAAAAAATATTAGAGATACAACTCTAATATTAAATTTTGAATACCAACTTATATGACATATGAGTTGTCATTTTTTTAATAAATAAAGATTAAAAAATATTGTCATATCTATTAATTAGATCTATCAATAAAAATATGATATTTAAGTTAATATTCAAAAAAACAATATTAAAATTGATGTTGTTAGTATCATTTAAAATATGGAGTTTGGTTAGTTAGTTTGAGTTGAAATTTTTAAGTTTCAATAGTGAATTTTTTTGAATTTTCAGAAAAAATAAAAAACTTTTTGGAAAAAGATAAAAACTTTTTGAGAAAAAGATAAAAATTGAGTTGAAACATTTTAATTTGAGTTGTGGTCCCAAACACCCGCACCTTTTATTTATATCAAAATGGAATAAAATAAAAATAAATAAAGAAGAAGGAACTGAATGACAGCTGATTTTGCACGTGGTTGCATTTCTACTCTCAGACTCTCTCAGAAACAATATCTCAGGCGCTGATAAATTAGGGATTTTACTATAAAATTCATAATATCTGGGGCCATATCCAAACACCAAGAACTACTCTAGTTCTCGTCTCACTTCAGTTTCAAAGCCGTTCTCTGACAAAGTTCACTATTTTTTTATTTTATTTCATTTTCCCTCTTTGTGGGCATGTGAAACTAAGCTGAAAATGAGGGGTCTCTGCGCAATCCGCTCTCTCTCGTTCGCGCCTCTGCCTAGAGGAAGTTTCTTCACCCCCTCAGGGTGAGTTCTCCTCTCTCTCTCTCTCTCTCTCTCTCTCTCTCTACATATATATGTATATATTTATGTATGTACACATATATACATATATATCTTCCATGTCAGTCTAACACGCACTGGTTTATTCACTTTGATTAGATGTTTATGCGCAGATAATTAGGTCACGATTTCCATTTGGGTTTTTTGTACAAGTTAGTAAATATGGTCCAAATGAGCATTGGAATTGGATTATATGATATGATAGTTCTAGTTTAAAGATTATAATGATTGGTATTTTTTTTAATGGTCAATTTTCTATGTCTGTGAAATGAATAATCTATGTTCTTTCATCCTAGGACTCAAATAAAATCAAAAGGGTTGGTTTTTTTATTTTTATTTTAATGGTCAATTTTCTTTGTCTGTGAAGTGAATAAACAATGTTCTATCATTTTCTCCCAGGATTCAAATAACTTACAATAGGAAAGTCTTCTTTTACCGAGCAAAATTTGGTGAGCAATTTCATTTTAGAAAACGTCTTGTTGTAGTTCTAGTAAATTCACTTGTTAATAGAATGTCAACCAAATAACCAATGCGTGTTCTTGATATTTCTCTAACAGCTGATTCTCGGATAGAGGGTTCATTTAGCGTAAAAGAGATACCTTTGACTCTTTTAGCAGCGGAAAAAGAAGAAGCCAAGGCCGTCTTAATCTTGTTCTTGAAGAAACAAGGTTTGCGCCATGCCGTCGCGACGAGAACCATCAACAAGTCAGACTCTTTCATTGACCACCTAGTCTCAAGGCTTCATTCTGTTCACAAGTCTCGTTATCTAGTAGGTTCGATTTCAACTCGTTATTCACTCACTGATTTGCATTTCGTTCCGAAATCTCGTTATCTAGAATTATACTGTTTTCCGTTTGTTAGGTTCTCTGCTAATTGGATTACCATTGACATCGCAGGACGAGAGTTAACAACTCTTGAGATAAGGGATGCTCTTATTCCTTACCTCGAAACCCTTTACGAGGAGTATGGAAATCTTCTAGTAGATGTGGTTGAAAGCTTTCCAAATCCTCCCATTAAAGAAAAAACAGTTGCAACAGTAGATCTTCCACCAGTAGTTCCTGTATCGGATTCACCCCGGACTGATAAGAAGCAGAAGGCTATATCACGAGTTAGTGAGATAGACCCAGATGGGAATCTTCGGCCTAACATTCACTACCTCCAAGAGCTTGGCATGGATCTTGATCATATTAAGGGAGTTACGCGGAGATTCCCTTCTTTTGCGTACTATAGCTTGGAGGGGAAAATAAAGCCTGTGGTTGAGTTTCTTCTTGATCTTGGTGTGCCAAAGTCACAAATTCCTACCATCCTTAACAAAAGGCCTCAGTTATGCGGAATCAGTCTCGCAGAAAATATTATTCCCACCATGACATTCTTAGAAAACTTGGGGGTGGACAAGACACAATGGGCAAAAGTGATATATCGCTTTCCGGCTCTTCTCACTTATAGCCGTCAAAAGATGAAGGCCTCTACAGATTTTCTTTACGACATTGGCCTGTCAGCGGAGGGTGTTGGTAAGGTTTTAACCCGATGGCCAAATATTGTAAGTTTCAACGTGGAGGACAAGTTACAGCCAACTGCTGAGTACTTCCGTTCATTAGGAGTCGATGTTTCTTTTCTTATTCTTAAAGCTCCACAAACTTTTGGTCTTAGTATTGAGGATAATTTGAAACCGGTGACGGAATTTTTCTTGGAAAGGGGATACTGCAGGGAGGAAGTCGGGACCATGGTCTCAAAATACGGAGCCTTGTACACTTTCAGCTTGACGGAGAACTTGATCCCTAAATGGGAGTTTTTCTTGACCATGGACTACTCAAAATCAGAGCTTGTCAAGTTCCCTCGGTATTTCAGTTACAGCTTGGAGGAAAGGATTAAGCCGAGATACGCACTTATGAAGCAATGTGGGGTGACCCTCCTACTGAACCAGCTGTTATCACTTTCAGGTCCTAACTTCGACAAGGCTTTGAAGGCGAAAATGAAGAAGCTACCTCCCAACAAGCCTCAAAATTCATAGCAGCCTCTGAGTTTGCTGAGCAGTGAGAAGTTTATGCAGATACCGCAACAAATCAGAATACGTACATAGAAGTATGACTGGCAATGCTGAAGCCAAAACCACCGCGTTTTTCTTCCGGAAAAAATGCCATGTTCCTGAGTGTTCTATTGCATATGTTGTTAACATCTGCATCTGCTAAGAAATGAGCTAATTGAGCTGCAGTTAAGTATGTAAGTTGCAGCATTAATTCGATTGGCCTGTCCGTGTAGTGTTGTATCTATGGTTACATTTTTGTACTAATTTAAATATTATCTAAACGAGTTTACTTGTTGTTACTAAAAAAGATTAAAAAAAAAGTTCTATGACTTTCTGAAAATTTGCTGAGCTTTCATGGCGATCTTTTCATTTAAGAACAGCAAAATGGATTAATAGATTGACCATCCCAGCATTCATAAAAACGTTGAAGAGGCCTTAGGCTCAAAGGGAACGTTGACTATTTGATCTTCTCTCATGAGCAACGTTGGTTGAGCTTGCCTTGAGTGACTTTTTTTTTTTTTTTTGGTGGAACTTGCAAGAGTGAAAATCTTACAAAATGAAAAGACTTGTATAAGTACACCTGAACTTTCAAATTTAACAATTTAGGCTTTATTTTTTTTTTGGTTCAAATTCGTTAAAATTTAGACGGTTTTTTATACATAACTTATATATTATATTCCAAGAAAAGTATTATTGATCATTTTTGCTTAACTATAATACAAATTTTTTTGAAAATTTGAATCTAATTTAACTACACCAAACTTAAACCTAAATTTTAAAAGAAATTTATATTAAAATTAAGTAAAAATGATCAACATTATCCATTTTGAACTATAATATATAAGTATTGTTCAAAAAATCGTTTTAATTTTAATGAATTTAAGTAAAAATGACTAAATTACTAAAAATTCAAAATTTAGTATTAGTTGATTGTCAGGAAAAAAAATTTAGATATTAAATTATCAAATTCAAAAAATTTAAGAACATTCATACAAATAAATCAAACGAAAATGAGTCGATTTTTTTTTTTCAATTTTTTACATTGAGCGCCTAGATGTAAAATCTTAACACACTAAAGTTAGTTTATTAAAAAAAAAAATTATACAAAATACTTTCCAAATACTTCATTTTTGCAAAGTCTTTACAATATTCTAATATCGAATTTCACATCAAAACATCAGTTTTCCCAACTTTAAAATCTTAATAAATTTACTGTGAGTTTTTTACAAAAAAAAATTTATGACAAAACAAGAAAATTAAGAATATTTTAATAAAAAAAGTAAATATTAATTCCAAAAATTCTCAACGATATGATAACACTTTATGCTTCAATTATTATTTTTTTTAAGGAAAAAAGACTCTGATGATAGATTAATTATCGCTTCAATTTTAACCCTGCAAATGGGATTCACTTTTTTGAATATGATAAAGAAAAGATTAACTTTTAATTCAATTACTTTTAATCGTCAATCAAGATCCGATCCAGAATATCACAAACTCAATACTACAACAATCAAAATTAGAACAGAGATCTTACAAAAATTTTACAGGATTCAAACTTTAATAGATAAATAAAGAAACTAAATAAGACTTCATCCCTTTTTATCAATCCAATGTGTTTATGCCTCAATAATTTACGTTATTTGAAATACTTATTACATACACCACATAATTTAAAAAAAGAAAAATAATAAGAGAGAATGGATAAAGCAGAGAAGAGACTTTACCGTTGGATATTGTACCGTATTGGGTACGGAGAAAATTCACAGTGACAGAATTTTACTGTCGGTTCTTTGCCGTAGTCGGTTGTACTTATCTCTTTCTCTTTACATTTTTTTTTCGTTTAAAAACCTTTTAACCCTTAATCTAACCCCTCAAATTTGACAAACATATACCAAGACTCGTCATAATTAATGAATGATTATCCTTATTTAAAAGATAATTAAACTCAAATCCCTAAAAACTTC
The DNA here is from genome assembly GCA_038430175.1 of Ficus hirta. Classification (NCBI taxonomy): domain Eukaryota; kingdom Viridiplantae; phylum Streptophyta; class Magnoliopsida; order Rosales; family Moraceae; genus Ficus; species Ficus hirta. The sequence goes on along the minus strand of CM076591.1, from coordinate 26,552,364 downwards.
GCTAGTTTTTAGCCGTTAAAATATATAAACGCACTTTAAGGCAACTGATTAAAACGTCGAAACCACAAGCAAAATATATATTGTAATTTTTTTACCTAATAAAAATAAAAAAGATAAATGCTTCCTCGGCAAGATTCTTTCTTTAATTTCTTTTTTATGTAATTTTATTTTATTTATGGGGGCAGTTTTTTTGGGTGTTCCTTTTGTGTGTGTGTGTTTTGTTCATTTTCTCTTCGGTTTAGAGTTCTGAGACTTTATTGAGCACAACAACAGACGTCGACTCTTCTGCTAGAGCTTCCCATGTAAATTGTAACAGGTTTTTCTGAAGAAGAAGAAGAAGAAGAAGAAGAAAGACGATGTTCTACTCACAGACCCTGCTCTCAAAGAAAGGGCCTCTGGGCGCCATTAGAGTAGCTGCCTATTTCTTCAAACGCCTCAAGAAACCCCATGTCCAAGACACTGATATCCCCTCTTCTGTTGGTATTTCGCTGTTTTATTTTCCTCTTTTTTCTTTTAATTGGCAAAAAAAAAAATTTTGGGAGAAAAATGAGGCAAAAATGACCCTTTATTTTTTTCTGACTCTCTGTCTTTCGTTACGTGATTAATTTTTCCCATTTTGTTGTTGAATATGGTGGTTTTCTTTTCACAAGCAATTTATTGTATAGGATGTGTGTATTTACATGGGTGTTCGTTGTAATGTCAATGTTAGCTTGTACTCTAAGGTTCCAAGCCATTAAAATGGTGACCTCATGGATTCTTTTCCTTTGCTTTGAAATGCTTCGAAGTTTGTTCATTTAGTTTCTGAAACAACCACTAATATGCTGTTCTTCTTAGTCATTTTTTATCAACCCATTACTGATTATATAGGGGAACTTAGGGTTAAAAGTGTTTTTTAGGGGGAAAAAAAGAGTTGACTTTTAGAAGGTGCTTTGTTTTTTTAGGTGGTTTTGGAGACATTGTGGTTAGGATTTTGTTTTGGGATTTCCTTCTCAAGTCGTATTTTTCCTTAATGCAGATAAAATTTTGCAAGATGAAATGCCTGTTCTTACCTATAGAGTATTAGGCTACCTTCTCCTTGGTATCGTTCGAATATATTCGAAGAAAGTCGAATATCTGTTCGATGACTGCCAAGAGGTACTAATTGGAGTCAAGAACTTTGCGGTTCATACAAAAGAAGATTTGCTTTTAGATAAACAGCGCGCACCTTTTTTCTCGATTACTCTCCCGGAAAGTTTTGAACTTGATGCTTTTGATCTTGAGGTCCACGATGTTGATGACACTATCGGGTAAGCCATTTAACTTGGAAACCATGTGAGCAAGAAATTTCCCTTTTTTTTTTTTCTTTTTTTTTTAATTTTATAAATATTCTCTCAGACCATTTTATTTTCCTTGTATTTCATAGAGGCAACGTGCTACCCCATGAAGAGATAACACTTAAAGGTATTAAATTTTCTGTGTGAATTCACCTTTTCTAAAAACCTTTTTTTAAAGCTTTTGAAAAACTTTTTTTGCTCAAAAGTTTTTGGTAATTTGGTATCTCATGTGAAACAGATAATGCGCAAGAAAATGCAATCACAACGCAATACACCTCGGACATGGTGTGTCCTGAAACCTTTGTTTTCCTGAAGTTATACATTTCCTTGACTAACAGCTTTTGAGCTAATTTTCCTTGAAAGAAACTTCAGGTATATGCCATTTAGATCTAAAATGTCGGTTTATTTGTTTATGCAGTGTTTTTGTGATGAATTTTCTGGAAGTCATAATACTTGGTCCGCCAATTATGTACCAGTGGAAGGGTATGTTGTACTTTAAATTAGCTCCAAGTATAAAGGATCGTGTTAGTTTTTTCCCCTTATTTCTTTTAGATGATAAAGTTTCTAATCAATTGTTCTTACAGAGTTGTCTCGTCTTACTGGATGGATGTGCATTTAAGAAACTCAATTAATATAGACAGCTTGATTGCAAGCGTGGAGACGCTTCAAGAAAATAGGTGTCAGGAAGAATGCATGAACCTTAGAATGATTTGTGCAGTTGAAAAGGAACCTCAAAATGCAGATAAGCCATACGGTGAAGATAATCAAGACAATAGAGAGAAGATAGAGGATCCACAGATATTATCATCCAAAGATGGAATACAAGGGGTGGCAAGCGCAGAGAAGCTTCAGGACTGTGGAGAAAATGGTGTGAACCTTCTGAGATCATCTGGGATTGAGGGAGGACCTGCTGATCGTGTTCGATCAGATGGTGAGGATATTTCGATTGATCCACAGCAGATAATGGTCTCGGAATCTGAACTACTGGAAAATGAAACGTGCCTGGCCAGTAGGCAAGACGACAATCTAAGTAACTTACAAGCTGAAACAGAGAAGCTTCAAGATAATACATGCTCTCAAGTAAAAGCTGTGGAGATTATACAACCAGATGGTGAGGATGTTCCAATTGATCCACAGCAGATAATGGTCTCAGAATCTGAACAACTGGAAAATGAAACGTGCCCAGTCAGTACGCAAGATGATAATCAAAGTAATTTACAAGCTGAAACAGAGAAGCTTCGAGATAATACATGCTCTCAAGTAGAAGCTATAGACATTGCAATGTCTGAGCCCAAGGAGCCTGAAGAACATGTTGAACCATTGGCTGAAGAGAATCATGATGATGGAGATAAAAGACTACCTGAGATGCTTGAAAGTATAAAAAGTCGTACTTTAGGAGAAGGCAGGCGATTATCTATAGAGGTTGATAGAACTCCTGACATCAAGGTTCCAGATGCTTTAGGTGAAAATTTCTGATCATGTAGTTTCTACAGAATCGGAAAACACTATAATCCCTACTTTTTTGTTCAATTAAAGTTGCTGAAAACTGAAGTTGCAATTTTAATTTGTGCTAATGCACAGGTGCTGCCACACTTCAGTTCACGAGTATTCGAACACCAGATACCAGGGAGCGTTCTTCTGCGAGTGCAAGAGCTGCCACGCCACAGAGTACAAGTATTCCCACACCAGTTACCAAAGAGCGTGCACGAATTTCTAGGAAACGAAAATGTGTTTATGACGATATTGTAGTGCTGCCTAACAAGTATGTGATTATCATCCAAAATTGCATTCTCACTTGAGTGTTACCGAGATGGTTCCCTGTTACTTTTAAATAGAACTAGCCTTATAAAATCGTTTAAAATTAGGTTGTAACTTGATGGTTTTGAGTGAGTTAGGAGCTGCTCTTAGTGTTGAATCTTTATCATTTCTTGCATTTCAATTATCTTAGAATGGACCAGAACCATGGAACAAATAATTTTAGGGAATAAAATGAACTAATACTGTATGGTTTTCCATGCTAAATATGCGCAGCGTACTTAAGGCAAGCATTCATGATGCCAGCGACTTGGTTTCTAAACGAAGAAAAGTTAGCCATACTGCCCTTTCTGTTTGGAGAGCGTCTCGAATGTTCCACCATGGGTTCTTCGAGCCTTTACTTCCTTGTAAGTTTATTATACAGTTCATTCTGAGATTCATTACTTGTGCGCTCTTTTCTAACCATATTTTCTGCAGGCGTTTCTTCTGAATTAAGATCCCTTTTTTCTGAAAAGAAATTGAAGCTCAGGACATCTGTTAAAAGTGTGGAACCTCCGAAAGAACTCGACATTCCCGAGAGACCAACTGTTGGTATATCAGAGCAAATGAGCATGGCTCCAGAGACACCTGTCCAGCGCCCCACACTTGCTAAATCACTTGAGAGCCCAGTGAGCCCTCAAACTCCGAACTGTGATAGAGGAAGGCCTGAACTGTTTGAAATTTTAGAGCAGGAGCCAGCTTCAATAAGGGATCAGGAGCCAGCTCCAACCAAGGATCAGGATCCAGCTCCAACCAGGGATCAGGAGCTTGATCTCAGTCTTTTAGATGAGGTAATGATTGTTTAAAGTTAGCTTTCGGAAGAACAAAGTGATCTCTAAGTATTCTGATATAACACGTGGATTAGATGAAACCTCTAAATTTATCTTCTAATCATGAGCGGTACGAATTATGGTATGAAAATGGCATGTGTCAGTGTCACAGTGGTCTTGCCTTGGGAATCTGGAAGTGATATGCATGGTATGCAGTTCATATATGGTTTATGTAGGAATATTCGGCTGATTAAATCATAGAATTAGTTAGCTGATTTGTTATTGTGTAAATATAGCTAGTCAACTTTTGTAAAATAGGAAAGTTAGTCATTAGGTCTGCTAGCATAGACAGTAGTTTCCTATTCTTCTTAGTTTCCTATTCTTTGTAAAGTCCTATAAGTAGGAGCCGTGTAAATTAGTTTGTGTGTGGCAATATACAAAAAATTCATTCCTTTCAAAGTTTATATGGTATCAGAGCCACAAATAGTTTTAGACAAACCCTAGAGCCATAAACTGTTCCAGCCATGTCTGATTTCACTTCAGATTCAACCTCTTCCCCTACTGTCTAGAAAAAAACCACTGAAACCCAAGCCCCAAACTTAGACTCTCATTCTATCCAGATCACTACCTAAGCCCCAAATATGAGTAGAACCAGCGGCAATCAAAAAAGGGGTGAAGATAAACCCCGTGTATGGTGTGACTACTGCAACAAGCCACGCCACACTCGAGATATCTGCTGGAAGATTCATGGTAAGCCAACAAATTGGAAAAGTAACAGGCCAGGTGATAGATCTAACCAAGGAGGTCGGGTGTTTCCATCAGCACATGAGGCCGAGACAGGACCCTTCACCAAGGAGCAGATGGATCATCTTCTTAAGCTGTTAAAGACCAACTCCTTATCTGGTATTCCTAATGTTTCTCTTGCACAAACAGGTAGTGAATCTAGTGTCCTTTCTTGTCATTTAAAATCCGGTCCTGCTCCTTGGATCATAGATTCAGGAGCCTCTGATCACATGTCTAGTTTTTCAAATTTATTTAGTTCATATTCCCCTTGTTCGGGAAATGAAAAAATTCGAATTGCCGATGGAAGTTTCTCACCTATTGCAGGAAAAGGTTTGATAAAGTTATCCGAGAATATAGATCTTAAATCTGTTCTCCATGTCCCTAAACTTGCTTGTAATCTTTTATCCGTTAGCAAACTATCTAGAGATTCTAACTACCGTGTAATCTTTCTTGATTCTCAATGTGAATTTCAGGACCGGAGCTCGGGGAGGATGATTGGTAGTGCTAAGATGGTGGATGTACTTTATTTTTTTGATGAAAATCTATCTAGCAATAAAAGGTCTCACGGCCTTAGTAGTGTTAGTTCTCTTTCTACTCGTGACCAAATAATGCTTTGGCACCTTAGATTAGGACACCCTAGTTTTCCTTATCTTAGACATTTATTTCCTTCTCTGTTTATAGGATTGGATTGTTCCTCTTTTCAATGTGAAAGTTGTGTTTTATCAAAAAGTCATCGTGCTACTTTTTTACCAAAACCTTATATTGCTTCCAAACCATTTTATTTAATTCATAGTGATATTTGGGGGCCTTCAAGGGTTACTACTGTTTCTGGAAAAAAGTGGTTTATGACATTTATTGATGATCATTCTCGTTTATGTTGGGTATATTTGATGAGTGAAAAATCTGAAGTGGAAAATTTTTTATAGGTTTTTATAAAATGGTAGAAAATCAATTTCAGACCAAAATTAGTATTTTACATACTGACAATGGTAAAGAGTACTTTAATAAATACTTAGGATATTTTTTGTGTGAAAAGGGTATCCAACATCAGTCTACTTGCATTGACACTCCTCAACAAAATGGAATTGCTGAAAGAAAAAATAAACATTTACTTGAAGTTGCCCGAGCTATCATGTTTTCTACATATGTTCCAAAATATTTGTGGGGAGAAGCAGTTTTAACCGCATCTTTTTTGATTAATAGAATGTCTACACGAATTTTAAAATACAAAACTCCTTTGGAATGTTTCAAACAAGTTTTTCCACAATCACGGATACACTCTGAATTGCCTTTAAAGATTTTTGGTTGTACTGCTTATGTTCATATACCTAGCAAGTTTCAGTCAAAACTTGATCCTAGAGCAGAAAAGTGTGTTTTTGTAGGCTATGCTCCAAATAAAAAAGGATATAAGTGTTACAACCCTCAAACAAAGAAAATTTTTGTTAGCATGGATGTCATTTTTTTGGAAAATCAACCTTTTTTTCAAAAGAATTTTCTTCAAGGGGAGAAACAAGAGAGTGGAGAAGAAAATTATTTTTGGGATTTATCCGCTATCCCTCTACCAAATATTTTGCTTGATTCTCCTTCTGATATTTCCAATTCTACATCCAATTTTCAAATTAAGGAAAACATTGTTCAAGATTATGAAAATGATGGAAATCCTTGTCCATTGTTGCCAAACATTGATGATTCACAAGCAGGGGGAGAAATACTTCAAAATCATCCAAATCGTGAGACTTTGGTTTATACTAGACGTAGACTACATCATAAAAGTAAAAACCCTCCAGTCATTCTTGGTCAAGATCAGTCAGAACCTCCGAGCAACAGCTCTGTGAATATTCCATGTACTTTTCTTCCATTTCCATCTCCTATTCCTACTCCTACTCCTATTGAACTTTCTGCTCCAATAAATCCTTCTACTAAAATCATCGAATCTCCTACAAAAAATTTCACAGACCTTCACATTCCCATAGCAGTTCGGAAAGGAACCCGAACTTGCACTAAATATCCCATTGCCAAAATATTTGTCCTACAAAAAACTATCCCATAGTCATAGGGCATTTACTTCTAAGATCTCTCACCTTTGTTCCGAGAAATATTCAGGAAGCACTTGATAATCCGAATTGGAAATTATAAGTGATGGAAGAGATGAATGCTCTCAAGAGAAATGGTACTTGGCAGATAGTTGATTTCCCAAGGGACAAGAAGATAGTTGGGTGTAAGTGGGTGTTTACTGTGAAATGCAAGGCTGACCGGAGTGTAGAAAGGTACAAAGCAAGGCTAGTTGCAAAAGGCTTCACGCAGACTTATGGAATTGATTACCAAGAAACATTTGCCCCTATAGCCAAGATGAACTCAATCCGAGTGTTATTATCATTGGCTGTAAATTGTAATTGGCCTTTGTTCCAATTGGATGTAAAAAACGCCTTCTTGAATGGTGAATTGGAGGAAGGAGTCTTTATGAGCCTTCCACCTGGTTTCGAGGGAAAGCTTGGAAGAAACAGGGTCTGCAAACTAAAGAAGTCCCTGTACGGTCTGAAACAATCTCCTAGGGCGTGGTTTGGACGCTTCGGGAAAGTAGTAAGAAGCTATGGGTATTGTCAAAGCCAAGCAGATCATACCATGTTCTACAAACACTCTAAGGAAGGTAAAATTGCCATCCTAATTGTATATGTAGACGACATAATCTTGACAGGTGACGACAGAGGTGAATTGGAGAGATTGAAGAAGAGACTTGCCGACGATTTTGAGATCAAGGACTTGGGAACGTTGAAATATTTCCTTGGAAAAGAATTTGCCAGGTCTAAGGAAGGAATTTTTGTTAATCAACGAAAGTATGTTCTTGATTTGCTAAGTGAAACAGGTCTACTCGGTTGCAAACCAGGTGACACTTCAGTTGAACCCAATCAAAAGCTACAACCTGTCAAGTCAGAAGTAGTAAACAAGGAGCGGTACCAAAGACTTGTAGGGAGATTGATCTACTTGTCACATACGCGACCTGATATTGCTTTCGCAGTAAGCATGGTGAGCCAGTTTATGCATTCACCGGGACCAGAGCACTTTGATGCAGTCTATAGGATCTTGAGATACTTAAAAGGGACTCCAGGACGAGGATTGTTGTTTAAAAAACATGACAACTTACAGATTGAAGTCTACACAGATGCAGACTGGGCTGGAAGTGTTGCATATAGACGGTCAACATCTTGTTATTGTACCTTCGTTGGAGGCAATCTAGTTACTTGGCGAAGCAAGAAATAGAGTGTGGTGGCTAGGAGCAGTGCTGAAGCTGAGTTTAGAGCAATTGCTCATGGAATTTGTGAAGCAATATGGATTAGAAGATTTGAAGATCACTGATCCTCTACCTATGAAAGTATACTGTGACAACAAAGCAGCCATCTCAATTGCACATAATCCAGTCCTTCATGATAGGACAAAACATGTGGAAGTTGACAAGCATTTCATCAGAGAAAAGGTGGACAATGGGTTAATTTGCATGACGTATGTTCCTACCAACGAACAGACAGCCGATATACTCACAAAGGGACTAAACAAAAAGCAGTTTGACAACTTGATTGCCAAGCTAGCTATGGAAGATATATTCAAGCCAGCTTGAGGGGGAGTGTAGGAATATTCGGCTGATTAAATCATAGAATTAGTTAGCTGATTTGTTATTGTGTAAATATAGCTAGTCAACTTTTGTAAAATAGGAAAGTTAGTCATTAGGTCTGCTAGCATAGACAGTAGTTTCCTATTCTTCTTAGTTTCCTATTCTTTGTAAAGTTCTATAAGTAGGAGCCGTGTAAATTAGTTTGTGTGTGGCAATATACAGAAAATTCATTCCTTTCAAAGTTTATTGTTTACTCTATATATTATTGTTGTTTCAGGTGATAAATTCAAGCGTAGAAGACAACAACGAATTGGGTAAGAAATTTTGCATTTCAGCTTGCTATGCTACTTGATTTAAGTTATGTGGTCACTTTTGATTGCATGTTTTGATTAATGTGGAATAATGCCTGAGACTCTGAATATTATCTTTATTCTAGATGGATGGACAGGGAGAACCAGGTATGGTTTATTTGCAACTCTGCAATTTCTATCTTGGCGCTAGGGTATCAGGTTTCGTTCTCCTTGCTTAACTAGATATCAATTTGTTAAACTTGGTTTACAGAAAAGTGGCAAGGTACTTGCATAGAAGTTTTCTAGATCAAAAGGAACGAGGAGAGGAGGAGGTGGTGAACTTGTCGCGGGTTGTGAATGGAAGAACCAAGAAAGAAAGTGCAAGGTTTTTTTATGAGATACTGGTATGTTTCTTCGGTTCAATTGTTCTAGAATCATCTTTACACCGATCCCCATGATTCGAGTAGCATTAAAAGAACTTTGATTTGTATAATGCCTCGTTTATTTGATCGAGAGTTTGATTTTTCACCCCAATAAGCTTTCGGGAGAATTGGTGGACTACTAGTTATATGGTGCAAAATCTAACTGCAGTGACCGGAAATTTTACAGGTGCTGAGCAGTAAAGGGCATATGGATGTGAAGCAAGATGATGGTTATGGTGACATCTTGGTCCGGAAACTCCGAATTCCAGACATGGAACCAAACTTGTGAAGGAACTTCTTGAGAGTTGATAACTTACTACAACTGACAAATTCTATCTAGTAGTTCAGTTAGCCATTCCATAGAAATAGAAAACCTGTATAGGTTGTTCATACGTCACAACGTCAGATGAGTTACAGTAACATGTTGTTTCCTTGTACGTAAGAATTTCTACCCTACATCCTAATATATAAGTAGCTTTTCTATATTACTTGTCCCGAACTTCGTTTGAAACGTTATTTTCACTTTTTCCCAATTCAAAAATGTATGTGCATATATATTCCTGGGCTGTAAAATGATTATGTCATGGTGATTGGTGAGATTTAGGGTCCCTTTGGGAGCACATATGGCATCTAGTTTTCAGATTTTTTTTTCCCTTTAATTCAAAACTATTTTTTTACTATTACATAATGTATACAGTAAGCTTAAATTTTAAAAATTCATAACTTTATTATTTCAAATCTAAATGAGATGATTTCTTTATTAATTGCATAGACTTTCGAATGAACGAAAGAATATCCATTTTGATTTTTTTTTCTGAACATATTTTAAATGTTTACATTCTTTTTTTAAACTCCAAAGAGTTTTTTTTTTTTTTTTTTTTCAATCAAACACATATTTTTCAAACTCTAATTGAAATATCTCTAAAATTGCATCTCCAAAATCTCTCCCAATAGGCCCGTAGATGCCCTAAAGAAGACAATACACAAGAACATCTAGATTTATAGAAGTTTATTTTAATGTGAGATTATGTTTTCTTTCAATTGATGTAGGGATTCATTATGATGAAGTAAAAGTTTGTAATTAAAAAATCAAAAGTCTCAAACTCTTTGCATTTTCTTCCTAAACTACATTTAAGGTTGGCCCACGTATTATCTCTATGCTAGGGTAATAACTGGGTTCTACAACTCAACAATCGTGATCACAAGATTCTTTCCAATTATGTATTAAATAAAATATTAGAATGCTAATTATTAACTTCACTAATTAAACTTTTTTCCACAATGCTTATATCACAGTTAGAAGACCAAACCCACTTGCATGAATTTTCATAAGAAGTTTCGCCGAGTCTCAAAATTAGTTACATTCTCTAAATATGCTTTGTCCAAATAATACTAGACTAGCCAATAAATAAAGCAGTCAAACAATTATATTCTTGTAAAAGTCAATGAAGGAAAATATAAAAAAAACATAAACCTACTTGAGGTCATAAATGAGTGAAATATTAATCAAGAAGCAAATTGCTTAATCCACCTCAACTTTGCACAACTTTGCTAAGCAATCAATTATTGGGAATATTATAACCCAAATATTGCAGTTACTACCTTAGTTACCACCTAAGGTGAAGCTTCCGATAATTTTCTATTTTCAGCCATTACCATTTATTTCATATAATCTGATGCCCAGCGTCTTGAATTTCATCTCCAGATACATATATATATATATATATATATATATATGACAATGTCTTGTTCTTAAGGACCCTTCGATATTCCTCCTCTGCCTGAGTTCTCTTAGATCAACAGCTTCCATTCTAGTAAGTTCATTACTCGTGTGCTTTTCTTGGTTATATATATATATATATATATATATATATATATGTATGTAATATAAATGAAGTTTATGTAAATAAGTTGGTGGTTTTTTTTCCCCCTTGAATTCTATTGTTGTTCTTCTACTTCTAGGATGATGTTACAAGGCATAACATCTGAAAGTGTTGTGACATAAAAGAGAGAATATTATGTTTAGAATCACAATATCTTTGTAGGTTGACTTTCTTTCATCTTATGGGGAATATTTTACTCGACATAGGGAATTCGAACTCCCAATCTCAACGTTGAAATAATTATGAAATTATCGTTAAATTATAAACTTACAATCACTTGTTGACTCTATATATGCTTGAGATCATATATATATATATCATATGTTTCTTAGACCCCGAGTTAACATGTTTGATGTATTATAAACATGTAGCAATTGTTGTAATCATTCTACATTATTGGAAAATGGGAATTCTCCGAACATTTTGGAACAGTCCTGTTGGTCCAAAGACGACTCACTTTTGGGGCCCTGTTGTGAACTGGGGTATTCCTTTTGCTGTAAGCTTCGTCTCTTACATACTCCACTTCTCTTATAAATTTTAATTTTCCGTTTGCCTAAAGTGACCATAGAAATTAGAATTCATTCATAAGTAAATGCTTTAATTGCTATTCATTTAATGATCAAATTGTTCGAACTAAACTATTTGACTTAAACAGGCAATAGCAGATACAAAGAAACCTCCAGAACTCATATCTGGCAAAATGACTGCAGGTCTTTTTCTTACCTAAATTTCAATTAAAAAAAATGATTAGATTATGTCTATTTTTGTGGTTGATTTTTCCTTTTTTTTTTGTTTTTGTTTTTTCCTTTTTATGGGGCAGTAATGTGCGTATATTCAGCACTGTTCATGAGGTTTGCATGGATGGTGCAGCCACGCAACTACCACCTTCTCGTTTGTCATGCCACTAATGAGACTGCTCAGCTCTATCAGCTCTCCCGTTGGGCAAAAGCTCAAGGGTAAGCCTATTTAGTGTCTGTGCTTAACCAAAATCGCTCGTTTAAACCGACACTCCTGTGTTTTACCCTGACTATAAAGTCGCTCTCTTCGTTGAAATTTTTATGTCAACACTCCTAATTCTTGATTCTAACTCTTTCAATTTCTACAAAACATTGTTGCTATTGACTATGTTTCAAACGATAGAGTGTTTTTGGAATTTAGACAAAACTCGAGAGAGGTAAGAGTAGCTTTTGCTAATTGTGAAATCGGATCATTTTATACGGGAACTTGCAGCACAAGAATGAGGAGGCTGGGACCATATGATTGGGATTGGGAATGAGAAATAAGTATTTAATGTTATGTTCTGTAAACCTTTTTTTATTTATTTTTTGGGTGTTTCTAATCGTGTTTGCTGAACACAATTTAACATTCATGATGTATAAATAAAGCAACCAATTAGTACTATTATTTGTGCTACTTAAGTGATATAAGTCCAAAACTGGTGCCTGAGACGTAACCATAGATCTGGTTTCAATAGCTGCGTGTTTTTTTTTTCCTTCGCAAGGCATGCCATGATGTGAGCAGGAGGCAATTTTGGCTAGTTTCTAGGGCAAAAATTGGAAAATGGGATGTTGTCCTTCATTTGTAGACCAAAAAAAAAAAAAAAATGAACCAACAGAAAATATGAACTATATTTTGTAAAGCTTTTAAAACAATAACAACATTAATCTCTACAAAAAAGGGGGGAGGGGGGGATGGATTCCACAACCGTTTGTAACTCTAGTACAAGTTTTTATGGGCAAGATATATCGAGACTTGAAAGTTTATAGAAGTAGGAATTTGACTTCGATTTTTTCCTTTAAAAAAGAATAATTGTAAAATAGTTTTTGTAGTAGAGTATACAATGTGTTTGCAAGCTTGCTTAACGAATGGAATTCTCACTAAAGCACCATTGCAAGGTCTTTGATTACGGCCAATGAGATGGCGGTAAGGTACACCACCGCCAACCTACTCGGAACCATCCGTGAACAAAAGTCCTCTGTCAATTTCAAGCTCCAATCGTCGACAAGTGTATTCACGAGTTGCCCTTGATCAAGTCACCTTTGGTCATGAAGATGCTCATGGCTCAATTAGGAACAAAATAAACAACCATTAAAAAAAATAATTATTGAAATAAATAGTTGATTTTAAAAATATTTGGAGTACTAACAGTAAATTACAAATTTATAAGATAATTGATTTATTTATTTCTTATAAATATGTTATTTATTTAATAAAATTCTTATTTACCAAATAAATTTATTATTTACTTTGAATATTTTAAAACGTTGCTATTTATTTTAATGATTTTTGTAAAAAAGGTTTTCTACTACAATTTCCCGTAATTAACCTAGTTTTGTGGAAAAAAAATTTTAGTTCAAGTACCAAATTACCATACACAAAAAATTAAGGAGAATCCATGCAAAAAAAATTTTTGAAGAAAAAGCCTATACTAAAATATAGGAAAATGCTACATTACAAACTATCGTTTTTTCACTATTCATAAGAATTGAAAATTTGGATTACCTTTTTAAATGGTATGATATATAAATTGGAAAAGATTTTTGTGACACATTACTTAAGAAGGAAAATTATAAATTGTGCAGTCTTACATCACTTGATAATGAATTTATGTAATGGTTCATAAATAAAAAGATTACCTCCTAATGATATGAGGCCTTTTGGGATAAGTTCAAGAGCAAAACCGTACGAGTACGAGGTCTAAAGCGGACAATATTATATCAAAGGAATATATGAATTGTTACAAATAGTATCAGAACCTATATCAAACCAGAAATGTGACCAACAAATATGTTGGACCCCAAAATAAGGAGTGATTGTGACAATCATCAGTTTTTACAAGGAAAAAGATAAGATGTGCAGTCCCACGTCGATTGAAAATGAAAATATGTCATGGTTCATAAATAAAGAGACTCCTAATGGTATGAGACCTATTAGGGTGAGCTCAAAAGTAAAACTGTGCAAACACGAGACTCAACACGGAAAATATTATATCAAAAGAAGGCATAGATCGTTATATTTTTGCCAAAAAAAAAAAAAAAACTAAAATATAGGAAAATGCTACATTAGAAACTGTCATTTTTTCACTATTCATAAGAATTAAAATTTTGATTAACTTTTTAAATGATATGATATATAAATTGGAACTGTTTTATATCATGCATTTAAAATTTTTAACTTTAACGTAAACATTCATATCTCAAAGTGTTTAAAAATTAATCTAATAATTAAAACGACTAAAATATCTCCTTACAAAACTCCCTAAAAGAGCTTTGAAACGCACTGTCGTTTTAGAAAGTAGTAAAACCCTACTCTACTATTTGATTAATTTCTCTTCTTCCCTGCCCGTCCCTCGTTCACATAGTTTTATCAAAGTTCTCCACTCCGGAGAAGAACGCGCCAAAGATTTCACTCAGCGTCACCGTTGAAGACTCAAAATTACGCCGTCGTCCACCACCAAGCTGCCGTCGGTGTCTCTCATCAGGCAACTATTCTCTCTCTTTCTTCAATTGGGGTTTTTTTTTTTCTCCCTCCTGTTAATGCTTTCATCTGTTGTTTGGGGAGCATTCACATGATTTGAAGTTGAACTAGTCGATTTCTGCTTTCAATCTGGATGCCCACCCATTTTGTTTGATTTCTGGCGAAGCTTTGATTTGCCGTAAAGGAACAATCTTGAAATATTCACGGTTTGGTTTGGTTTGGTTGGGTTGGTTCATTTTAAGTTCTTCTTATTGTTGGATTGGACTTTGGATTGTGAAAAGGTTGATGATCTGCACGCGTGGATAGAGAAAAACCCAGAGGAAGAGAGACATGGCGAGCCAAGCAGGAGCTAGCTACTTGAAGGCAATCTTTGCTTCTTTTACTTCTTCCTTCTCTTATGTTTTTCACATTTTTCTTTAATAATTCTCTCTTCGCAATGCGGATTAAACAATTTTATGGTTAATTGGAACCCCATTTGAGCGCATAAGATTACACCAATTAAAGCACGCCAACTGTTTGTGAAATGGCGTCAACATAATGGTTTCCTTCTTATGGGATTCTTTTGCAATTCGTGAGATTTAAATTTGGTGCTCTTTGTGACTACTTGTTTTTTCTCTAGAAATTCGAATGATTTTTTTTCACTCCAAGTGAGTTTTTCTTTCCAAGTTTTGATGCTAATCAAATAATATGAAACTTGCTTTAATATTCATGCAGAAAGCAGCTGCTGGCCTGAGACGGATTAATTTAGAAGGTCTTAGATGGAGAGTATTTGATGCTAAAGGCCAGGTTTGATGCTTAATCTTTGTTGTTGACATGCAACATTGTTGAGTCATTTTAATTAGCTTTCGGAATAGAATAGCAGGATCGGATTATAAACTACTAAATTATCATGAAACAAAGCCAAAAGAGGGGAGATTTAGTCTGATAATGAAACTGGATTTTTGAGGGCGATATTGATCTTGGAATTTATTGTTCAATATGACCATGTTATTTACTTGAATTGGTGATTTTATGGTTGTTGACATACTCTTTCTTCCTAAAGGTTCTTGGAAGATTAGCGTCTCAAATATCAACTGTAATTCAAGGCAAGGATAAACCAACATATGCACCATACCGTGATGATGGGGATATGTGCATCGTGCTGAATGCGAAGGATGTCTGCGTTACGGGGAGAAAACTTACTGATAAGATTTACCATTGGCATACTGGGCAAGTAACCCCACTGAAGTCTTAACATATTTGAACAGTTTTCGTAGTTGGAACTTTGAATTTTGGAGAGTGCATATGCCGAATATTCATTCAGATTGTGACTTGTGACGTCCATGTTTTTCAGTGGTCTATTGAGTGTGAATCTGGAATTATTTCATTCGGATAAGTAGTGCGAATCCTAACTGCATAGTGTATCAAATGCTGGTGAAAAAAACTATAGGAGTTGTTCCTTAAGTTTTACTCATTCATTTTGCTGCATGATGTCTGTAAAAAATGTTCCGCTTTGCACACTTTTGGCTTGATGTTTAACGTGTATGACCTGTAGGTATGTGGGCCATCTCAAGGAAAGAAGCTTAAAAGACCAGTTGGCCAAAGACCCTACAGAAGTCATCCGGAAAGCTGTGCGACGCATGCTTCCTAGGAACAAATTACGTGATGTATGCATAACTAGAGATCAATCCAAATTTCCTTTAAATTTAATATTTTTCTCATGTTTCAAGCTTGCATCTACTTGGTTTTCTTCATTTCTTTTGGACGTACAAATTTTAATCAGCTCTTTTGCATTTATGTTCTTGTTGTATTGTTACTGTGTTCAAGATTTTATTGCACTAACAAATTCTTTGAATGCAGGATAGAGAGAGAAAACTAAGGATATTCGCTGGAAGTGAGCATCCCTTTGGTGACCGACCCCTTGAACCATTCGTGATGCCTCCAAGGAAAGTAAGAGAGATGCGTCCTCGTGCTAGACGAGCCTTGATACGAGCCGAGAAGAAGGCTGAACAGCAGCAACAAAAAGCTAGTGACACAAGCAAAGGCAGCAAGAAGAATAAAGCCGAAGTGAATGCTTGAAGAGTCATTGTAGCTTGCTATGTAACAGCATGAAGGGACGAGTGGATCAGCTTTAATAAGTTTGGAAAGCATAGTATTCAAAGTTCTTTACTCGTTTACCGGATCTTTTCTTAAACTTCCTTGTTAAGAAGACCAATTCTGTTTTGGCGAGGAAAGTGAGTAGTCCACAGAATAGAAGTTGATCTCATGTAGGAGCGCAATGGTTACTTTTTCGGTTTTTCCTTTGTTCGGTGTACATTTTGGTCCCGTTGGGGTTAAGAAGAGAATGTGCCAATCTGAAGAATGTTGTTGCTTATGATAGAATAGAACAGTTACCCCATGGTAACTGAGGCAATTTTTTTTTCCCTAAAATTTTTTTTATCAAGCTACAAGTTTCTAGTTAAATGCTATAATAATTTCTCAGTTATTCACACCAGTGTCCCTGAATTTTACACATGTTCTTACTTTGTCCTCTAAACTTTAAAAACTCTCACGTCGTGACTCCAACTCTCAGTTTCTCTCCTTTGATCCTAATTTATTTCCTTCACCTGTTTCAAAACGTCGTAGGCTCTAAGACAATTTACAGAACGAACTTTTTCATAATGCCATAACTTTCTACTACACAAGGTTACATTTTACATAACCAACCAAAATTCCACAGGTTGAAGATGCCATTGTTACTTGGTACAAAATCTATGGCAAGACACGTTAATTAGAACATTGAGTGCAAACAAGTGCGAGTCGAGGGTTTCGAGACAAAGTGACACAACAAGAATCAAACAACTAAGTTTCACGGACGATGAGGTAACCAAAAAGTTGTACGAGTAGCCAAAGTGCATAGAAGCTCAAAGAAAAAAGGCAACCACTTCATCTCTTAGGGAAAAAACAACAAACTTGATACTCTACACAAACCAAAGAAATTGCTAAGATCCTAATCACTTGAAGATCCATCATCGTTATCTTCATGCTCTGTCACAATCTTCTCTAAAAACCTCTTGCGAACTCCGTCGATAACAGCTTTGCTTGATGGGTCACTTCCACTCTGCCCGTCGTTGAGTACAGGGTCCGATTGGCAGAGGACTAATGCCACGCCTAAGTATTTCACAAAACACAGCAGTGTAGATTAAGAAGAACAAATGTTAAAGGCTTTCAACAGAGTAATTAAAAACTTCAAAGCAGCTGATTGAAATGCATGGACATCAATTACCTTCTGGCGTGCATC
This sequence comes from Ficus hirta, assembly GCA_038430175.1. Taxonomy (NCBI): domain Eukaryota; kingdom Viridiplantae; phylum Streptophyta; class Magnoliopsida; order Rosales; family Moraceae; genus Ficus; species Ficus hirta. The sequence goes on along the minus strand of CM076591.1, from coordinate 26,534,766 downwards.
TCCGGCCGAACTGATGCAAACCTACGTAATTTGCTTTGACTGCACCACTGTTGTACACCAGAAGAGTTGGTAGATTACGATCCGGGTAGTTTGGAATGCAATCTGTTGATATTATTTTACAAAATTTGGTTGCAGGATATCTTGTTGCCAATTCTTCCAAGCATTGCATCAGCACGCCGCACTCCGCGATCCTACGAGAAATTTTCGTATGGTTTTCGATTTACCAACATTGGTTTTGAAATGAAGTGTAAATTTATCTATATCTCAGATGAATGATTACCCGTCTTTATAGAGAAGCACAACAACCCAAACATCAGATGGAGCTTGAGACACCTCTCTCACGAAATCTGATCCCGAAATCGGAATAATTGATCCGAATTTCGCAACCTTAGCTGCTTCTCTCAACTCTGCCAATCTCTTCTTTCTATCAACAAGAGCCATTCAATTACTTCAAAATAAAACCAAAACCCTCCAAAGATAACAAAGGGCCTTCCTTTTCACAATTTCCCAAATCAAATACTTTCATTTCACACATCAATTTTTCATTTTCAAAGTTTTCACAAACCCCAAAATCAGGTTTAGAGTATTCTATATATGTAGAAATGTCTGAAATCCGAGAAAACTCAAACTTTCATGTTGATTCAATTCAACATCTCCTGCGAATCGCGTTCTCTTTGGAAGCCAAAATGGACGAGAAAAAGAGAAAATTGAAGCTACCTGTATTCTTCGAGAAAGCGATCGTCGTCAAGATCGGCGTCATCTTCGAGGTCTTCGAGCTCGTCTTCGGTCTTACGGTCGAGCCAAGACTTGTCCTTGGGAAGAGAGGCTTCGTCGTCGGCGGGCGTGAACGGCGGAGGCTTAAACGCCGGTGGCTTGGCGGGAAGATTGCCGAGCTTTCTCTGAATGTCGTCCCACTGCGTAGAAGCTCCTTCTACGTCCTTGTACACGAAGTGATAATCCCCCATCCTTTGCTCTTCTGATCTCTCTCTCTCTCTCTCTCTCTCCCTCTCCCGAGGTTTCCCAACTTTCCTTCCTTCCTATTTGCTCTTCTTTTTAGGAGTTCCTTTTTAATTTTTATTTTTTTTTAACATAAATTATTCATTTCGTCCTCAACCTATTTACAAAGTCACGATTTGAGCCCCATCTTCTTTTATTTAGATTAAAAATCTCTAAATTTTTAAAATGATGTAAAATGATCTTATTTTTAGACCTCGTTTGGTGAATAAGTTCAAATTGTATTTTTTCATCTTAGTTTTTATCTTTTTCTGAAAAAATTTTTGTGTTTTTCTGAAAAAGTTTTTGTCTTTTCTGAAAAGTCAACAAAAGTTTTCAACTCAAACTGTACTTTTTCAACTCAAATTCATTTACAAAACGGACCCTTAATATACATTCTATAAATAAATAGAAAAAAATTACGTATTAATTTAGGTAATATTTTTTACTAATTTTTTAATACATATTAATAGGAAGTACTATTTTACATACTTTTAAAAAATTTAGAAATTTTTAATAATAATAAAAAAGAATGAAAACCAAATCGTAATTTTATAAAAAGATTAGGAAATCAAATATGTAATTTACCCTTTTTTTAATAAATTAATCTAAATTGTGAGCTTTAACGCTATTTTCATTTTTGCCACATAGATTTCAAGAACTCATATTTCATCATTAAACTTTTAATTAATCACACTTTAACTCTTTCTATTGAATGGATTATATACAAGAATCTATAAATTTGACACCTTCTTATATTTATATTTATCATAATATTAAAATTAATAATTTTATTATTTCATAACATTAAAAATATCAACTTTAATATAAAATTGGTAAAATGATAAGGAGGTATCCTTCACTTAATTTTCTTTTATATTCTTTTATTTTTTAATTTCTATTACAGATTTCACTTTCTGTTGGGCTTGGAGCCCACAAGGTTCCAACTTATTGGCCCAAAAATGAAGGCCCATTAAGTTTCAGCCCAATCATGACTGAACTAAATCGCCACCGAGTTCGTTATTTTACACACAGAACCGCCTGAGTGAACTCAGTGCAAAGGAGCGAGTCAGAAACCAAGCCTGCCATTCATAAAGACGAGAGGTAGAAGCAGAGCAACAAAAACTCGGAGCTTTTTCTGCAAAACCTGTTTTCGATTATCTGCAGAAACCGATTTGGCGAAAGATGGACTCGGTGGAGGCACTAGTCACCCAAATCCAGGGTCTATCGAGCAGCGCCGGCGACGTGTCGCGGCTTCACGTAATTCTGAAGCAAGCCGACGAGTCGCTTCACTCTGAGTCGACTCGGTTGCTCCCTGCTCTCGACCAGCTCGACCCCTCGAAGCACTCTCTCGGTTTCCTCTACATCCTGTAACTTTCTCTCTCTTCACCTCCTTTTCCGGTGTCTGCAAGTTTTTTTTTTTTTTTTTTTCCGTGTTTTAGGGTTTATGGTTGTCGCCTGTTAAGCAAGGTATTTGGAATTTAGTATTATCAATGATGAAAATAATGACTTGTTTGCCTCGAGTGTGATTAATTGATTTTGTTTTTGTATTAACAAGGTTAATTTTTGATTGAATATGGTTATGTTTTGATGCGTTTTGTCGGTATCTAAGGTCGAGAAAATTAACGTTGGTTGGATTCGTTTTTCTTTCTTTCTTTTAAGGCAAGAAAAGGATGGAATTGTGTTACATTGTGACTTTTTGTATCGTTTTTAAGAGACCACAGTGGTTAATTTGGGTTCTGGAATTTGAAGAAATTGGATTTTTATTAATAAGTCTTATTTGTCTGTATTGTTACAGAGAAGCATGCTCATCTGGTTCGGTTTCGAACGAGCGAGCTAGTGCCCTGGTTTTAACCATCTCTAGGTTCATCGGTTCTTGCGCAGCGGAGCAAATTCGTTTGGCTCCTGAGAAATGTATGCATCTTAAATCCTAAGTTTGTGATGAATTATAGACAATGTTTGTTGTTAATGTAGCTATGGTTGTCGTGACATTGTGATGTTGGTTTGTTTGGTCTGCAGTTATTTCTGTTTGTAAGCGGTTGAAAGATCAAGTTTTGCTGCTCGAAGCTCCGATACGAGGGGTGGCACCGATGTTAACGGCTATTAGGATACTTCAGACCTCGTCAGAACATTTGACCAGCTTGCATCCGGAGTTTCTACTTCTCTGTTTGTTGGCCAAATGCTATAAAACTGGCTTGTCTGTTTTACATGATGACATTTCTGAGGTTGATCAGGCGAGGGATCTTTTTCTATATTGCTATTATGGGTAAGTTGCTTCCCTTTTTTTGTAGTCTCCCTCTCTACAGAACAAGTTCAACCGTGTTTACTTTCGTTGTTTTTAGATTTTTCGGTTTATTGTGGTCTTTCAATGTTTTTGTCTCTTAGGTTGTATGAGTAGCACTTTTTTTAAACCCAAAAATAAATAAAATAAATAAATCACGTTCTTGTACATTCGTATTCATAGGCGTCTCATGGATTTTCTTTATGTTTATTTTGGAATGCGCTATTGTTGGTGGCATGTTTTAGTTGGATTTCAATTTATATTGAGAAGATTTGAGTTTCAGCTTTAAGACTATAAATTTGTAGTTATAACCACTCTTGGGTTAGTCTTGCATTTTATTTATCCACGAAGCTTTACCACGAGAGATGAATTATTGTGATCAAATAATCCTTTTCATGGAAATTAAGTTTGCAAATTTGAAAATCTTTTACCACTTAGTCTATCTTGAAGTACTTCCAAGGCAGAAGCTTTTTTCCCTTAAGTTTATCTATAAGTAAATTGCTAATAACATTTTACTTTTGTTGTCATGATAGGGGGATGATATGTATAGGGCAAAAGCAGTTTCGCAAAGCATTGGAGCTTCTACACAATGTGATTTATCATATTTCACTTATTGATTTTTGACTATATGACCCTTTTGTTAGCTGACCTCTCTAGTTGCCCTTCACATATTTTCCAGGTTGTAACTGCTCCAATGTCTTCTATCAACGCCATAGCAGTTGAAGCATACAAGAAATACATACTGGTTTCTCTCATTCACCATGGACAAGTATGTTTCTCATTTGTTAACTGATTTTATTGAAGTTTGAATTCTCTGTATTAGGGGTGCTCCTATGTGGTCCGATCGACTCACGTTTTTGAATGCTTGACGTGGAAGTGCTTATTTTCATTTCATTTTGAATTATCCACTTTGACTACAACTAATCTAATGATTTCTCTTAATTGGGTGGCAGTTCTCTACCAATCTCCCAAAGTACACTTCCTCAGCAGCTCAGAGGAACCTAAAGAATTTTTGTCAGGTAATTCTAAAGTTGGGCATTTTCTTTTTCTTGAGATTTTCTCTCGATCAGATGCATATCTTTTCTTGCATTGATTTTAGTGGTCCCTCGTCTTTGAGCAGTCCTACCTTGATTTGGCAACTAGCTATGGTACTGGAAAGGTTACAGAGTTGGAGACACACGTCCAGACAAACAGTGAGAAGTTTGAAAGTGTGAGGTTTCTTGAACATGCTTCATTTTTTATTCATCCATTTTCTTGCATGAGCCTCTAATAAATTTCCAAGGCCGAGACGTTCGGAGACATACTTGGTTTATCAATATGGTTTTATACAGTGCTTCAGCCATCTAAACAAGGTTTGCAAATGTTATCCCCAGGACAACAATCTTGGATTGGTAAAGCAGGTTGTAGCTTCCATGTATAAGCGGAACATTCAGAGATTGACACAGACATACTTGACTCTCTCTCTCCAAGATATAGCCAACACCGTTCAATTAAACAGCGCTAAGGAGGCTGAAATGCATGTTCTACAAATGGTAGTTTCCAGTGCTAAATATTGATGTCAAAAAATTCGGAGCATTATTTGACATTTCGTTGTCGAATTGCAGATCCAAGATGGTGAGATATATGCAACGATAAACCAAAAAGACGGAATGGTTAGATTTCTCGAGGATCCTGAACAATATAAAACCTGCGAGATGATCGAACATATTGACTCATCAATTCAAAGGTAAATCTTGTGACATCAATTGTTGCGATTCAGCCTTTATGTTTAGTACAGTTGAAACAGCTTCATTACATTAAAACAGGATAATGGCACTTTCAAGGAAGCTGACTGCTATGGATGAGAATATCTCATGTGACCCCTTATACCTAGCAAAGGTGAGTCCACCATTTTTAGGTTGTGAGCTAAAACCTTTTCGGAATGACTAATAATGCTTCTGTATATATGCTCAGGCTGGAAGAGAGCGACCGAGATTTGACCTCGATGATTACGATAGTGTTCAGAAATTTAACATATGAACTAAGCAAATGACTGCTCTGTATAGGGACCCGAAGTGGTGAGAGATGATTTTTCAGCTCCTTATTGTGCGAAAGAGATGGTGAAAAGTTTTCAATCATTTTGGTCCCATCTTAGAAAACGATATATTTTATGCGACCCAGTCTGGTTTAATTAAGAAAAGAACTTGTGGGCGTGTTTTTGTTCAAAACTTTCATGTTTTTCCATTAAATTTAGACATGTCCTTTCCTTTCTTTAACAGTGTTCTACATTGAACATAATTTATTATACGTGGTAGTAAGAGAATAGACGGGGATTTATCTGAATGAGTTATGAAGGTTTCAAATATGGGAACGAGGCTCATTAAAATCCCTATACAGTGACCAACTTTTACTCGAAGTTTATCATCAGAAAGATATCTTATTTCTAGTATAATCAGTAAATGGAACTATGGAAGTGATCATGTCATAAGCACTCTCGTTAAACTGTAGGAGAATACATAATTATCCAGACAAAAGGATTAAGATGATTTTATTTCAATTATATTACCTAAGTAGTTGAATAAATGCTCCGAGTTTGACACAAGGACAGTGAATGATGCTTCATAATTATTTGGATATGTTGAAATTACCAAAAATATCATGACAACTAACACGTTTAAATTTTGTGCAAGGCCATAGGATAAGGGGATTTGCAAAAACAAAAAAAGAATTTATTTATATTATATGTTGAACTGTGATTTTCAGAAAAACATAATTAAGGTTTTTTAGCATAATCTAAAAGTAATTCACACATGATTTATCATTTAATCACAAGATGTTGAGTTTGAATTCCAATCCTTAATTTAATTTTAAAAAAAAGATTTAAAATTTTTTTTTTTAGAGAACTGTGAAACAACTCCTAAAATAAGTATGTTTATAATTTTTCCTCTTATTCAAATAGTTAAAAGTTTTTATCCTCTAAATTTATTTTATTAAAGATAAAAAAAATTAAAATTATTATAACTGGGGCGGTAATTTGAAAGATGTTTTCTGAGGGGCAATATTGTAAATTACCTTTTTAACTACTGGGTCACAACCAACGGGCCTAAACCTTGTGGGGACTTCTTGGGCTTAATGTGATTAGCCCAATGGCCCCACATCCAATTTAGTTGACAACTCAGCAAATTCTCCAACCCAATACTCCAGGCAAAGCACAAGTCGGTTGCGAAACCCGGCTGCTGTTGGGTGGTGAGCCGGATCCACCATCTTTCTTTGTTGTCTTCTCCGAGTTCTCTGAGAGTAGAAGAAGAGTAGTTTTAAGTGTTTAGCCATGGCAATTAACAACCATTAACCAGTTCATTCTGAATTCAATCCAATTCTCTTCAGAGAAGCCATCGAAATCCTTGGATCTGGAGCTTCTTTGACCTTCTTCTTCCATTTCCATGGACATTCTCTTTGCTCAGATCCAAGCGGACCTCCGCTCCAACGACGCCCTCCGCCAGTCCGGCGCTCTCCTCCAGGCTCTCCAGCAGTCCGCCGCCGGCCGCGACATCTCCGTCATCGCCAAGTCCGCAGTCGAGGAGATCGTCGCCTCCCCGGCCTCCGCCGTCTGCAAGAAGCTCGCCTTTGACCTTATTCGATCCACGCGCCTCACCGCTGATCTCTGGGACACCGTCTGCACCGGCATCCGCAACGATTTCGAGTTCCCCGACCCTGATGTCACCGCCGCCGCCCTCTCCATCCTCGCCGCCATTCCTTCCTACCGCTTGTCTAAGCTCATCACCGATTCCAACAAGGAGATCAGCAGTTGCTTCGATTCGCCCAGCGATAACCTCAGGTTCTCCATTACCGAGACCTTGGGATGCATTCTGGCGCGGGATGATCTCGTTACTCTCTGCGAGAACAATGTCAATTTGCTCGATAAGGTTTCCAACTGGTGGTCGCGAATTGGACAAAACATGCTCGACAGATCCGACGCCGTCGCGAAGGTGGCGTTCGAGTCGGTCGGGAGGTTGTTTCAGGAGTTCGATTCCAAGCGGATGAGTCGATTGGCGGGGGATAAGCTAGTGGATAGCGAGAATTCGGTCGCAATTAGGTCAAATTGGGTGTCGTCGATGGTGGACTTCGTTTGGAAGAAGCGGAGCGCGTTGATGGCGAGGTCGTTGGTTTTGCCGGTGGAGAGTTTTAGAGCCACGGTGTTTCCGATCGTGTACGCCGTCAAGGCCGTTGCTTCCGGCTCGATTGAGGTGATACAGAAGCTATCGAAATCCCCCGGTTCTTCCAGTGGGATAGTTGTCGATTCTAATGCGGAGAAGCTTGTGGGAGTTTCGGACGTGGTTTCGCATTTGGTGCCGTTCTTGGCATCGTCTCTGGAGCCGGCTTTGATTTTTGAAGTTGGGATTAACATGTTGTACTTGGCGGATGTGCCTGGAGGGAAGCCCGAGTGGGCGTCGCAATCCATTATTGCTATTCTCACGCTTTGGGATAGACAAGAATTCTCTTCCGCTAAAGAAAGTATTGTGAGGGCTGTTGTTACGAATCTGCATCTTCTCGATCTTCATATGCAGGTAGGTTTGCTCATTTCCTCTTTTACTTATGTCTGTTAAAATTGGAGAAGCATTTCAGTTTCTTTTATGTTAAAAGATTGTAGACGCGGGATTCAGTGCATTCAAAATGGTCAATTAAAAAAAAAAATTTTTTTTTTGAGCTGTTACTTGTTTTAGGGGAGATAAATTTTAACTTTAACGAGCTAGATAGTCAAGTTCCGTTATTCATATCTGTAATTATTTGTTTAAAATATGATCTAATAAAGTAGACTGTTTCTCTAGGTTTCATTGTTTAGAAGGCTGCTTCTGATGGTGAGAAACTTGAGAGCAGAATCAGACCGCATGCACGCATTAGCATGCATTTGTCGGACTGCTCTTTGTGTTGATCTTTTTGCGAAGGAGAGCGTGCGCCGAGGGCAGAAACCTCTTGCTGGAACTGATATTGCTTCTCTTTTTGAGGATGTTAGAATAAAAGACGATCTAAATAGTGTAACGAGTAAAAGCTTATTTAGAGAGGAGCTGGTAGCATCTTTGGTGGAAAGCTGTTTTCAGTTGTCTCTACCATTGCCTGAACAAAAGAACACGGGTATGGAAAGCAGGGTTATTGGAGCTTTGGCATATGGAACTGGTTATGGTGCATTAAATTGGACAGAACCTGCTTTGGAAGTTGTAGAAGTTTGTAGGCCTTGTGTTAAATGGGATTGTGATGGTCGAACATATGCCATTGATTGCTACTTAAAGTTGCTCGTTAGGTTGTGCCAAATATATGATACAAGGGGAGGTGTTAAAAGAGTCAAGGATGGAGCTTCTCAGGATCAAATTCTAAACGAGACAAGGTTGCAAAACTTGCAACGTGAGCTTGTGAAAGACTTACGTGAGGTATGTCAGTCTCTTTCTGTGATTATGTTTAAACTGTGAGTAATGCATTTTAAGGGCAATGCATTAATGTGGCTTCTCATATTAAACTTTCTGTCCATTTGGCAGATTAATACCCCAAGAATATGTGCCCGTGTCATTTGGGCCGTTTCAGAACACATAGATCTAGAAGGCTTGGATCCGCTTCTGGCCGATGACCCGGAGGATCCGTTGAACATTATTATAGCAAATGTCCACAAGGTTTTGTTCACCGTGGATCCGTCTGCAGATACCACAAATAGGCTTCTGGATGTCCAGGCACTTCTTTTATGCTCTCAGAGGTTGGGATCTCGCTATGCACGGGCCGGGCCATTACTGACTAAAGAACTTGAAGAGTTTAGAAGCAGTAACATGGCTGATTCTGTCAACAAGCACCAATGCCGTTTGATACTGCAGAGAATCAAATATGCTTCTAGTCATCCAGAAAGCAAGTGAGCATATCTTACTTTATTATAGCTTTTGATACAGAAAGTATCTTCAACTCGTATTAACATGGCATCTTGCTGGTTAATTATGCCATGTCTGTTTACAGAATAGGGTGTGTTCTTGTGCAACGCAAACATTAAATTGAACCGATTATCATTTTCATTTTTCAGGTGGGCAGGGGTTAGTGAAGCTAGAGGTGATTATCCATTTAGCCACCACAAACTAACCGTTCAGTTTTATGAAGCATCTGCAGCCCAGGATAGGAAATTGGAAGGACTGGTTCATAATGCTATTTTAGAGCTTTGGAGGCCGGATCCAAGTGAACTAACTCTTTTGCTGACAAAGGGAGTTGACTCTGCATTACTCAAGGTCCCTCCAACTGCATTCACTTTGACTGGTAGCAGTGATCCCTGCTACGTCGAAGCATACCATTTAACAGACTCCACTGATGGAAGGATCACTCTACATTTGAAGGTCAAAGTCTGTTACCTTTTGCTATTTCAGATTTAAAGAAACCATTCTGTTTCTGGTGATCACAGAAAATATACTTCTTGTACCCCCTGTCATCCGCCCAGTTGAAAATACTGATGTGCCTAAGTTGAGAAATCACCACTTCAGCTCATTCAAAAAGAGAATATCATTTTCTTCGAGTAAAGGTTTCCGTTGTTGGTTATGCTAGTAAATCATGCTGAGAGCATACTCCCAGCTTAGTTAGTGGTTCTGTTTTGACCTTAGGATACCAGCTATCTAGATGAAAATCTTATTCTCAATTTATGACATGCAGGTCTTGAATTTAACTGAGCTTGAACTAAACCGTGTGGACATACGGGTTGGATTATCAGGTGCACTGTATTTTATGGATGGCTCTCCTCAAGCAGTGCGGCAGTTGCGTAATCTTGTTTCACAGGTTTGACATCCCACATAAAGAATGCCTACTTTTTTCCCATGCGTAATCTTCTTTTTTACGACAATGAATCTCTAACCACTGATTGCTTAAGGAGAGTGTTGGTATTGATGTGTTTTTGCAGTTTCAGGTTTTGATTCTTACAGTTGACCGTTAGAATTTCTGACCTGCCTACTTGTTTATCTTGATTATAGGATCCAGTACTATGCAGTGTGACTGTAGGTGTCTCCCAATTTGAGAGATCTGCGCTTTGGGTTCAAGTCTTATACTACCCTTTCTACGGTAGCGGTGGTGCTGGAGATTATGAAGGTGACTACTCTGAAGAAGATCCACAGATAATGAGACAAAAGAGAAGTCTAAGGCCAGAATTAGGAGAACCTGTCATCTTGAGGTGTCAACCGTACAAAATTCCACTGACCGAGCTCCTTCTCCCCCACAAAATATCACCTGTTGAGTTTTTCCGACTCTGGCCTAGTTTGCCAGCTATTGTAGAGTACACTGGCACATATATGTACGAAGGAAGTGGTTTCAAAGCTACTGCTGCTCAACAGTACGGTGCGTCTCCTTTCTTGAGTGGGCTGAAATCCCTGTCATCAAAGCCATTTCACAGAGTTTGTTCACATGTAATACGAACAGTTGCTGGGTTTCAGGTAATTATGCTTTCTGTCTTAGTTCTGAACCGGCTCTTCCTTTTGGATTTCTGCGTAGTTTAATCTCGTTTTGGAAACTTATTTATCCTCATTCTTTTGTTATCTCCTCTGCATTATTTAGAGCCATTTTGAATATGCTAAATTGAATCGGTTTGTGCTAGTTGTGTGTTTGAAATCTTCGCTTTAATTTCCTCCTGGTTGAAAGAGCACGCTTCATTGGATTTTGTTTTTCAGCTAATAACTCATTAACAAACTCAGTCAATATAAAATGTTCCCCAGTATAACCGTGAGAGTAAATGGAGCTAGGTAATTAGTTAACTTGTTTGAATGATAGGCTTTTGACCTTTAAGCCTACAATACCGTTATTTGATTTCCTATCCTCGTACAGCTTTGTCTTGCTGCAAAAACCTGGTACGGTGGATTTTTGGGTATGATGATATTTGGAGCCAGTGAAGTAAGCAGGAATATGGATCTTGGTGATGAGACTACTACTATGATATGTAAATTCGTTGTTCGAGGTTCAGATGCATCAATAACGAAGGAGATTGGATCAGATCTGCAAGGCTGGTTGGATGACCTCACTGACGGCGGTGTCGAGTACATGCCCGAGGATGAAGTGAAGCTGGCTGCTGCTGAGAGGCTTAGAACTTCTATGGAGCGGATAGCATTGCTAAAGGCAGCTCAACCGAAAGCCAAGGTTCCTAAGCCAGATGATGAGGAAGAGAACAAGGAAGAAGACGAGGATAAAAAGAAGGAAAAGAAGAAAGACGGCGAGGAAGATGATAAAAAGAAGGGACCTTCAACCCTGTCAAAGTTAACCGCCGAGGAGGTCGAGCATCTTTCTCTTCAAGCAGCAGTGCTGCAAGAGTGGCACATGCTGTGTAAAGATAGAGATACCAAAGTAAATTAAGGTATTTTTTTGTTAGTAATTGTTTTAAAAGAAAAGGTTTGAATATAATTTTTTTCGCGTTGCTTGCTTCTTTTTTTTTTTTTTTTTTTTTTTTTTTGCTGTACCGTTAAGGTAGGTGTTGGAAATTTTCTGATTTTATGTATTTTGTATTGAGTCTTCGTTTTTTTTAGTGGGGACTTGCCTTTCTTGTATATGTTGTACGGCTAATCATTGACTGATGTCCATTTGGAGAGGGTTTTTTTTTGTTATTAGCGTGCCATTTTTTCTTTTTTTAATGTTTCTGTCATAGCTGGCTTATTTTATCATTATTAAACTTCACATCTCGCTGATGCTGATTCAATAAATCTAGCCTTGCATTCTAATCGTCAACTCCTATTCTACTAAATCTAGTTACATTCTACAGCAATTGAGAGATGAGAATTACTAAATAAATGTGTCATTGTTAAGTTTTGGTATTAGAGTGAAAATTTTCTAAATATAATACTATCTACAGTGATAAATTTAAATTTGGTGGTAGAATTGCTATTAAATATAATAAATGCTAAATTTGATATTAGATTGTTATTAGTAGGTGCTGTAATTTTTTTTATCTAATTGGTATTGATGTGTCAATGTTTTTATTTTTTCAAAATTTTTTTAAAAAATAAATATAACATTAGCGTTCATATATTTATCAGAAATGGTCTAACTCCAATATGTTGGAATCCAATTTTTTTCCCCCAAAATAACCCTCATCAACTAGTATTACTAATTTACTATGTTCAACCGAAAAAAAAAAAAAGAAAAGAAAAGGAACTAGTCTTACCATGATGTGAATTCACTTTAGAAGTACTACATTAATTATTTGAATCATTGCTATAAATGCATCTTATTACTCATAGGCATCACAATCCTGATTTATTTTACTTGACCAAACATTTTCACTACTTGTTTTTTTTTTTTTTTGTACTACAAAAATGTAATTATGATTATACTATGCTTCTTGTTCATCCTAATTATACATTATCAATATTAAAAACTTCTCCTCTCCAGAAGATTAAAATCATTATAATCTAGACAAGGACGCCGGAATAAAAATATTCTTCAACTCCCTTCTTAAGATTTTCCCAGCGGCACTCTTGGGTATGGAATCTACAAATGCCACTCGCCTTATCTTCTTGAATGGGGCTACCTACAGATCAGTAATCGGCAAAGACGATATATATATATATATATATATATATATATGTAGTTACAAGTTCTGCAAAATGTGAAGCAAGCCAAAATCCAGAATATAAGTTGATAAGGATGCAATTAAGTTTTTTTGCACCTGTTTGGCGACAAAGTCCATGACTTCTGATTCTCCGAGGTTGCTTTTAGGCTGCCTTACCACAACAGCCATGGGTACTTGACCAGCTTCTTCATCGGGGTATCTGCTAATATGTATACTTGCTCATTATTTTGGGATATGTATTCTCAACTTACAAAAAAATAATTAATTGATATGACAGATATAGTACTAGTATTTTCCGAGCAAAAAAACAAAAACAAAAAGAAACGTATTATTCTTGAGAGAAAGACAGAAGGCAAAATCAAGTGGGAAGTAGAAGGGCGGTACGTTAAATGTTTGAACGTAGAATTTAGATTTGAATTAATTATACGTTTATCAAGATATTTGAATGGTTGGAGTTAAAAAATATAAAAATTTAAAATGTGTTTGGAAAAAAAATATCAATATAAAACTTATTTCGTTCGTCTCAAAATTCTATACAATTTATAAAAAAAAAAATCATTTTATTTAAACTTGTCTCTATAAAATTATGAACTTTTAAAGTTTAAGTTATAAGACTATATAAATATTAAAATTGAAAGAAAAAAATAAAAATTAAATTATAATTATAAGATTTGAACCCAAACACCAAGCAAGGGTATATACTAGTACGAACGGCATCACTGCAGCATCGAGTATCTTTGGATGGGATTGAAGTAATTGTTCCAGCTCTGCAGGAGCCACCTGAGAGGAATATAGGAAAGGAAAAGCAATTGTATGTGAAAAAAAGGAGATTAGGAAAAGACATGATGTCCTTTTAAAGTTAAACATAAAAGGGAAAATTAGAAAAAAGACAAAACAAACAAATATAATTGTGAGTTTTCTTTATATATATTTATATATATTTTTTATTTAAAGCAAAATACAAAATATAGTTGGAGTAAATAAGCAACCTGATATTCCTTGTATTTGATTAATTCTTTGAGCCTATCAACGACATAGAGGAAACCCTCCTCGTCCATATCACATAGGTCGCCGGTCCTCAACCATCCACCTTCTACAATGGCTGTCGAAGTTGCTTCCTCGTCACCAATATAACCTGCATTATTTAAAGTACACTTAGCACTTAGCCAAGGTCAATTGAAGCTGGAGTAATAGCACAAGATAATATCAAATATAGAAAAATATGAAACATAATCTCCAAAAAAAAAAAATCTTATGCACTAACAAAGCAATATATTTTAAGTGAATTTCATTCTAAAATGGTTCAAATCTATCTTTTACTTTGCTAGTGTTTACCTTTCATAATTGATGGTCCTCTAATCCAAAGCTCCCCTTGTTTGCCCGGAGGCAAACCATGTCCTGTTTCTGGATCCACAATTTTGGCTTCAAATCCTTCTTAAAGCCTTCCACATGACCCCCAATGCTTACTTTCTTCTTCCCCCAACATTCGGAAAGCCGCCCCCGTTGACTCCGTCAGCCCATACCCCTAATTTTTGTTTTTAAACACGCACGTATTCTTATATGTTTATTATGTCACTTTTGATTTCTGAACGTTTAATTTTAATTAAAAGAGAGAAAGCGATAGATTAGATTTCCGAAATATGATTTCAAACTCGACACAAATTTTCAGAAGATCCACCTAATGTTCTGTTTTTGTTTTTTTCTTTTCAAATGTTTTGCACGTTTTTTATGATATAAAATGAAAGCGTTTTCTAAATCGCGTCCAATATGATTTGAAAACAAAAAACGGTGAGAATGTTTTTATTTTCCTATCCATTTTCTAAGACCAATTATCACCTGTATCAACATTACGTTAGGAAACTCGGCTTTGAAAGACATGATCCCTTCCTTCCGTAGAGTGGACCCGCCGGATCCGACGCACTCCAACGAGCTCAAGTCATAGCCATGACTGCTCTTTACCATGGCCGCCACTCTCGGCGGCACCAACGCCGTCATCGTCACCTTGAACTCCTCCACCGCTCTCAGCATTTTCCTCACCTCAAACTTCCCCTCCATCACCACCACCGCGTCTCCCAAGGCCACCGACTTCGCGGCATAGAAGAATCCGTATATGTGAAAGTACGGCACCGTGCAGAGGACCACCGCCGGCGACTCCCTCTCCGCGCGGTTCGCGTGGTAGCCGGCCACCGTGGCGATCAGATTCCGGTGCGTCGTCATCACGCCCTTCACCTTCCCGGTCGTCCCGGAGGAGTACATAATCGCCGCCAGATCGGATTGCCTGACAATCATTTCCCCGCTCTCCGACGAGTCAATTTCACCGCTCCTCGTCGTCATCAAGGATTCGAACTCCGGCGAGTCGATGATCAAGACGGTTCTGATACCGATCGGACGGCGGAGAAGCTTGTGAGCGGTGGCCGACGTGACGAAGGCGACGACCGGGTTGCAGAGCTCGATCAGCCGGGCGATCTCGGAGTCGGAGCTGAGCGGGTTGGCCGGGGAGATGATGACGCCGAGGGAGAGGAGGGCGAAGTAGAGGATCGGGACGCGGACGGAGTTAGGGGAGAGAACGAAGGCGGTGTCGCCTTTGGAGAGTCCGACGAGCGTCCGGAGATTGGCGGCTAGGCTTTAAAAAGTAAATAATGAAATTAAATTTTTGGATAGAATATTATATTTTGTATTGTTTATGAGAACTGTTATTTTAGTTGTTAAGTTAAATTTTCAATTATCCAAAATTGAATCAATTTTGAACAATGTATTATAATTTTTTTAAAATTACACTTATAAATCAATAATACAACGATTGTAAAAATTTTCCTAAAGAAAAGGAATGAGAAAGATATGAAAAGGTAAGATGTGAGGAAAGTAATTTGGTTGTGAAGACAGAAGAGAGAACAGTTTTGAACTCTATTTAGAATTTATTTGGTAGATTCTTTGCTTTTGCTTTTAACCATAAGAAGAAGATAAGTAAAAGTTATTACTTCAAGATAAGTGTTTTTTTTTTTTTGACCGAAAAAAATTAGATTATAGTGATAGGGGTTGGATCTTGATAAGTGTTTGAAACAAAAGAGTCAATGGAGTGAAAATGATTTTTAAAGTTTTATAGTTTCTAATATCCGAATTGAACTTTGTTAGTTCTCATTTAGTTCACGAGCTCAAACAAAAAATTTTCAATTCATTTTTATTTTTTTTTGAAAAGTCAATAAGTTTTTAATTAATTTTTAAAAAGTTAAATGACCGCAATTCAAATATTTCAACTAAAACCTATCAACTAAATCCATGCGTAGAGTCTATTTAGAATAACTTTTACTAAAAGCTACGATTTTTTTTACTTTGATATGAAACTCTAAAAACTTTATTAGAGGTTAGAAGTTATTATTGATAGATTATCCAACACTTTCAGAAATTTATTTTGAACTTAAAAAGCTAAAAACATCCTATAAATTAGGGCCCTTAATGTAATCAGAAACTCTTCGATGTTTATTTTTTTAACAAAGCCGTCGCTTCAGAACTTAGCAGGAACGACGGGTCGTCCATGAAAAAAACGACATTTCGTTTATTTAGAAAGAGACGACATCTATTTCCGCTTGATTAAGAAACGACATATTCAGTGAACGACACATGAAACATGTCGCCGGCTTATATTAACTGTCGAAATACGACACCGTTGTCCTTCCAGAACTCTTTTCTTTCCCGATCAAAACGACAGCTAACAAAACGACACCTCATTCTCTCAAGGCAAAATGCAAATCCGGCCAAAGTTCCATTTCACATAGTTGGACTATAGTAAAGTGCCACGAGATTTTTGTTTCCCTCCAATCACAAAAACCGAACCGCCATTTCGTCGTCCCGTCTGTCCCTTTGCGCCTCTTATCCAATATCCCCCCTCCAAAAAAATATCTGAATTTCAACCTCTGCACTGATAACACTTGTTCTTCTTCTTCTTCTTCTTCTCAACCTCAGTCGAATCTCAAACCCTAACCCTAACCCTAATCTGCGACTTCAACAATGGAAGTCGCCTCTCTGCACGACAGGTGCATTTGGTCTTCGATTCGCTCTCCGTCTCCTCACCGTCCTCTTCTGGTCCATTCCAGGGTCTCGATTTCAGCTCGGAAAAACTCCAGATCGCTGAGTCAGAAAAGCTCTTGCGCGGCCTCGAGCTCCGAAACCTTGGTCGCCGGCTCGCGGAGGGAGGAGGTCGCCGATTTGCAATCTTGGATGCACAAGAATGGCCTCCCGCCTTGCAAGGTCGTGCTCAAAGACAGGCCTTCCCATGACGAGAAGCACAAGCCCATCCATTCCGTTGCCGCCAGCGAAGATCTTCAGGTGAAATGTGAAATTCTTTTCCCGTTCTTTACTTTTTTTTTATTTTTTATTTTGGTTCTGTGAATTCTTGATGGTGAATTGGTGGCTTTGTTTCTTGGTTGTAGGTTGGAGATGTTGCGTTCTCGGTGCCGAATTCGTTGGTCGTAACGCTTGAGAGAGTTCTGGGGAACGAGACAGTTGGTAAGGTGCATTGGTGATTTTGTTGCTATGTTTTGATGTTTAATTCTTTATCAAGAAATGAATACGAGTGAACTTCCTTGATGTTTCATTTTCTCGGTTTTGCATGTTCAACTAGATTTAGAAGGAAAAAAAAAAAAAAAAAACCTTGATAGGATGGGCTTTGATGCAATGTAAGTCTTGACGTTATGGTTTTGGAGTTTGAAGTCTCTATGATTATATGAAGGATAGTTAAGGAATAGATCGATTTTTTTCGGAGCTTCGAAAGGGTGGTTAAAACCCTTCCTCGCATCAAAAACTAATTTGGTGTTAGATGGAGAAATGGACTATGTATATAAATCTAATTTCTGAGAGTACTGAATAGAATATGAATCTGCGGTGAAATGAAGGTTTTGGTGCATTTGGATGTGGTGCACATGTGCCTTTTCTTTAACAAATTGAATGCAGGAGTCTTACTTATATCCGTTCCTATATTCTTCTTGCAGCGGAATTGTTGACCACAAATAAGTTGTCGGAATTGGCATGCTTAGCATTGTATCTGATGTATGAAAAGAAGCAAGGAAAGAATTCTTTTTGGTACCCTTATATAAAAGAGCTTGATCGTCAACGAGCAAGGGGACAGTTGGCTGTGGAATCTCCTCTTTTATGGTCAGAAGCGGAACTGGATTACCTGACTGGCAGCCCTACTAAGGTACTTAATCTTCTATTCTCTTTACCATTGTAAGATAGAGGCTGATATAGCAATGTTTATTATACATTATCTTTTTTCACTTTTGTAACTTGAAAGGATGCTTGTATGTTTATGACTGTTGCCTTTCTGTTTTGTTAGGATGAAGTGCTTGAAAGGGATGAAGGAATCAAAAGGGAATACAATGAGCTTGACACCGTATGGTTTATGGCTGGGTCTCTTTTTCGGGTTATACTCTTGACTGCACTTATGTATTCTGGCTAATGAATGACCTTTTTGTTTCTAGAAGGTATGACATAATTTTTATTTATTATTTTTTTTTCCAGCAATATCCATACGATATTCCTACTGAGGCTTTCCCTTTCAAAATTTTCAAACAAGCTTTTGTTGCCGTGCAGTCATGTGTCGTGCATTTGCAGGTAATTTTTTTTGTCCCTTTTGATTGTTACCGTTGTCGGATAAACGAGCTCGTTATTGTTTGTTCTGGTGCCTCATTCCCTTGCATGATTCTTTCACATCAGATTGATTGTTTCATGATGTCATGCTTTTTTATCTCTTTTAATGTTAGCACTAGATCAAATACCGTGATAGATTAGAAGTTGTCTTTTTCTTGACGGCCATTGGTGGATGTTTCCTAGGTATTGGTGGATCGAGGGTATGGAGATTCTGGCATTGCATTTTATCTAATGATTATGTATGCCTCTGCACAATCTCAATTGTCTATTTTTTACTGCATTACAATTTTTGTTTTCATGTCTCAGAAAGTCAGCTTGGCTCGAAGGTTTGCTTTGGTCCCTCTTGGACCCCCACTATTAGCTTATAGTAGCAAATGCAAGGCAATGTTAACAGCTGTGGATGACGCAGTTCAACTGGTGGTTGATCGCCCATATAAGGCTGGGGAATCCATTGTTGCTTGGTATAATATTTTATTTAGCTGTGGTTAAGTAGCTAACAAGTGACTTCAGTTAGAAATTGGTCATTTAATAATTTTTGGGTGTGATTACTTCCTCGTTGCTATCCTTTAGATATGAAAAGTTGGTTACCTTTTGCAGGTGTGGGCCACAGCCTAATTCAAAATTGCTTTTAAACTATGGATTTGTTGACGAAGATAATTCTTACGACCGTTTGGTGGTCGAGGTCAAACCTGCAACTTCCTATACTGTTATGTTTCTCTAATTCTATGAATCTTGCTGAATATGTTTCATGTTACATATGATCCAGGCTGCTTTGAATAGGGAGGATCCTCAATATCAGGATAAAAGATTGGTCGCTCAGAGAAATGGAAAACTATCAGTACAAGTTTTTCATGTATGAATATGAAACTCTTATTGGCATATGAATTTTTTTATGATTATTTGACTAAGTTCTTTAATATATCTGCACGTCAGGTGTATGTGGGAAAGGAAAAAGAAGCTGTCTCGGACATGCTTCCATATCTGCGATTGGGATATGTTTCAGATCCTTCAGAAATGCAATCTGTTATCTCTTCTCAAGGTCCAGTCTGTCCAGTAAGTGAATCACATTAAATTCCGTTTAGTTATTGTTGGATGATTTTCACATAAATTTTTAAGATATCGGTGCTTTCATTACTCTGAAAGAGAAGTAAAACCATAGAGATTTTGGGAATTAGATAAAGTTTTGACAAAATGCCAAAAGCCCACTATCCTTGCTTTCTTGATGAACAAATTTGTGTTTTCAGATGTTTAGTCATACGTAAATACTCAGTTTGGCCATCATATATACAGGTGGTTTATCACCACCCCACCCCCCACCCCCCACCACACCACCCCCCCTTTTTTTTTCCAATATTGACAAAAGTAACAACCTTCTTCAGTGTGATTGATATGTTGCAGTCTCTTGGCTTTATGGTATAATGAATTTCAAATTCAAGCGGCTGTCCACACAATTTTCTAGTTAAAGTTAATAAAGAAACCTTCTTTTATTTAGAGGCCAAGATTTCAATATAACGGGAAATGTAATGGATTCATAGGTAAGCCCTTGCATGGAACGAGCGGTGTTGGACCAACTTGCTGATTATTTTAGGACACGGCTAGCTTGCTATCCAACCACCTTGGAGGAAGACGAGTCTTTGGTAAATTTGACTCTAGTAGAAATCAAAAGTTAGATTTTAAATAATGGCCTATTGCCTGATTCATAATTCTTTGCTTCAGTTGAGAGATCATACTTTGAATCCAAAGAAACGAGTTGCTACACAGCTTGTCAGGATAGAAAAGAAAATGCTTCATGCATGCCTACAGGCAGTGGTTGATTTGATAAACCAGCTACCAGATAACACTGTATCTCCATGTCCAGCTCCTTATGCCCCTTCATTGAAATAGAAGGTACTCTGTAACTGTGTGAACTTGTGTTTTTCCGGTGCATGAGTGTAAATTTAAATGTGAAGTCATATTTTATTTTTGCTCCATACATTCATTTTAATTTGTATTAACTTGCACAGATTACCAAATATTTCAGATTTCTGGAATTTTAAATACCCGGGTATATCGGTTGTCAAGCAAGAACATAAACCAGGTGAGAGCTTATCAAGGATGCTAGGAAGTTATTTGACTCTGCCTATAGTAAGCTATAAATATGTTACGAGTTTACAAGAAAAAGGATTATAACCACACATTGATTGTGAAAAAAAAAAAAAAAATCATCATGGGGTGAGAGTTATTCGGGTATAAGTTTATAAATTTTCAGATGCCGAGTGTTGCTTAAGCTTTCAGCAATGTGCTTTCGTCGTGTCCTAAATATGTACATGCAATTGCCAATTATTTTGCAGGTAGATCTATGAGATTCAGCTATTCATTAGGTGATCAAGGAAATTAAAAAAGTTCGCTACACCCCTAGGTGTCATTTAGGACGAGATAATCATGTGTTTAAGTGAATTCCTTGCACTCATTTCTCGGCATGGATGACATATTCGGAAGATTTGGCTGTATTCTGTGAATCCACGAGCTCCCCAGAACAAAATGATGTATCAAGGATGTTGATAATACAGTGCTGCTATTTTTTTGTAAATGTAAAAGCAAATGATCAATGCTAATTCAAGTTTATTCCTCTGTTCTGTACATTTTTGGTCTGGCCCTTTGGAATTTGGATTTTGCTTCTCGGCCATTGGAATTTGAATTTGGTTGGGCAAGGTCTTGGCCATCTTTGACTTGGTAGCATTTAAATGTTAGATCATTCTAATTCTCAATGGGGGACGTTTTAATGTTGATTTTCCGAGATTTCCATTGAGGTTTAAATCTCCGATCACCACATTTGTGATGGTATATTAAAACTGCCACATCACGTAATCGGGCTCAGTTCTCAACTTTTTTAGCACGTAACGATTCTTATTCACTTTTATACACTTGATGATTCGAGTATCAGAGCTGTGAGAAATTACACGATGCAAAATCAGAGATCATTAAAATTAGACATGATATAAATTTTTGAATACTTCTGAAATCGTTATATTTACATGGAATCAATAAATTAAAATGTTTAAAATTACGATCAATGAAACGTCAAGAACTACGTGATATGTAAAATTGACCTCAACAAAAGAAAAAAGACCTGATCTAAGATCCGAAAAATGCAAAATATAGAAAAGTCTTGGGGTCATTGGGAAAAGTTTTTCCACTTGTTTCCTTTTCCTTTGTGAAAATGACAAATGAGATCACAAAGTCAATTTAGTTCTCCACATATCTCCAATGACCTTCTTTGGTTGCGGATTGTCCGGTCCTCTATCCCTCTGTCCCGATGTAAAATACAGGTAACCATCCCAAAAACCAGCTAGTGTGGTTTTCACACGATAAGGAAGCTTTCCGATCACCGACCATCTCTGTTTAGTAATAAGAAAAGAGAGAGAAAAGTTTGTGATATTCTCCCAGAAATAACGAGGAATAAGTAACAAAGTTTGTCATTTATCCAAAAAAAAAAAAGCAGTAACAAGTTTGTTCTCAACTCCAAATCACAACAAGGGACGAGATAAATACCAGTGAGTCTTAGATGAAATTGGAAAATCTCCCCAACCAAGATCATCCTCTTGGTCACTGGGTGCTTTTCTGTGGTGCCTCCGGTGACGATGATTGAATTGTTGACTATCACCCAAGCAAATTCTATGTGAGAGTTGGGCTTTGGCATAGGAGTAACAACTTTCCATCTCATTTCCTCATCCAACATATACACGTCACCGTAAACCACCTGAAAAGTTCAGCACTTTTTAAGGCTTAAATTAACCAGACAGGGGTTATGCAAATCAATCCCAGAAGTTGTTTTCATCATAAAGATGCAATAACCGATCAATGCAAGCATTTAAAAGAAATATATATATTGCAACACAAGAGAATGATACCTCATGCCTGCGTGAGCACTTGAAGATAGGTGAGCCAGGTTTGGCCATAAAATCACCTTCTTGACCACCAATAACGAAGAGGCGATCATTGACAACAACACAAGCCCTGTTAGAAGATTACTGAATCTCAAAATCAGAAATCAAAGAAAATCTAGATCATTTGGGTGAATTCGATGCTACAATTCCCTACACATGACACTCATGATGATCATAAATCAATGAAGTGAACAAATCAAACCTATGAGGTCCACCACGCGGGATTGGTATCTCATTCCGCCATTGTTTCTCTAATGCTCGGCCATCCTTCACAGCAATACTCCAGTGCTCCAGTCCTGGAGTGTGGCGGTTCTCTTTGCTTCCACCCATCACATGGAGTCTGCCTCTCCATAATTGGGTAGCCGGAGCATACCTGCAATAATATCTCAATTGCAGAAAAACAAACAACACAAAATGTAGTAATGCAGGGAAAATTCATATGATAAATCGAAAATTGGATTACCGAGGGAAAGGCAGAGGAGGCATAGTCTTCCATTTCTTGGTCTCGGTGTCGAGCACAAATGTACGAGATGTAGGGCCTCTGCATTGTGGTCCAAATTGTCCGGACACAACATAGATGTATCTCCCATCAGTTGCCACTCCTAAATGTGAATGTCCCATCTCTTTTGGCATATCAAACCTCTCTCCCCACTTGTTATTAGTAAAGTTGAATACATCCACATGAGAGTGCACCTACAACACGTACAACAAAAGGGGGCTAAAACATACTTAGAACTCAGATTCCAACATAAAAGAATCAAATTTTCTTTTCGAAACTGAGATTTCAGATTTTCTACTCCAGAGTTATCGGTCATTTTCTAATATTCTCTCAAATTTCCCACTCTATCTCAATTCTATCTCTTCGCTCAACATCAAAGAAGCAAAATTTTTTTATTTTCTTATTTCAGATCGGGATAAAAATAACTTACATAGTCGATAGAGCCATATCCAGCAAACACATACAAAAGATTCTTAATCTGTACTGCAGCTCCGTCGAGACGAGGCACCGGCGCTGGTGGCATTTCCTCCCATTGTAAATCAGGTGCAGGTAAATCAGCAAAAGTTGCTGATAAAAATCTCTCCTTTTTATCTTCAACAACACCTTGTTTCTAGAGGCCAATCAAAATAAACCCAAAAATAAAAAATAAAAAACCACATATTCAATTTCCAAATGAGACCGATCATTATCTAGGCACAGGAAAAAAATGCCACTAAACAAAAAACAACAACTGGGTATCAAAGATAATGCAGAACTGAGTCAAGAGAGCCCACCTTACTAGCTTTGTCGGTGCGATCTTCGCTTGGGATAAAGATAATCCCAGATTTCTCAAGTGCCCAATTTGAAGCTACAGACAAATACGCAGAAGAAGAGGAAGCATAAAGAAAGTCAGCAATGAGAGCAGCTCCGAGCAGACCAGCTATGGATATCAAAATTACCAGCTTTGTTGCAGAACAACGAGAAGAAGACTTAAGCTTGTGATCGAATCTGCCCATTTTTCATTCATACCAATCAATCAAACACGCAAAACCCTTTTTTATAGAGAGAGAAAAGAATGTTTTTAATGAAGAGATAATTTGGGCAGCGGGATTTTTGAGTAGGCAAAACCAAAGACATCGGCGCCAACGGTTTCCATTGGTTTCTTTGTTTTGTTCCCTTAGTAATACTTTATGTATTTGTTTCGTTTTTATTATTCAAGACTATAAATACGGGTTAGAAAAATAGAAATAAACAACATTTTTACGACAATAATTAAAATAAATAATAAAATTTTAAAATCTATGAAATAAATAATGAATTTAAGGAAAGGTTGCGGTAGAGTACCTCTTTGAATAACTACCGATAAAGTTTTTTTTAACCGTTAAAATTTAATCGAACGGTTAAAATATTATTGGTGTACTATACTTATTATACACCTTACCTCATATTATCATTCCCATCCGAAGTTTTCTCCATCGCCGGCGACCCACCCCCGGGCCGGCCACCAACCCTCTCGGCACCCCCCTAGGTCCCCCCTCCCCCAGAAACTCCACTCTAGGCCCCCCTCCCCCGGCCTTTCCCCACCCCCTCCCCCCCCCCCCCCCCGACGCCCCCCCCCCCCCCCCAACGGGGACCCCCCACCCCCTTTCTCTCTCTTCTCCTCTTTCTCTCTTCCTGCCTGCAGCCCCCCCTACACCCCCGACACGACCGACTCCCCCCGACGAGAGAAGAGAGAGAGAGAGAGCGTGGGGTCCCTGTCAGGGGTGGGGCTGGGGTGGGGTGGGGGGTCATCGGGGGGCCAGGGGCAGGGAGAGAGGAGAAGAGAGAGAGAGAGAGGGCATGGGAGGCCTGGGGGGAGGGGGGACCTAGGGTGGGAGTGGGGGCCAGGGGGGGTGGGGAGCCAGCCGGGCCTGGGGTGGAGGGTGGGCTGGGGGTGTGGGGGGTCGTCGGCGACAAGGCGCGGGCTGTCAACGATGACGGAAAGGTCACCGGCGACGGAGAAGATTGGGTTAGGAAGAGGTAAGATAAGATAAGACGTATGGTAATTTTGATACACCAACAATATATCAACCATTCAATTAAATTTTAATAGTTTAAAAAAAGTTATACCGATAGTTATTCTGAAAGAGACTATCACAGTTTTACCCAATAGATAAATCATATATTTATAAAATAAATTTTTTATATATTATTATTTACTCTAAATATTTTAAAAATTTGTTATTTACTTTTATATTTACTTTCTTTATCCTTTTTTGTTTTTTGTTTTAACTTTCTTTATCCATATTTTTTAACATACCTAAAAAGGTTATCTTCTTTAATAACTGGGACATTTATGTAAATCACCCACAAATTGACAAATACTGTGGTCTGCGGCAGGTTTTTTTGTGCCCGCAAGGCCTTTCATGAATTAAATGGGCCTATACACAGAACCCAATAGACTGAACGTTTGGATGGGTTGAACCGACACAAGATCAATATCACATAAAAATAAAATTAAAATTTATATCATATTAATTAAGAGGAGAATTTATATTATATGGATCAATAGATGATAAAAAGGTGACTATTTGGGTTATTTTCTTTCTTCCTATTGGGTTCATGGATAAAGCTCCACTGGAATAGCTATTGGAAGATTGTTTTTAGACTATTGAAATGATTTGTGGTATTTGGTAAAATTTCTTGTTCTTGTTCTTGTTCTTCTTTTTCTTTTTCTTTTTCTTTTTTTTTTTTGATACTTTGAGGATGAGGGATTTAAATTTTTTTTGTTTTATGATGAAGTCAGATATGTAATTATTATTAGATTATATATATAACAATGAAATTTACTTATTTCCAAGTAGAATATACAATTACTATTCAACAATATAGTCACATAATTTAAGCAATAAAAGAGTTTTCCAAACTATTTCTATTGTACTTATCTAAAAATATTTCAAAATTTTACATAAAAATATTTTTCAACAACAAAATCACATAATTTAAGCAATATAAGAGCTATTTTTCCACAACTATTTCTATTGTAATTATCTAAAATTTTCAAAATGTTTTAACAAGAAATTGAAATTTTAAAGTAATCTATTTTATTTATCTATCAATGAACGAAAAAATGAAAGAAAAACTATTTTTTAAAATTTTGAAAATTCACTTCAAACTTTTTAGATTATTTAGTTGCATGTTTAATCTTATCCACTTGAATTTAAGTACCTTATTTTTCTTTAATTATTATGAATACTAGCAATATTATTATTATTATTATTATTATTATATAACTTCTTTGAACTTGTAAAAATATAGAATTTTGATAATGATAACAAAATAATTTTAAAGAAAAAAGTCACAAAAAGTAGCTTAATCTATTGCTTATTGCACATCTTATTTGGTAAAATGTCTCTTTATTTTGGTCACAATAACTTTAAAACTTATCACAACTAAAGAAAACAACTTCATCAATACAAAGACACCTATCTTGTCCTTATTATCTTGGATTACTCTTACTCTAGTGTCCAAGTTTTAGGCCAATGTTATAATAGTACTAATCATACTTAAATCAATTATTTTAATATAAGAAACACCAACAATTCATTACACTTGAACTATTCATTTTTTGTCGATCATATTGCTAATAGATTCCGTCAAAAATTAACCGAAATGATTTTTGTGATAATATTATAATAATTTAGGAAATAAAAAAAAAAGATAAGAGATTAAAATTGTATATATTTAAAAATTTAGGGATTTAATAATGTAATTAGTTAAAAATCAATCGGGACATTTAAAGTTATTCAGCAAATCTCAGTAGGTTGGCAACCATTGGCCATCGGTGGCTTTTACTTTAATTTTGAAAAGAAATTTATTAAAAAAAAAAAAAGAAAAAAGAAGTACGTCGTCATTTGATTGGGTGAAGTCACGAAGACATAAAACACCGAATGAAAAAGTAATAAAAGCATTTTCAGTTTGTCTGTCGATTTTCCCCCAGTCCTACCCTCCACGCGTCCCCTTTCCCATCGATTCCACCAAAAAAAAAAAAAGAATAGATGACCAACTCTCTCACCCACGCGAGTACACTCCACTCCACCAATCACATCTCAAAGCCAAACAAATATCTCAGCGTGCAAGTCACGAGCTGTAGTCTCAACACATCGTTATCCAGATCCAATGCCTTTCAAACCCGATATACATGTTGCTGGCGAATAGTAATCGTCCACGTGTGCATATTCTCGAACAACCTTTATTTCCACTTCGGTCGGAGGGAAATTATGCTTCGTCCTGCTACAAGCCCACGTGTCCCTTCTTTCCAGGAGTGGTGAACACCCTGGCGTCTCTGATTGGCTGGAGGTGGGCCCAGATGACAAGCTCGATTCATAATCTAGATACGCAAAAGCTTTTGGTGGGACCCAACTAAGAAAATTTAACCAATCAGGATAGAATACTCACCCAGTGTTGCCCTAGACACGTGGTGGACGCTATCTCATCCACCCCCTCCCGCTTTGATTAGCGATCTCCGGGGAGAGAAGAGAAAGAGAGGCAGAGAGAGAGAGAGAGGAGGGGAGGGGGGGGGGGGGGATAGAGAGAGAAAGAGCAATAGCGAGAGAGAGAGAGAGGAGGAGGAGGATGGAAAATACGACGAAAGGTGGGAACTTGATGGACGGTGGAGATGGGTGGCGCGTGGCGAGCTGTCCTCAAACTTCTCAGAAGATGATAATCGATAGGGTTATGACTCTCAGATTCCGTCCGATCGCGCCGAAACCGGCCGACGGAGGAGGTTTTCCGGGTGGAATTTCGCCGGAGAAGCAGACCGATCTTCTTCCGAGCAAAAGAGTGAAGAGAAAGTACGTAAGGGTTCGAAAGGACGATAATAGCCCTCGAGCTAGGGGAGGGAATAGATCTTCCGCGAAAATCGAGAAGTCTGGTTTGGACTCGACCAGTAAAGCGACGACGCTTCAACTGATGCCAGAAAAATCAGTCGGCTATGGTTCATCGGGAAGCAGACCCTGGTACGTTATCGACCGTACAGTATCGGAAACCTCGGTTCTGCAGAATTGGGATCCGGCACCGGCGATCAACGGCGCCGGAGAGTCACCGGATCCGACGGTGGTGGGGCCACCGCGCTCGGTGAGAGGGTTGGTGGAGTCGTGGGTGACCGTGGAGTGCGTGACAGACATGTGCATGGATGTACGAGGGCTAGGGTGTACGGACGTGGAGAGAATCAAGAACCTAGAGAGGGACACGTGTCCGGGGTTCGTATCGGACGGTTTGCTGAGCAAGGTGCAGTGGGTGAACGAGGCGTACAGGAGGATGGTAGTGGCGGCGACGGCGGCGAGTCAACTTGATCACGGCGGCGGACGGTGGCCGGAGATGGTTGTGTGGCTGATTTCGAAGGCATACGATAACAACAACAATAAAGGTAATAATAGAAATGTTATTGTTAATTACAGGTCAGGTTTTACGGAAGATGCGGGGTTCACGTGTCGTGTGAGGGTACAGTATATGAAGAACAAGAAGGAAAAGTGTTGGAAGATAATGCCTTGTGATGTTTGGAGATTGGACTGTGGTGGGTTTGCATGGAGGCTGGACGTCAACGCTGCTCTCAGTTTGGGCCTCTGATTTAAAAAGGCACAACGACGACTATCTCAGGTATATATATATATATATATGTCATTGTTATATATGTTTTTATTTCTCCTGTTTTTCTGAATTCCTGACTCGAACCGACACAAATGCCGAATGCTTGTATGGTAAAGAGGTATCTATAAGAAATCTAACATATACAAATGAGCTGAGATCTATATATCTATATACATATATAAAAATATGATAAGTGTCTATTTGAATTATTACTTGAAGTTAAAATTTTTAAATTAGAGATGATTAATTTTTTAAAAATAAAAATCTAATAAAAAAATATATAATTTAGTTAAAGTTAAACTTAATGTATGAAAGCATAAGACTTTATCATAACGTGCTTTTTTTTATTTTTTGACAAAGGTCAAAGTTTTCCAAAATATGTAGAGAAATGTAAGGTTAAACAAGAGCAGAAAACTTCTTATAAGGTTTCCCTTTGCTCTAATGTTGCCATGTGTGTAATGTGCGTAGAGAACAAGAATCAAAGATGGAGACCAATGGAGGTCAATTATTAATCAACATAAAAGTTGAATCATGCCCCGCACTTCGTATGTTTAGATGCATAGTTTGGTTTCAAGCAAAAACAAAATGAAATGAAATAAAACATAGATGGTTATGTAAACCGTGCATTTGGAGGAAGCTTCGTCCTAGACACAATATTTAAAGCCAGAAAAGTAAAAGAAAATAACTAATGTCGATGAAATATGGTGTATTTAATTTTCATTTAGTCACATGACACAAATGGACGATAAATTGAAAATGAAACAACCCAAGTTATAAAATGAAGGAAAAATCTGGGGGAAAAAAAAGATAAACAAGTTCTTAACATTCAACTTTAAGTACAATGATGATAACAATAATGCTTATGAGCCTTTAGAGGGGAAAAGTTGCATATATATTATAAATGTATTTTATTTCTCCTAATTTATTCTATATGTGTACAGCCCTTGTAGATAACAAAAACAATAGTAAAGAAATGGAAAAATAGGACTGTTAATATTGCCTATCAGTTAGTAAATAATTTACCACAGAAGTTGGGTTAGTCACCCCTTTGTTTGGATGTAAATTATTATTACTATTTGTATGGCATGGATGTAAATTATTTACACTTATAAAAAAATCAGTGATTAACATAGCTAGCGGAGAATAAAATTAAAACAAAAGTCAAGAAAACGTATGTTTCAGTCAGTATTTATCTTTCCGGACTTCTGCAAATTTAGTATTATTAAAACATATGTAATATGTATAACGTTATCTACTAGTCAGTATAGCATGTGGTTTGATTTGTCTGTATTGCCTTAATCAATCTATTATCTCCTTGGATACATGGAATAAATTATTTAGTGGCATTTTCTTAATAAACTGTCTTCAAACGAATTAGTTCAATTTAGTTTTCATTTTGTGTGACGATGATAACTGAGCTCTTAATAACAAGAGTCACAGTTCACCCAATTTGTTTACTCCAGAGTGCAAGCTGTCACTGGCATGAACATGAAAGAAAGTAAAAGCTCTTTGGTCTTAGTTGGTGGGCGGTCATTCGTCTATAGTTTCTCTTTGTTCACATCTTCTTCAACAATGTCATGCACGTTAAGGGAATGTTTGGTATTTCATTTTATTTTAAATTAAATTATATTTTTTTATCATGATTTTTATTTTTTAAAATTTTTTTTTTATTTTTTTTAAATTTTTTTTTATTTTTTTTAAAAAATTAACATAAATTATTATTAAAATTTAAAAATCTTAATTCAAATTCATTTATTAATCATTTCCTAAATTATATCAATTCAAATATCACACTTCATAATAAAAAATAATAAAAATATTAATTAAATTTATGAATAAAATTTTTAAAAGGGTAAAAAATAAGACACGAATAAACTGACAGATGAGCCGAATTATAACAAGAAAAAGTGAAAAAAAAATTTGTAAAAAAAGATAGGTATGTGGTCTCGTGTCAGCTAGAAAGCACCCGATTGAGAAAGTGAGCAAATAAGGTAAAAATTGTCGATTACCCCTGATGACGTCAAAAATCTATCTCCAGATCTACACAGTCACAGACCAACCACGCGTCCTCATGTCACAGACACCAATCGGATAAAGGAATATCAAGTACAAACCGTAGCCCACCTCCACTTGTGGGCGCGTGCTTAAGTGTGTTAACGTGGGTGTCCTCTTCTGCTAACGTGGTCGACACGCGCTTTTAGGAGAGTGTACCACTTCCAGCGCTAACTGTTTGGAAACCTGTTTAGTTGTTCTCTGCTAATAGAATAAAACCACGTGTTTTTTTCTCGAACCTCTCGAAAGGGACTTTCCACTACGCTGCGTGCGAGGACAACCCACGTGTCGCCTCCTTTCGGCAGTGCTGGACACCTTCTCGTCTCTCATTGGCCAGCAGGTGGGACCAACCGCTGCTCTCAATTACGCCGAATTCCACCCCCCGCTCTTTCTTTCTCTCTCCCAAAAAAAAAAGAAAAAGAAAAAAAAAGCTAAACCAATCAGAGACAAGTCACTGTTTTATGGGTTGTCTCTGGCCACGTGTTCCTCTCAAAGCCCTCATCGTTATGATTATCGCTTGGGCCTCTCCTAGCAAAAAGAGACTTCTCAGCTTCACCACCATAGAGAGAGGAAGTAGAGAGAGAGAGAAGATGGTTTTGAAAGCTGCTTAGGTTTTCCGGTTTTGCAGGAGAGAACGGTCTCCGATCATTAGATCATCAAGAGTACCGGCGCATGATAAGATCGTGTGCCGGTGGTGGGCCGGATAAGTCGGTGATCAATCCGATAATGCTAAGGTTCCGTCCGATAGCTCCGAAGCCCGCCACGTGTCTGGATGTTCCCGGTGGTTTAACCTCCGACAACAACAACAACGACAACCTTAGTAACATTGTTCCTAAAGGAAGAAGGAAGAGAAAGTACGTTAGGGTTCGTAAATATACGAGAAAGGAATTACCCACATCTTCTTCGTCACATGATCATGACGATCAAGTCGTGAAAACTTGGAACGAGGGTTTTGACGATCATGATCATGATCATGAGATCAAGACGACGCTACAACTCATGCCGGAGATAAGTGATCTGAACCGTCCGATCGAGATACATCTTAGTAGTGATTCGCAGGAGAATCGGGACGTACCCACGTGTTTGATCAGCAATAAACCAGCGAGTGATGGTACTAAAATGTCAGATCGGGTGCAGTACCCTTGGGTGACGTTGGAGTACGTCACGGGCACATGCATTGACGGTCATTTGGGGTTGGGGAGTACGGATTTGGAGAAGGTGATGAATCTGGAGAGGGACACGTGTCCGGGATTTGTATCGGACGGCTCGAACTGCGTGATGTGGGTGAACGGGGCCTTCAAGAGGATGGTTAAGTATAATAATAATGAAGGGTTGTTACCGGAGGTAGTGGTAGAGTTGGTCATTAAAGAGAGTTTCCCGTCCTTTTATTCAGCTTTCACTGGCCACGTAAAGCTGCAGTATGCGATCGGGGTGGAGAGGTACTCGCGAACTGTGCCGTGCGATCTGTGGAGAATGGATGGTGGAGGATTTGCATGGAGGCTAGACGTTGAAGCCGCCCTCACTTTGGGCCGTTGATAGTTTTCAATGGCTTGAATGCAAGTCTAGCAACCATTATAGACTTCAGGTATACATATGTATATAATATGTATATCTATATAAGTTGATTAAGCTTAATTTGGTTGGTTAAACGTTCACGACACTGGGCAGAAATTCGGAGTTGTTGCCATCCAATCAGGCTTAATACTTTCACTCGGGAATCCTGTGGATTTTAAACACATATTGGATATATTAATTATGCGCTTATTAAAATAGATGATGGGAATGTGACTAAGCAGTTCTTCTATATGTATATATACATACACATTATATATATATATATATATATATAGCTAGGAACTGTGCTTACTTCTTCTATCATTGTAGGTTAGGAGCATTGGCTTTTAGCTGTCACGTCCTCACTTTATTGGTAGAAGGGAAAAAAAAAAGAGATTAACGAAAGGAAGATGGATTTTTAGTTTAAGATGATATATTGTAATTATAATGTATTATATTTCCTTTATTATTAAGTGCATAGTATAGTACTTTCTTGTGCATAAATTTGTTGTGGGTTAGTGTTCTAATGGATTTTTTTTTTTTTTCATTGGCAGGTACGTATCTAAGGTGTATGAAGAGGAAAATGTGGTGGCCCATTTTTATGAATCTATCCAATATCTTATCTAGAGAGATTGCCATGCCATTGGTTCAGTGCCCAAACCGATAAGCATTTATAGTCGGGAGGGTTTTTTTTTTTTTTTTTTTTGTTTCTTTTGTCTCGAGACATTAAAACACACACATTTAGATAACCAAGTAAAAACTAATATAATAAGTAAAGAAGTCTAACAGATTAATCAAGAATAAAGTTATATATTGAGCAAATGAGAAGAAAAGATTATAATTAAAATCTTTGTCAGAATATAATATTCTTATAGGAGGAGAATTAATACGCCAATGGGATAAGGTTGTCAAGAAGGAGGTCAACATGAGTGATCTTGAAATTACACATGCATGACCTGTAAGCTAGTAGGTAGTAGATGGTGGCAAACTAGTAATAATTAAAGAAAACGACCTCGTGTGGGGTCCTTTTAGCCCATGAACCTCCACTTTGCCAGGTGGCAAGTTAAGAACTGCTAGGTATGTGTGACTAGGAAACAAAAGCTTTAGGGTGGATATATTCTTTTTTTACTTTAATCCTTTTAAATACATTACAAGCTATGTTTAGGTCTTTTAGTATAAAGTAATGTCAGGGATATCAATTTAAATCTAAATTTTTTAGTATAAATTTAAATATCATATTTTAATTGATAAATATAATTAAATGATATGATAATATTTTAAATACTTGTTAATAAAAAATTGATAATTTATATGTCACATAAATTGATATTTAAAAATTAGGATTATAATTGATATCCATAATATTTTTCTTTAGTCCAACTTACCCTTATCAACTAGACTATCACTAACTCACATTTCATTTATGAATTTTGGTTATCTTTTTCAACTTGTGAGCCCCCCAATTGAAATTTTGGCTAATGGCATTTCTACATGGAGAAAATTTAGCCAATCTTTCCTGCTTCTTATCTACTTTTATTTTTAATTTTTGTTTAAGAAACAAGTTCTTATCTATATTTTAGACTTGATATATATCACATTTTGAATGGGGATATCTTTTTCTTATGTTGTAGGGCTAATTCAGAATTCAGAGTATAATATCTTTGAAACGAAACTAAAATAATGACAATAAATTTCTAAATATATTGAAAGAGCTTGGGTAGTCCAGTTGAACCTAATTCAAAAATGCAGTGGAATTTATTCTTGGTCTTGATTAATAAAAAGAATCATGAAGTTTTATATTTAAATTGCATTATGGTTTTTTACATCTTCTAAACTTGGAGTAGTTATGTTGAGAAATCAAATTAAATTCAAGTGTACAATATTTCAAGAGTTTGATTATACTCTTTATTCAGTGTGCTAAAATAATTAATAAAAAAATATTTTAAAATAGTAGGTTGAAATTACTTCATACAAATAAATAAGTAATGCCAAATACTAATCAATTAAATCGACAGTACTACAAAAGCCTCATCCCTAAACTTCCCAAAATTAAATACTTAATTTAGCTGCTAGTTACTAATTTAATACTTTTTTTTTAATCTAGCTAGCTCATCTAAATATTGTCATTTTTCTATTTGATCATGATTAGGATTACATAATTCCTCCATTTTTTAAATCTGACACACATAATAATATAATTAAATTTATAAGCTCTGGCTATATATATGCATATATACAGTTTGATCTTTGTGATTTGATTTGCTGACATATACAGTATATTGGAATTTTCTGAACCTTTTAATTTGAAGTTCTTTTTCTAGTTATATTTTTTTTGCTTTATCTTAGATCATAATTCATAATCTTCTCAAGTTATATAACGAATGTAGCATCAAAAAAAAAAAAAAATTTTTTTTGTTGAAATTATGTAGCATCAATTATTGAAATTAACAAACAACAACATACATGGACTAGAAGTGAGGAAATAAAATAGAATATGTACTGTTAGTTGTGTTATTAATGCAGGAAAAAAGAACGTAAGAAAGAGACATTCGTATCACTGAAAAAGTATATATGCATAATATTTTATTACAGCACATGACACGTGGAAGATTCATATCTAGTAATAATATTATTATTATTCGAATGTTGTTATCGTTAGGCCACCAAAGCCAAGCTATCTGTGAACCTAATTATAATTGCGAAATTAAGTATCCGCTTCATATAATATAGTGTATCGATTAATATTGAAATCAACTTTATCCTGCGTTTATTTTTTGCTTTTGGGAGATGGAGTTATATATTAGCACTACTTTCTCTTTGTTATTCTTCAAGATTGCGTATCATTTAATTGGTGTCATAAGATTTGGAAATTACACAACCTCTTATTCTTATGCTAACCTATATTCTTTTACATCTTATTATTAAACTTTTCGTTGTATATATCTTTAATCTTTCAATAGTTTAATATCTATGAATCTGGAAGCGGATCTGTATTATGCACTGTAATTTTTAACATATACACACATTGATCAGGTCATTAAAAAATTAATTAGAATGCTAAAGTAAAACAACAAAACATATTAGTAGTTAAAAAAAGTGTTGTTCCTATCGTATAAATTTCTATACTATTCTGCCGTAGGGTAAGCTGACTGATACCGTTATTTCATTATCAGATATTGTTGCTAATTAATTTCTAATATCAGTGTTGATCTTGTTACAAGGTTTTCTTTAAGAGAGACTTGATCGGCTACGGGGATTTGAAGAAGAATTACTGATATATATTGAACTTGATGATCAAGAGTCTCGTAAGTGTATATATACTATATGACAAGTAATATATATATATATATATATATATATATCTATATATGAGATGTTTTTAAAGTAGGTAGCTAGCTCGAGGGCGTATGCGTACAGCCAGATGAACAATAAACTTGCCCCAATTACCAAATCTCAAGTTGTTCTCTCTTTTTTTTTTTTTTTTTTTTTTTTTTTTCATCTTACTTATCTGGCTGCAGTGCTATTAAGCTAACGTGGATATTGGATTTTCTTATGTAATTGTGTAACAGCCTGTTCATGACGACATGAAATATGTTATTGGACACTTGTAGTTCGTTCGGTACGTTTTATGTTGCATCCTATATTGGAAATATAGTGTGTGTATATATATATCAATAATCTGTAGCTCATATTTATCTCCCTGTGGACTACTTTATTTAATTTTAAGCACTTCATCATCAAACCATGATCTTAAAAAAATACACATATATATAGACACACACACACACACATAAATGCAGTTGTATGACAATGAAAAAGTCGGTAAAACTTTTTAATAGGAGCGTATAAGAAAAATAAAGACATAATATATGTTCTATTGAGTGAAAACACCGTTATAATTTTTCTTATAAAATAAGAGCAACATAATTGAAATTTTACATGAGAAATAAAACCAAAATTTTTAAAATGTGAAGGAGAATATATATAGGTGACTTATGCCAAGACACACTCGCACCAAATTTTTTTTTACTTCTCTCTAACTCTATATATTGCATTTGTACATTGGTACATCCAGAAGTTATATTACTGGAGTATAATAGCGTCTTATTATCCGTCCTATTTTGGCAAAGAAAGCAAAAAAATAAATTACAAAAAAACACTTAAAAAGTATGTGCTTTATTACTTGTGAATATTCTTCTATATTGGAAACAAAATGCTGACACTGTCAATGACTTTTGGTTTATGGTTAATGTTAGCCAGCGAAGAGCAAACGTTGTCTATGCCAAATTACCAATTTTGTTAAAATCTTGCTTTTTACTAACTCTTATTTTTCTTAACACTTTTTCAATCAAAATAGATTTTGAATAATTGAATTAATAACTCTCACATATCGAAAAAAGATACTGAAGAAAATTATGCGGTATTAATAACTCTTTCATATTTACCTTTCGATTTTGAATTTATGCTTAATTTTTATCTTTTCTTGGTCAACGTAAGTAGATTTTGATGAAGGGGAAAAAAAAAACAAAAAACAAAAAAAAGAAGACCTAACCCCCCTTGCGGAAGAAAAAAAAAATCAAAATTCCCCCTTTTTTAAGAAATTGAAATTGAAAAGAAAAAAAAAAGTTAATCATAACAACTAATGACTAACGAGGGTGTTTGTTAAGAAATGGTGAGACCTAGTGTTTTTGTGTGGAGGGATGAAAAGGAGGAACAATAAGGATATTGAATGGATGAAAAATGTGAATGATAGAGAGGAATATTAGAGTCTGTCATGTTATTTGGCAAGAATTACTGAAAGTTGAAAGATGGGCGATGATTTTTTATCCTATAAATAATTACATTGTTAATTTATACAATTCGTTAATATAATTATTGTGTCCTCTTTGGTCCCTTCTAACTAAATAATAAATTAAGTATCTCCTTTCATCGGATTCAAATCTTCTATCTAATTTGTTATGTTTTAAATGGTGTCTAACCAATATCCCGTCATTTTAAAAAGTTTGAAATGCTTTATAACCGATTTTTTGAACACTTAAATCTAGCTTCATTTAATGATATGTGAAAATATAATTGATTAGACATTATTTAAAACATCAAAATTGGCCGCATCCTCTCCATCTCTCCCAACAAACCAAACACATTCTTAATCTTCAAGGTGTTGCCTCTAATATTTTGTGAAGTCTTATTGAAGAACGACATTGTTGCTCCTCGTCGTGCACTTCAATCGTTGTGAGGATTAGGTCTGGGTTTCTTTTTCTTTTTACAATATTTAACAATTAATACTTCAAACTTGGTTTTTTGCTTTTTTTTAACGAAAATTAGAATGAGTGACCTTTTTTAGTCACATAATATAATGGATGACCCAACTTTTTTTTTTTTCTCATTTTGTAAAATGCCCGTTTGTCATTTTTTCAGATTTGATCGATCAGTAATTGACTATAAAATTTGGTGATTTACGTTATGTATTGACTAAATAAATTATATTATGTGACAATTACTGATTGATCATTTAAAAAATTTGATTGATCATTTTAGAAAAAATGGCGGAAGTTTTATCATGTTTTTAAAATGAAAAAAAAGTATCACAAGACATTTTTTCGTCCAAAAAATAAGGATTAGGAAGCTTGGACAAAATAAATGTTTTGATGTTGGGAAACTTATGAATTAAAATTGTCTAAACAAGAATGCACAACATAATAATATAATAGGCAAAAGAGTTTTTGATATTATTTGTAAAACACACAACCTATTTACGGAATATAGGAGCATAAGGAGATATGCAATAAAATGAAAGAAACTTTATGCAATAAACTGATTTTGATTTTTAAGAGTTCGAATTATCTCACCCCCAATTCAAAAGGAAAAAAAAAAAAATGTAAAAACAAAAGGTAGATTTCAATAAAAATTGAAGGGGGTCATCGAGGGAGATCTCCAAATTTCAGTGATTCACTAACGGTGATTGGAACCTTTCGCTTAGGAGATCGTGATCCCTCGTGATGTACGTGGTTGGGGAGGTGCTTGAGGTGGCTGGGCCTGGGGGTCGTGACTCCACGGAGGCGGCCCACACCTCTGCCTAACGGTCGTTGGAGGGGGATTTTAATTTTAACTTTGATTTTTTGTATTTTTTTTTTGGTTAGGGTAGATTAGAATAGGTCATTGATCTGTAGGTTAGTTATGGTGGGTGTAAAAACGTAGTTGTTGGGTTGGTGAGAAAGCCCAATGAACAGCTCGAACAAGAGAGGACAGTGGGTCTCCATGTTTGGTTAGGTGAACCAAAAAAAAAAAAAAAAAGAAAAAGCCCATTAAAATTCACCTGCGTTCAGGCTCTCAATCATATCGAACTTCTTCAGATTTGATCAGAGCACTCTCTTGAAACTCTCAAACTCCTCGAAAACGACTTCTCTTTTTTATCTAGTACATTCACTAACTTTTGTCAGATCTGCCGATTAACCTGTATCTGCTTCTTCTCTTTAAACCTCTCTCTCTCACCCAAAAAAAAAAAAAAAAAAAAAAAACATTGCTCTTTGGGTTTCAATGGAAGAAACCCAGAAATCCCATCTCCCTGTCTTTCTGTTCATGTTTGCCGCCATCTACCTCCTGGCCCGATTCGTCGTGTTCCGGAGCTGGAGCCCCAAGACCCGACCCGAGGCATCGAGCTGCCTGATCTCCCTCGCCCACGGCACTCCCGCCGTCGTCCTCGCCGTCGGCGCCGTCCTCTCCGACAACATCGGATTCGCCTCACCAAACACGGCGGCGCAGAACCTCGTACTCGACTACAGCATCGCTTACTTCCTCACCGACCTCCTCCACTACCTCGTCTTCTTCCCCTCCGACGTTCTCTTCATCGGCCACCACCTCGCCACCCTCTTCGTCTTCCTCACGTGCCGCCACGTGGTCTCCCACGGCGCCTTCGCCGTCCTCTCCCTCCTCATCCTCGCCGAGCTCACCAGCTCCTGCCAGAACGCCTGGACCCTCGCCG
This sequence comes from Ficus hirta, assembly GCA_038430175.1. NCBI lineage: Eukaryota > Viridiplantae > Streptophyta > Magnoliopsida > Rosales > Moraceae > Ficus > Ficus hirta. Next base: position 26,495,688 of record CM076591.1, on the reverse strand, counting down.
GCGCCCGCCGCTCCGACGTCGTCTTCGCCGCCAAGCTCCACCGCCTCCTCTCCCCTCCCTTCTACACGCTCTACTCACTCGTTCGCGGCTTCGCTGGCCCTTACTTCCTCTACCAGATGGCCGCTTTTTACCTCAGCGGAGCCGCCGACACCGTCATTCCCCGGTGGGTCTGGGTTTCTTGGATTGTCGTCGTTTTCACCGCCATTTCGGTTAGTATTCTTTGGATTACCAATCTCTGGGTTGAGTTATACCGAGAAAGAACTGGCAAATTGGAGAAGAAAACTAGCTGAAAAATGACTCAAAATTTTGCCTTTTTTTTTATTTTATTAAACACTAATCCCTATTGCTAATCAGTGATTAGAATAATGAGGGTGGTGAGTTTAGCTTTAGATTTAGATAGGTTTTTCCAGATTTCATGTATCAATTTGCAGGAAACTGGAAAATTTGTCAGAAAGAAAGCTGTTTTGCTTTACTAAATTCATTTACCTTTTTCATCTTTTTAAGTCCAAAATATGTGCATATATTGTATGTAATTGTTCAATGGAGTGACAAAAAAGCAAAAGCGAATTTAGCTTCTTTTTGACGATATCAGATTGTACAACATTGTATCTCGTATTATTCAGGACACGGAATTTGTTTGGGTCCAATCTTTTTGTGTTTTAGAATTACACTTTTTGTGCGGGGAAGACAATTTTAAAATTATAAAGTACGCTTTCAAATATATTCATATGCAACAACATTCAACATATGGCACCTGCGCAGGAGAGCAGGTTTATTCTGTGATGGTACATGATTTTTTTATTTTTTATTTTTCCCTTAAAGGAGACAGAAAATGAGTTTAAATTGGATTTGACAGCGATATCCATCTCTCTTAAGAGTAAAACTGGTAGTTCTTGGCCTGAAGTATGATTGATCTCAGCCCTCCAATAGGTGATAGAATCATCAGCATAAGCCCCAGTATGATGCAAATCTGAAATTGACGAGGCCAGAGTTACACATCATTGTTTTGATCTCTACTTGTATAAGACGGTAACACGTTGAAGCGGGATGCGTAACATGATATTTATTTTATATAACATTAGTGTTGGAGGTGTAATAGCAAGAAACATATACCCTTTACATCGTCGTTGTTATGTTAAACTTCGCATTTTTACATGTTACGACTTAGGCGAAAATTGAAGACAGATCGAACAATATTATCAGAGTAGAAAAAAGTTGTTCGATTTGCAACTTACCCAGTTGACACACCAAGACAAGCTGAACGTCTTTGGTTTGTAGATGGCAAGCCACATGATGCAAGGAAGCTGAAAAATGAATAAGCAGTTAATGTATGGTTATGAGAATTTCTGCGGTAGCCTAGTCGGATATTTTTTGAAAAAGAAATACCTTTCCCGTTTTAGAACATATCAGATTTCAATCAAATTTTGTAAATGTACATATATTTTTCTTCTCAATCTCAAAAACAGCAGTATTGATACTTTAATCCGACCATAGAAGGAATAGATTTGGGCTTACGAAGTAGGTTGTTGGGGAGAAAGCAAATCCTCCGAAGAATCCCAGTAGACCACCAAAGAAAGGAAACGTAATAGCAATGAAAAATGTGAATGCTGAAACCAAAAGATGATATGAGATTAATATATAATACATATAGATATAGATATAAACACATATATTTCGAGTGTGCTTGTACATACCAACGTATGAATTCCTTGAAATGAAACGGAGGTACCAAGTGGGCCGAAAATGCAGTTTCTTCACCAACACTGTTTCGATCATGTCGAACACTGGCATTGCATATAGCTAAAACAACATAGATCAAATCGAACATTCTATTAAAACTTCCGAACACAGAGAAGAGAGAACAGCGAAAATTGAGGAGTCTGATCTTATGTTGGAAAAAAGAACTGAAAGGCTTTACCTGATAGCTTCCAATGACATGGACAACAACAAACATGTTGGCTGCTATGATAAGCCATTTCGGTTTCTCTAAGGAGATTAGGATGTTGTCTTCAACTTTGTCACCGAAAACGTAGTAGCCGATGAGCGCGACCGGGAAATAACACAAGGCCACGACTAAATAGGCGAGGACCACTCCTCTCCACATAGGACGTTTGGATGGCTTCTCTGGGGTTGATGGAATCGTTGCCTGAATCTCCAAAACCACGTTATGCCCTGCGTAGGCGAAAGCTACATCTCCCAAGGCACTGAGGAAGTTAAAGACCGCTCCTACGTCACTCGACGCTCTCCTGCCGTACGTAACATCGTGCTGAACACCCTTGTGGACAGAAGCAGTCCATGCAATGGTAGAATAACTGCAGACACAATCACAACATTAGTATTGTGCTTTTACAAGGAGAAGAAGAGAAGTAAAAGTTCTAGCTCCAAGTTTCTATTTGGCTAATATGAATAATTTTTTTCAGCAATTAAGTAATACAAAAAGATAAAATACAACAAAGAAAGAAGATTGTTTGACAGATATGTTGAATACCTCAAAGACATGACTGCGGCGGCTAAAGAGACGCCGGAGATGGAGTTAAAGTTGGGGAGGTGGGCGAGTACAAAATGAGGAGAAGCAAAGATAAGAATGAACTCGGTGAGGCTGATTGAGTTGCAGCCACCACATACCGTGTGGTAAACCTTCTGAAGAGATTTTCCTCCGGTAACCATATAGACAATGTCCACACCAACTTCACAAATTAGCTGTTGAGGCACCACAATCCACAGGCCAAGCTTTTCGCCGAAAGCGTGTTGTCCTAGCTCATGGTACCTGTCGAACCGTTTCCCCGGTACCATCTCGTGCATCTCAACCATTTGCCATAGAGTGAAGAGAGTGATCACCCATGACAGTATCAGGATGACTACTCCAGGACCCCTAAGATTGAGAAAAGAGAGAGAACCCTTTTTGAATAGTGAAAATTTAAGAGCAATTGATAGTAGAAAAATTGCGAATATTGATTTCTAGTTATAGCTTACCACCCAAGCTGCGACATCGCGAAAGGAAGACTTAGGACGCCGGCTCCAACCATGGCGGTGACGTTGTGGAAAGCTGCGTACCACCATTTTGCATTCCTTGATGAAGTAATTGGAAGCCAATCATCAATATCCTTTTGCCTCTCCAAATATCCGAAACTTTGCTGCTCTGACAGTTCATCTTTCTGTAATATACATGTAACTTCATCTCTAAGCAAATCCAGATTCTCACAACTACTTCAGTGATTCAAGGCAACTAAACCATATGTTCGTTTTGATTAGTTCCAACTAACTTTTTTTTTTTTTTTAATAAAAAAAAAAAAAATCTAGAATAAGGATTCAAATAGGCTTACGATGCCGTGGTTGTTGGCAATTGGATCTGTATTTCTGTTGATGTGGATATCAGACTTTTGATCGGTAAAATCTTGACTTTCCATAAAAGCGAAGTTCACTTCAAATTTCTCGAAGAAATGAAGACAATAAACATACAATATGCCTGAAGAAAAATCATATGAAGGAAAATAGTTCAATAGGGAATAGTCGTTTTAACTAAGGTCTTGAGCTCGTCTCCTCTGTTTGATGTTCTTCCTTAGGTGGAATATATCGTTCGGCCTTCATGTTATACAAGGACTATATATATTTGTATTTATTGATTCACGTATATATAATAAATTTTTTTTTGACAAACAAAAGGACATAACCCGAGAACAGAAAATTTTCGGATCATCCAAGACACTGAAGCGAAATTTTCGGATACTTTATATAAGGTATCACTAGTGGTGAAAGTTGGAAATTTAGTTGGATTCCTTTGTATTATTAGAAGATGGTTCTTGCTTATTCCTTTGATGGTTAAAAATTATCAAGGATGTAAAATAAAAAAAAACATTTCTCCTGACATACGACATTTGTATGAATATAGGATTAAAAATGTTTGCCGTCCTTGTGACAGCAAAATCTTGAAATATAGTTTTTGTAAGTTTGTAACTTTGTGCTGGCCAAAACTCTTATAAACATTCTACTTCTTGTATTCACATTATACTGTGAGACAATAACGTTTGAATACTTTATAGTTTTCTTTATCTGAGTCCTGTATGCAGTCATAATAATTGTTACTGTAAAAATAAATAGCTCACAAACAAGGTAAAAAATCGCAAAGATTCGAAAAAGGGAAAATGGTAAAATTGAATAATTTGGTTTGGGATGATAGGAAAAACTAGTATTTCACACAAAGAAATATTTAAACATAGTATTATATTATATAAAGAAGGCCTTGACCAAGCTTCCTTGAGTCTATTACTTTGCAATTTGCAATAATAGCAAGTAGTTGACCAAGAATAAACTACTTCAAGAGTAAAACTTGTAGTCCTTGGCTTGGAGTATAATTTGTCTAAGTGCTCCAATTGGTGCTAAAATAATCAAAAGCACACCAAGTATGATGCAAATCTGCAATTAACCAACCAACTCGTGAGATTAACCGGAATCAAAAGGTGAAAAACAAATGAAAAAAATAATTAAAAAAAAAAAAAAGTGAAACACAAAACTAAGGCGATCGAACTTACCCAGTTGGTCCACCAAGATAAGCTGAATTTCCTTGGTTTGTAGATGACAAGCCACATGATGCAGGGGAGCTGAAGATATAATTACTAAGCAATGAATAACTCAAAAATCTTGTAGAATAACAATTTACTTATTAAGTCAAAAATTATTGTGTTTATGATTAAAAATATGTATATATATATATATATATATGTGCTTACGAAGTATGTTGTTGGGGCAAGAGCAAATCCTCCGAAGAATCCAAGAAGACCACCAAAGAAAGGGAAAGAAACGCCAACGAACATTGTGAAGGCTGAAACAAAGAGCTCGTAAAAAAATGAATTCTGTCGCGATTTTCAATTATTTAAATTTCTATGATCGTGCATAAATTGAGAATATTTACCAACATATAGGTTACGCGTAACGAAACGAAGCATGAAGCTGGGTCTAAAGTTCAACTTCTTTACCAGTACCGTTTCTATCATGTCAAACACCGGCATTGCAAAAATCTGAAAAGCCATGGAGAAAAAGACGTGCCAAAATTGGAGTATATAAAGTAAAAAAAGAAAGAAAAATAGGAACAAAACATGAAGAATTTGACATAACATTACCTGGTAGCCTCCAATAACATGTACAACTACAAACATGTTAGCCATTGCGATTAGCCAGGCGGGTTTCTCTAACGTGATAAGGACGTTGTCTTCGACTTTGTTGCCAAAGATCCAATATCCAATTAGAGCGACGGGGAAGTAGCACAAAGCCACGACTATGTAGGCGGCGATGACTCCTCGCCACATTGGTCCTTTTGAGGGCTTCTCAGGGGTGGACGGAATAGTTGCTTGGATCTCAAGGACCACATTATGCCCAGCATAGGCAAAAGCTACGTCTCCGAGTGCGCTGAAGAAGTTGAAGATGTTTCCGGCAGTGGTCTGCGCTTTGTGGCCATAGTTCACATCACTCTGCACGCCCTTGTGTACTGAAGCTCCCCAAGCAATGGTAGAGTAACTGCAAAACAATTATGCATCATATCTCTATGCTTAGGGTTCCTTAATATAAAATTTTTCTTCTTCATAAAATTTGTGTCTAACAAAATATTTATCCACTGTATACTAATTAATAGTAAACTTTGTTAAAGACATTGCTATATAGGTTTTATAGATAAATGTCGTGTTACACCCCTTATTTCTACATATTACTATGTTTGATCTGTCAAAAACCCTAAAAACTTGTGAAAAGAAATAGGTTTCAGTTTGAGAGAAAACACTCATTAACACAGAAAATAATACCCTAAAAGCATGTTAGTTCTAAACTTTATGTCACCATCCTAGCTAGACTATTGAAAAAATAACAAGTAAAAATAGGGATGAAAGTCGGTTGGTTCGGTTCGGTTCAGTTCGGTTTTTTATTGTAAAATGACTAAATGAGAACGACTGACCACAAGGACATAACTGCAGCAATCAAAGAGACAACAGAGATGGAGTTGAAGTTGGGAAGGTGGGAAAGCAAAAATTGAGCACTGGCAAATATCATGATGAAGTAAGTAAGCTTGATATCTTTGCAGTTCGGGCACACGGTGTCATGGAACTTCTTCAGCGATTTCCCACCGGTGACCATATACACAATGTCTGTACCAACTTCAACCACAAGTTGTTGAGGCACCACAATGTAGAGACCAAGCTTTTCTCCGAAGGCGTGCTGCCCGAGTTCATGGTATCTGTCGAAACGCTTCCCCGGAACCATCTCATGCATCTCAACCATTTGCCATAGAGTGTACCATGTGATGATCCATGACAGCACTAGAACCGCCACCCCGGGACCCCTAAAGATTAGGCGAAAATTAATGTAAATTCGAAGGTGTCATGTATAGGGAAAAAATAAATAAATAAATAAATAAAACGTTACACGCACCATCCAAGCTCGGACATGGCATAAGGAAGACTGAGGACACCGGCTCCGACTATGGCCGTGACGTTGTGGAAGGCGGAGTACCACCATTTTGCATTCCTTGAAGATGTAACTGGAAGCCAATCATCAATTTCCTTCTGCCTTGCTAGTTTTTCATCAACCTAAAAGATTATTGACCCTTCATTTTCATAAAATTAGCGGGAACAAAAATAGTAGCCTGGTTCTAAATGCATGAATATGGTTGAAAATTCATAGTCCGCCGCAGTCTTCTTTATTTGTATTAGGGAATTCAAACAGTAATCCCAAATTTTATATAGTAATGAATCATCATCGTTTCAACCGTGGATGCATTATCTTGTTCTTAATTGACATGATAATTGTGATAGAGGGTAGCTTAGTAAATTCAATGTTTGATATAGTTGATTGGACAAGTTAATTGATTCGGATCCACGTTACTCGATTGATTTGACATATAAAAACCACAAATTTGGATCAATTAGTTATCGTGAATCCTTTTTAATTCACCTATATAATCAACCATCCAATATTCATTTTATTAAATTATTCTCTGCTCACCTATCATATGAGCCTCATCAGCTTCATTCTGTTTTATTTTTTTAAAATGTTTTTATCCTAAAGGAACGAATGATACATCATTCTATAAAATCGGATGTCAATAGTGTTACATTTAATTTTTAAAGTTCAAAATGAGATACTTATCTCTTGTGAATAATATTACTCTACATCATTGAATGCGAAACAATATTATTTTTAAAATCTCAGGATTGGTAGCTAGGGAACCTAAATGGCTATATTGTCAATATGCCTACTTTCTCAGTTACCAAACGGAAAGGAAAAAGGAGCTCAACAACTTATGCGTTTGGTGTTAAGGTTTGGATTATAGAATTTGAGTTTGGATTATTTATGCGTTTATCAAGGTGTTTGAATTACTTGAGTTAAAAAATGTATAAACTTGAAATATATTCGGGGAAAAAAAAAATAACATGAAACTTGTTTTATTCGTCTCGAAATTCTATCATAGAATTCTGACATTGATATAGGGTAGAATCACAAATATTCATAAACTGCATTACTCTAAAACAGAGAAACTCTACATGTTTGGAAACTCTACACGTGTTTTCATGAGTAATTAAGTTCAAGTTATCAATGTGTATTTAAAGGATGTTTGTAACAGCCGGTTCACATGCTCTTTGGAAAAAAATACTGTCCATCCGACAAATAAACAAAGTTTTTTTTGTTTTCTTTTATATTGGCATAAAATTACCGAAATTTGGTATTAAAAAAAGAATAATTTAGGAAAAATAGTAATCCTCTATTCCAAAACCAGGGGTGCCCATTCTGTCATCCATGATCATCAAAACCCAAAGGTCTCAAAAAAAAAAAAAAAAAAAAAATTATAGTCAAAGAAAGTATTTTGTTTACAAGGAAAGATTCCATTCCCTTTCATGGAACAAAAGAAAACGGCAAAGAAAATTATACTTCATCATCTCTACATATAAGTAGATGATAAGAACCTCAGGGGAAAAAAAAAAAAAAAAGAAAACTAAAAAAGCTAGATGAATAATAATTGAAATAAATTTTTTTTTATTTACTGCTATTTACTTTGTATATCTCTAAAATCCATTATTTATTTTAATTATCTACAGCTTAAAAATGCTGTTTCATTCTTTTTCCAAGAGAAAAAGGTATGATTTACACCACAATGAAAAGCCAACATGATGTGAATCCATAATATTTAAGATTTATGTGGTTTTAGGCATAATCTACGATAATTTACATCTGATTCTATGAGGAGGTGAAGAGTTTAAATTTTCGTAAGTTTAAAATAAAAATTTAAGATTTATCCCTTTTTTTTATTTTTTTATTTTTATGTAGTAGTAATGTCTCTCCAATCTGTGTTATCATCAACACAATTTGTTTGTGCATTTAATTTTCAGCATTTTATATTTAGATATATATATATATATATATATATTAAACTTTGATTATTGTACTCAACTCGAAAATTCCTCAATGAATCTGTTGAGTGGAAAATTTTGAGATGAGTAGATCCTATCACAAATTATGGATTGATTTCTTTGAAAGAAACGAAACTACCAAACGGACAAACAAACAGAAAACAATGTTCCCAAAAGACTCATGCATGAGAACGGGAAACGGCATTTAAAAAAAAAAAACAAAACAAAACAAGACAAATGAAACGACAAAGGCATGTCCGAAATGCATAGCTATATCTTCAACATGTTTGAAAAGATTTTTCAATAGTTTAGAGAGAGAGAGAGACTAACATCAGTTGGGGCATTACTGTTCCGACTGTTCTGAACTCGAGTCCCCATGGCTTCTATTTGACAGAGAATCAGAGAGTGTTTAGCACCTTGTTTTTAGACTAGTATTGTATATTCATATTCTTTCAACCCATAATTTCTAAAAAAATAAAAAAAAATAAAAAAAAAAAGAAGAAGAAAGGAAAAGGGGAAAAAAAACTGAAACTGACAGTCTGACAGTGAATCAATGATACATGTATTAGTCATTAAAATAGGATATGATTCATTTCCAACCGTGGAAGCAAAATATTTTTCCTTTTTTATTTTTATTTTTATTGACAGCAATAAATACGTATTAGAGACATATCCAAAGTTTGATTTGCATACAAGGGCTATATATTTCAAAAAAGAAAGAAATTCACACTTTCCTAATCAGAGTGATTAATTAGGTGTTATATATGGAAGTTGTTCAAGGTTCACCAAAGAAAATAGAATTAAATTATACAACAAACTAACTAGAGATTTCAGTTTCAAAAAAAAAAAAAAAAAAAAAACTAGAGATTTCAAAATGAGCCAGACTCGGAGGGGCTGATACGAGCACGATATGCTAAAAAAATGAGCAAGACATTATTCTTAAATAGGCTCAATCTAGAATGTTTTATTAAGTGGGCCATGCTTGATGTGATTTATGGATACAAAATACACTAGGGGCATTGGCATGTTAAGGGCCTTACATGACAAGCAGTGACGGAGCTAGAAAATTTTTTCACATTAAGCGTGTATTAAACAAAAAATTTAAACCAAAACTATAATGTTGAAATCTTTTATGATCATTTATCAATTTGTATCTTCGGTTTTCTTTTTTCTAAATCAACTAACTTTATAATAGAGTTCAATTTAATTTTAAAGTTTTATAATAGAGTTCAATTTAATTTTAAAGTTTTAAGTTCAAAAAATTGTACAATTAATAAAATATATACTAAATCTTGAATGTCAGTATTTCAAAATTAAAAATTTGAGTGAAAGCTAGAGATGCTAATCAAGGGGCGAAGAGATCCTCCTCATCAATTGCCAAACTATCTTAGAAAAAAACATTGATTTGTGATTGTCAATATTATTTGACGATAATTTCACACTTTATTTTGTGATAAAATATAGAGTTCGAATCTTCTTCCTCAATTGTTAAAATATCTTGTGAGTAAAAAATAACAAAAAGGAGAATTTAAAAATCATGACTCATGATAAACTATTGAATTTCGTGAGAGAAAACAAAAATATTGAGATATCCCATCTCTGCTCCAGAATAGTAAAATGGTAAAATTGAAACAAATTGCTTAACTTAGTAAGTGTGGATAGGCAAAGCTTATATTTCACACGTGTAGGCATACATACAAACAAGCACTCCAAGAAACAGAAACAGAAAATAAAAAGTTCAAGAAGGCCTTGGCTAAGCTTCCTTGAGTCTATTCCATTCAATAATTTTTCTTTGCCTAGACAAGCAAATACATATTTCACAACAAGTCTACTTCTTCTTCTTCTTCTTCTTCTTCTTCTTCTTGTTAAGAACTGGAAACTCTGCTTGAGTTTTGTTCTGCCCATGATTTAACTTGTTGTCATCACCATTCTCTGCCTTTTTTTTCGACGAAATTGCTAACGGATGCCTCAAATTTACAGCCCGTTTGCTCAAGAGAGACAACTTAAGAGTAAAATTTGTAGGTCTTGGCTTGGAGTATGATTTGTCTAAGTCCTCCAATTGGTGATAAAACCATCAAAAGTACACCAAGTATGATGCAAATCTGCGATCAATTAACCAACTTACGTGAGATTAACGGGAGTCAAAAGGCAAAACACACACACACAAGCGCGCGCGCGCAAAACTAAGGCGGTCGAACTTACCCAGTTGGCACACCAAGATAAGCTGAATTTTCTTGGTTTGTAGATGGCAAGCCACATGATGCAGGGGAGCTGAAGATATAATTACTAAGTAAGGAATAACCCGAAAATCTTGTAGCATAACAATTTAATTACGAAATCAAAAATTAGTAGTGTTTATGATAAAGAATGTCCTTACGAAGTATGTTGTTGGGGCAAAAGCAAAACCTCCAAAGAATCCAAGAAGACCACCAAAGAAAGGAAAAGTAATGGCAATAAACATTGTGAAGGCTGCAACAAATTAAAGAGGATTCTTCTTATCAATATAAATTCTATGACAAATTATTACTATTTTTTTTCACTTTCGAATTATGCATTATTTAAGACTAGTTGCTTACCAACATATATGTTACGTGTTATGAAACGAAGCATGAAGCTAGGCCGGAAGTGCAACTTCTTCACCAGTACAGTTTCTAACATGTCAAACACCGGCATTGCGTAAATCTGAAAAGCCACAGAGAAAAAGAAGAGCAAAATCAGATGAGTACGAAAGAAACAATGAACAGAACATGAAGAATTTGACATAACATTACCTGGTAGCTTCCAATAACGTGTATGACAACAAACATGTTAGCCATTGCGATTAGCCAGGCGGGTTTCTCTAACGTGATAAGGATGTTGTCTTCGACTTTGTTGCCAAAGATCCAATATCCAATTAGAGCGACGGGGAAGTAGCACAAAGCCACGACTATGTAGGCGACGATGACTCCTCGCCACATTGGTCCTTTTGAGGGCTTCTCAGGGGTGGACGGAATAGTTGCTTGGATCTCAAGGACCACATTGTGCCCAGCATAGGCAAAAGCAACGTCTCCGAGTGCGCTGAAGAAGTTGAAGACATTTCCTGCAGTGGACTTGGCTCTGTAGTCATAGTCCACATCTTTCTGAACACCCTTGTCTACTGAAGCTCCCCAAGCAATGGTAGAGTAACTACACAAAAATTATGCATTTCAAATCTCTCTGCTTATAATTCTTCAATTAAAATTTTAAAATATGACAAAGTACTTAAAACTAGGACTGACCTCAAGGACATAACTGCGGCGGCCAAGGACACACCGGAGATGGAGTTGAGGTTGGGAAGGTGGGAAAGCACAAAGTGAACGGAGGCAAATATCATGATGAAGTACGTCAACTTGAATTTTTTGTCTTCGTGCCCGCTCACGGTGTTGTGGAACTTCTGGAGCGATTTCCCACCGGTGACCATATACACAATGTTCACACCAACTTCAACCACAAGTTGTTGAGGTACAACAATGTAGAGACCAAGTTTTTCTCCGAAGGCGTACTGTCCGAGCTCATGATATCTGTCGAAACGTCTCCCGGGAACCATCTCATGCATCTCAACCATTTGCCATAGGGTGTACAATGTGATTATCCATGACAGCACTAGAATTGCCACCCCAGGACCCCTAAAATATATATATATATATATATATATATATCAAAATGTTCATTACTAAACTGTTTATGATTTTGGGAATTATAATAAAAAAATTTAATAACAAAAACTTTAGCCGCACCATCCGAGCTCGGACATGGCATAAGGAAGACTGAGGACACCGGCTCCAACCATGGCCGTGACATTGTGGAAGGCAGAGTACCACCATTTTGCATTTCTTGAAGATGTAACTGGAAGCCAATCATCAATTTCCTTCTGCCTCGCTAGTTTTTCATCAACCTTAATAATTCACCATTTTTGTTAGTTTAAAAAAAAAACAACCACATGAAGAGCCTTCAGTTGCATGTAAGCATGGTTGAAATTTCAAAATTAGCAGTTTTGTTAATATGATGGGATGGACTGACTCAAAAAGAGATCAGATATTTATTGTAAATTTGAGATAAAGAAAATAATAAAACATATTAATAGTGTATGATACCACCACTCACAGATTAGACTATCCCTAATTTCAAAAGAGATCAGGGTGGGATTGAGTCCAACCCCTATCTCTTCTGGAGCCGGGGTCTCGGATTCCCCCAATCATTGATTTAGGCACCGTTTTGAATCTTAGTATCCGGTATATGAGGAACCTAGTTCACTAGAGGCTTGTCAAATTGTCGACCAATGAGTTGTCAATAACACTATACATGTCTCTGTGTGTGTGTGTATATATATATATATATATATATATATGCATAACTTGCAATTATACGGGACCCATAATGTTGGTTGAGTAACTGGTGGAACTTCTCTGTCTCATTCTAAATGCAGATCCAGCCCATACTAGAAAACGCGGACGAAAAGCCACCAATCGTCTTTTTCTACACGCAAATCTTTTTCGTCCTCATTTAATTGTCACTGTTTGAGATTTAAAATATCTCCTCAAATTTTTCTATTTGAAAATAAATTTTATTTTCGATCACTATAAAATATATAAATGTAAAGAAAGGAAATCGAGTTCCTCCCTACAACTTCAATTTAGCATCCCAGAATTCTGACATTGATGTAGCATGGAATGGAATCTTTTATTTTTATTTATTACTTATTTTTTATGATATAAAATCTATATAATTAAAAAAAACTATAATTTTTATTTATTAAAGAGAAATAAAAACATCATTTAAATTCCTTTAATTCCACCAGATCAACTAGATTATGGAATCACAAATCAGGAGCGCATATATCCTATGATAGACATTTGTGCAACAATTTGTTATCTCAGATACAATAATACGTTTGATGTTCAGATTAAATTTAAAATAAAATAGAATTTTTAAATTAAAATTTATTAACTTTTTAAAATTTAATTATAATTTTTATTGATTTTTTCAATAAAAATATTAAAAATCTGCTGTAAAATACATGAATTCAAACAAATGTAGGGGGTGTTTGGTGTATAAGTTAAGTTTGAGTTGAGTTGAGATTTTTAAGTTTGAATAGTAATTTTTGTTGACTTTTTCAGAAAAGACAAAAAACTTTTTCAGAAAAGATAAAAAACATGATGAAAAAAGTATAATTTAATTTAAAATAAGATGGAGAACCAAACACCCCCTAGACTTGGAGTTGATGAGTTACTGTATGGTTCAGTTATAAGTTCAAGAAGATAAATATCCAAATAAAAAAGAAAAAAGAAAAAATAAACGTCTATGTCTATTGAAAGAATACTCGGTTCACATGCCCTTAAAGTTCAAATTTTAGACACCGTATATAAATATATATATATATATATATATTTTTTGTAGATAATACTTAATGTGATTGTTGGTCTATGACTGTTATTTGATTATAAAAAATAAAAAATAAAAAAGAAAAAAGAAAGAAAGGAAGGAAGAAAGAAAGAAAAGTACAGCCAGCTAAAGAAAAGTACAACCAGCTAAGCTAATCGAAAAAAATAAGCAAAAAAAACATAAATAGTGGCGCCAAATCCTGTGTAAGATTCCTTAAAAAAATTTAAAAAAAGTCCTGGGAAAGACTTCCGTTTGCAAAATTTTATTGGTTAATTTCATTGCATATTTCCCGAACATAAAATATACCGAAATAAATAATTATTTAATTGATTGCACAATTTATGTGAATGTATGCATATCCATAGGCACGAACTATATAAATAATTAGAGGCCCATCCTGATTTGTCGACATACAAGGCCTTTAAAAATCCTAGTCAATGTTTGTTTCTTTATCATTAATTGTTTTTTTGTCCTTTTCAAAAAAATCCAATTTTGAATAGAAAATAAGAAAAATGAGGTGCCGTTAGAAGAAGATTGAGTTCACAAAGAGGTGATAGCCATGTTCATGAGTCACACTTTATAATCAACTATATTTTCTGATATTTTATTTAATCTAAACCTAAAAATAATTAAATAAATAAATAGTTGGAAAATTAAACTTGCCTTAGGCTCTACATGTACTTTTAAGAGAATCATATCAATATATCATTTTTTCCCTATGACTCCATTCTCTCTCTTTTTTTAATTATTTTTTTAAGAAAACGCAAAGAAAATATATTTCTTAGTGTCTTTTTGATTTGACGGTTAGAGTTAAAAATTTTAAATTGAAGTTAGTTGATTTTTTAAAAACTAGTTATAATTTTTATTGACTTCTCATAAAAAAAATAAAAATTAAAACGAAAAAATTGAATTGAAACTAATATATTATATAAAGGCTAAGTATTTATTATAAAAGATCAAGGACAAAAAGTAGTATAGAAATGATAATAAATAGCTAGGCGTTTAAAAAAAAGTTATACAAGTTCAAGAAAAAAAATATATATATATATCCCACTTGGTGCACAAGTTCATTTATGATAGGCGTTCGTGAACTCTTCTTTTTGAAAGGCAAGAATAGGAGACATACAAATTACAAATTACACCAAAAATTAGAGAAAGCCAACAATTTGAATTAATAATAATATTATTTTTTTAGCAAATAGCAGTAGTTATATGATCTCGATCTGAAAGTTAATTAAAAAAAATTTGTTTTTAATTATGTCTATTTTCTAAATTTCTCAGCTCCTGTTTTGATCTGTTTTCCCCTACTCTGTATTCTTAGCCTATGTTTATTAAGAAGGAAAGAAAATTAAAGAGAGATGAAAAAATGAAAATGAAAGAAAGAAAAATAAGAGAGAGAAAATATTTTATTTTTTATTTTTATTGTTTGGTATAATAGACAGAAAGAAAATAAGAAGCGGAACTACCACAGAAACAAAAAAAAAAAAAAAAGTTATATGTTCCTAAAGATTATGCATTGGAAAACACCATTAAAAAGCAAACAAAACGACAAATTACGCATGTCCAAAATACACAGCCATATCTCCAAAATGTTTGGAAAGTTTTATCAGAAGCTTTTTTAGAGAGAGAGAGAGAGAGAGAGAGAGGAGAGAGAGACTAACATCTGTCCGGGGATAACTGTTCTGTCGACCGTTCTCATGAACTTGAGTACCCATGGCTTCAATTTTGCAGGGACTTTCAGAGAAGTCACAAACCGACGGAGAATCAGAGATATGTTTTTGAAAACAAAACTTAAATGGAACTGTGTCTTTTGCAGCTTGTGCTGGAGTAGTATTATTTATAGGCTGTTTATTAGACTGTAAGCCCTTTTTTTTTTTTTTTGTTTGACTTGTAAAGTCGAGACAAGGAAAAAAAAAAAAAAAAAATAAAGAAATAAAATAAAATAAAATAATCTGAAAATGACAACGATATATGCATTTTCGTCCATGTAAACAGGCTCATTCCGGAGAAATTTCCTCGAAGCGGGAGATTTTCCTCTTATAATGACAGCAACAAATGTGTATCAGTTATATGTCAATAACTTATTCATGTTAAAATAAATGCTTTTATTAGGGAAACTAATTTAATTAAATAATTAAATAATTATATAATGATAATATAGTGCTATTTGATGTGGAAGAACAGATGTTTTAAGTTTGAATATAGTGCTCAGGCATATTTATTGTTTAGTAAAATTTAATTGAATCATCGAATTGATATATATATATATATATATATAAAGTTGGGAAGTAGCACCAGCTGTAGCTCGCTCTCTCTTTGGGAGGCATCATAGGTGTCCCAATAATAATCTTAAGTGCTTTCCATTGAATTCGAAATTGGGACCTCCTATCTACTGAATTTGGGAATAAGTCTATATTTCGGTGCAAAATTAAAATTATGAAAGTGCAAATAAGAAAAAGTTGAGGGGGGCTACTTCCGAACCACCAGCCTATTGGGCAATTTGTTTTTTCGACCGGCGTGAGTTCGTGTCAATGCAACATTACCTGATCACTAGTTAATCTTCTCAATATCGATCCGTTTGTTGCTTAAAATACGCAATACTCCTAATATCCATGACTCTAAATTTGATGGTAAAGTGTGATCCTATCAACAAGAGAAACAATGTTTTAAAAAAAAGTGGTCCTTAATAAGTGCCTAACAAATAGTAGTAAAGAGTCTTTAATGCCTAATAACACAACTAAAAGGGCAAAGTGCGAAAACAATATTGTTTAGGGGTTTATTGGTGCTAATTACTCTTATATGTTTTATGAATAGTTATATATATATATTTCTTCCAATAGTAAAAGTTTAAGTTTACAAATTAGTGATTTTAAGTATAACCTAATAATGATTTTATGTTTGACTTCAATATAAGATGTATAGTTTAAATTCCTTACAAAATAAAAAAATAATAATAATAATAATAATAATAACTTAGAAGTCCCATAAACGAAGCATATTATGTGACTTCTACGAAATCGGGTGGGAAAAAAAAGGAGAAGAAGAAATTGTAATCCAAACAATAACCACTTGAGATGTGCCAAAATGGAGACATGAATTTTCTTCTTTAGCTTTCATCACAAATTATAAACGAACACATTGCAAAACTTTTACGTAGTTAGGTGAACAGGAGAGAGAGAGAGAGAGAGAGAGAGAGAGAGAGGAGAGAGTAATTCACGTACATTGATGGGTTTTCAATCGTTGAATCAAAAATTCAAAATTGTGCCAGCTCCATAAGTTGCACGTTGAAAATATTATCATTTTTTGTCATGCAGTTTGACAATTTTTTAATGCTCAGATTCTTTTTTCCCCATCATTTATATTATTAGTAAATATCTTGAGTACATAAACCATAGAAAGAAGGCTGTATCGTAATTCTACCCCTCCCAAAGGAAAAAAAAAAAAAAGTTCGTCGGAATGAAAATATTTGAATGAAAGAATTTAAACAGAAGCATTTGAACTATCATCTAAATTGAAAATATTTGAATAAAAGAATTTAAACAGAAGCATTTGAACTATCATCCAAATTGAAGTTTAGATGTTAACACTCCAAACAAAATATTTAAACAGAAATATTTAAATATATATTTAAAATTAGTTATCTAAAAAGATAAGAGAGATCTGAAAATGATATTTGGATGCTTCCAATTATGCCAATCAAACACGTATTTAGATGAAATATTCAGACATAATGATCCAAATATTAATAATGGTTGCCCCGAATGGAGGGATAGCTCGTCAAAATCACTAACGCAACTTGCAGTGCCGAATTACTTGGCAAGTCTCGTGGAAGGGAATCGTGGCCGTCTTACTCTCCAAAATGCTTGTACAATTCTTTCTACCCTCCAGCACTGAGCGCAATATTATCCACCCAATCCAAACTACATGGAGAAACTACTTTTTTGATCTAGATAAGATAGTTCGATGTCTAGTCGTTAGTTTTCTCGAGTAATTTAGCATTTTTTTTAAATACAATATTATTAGATTATATAGTTTTATATTTATTTATTATTTGTTTCTTATTATTATTAAATTTTTATATTTTTCAAGTTAGCCTATATAAATCTCTCTTAATGTATTATTTTGATTCATTGATTGGAATAAAAAATCCTAACTTTTTCTTATTCCCAAATTGATTATTGGTTTTCTACATGGTATCAGAGCCACTATCTTATGGTTTTTGTTAATCTTGTTGAAGAATATTTGTTTTCTGCAAAATCTTTTGCTGATCGAATTCCTCATTGATTTCTACTGGGGGGCACCGCCATCCGTACACGTCCATACAACAGCATCGGCTGCCATCCGTACAATGTCAGTACAAGAGCGTAACCGCCGTCTGTACAAGAGCGTCGTTTTTTTTTTTATCGTCCATACAGTCGCTATCTGTTTCTATTTGCTCGCTTCCACATGTCTTGATTGTTTTTTTGTTTGATTTCGCATCGCAGTATTGTTCTTTCTTGTTTGGTGATTATTGCCTCCTCCTTCATCGGAATTTGGTAATCAACAGTGGACCACCTTAATCAAATCCTGCAATGGTTGCACCGTCATTAGATCTATTTATGTTCAAGCAGTTTCAGAAATTTCTTGCCACACAACCACAAGCTAAGTCTGCTTTCTCTCATATAAGTTTGTCATCCTCTAGTCATTCAGGTATATCTTCTTCCTTGTGGGTCTTAGATTCTGGAGCTTCTCATCATATATCCCCTAATCTATCATATTTTGTTTCTTTCTCTCCTAATTCATTTGTGTCAGTTATAACTGTTGATGGTACTACTATGCCATTAGTAGGTGTTGGCTCGATTGTCACATCTTAAATGTCTCTTTCTAACGTTTATCATATTTCTAGTCTTACTTTAAATCTTATCTCTGTTAATTAATTGTGTGAGTTAGGATACTTAGTCTCTTTTTCTTCTTCCACTTGTTATGTACAGGGTTTGCAATCTTAGAAGCTGATTGGAAAAGCCTGTAGGCAGAGGGAACTCTATGTTTTAGATGAGCTCAAAGTACCACAAGTTACAGTTTCTAATGTGGACTTGTCATCTTTTCATCTAAATCGTTCGTCTTTTGATTTTTATTTATAGCATTCTCGTCTTGGTCATGTTTCAGCGTCTTGTTTACAGTTTTTAGCTTCTACAGGAGTACTAGGCAATTTAAAAACTCATGATATTTATGATTGTAGTGATTGCAAACTGGCAAAATTTTGTGCTTTACCATTTTGTAAAAGTTTTTCTTTTTATCTTGTACTATTTGATCTCTTTAATTCTAATATGTGGGGACCTTTTCCTGTGCTCATAAAGGGGGGTCGCGATATTATATTTCGTTTATTGATGACTGCACTCGATATTGTTGGGTTTATCTTATGAAGTATTGTTATGATTTTCTTACTATTGTCAATATATTCCGAGCTCTTGTAAAAACTCAACATTTAGCTATCATAAAGTATTTTCGTTGTGATTTGGGAGGGGAATTATACTTCTAATGATTTTCTAATTTACTTGCTTCCGATAGAATAGTTCACCAAACTTCTTGTACTGATACTCCGGATCAAAATGGTGTTACCGAAAGGAAACATATGCATCTTGTTGAAATTATCTGTTCTCTTTTGTTATCTTTTAGTGTTCCTAGTGAATTTTGAGGTGAAGCAATTATTACTGCTGCTCATTTGATTAATAGGATTCCAACCTCCCATAATTTAGGTCTGTTTCCGTTTGAAAAGTTATACAGATATGCTCCTAATTATTCTTCCTTATGTGTTTTTGGTTCCATCTATTTTGTCCTTCTTCCTCATGTCGAGCGTGGTAAATTATTATCGCGGTCTGTTAAGTACGTCTTTTTCGGTTATGGTGCAGGTCAAAAAGAATATCATGTATTTGATCCAGTTAATCAAAAATTATATGTCTCTTGTCATGTTGTGTTTCTTGAGCATATCTCATTTTTTTCTATTCCTGCTAGTTCTCATAATGCAACCAAGTTTGATCTCATACATATATATCCTTTCATTCTTGACACTGACACAGTCCCACAAACTGTTTCACAAGCACCTTCTTCATTTTCAGATAATATTTCTTACAGAATTTCCACTGATAGCTCAATGGATTGTGGTACTTTGGCTCCTGAAACTACCATTGCTCCCTCTCTTCCTACGGCTGCGCAATCACCTCCTGAGACTACGGCTCTTCCTCCTCATCCTCCTCACTCTATGCGTTCTTGTAAGTCTACTAAGCTATCAGATTTTGCTTACTCTTGTTATTCTAGCTCTTTCACTTCTTTTTTAGCTTCTATATATCATCTTCTGAGCCATTGTCCTACAGAGAGGCTATTTGTGATCCACTTTAGCAGAATGCTATGGCTGAAGAACTTACTGCTTTGCATCAGACACATACATGGGACTTGGTACCTTTACCACCACATAAACGAGCAATTGGTTATTGTTGGGTCTATAAAATCAAAATCAAGTCTGACAGTTCTATTGAAAGATACAAAGCTTGACTTGTTGCTAAAGGTTACTCTCAGGACTATGGTATGGATTATAAGGAAACTTTCACCCCAATTGCAAAAATTACTACTGTTCGCACTCTCATTGCAGTTGCCTCTATTCGTCAATGGCACATATCTCAGATGGATGTTAAAAATATCTTTCTGAATAGTGATCTTCATGAAGAAGTTTACATAGTACCTCCTCCTAATGTTTCTCATTAACCTGGTAAAGTCCGCCGGCTCAAAAAATACTTTTATGGTCTCAAACAGGCACCTCGAGCCCGGTTTGAGAAGTCGGTAATTATTTTGCTTGGCTTTCCCTTTAGTCATCATGATTCGACTTTGTTTATCAGGTGTACTGGTGCGGGTCATATTTTACTATCTTTATATGATGTTGATATGATTGTTGCTGGTGATGATGTTGATGGGATTGCAGCACTGAAGATTGAATTAGCTCGTTGTTTTACCATGAAATATCTGGGCTCACTATATTATTTTTTGGACATTGAGGTCACCTCTTCTCTGTAAGGTTATCTTCTCTCCCAATCAAAGTACATAGCATATATATTTGAGCGTGCACTCTTACTGATAATAAGATTATTGATATACCTCTTGAAACTAATGCTCGGTACTTTCTTTCTGATGGTACTCCTTTGCCAGATCCTAATTTATACGGCACTCTTTTCGGCAGCTTAGTTTATCTCACTATCACTCGACTAGATGGTTCATATAGTTAGTCAGTTTGTCATTGTACCTACTATAGTTCATTGGGCTACAGTTCTTTACATTTTGAGGTATCTTTGAGGCACTTAGGTTCAGAGTCTTTTACTTCCATCTACTTCGTCCTAAAAGCTACGTACTTACTCTGATGCTAATTGGGCTAGTAATCTAACAGATCACAAGTTCACCACTGGTTTCTGTATATTTTTAGGCGACTCTCTTATTTCTTGGAAGAGTAAAAAGCAATATGCTATTTCTCGATCCTCCATTGAAGCAGAATATCGTGCCATAGCTTCTACTACTTGAGAGATAGTTTAGTTACGTCAGTTGCTTGCCGATATATGTGTTTTTCTTCATCGACCTACTCCTTTATATTGTGATAGTCACAGTGTTATTCAGATTGCCTACAATTTAGTATTCCATGAGTATACCAAATATATTGAGATTGATTGTCATGTCACTCGACATCACTATCAACTTGACACCATCACATTGCCTTTCATTTCTTTTTCCATATAGATTGATGACATGTTTAACAAGGTACTTTCCGCTTCGCGTTTCTATTTCTTATTTGGCAAACTCTCAATGCAACTTGTAGTAGCATCGTGAGTTTGAGGGAGGATGTTAAATTATATAGTTTTATATTTATTTATTACTTGTTTCCTATTATTATTAGGTTTCTTTCTTTTTAGTATTAAGGATATATTAGTCTTTTTTATATATTTTTCAAGTTAGTCTATATAAACATCTCTTGATGTATTATTTTGATTCATTGATTGGAATTAAAAACCTTAACTTTCTCTTGTTCCCAAATTGATTCTTGACTTTTTACAGATATGAGTTGTATGGCTCCTACTTATATGAAAATAAAAGAATTCCTTTCAAATTCTCTCTTCTACCCGTTAAGTTAGTCCCACCAGGAAGCATGTCTGTCCAATAAATACATAGCATGAGCCCCAAACATCTTGGAGCACCAACAACTCAACAGTTCAACGCTCGTTTATGGACAATGCACATTATATATATATATATATATATATATATGTATGTTGGCCACCATTCACATTATTCTTTTGTGGTTCGACTAGATGGGTGGGGTGGTTTTCATGCAGCCAGCAAGTTGTTTAATGTACTAGTGAAGGGTGTGCAATATTAGTTGGAAATTAATTAGCAACCTAATTACATAATTAGGTAAATTAATTATATGTGAGATTCAAATTTAGGAGATGTCGCGTTTATATATCGTTTATCTATTTTTTTTTATTAGTATGATTATTTTCTTGATGTGAGAAAAACAACCTCGTCCAACGCACAATCGTTCCTCATTGACACTTAGCTTGTAACGTGGCACGCAATAAACTGAATATATAAACTAACATCCAATAAAATATAATGATCTTATTTTCCCGAGAATCTTTGGAAACATATAAATTAATCCTAACCGGCCGATTACTATTTTTTAGGACTTAGATTTAGATCAAGTACATAATAACAACCACTCATAAGTTTTATTTTTATTTATTAATTATTAATTTTCAATTTAGAACGAGAATATCTAAATTTTAGAACTTGTTGTGCACAAAGTCAGGTGTCGATTATATCGTTAGACTTGCAACTACATTTTTCTCCTCTGTGCTCTGAATTTAATACTCTTTTATTTAGTTTTTTTTTTAGCCGTTTAACTTTGAATTAACTACTTCATAATCAAGTGAACTCTAATGCGTTGCATGGTGTTCACATTTAAATTAAATATATATATAATATATATTATATTCGCCAAATAAGTTGCGTTCAAAACATATGATGTAAATGTTACACTTATCCTTAATATAGTGTTGCGTGGAAGGTATAAACTTGATTAATTGCCCACATGCATTGCTTATGCATAGAACATATATATATATATATATATATATATAAATGATCAAGTGAACATCACACACTAGGGATTGAATTTTCAAATTTTCCAGTACTGCTCGTCAATTAATATGACTTTGACCGCCGAAAAATTTTGTCGACACATCTATATAAAATATATATATATATATATATTTGTTATCGTTTTCTTCTTTAATTTCTTCTCTAGCTCTTTTCTTTTTATATAATACATGAAAAGAGATCTCTACACCTCATGAAAGCGAAAGAAAATTTACAGCGGAATATCGTTCACGACCTTTAAGCTTTAATTTTTTGTTGTTTAATTGTTGCCTAGTCAATATGCCTGATTTTGCCAGATGATTCCGAATTGTGACAGTTTTTTTTAATTCTTTTCGAATATTTTTTATGGGAGTGTATAGATAATAAACTGATAAAGACTGCTTTTGAGTTTATTTATTTAGTGTTGCAATGTATTGCGACGAATTAACTATACAATAATATTTCAACAGCAAATAAAATTATCTGAATAAGTACTTTTCAAAAAGGTTACGGAATCAGGTGACTATGCTACTTTAATCATGTTGGCTTAAATTCAAAACACATGCCTATATATATCAGTCATGAGTTTTCTTAATTGCATGGTTAAAATTGTCTGAGAAGTAGAGAAAAATCTAATAGTAGTTATATCCACTTTATTATTTTTAAGGTTGACGTCTTAAATTTAAATACCACATCCCCTAATTTCACAAAAAAAAAAAAAAAAAGGAAAAAAAAGAAAAAGTCGGCCAAATTTCGTCGGAGAAAGTTGTTTAGATATTTTAGCTATAAACCAGTTTAATTTCTCTGAGAGAATTCCCACAGTGCAAGAAAAAAAAAAAAAAAAAACACGGACAGCAATTATTATGCATGATTGCCTTATTAGTGGCTAGCTGTAGACACTTGGGCCCCTTTAAAATATTTGAGCTAAATCTGTGAGAGGACAAAATCAGAGAAAGGATTTTCACTGAAAGCAATAAGAGTCAAAGAAAATTATAATTATTAAGTGCTATTCCATCTTGAGAAAACTTTATGACCTAACCAGATAAATTTGATTTTATGGAGCTTTTTAGAGTGGGGTATTTTTGTTTTAAATGTTATATATAATTAAACTTAGAGAATTAACAGAAGTCGACAGAGAACTAATAATAAAAAAACAATAGAAAGACTCAACGTCAATATATATTTCACATTTAATTATAAAATTCTAATAATTATAATATCTATAGATTCTACAAGTAATATTTAAGTTTATGCGTGTTAGCTAGGACAGTTTGTAAGAAGTGTCCAGATGAAGACGGTTCAGTACACGAAAAGACTTCTAATTCTTGTGAAAAAAATAAAATATCTACATATGGATATTTTGTCTTAATTTTTTTTTTCCCGGTTGAATAAAGGTATTTTGTCCTGTAGTTCAGAAATAACTACAATCCCAATCCCTACTCCCAACTCTCACCAATAAAAGAGCTTTGCAAAATTTGCCCATTTGCTAGTAGCTAGTAATCATTCCTTCTCTTGATTCTGGGAAGTTCAAATACTAGTGGAAGCTAAGCCGCCAATCCTTCTGTAAACTTCTTTTGGGGCTGTCCAAAATTGATTTCTCAACCAATATATACATAATGAGATATGCTGACTTCTCCTCTTATATATATATATATATATATATATATATATGCGCGCGCGCACACACACACACAAGTGTGTATATGAAAATATGTCAGTGTATCACTTTTAGATATGGCCACTTTAGGAACTTATAATTCGCATGAGAGAATTATTCTCGTGTTCAGTGTGCGGCACATAATTAACATATATAAATCTCTATCCTCGTGTTCAACATTTTCTAAGCAAGTCAATGTTGGCGCCAAAAAAAAAAAAAAAAGATGCATTTACACTGGGATTTTCCAGGCAGTTCCAATCCAAATGCACCGAATTCGTTGAATCACAAATTGGGTGAACACTTGACCCCAACGACCCACCAAACTATACGAGTACGTACGTCATCGGACTCTGTCTACCATAAGCTTTGCCATATTCTATATCTCTATCTCTATCACGTTCGCATAAGAAAATAAGGTGCAAGTTGTGGAAGAGTCATCGATTTTAGCACAAAGACTTTGACCCTTAGCTAATTAATAGTTTTTGTCAATACCATATGGCATGTGAAGGATGGTACCACTCTAGCTGAAATGCCCCGTTAGATCATGGCAAATAATCAGGGACCACACTCTCTTTCGTTATTTTTACGCCAAGGGCTCTTATCTTTCCCAAACAACATATATGTACATATATATATATATATATATCATTATATCAATCGGGTATGTTTCTTGTCCTATATATATATATCAGTGCAAAGTATGATTTTTAATTTTTGTCTAACAGTCAAATCTATAAATAAGATTACTTTTGTAACGTATAATGTATTATTTTTTAGAGAAAGAAGTAAATAATATTATCACAATAAATAATCGAAACAAATAACATAATTTAATTTAGAATAAATAATAGTAAATAATAAATTTAACTTACAGTATAAGACAAAACAATGTCAAAATATATGGAGGATGTAAAATACCACCTGGTTTGAATGTAAATTATTGGCCAAATTATATCTACGTTTGGAATATTTAGGTTCCATGTGTTCATTTTCGAAAATGAACATTTTCTTATTTTAAATGAGAAAGTCTTTTTTTTTTTAGAATAAGATGATGTTTATATGTATAAAAAATTTTCTTTTTGAAAACAAAAAATTGTTTGAAATGAGAAAAAATAATGTTGAGAATAGTTTATTGTGAGAATATTTCAAAAATATTCATTTTCATTTTCCAAAAGGATACTGTATAAAGTAGGTTTGAAAATGAAATAGTTTTTATGTTTCAAACTGAAAAAATGATGAAAAATGTTAAGACAAACAATTTTTTTGCAGAAATTTTTCAATTTTAGAAATTAGATATATCATCCAAACATAGGGTTAAATTTCTAACGTCGTATTTTCTTCTACAATTTCCAAGCCCAATTAATAAATGAAGAAGGAGACAAAAGTCTACGGTTTAACAACTCATGAATATATCTTGAACTGCAAGTCAACCAGATCAACGTCACGAAAATGCGATGAATCCTTCCCCATAGAGTTCTATGAAAGTTTAATATATCTATCAGTTAGTTTTTAGAAAAACAGCGAAATGAAGTAATCGAAACCGCTTGTCGGAATGGACTAAATTGTATTCATCAACGTCACTCTCCTAGAAAATTAGTCCAAATTTTGGAGTTCAAACATTCTATATATCATAGGTCATGGATAGAGTTTAGTAACCAGAATTCTGTTTGATCTGGTCCGAAAAGTTCGCGATGTGATATATATGGTTGAGTTTTAATTTATTAGGAGAATTTTTTAGGGCTCTATAGTGGTACGGACCCGACCCGGTTTACACCGGTTTTCGTTTAGGGTTTTTTAGTATATATATGATGTAATTTTAGGGTTTCATTATTGTGCTCTTTTTGCTATAGCTGCTCCTCCTTTATTGATATTTGTTTTAGTGGATTTTATTCTCCTATGCCTATGGTTTTTTCCTGTTTAGAAGTTTCCACTTAAATCTGTGTATTATTATTATTTCTGATTTTTTTGTTGCCTATTCGTTCCTAATTTCATAAGAGTCATAGACCACACCAATTAAGAGGACATCCTCTCTATATAGCTGAAATATATGAACTTGAGAGTGTATTCGAAACCGCTTGTGGTGTTCAAATATATGAACCTCGTTGGGCTAACTCAGTGGGTGAGAGTGAAGAAATTTAGGTAGGAACTCTTGAGTTTCAAACCTAAGAGTGTATTCATTTTTATATATAAATAAGAATTATAGACTTCATACTGTTAAAAAAAAAATCTAAAAATATGAATATGTTAGATTTTCTTTCAGAATTGCTGAGATTATTCTGTTGTTTTTACTAATAGAAGAAATATGTTCTTGTCTTCGAACTTAATCAAAATTAATGGGAAAAATGACTATTACACTTCATAAAAGAAATAAGGCCGGTTCAATTCCACAAAATAAAAATATAAAAGGGCTCTCAACGTAAATGTTTTTCCGGCATTTGATGGTAGTCAACGACGATTTTGTTCGGAAAATATGATATTTGATGATGCTGGACAAAATTCTCGTCTTTAAAATTAATGGCACCATTTCATTTTATGTTCGCGGGCAAAAAAACAAATCGCAATTAATTAATTCAACTAAATTTAAGGTGGATTTAGACTTTTTTTTTTTTTTTTTTAAATTTTATGGTACGGGAAAATTGTTTTCGAACTTGAGAATTGAGTTAGCTTAATAGGGTTTTTACTTATTAAAAAAAGGACGTGGATTTAGGAAAACGCAGTTGATAATCAAAGCAACACGAAACGACTTCCTATATGAAACATGGAATTTTTGGAGTTATTGTTCCAATAATTAAATTATTCACCATCACACATGTGACATGACCGTTTGGAATTAAAGACGAGAGAAAATACAAAACAGTCACAGAATTGAATAAACTCACGGCTCTGGAGTCTTGTGCTTGGATTTATCGATCCCACAGTGTTCAAGAATATGTAAAAATCAGCTGCTTTTGAGATACGAACAATTTCATATATATTTATGTTTGACAAATTAAAATTCAAAAAATAATATGTGAGAACCAAATATCTCAATTAAATAGATAAGTTACATCATTTTGTTGAATTTCGCTACTCAGTT
The DNA here is from genome assembly GCA_038430175.1 of Ficus hirta. NCBI lineage: Eukaryota > Viridiplantae > Streptophyta > Magnoliopsida > Rosales > Moraceae > Ficus > Ficus hirta. The sequence continues at coordinate 26,468,012 of CM076591.1, read as the reverse complement.
CCCTACCTTAATGCATGTTATAGTCAACTTGACGCTACGAAAACGCGTACGAAAGAAGAAAATAATGAACCTAATTAGTGAGAACGATATTCACGACTTCGCGTTGGCTCATGTAGTTGATTTTTTTTTTTTAATTTTTAATTTTTCCATTCTTCAATGAAATATCATTTTATTTTATTTATTTGTTTTTGTTTCTGAAATATGTTAGTTGTAGACTATGAACTGTTATCCGATATATAAAATATATAGTGAGGTGGCGTGATTGTGACTCTAAATATACCCACTATTCGCCCAATATATAACTTTAAAAATAGACAACATATTTTTAAAAAGAATTTTAATACCAATGGAATCTTAAAAGTCAATTTTCAGCTTGAACTGCATATATTTCCAGAATCCAGATTATATATATATATATATATATATATATTCAATACTATATTTCTCGTCCTAATTTATAATTATGTGACCGGCCTAAATTTTAGTTTTTTAGTAATATGAATTTGCACGGAACTCTATATGGGGGCGAAAGGTATGGGTTTTGTTGGAAAATTAAGGTTTGAATTTTTATCGATTTCTTATCGATAATACAAAATGGTTATCCCTAATGACTTTTGCCAAACATAACATCATTAATACATCATAAGTTTGCATGGAATTTGCTAATCCGTTTTTAATTCTGATAAGGCATAATTTCCCTATATATAAAAGAAATAGAAGATCAAAGCTATTTTCATATATTAAATCTGCAAATTTGAGACATCTGGTCAAATATTTAATTTTGCAAAGTGGGAAAAAATTTTATTGACTTTTAAGTCTTCTATTCTAAAATCTGTGGCCTATAACGTTTCAAGTTTTGTGTTGTACAAGTTCCATGAGATTTCAAAGAAGATTCTGCGTTCCACAATTTCCAACTACTAGAGTACCATTTAAGTTTCACTTAATTGGGTATATGAAAAGATTGTCATACATCCAAAGTAATAAAGTTGACACCACAAAAGCTTGAGGATCACTCGAGTTTAGTTTGACACGTTATTACAACACATTTAGAATTGATGTTCACATTATAAACAACTGACTACCACGTGTCCATTAATCTTTTTTTTAATAGAGTAATTGACTTAAATAGTCCCTTTAAGAGGTGATAGTTTGGTCTCTGTTTTATTTCTTTTTTTTTTTGTCGAAAAGACCCTGAACTCTTAAAATGTTAGTCATTATAGTCATTTCTATTCAAAAAGTTAAATTTCTAACGAAATAATTTATGTGCAATGCATGTAACCTAATTATGATGGTATTTTAGTAATCTAATAATAAATTTAATTTAAAAAAAAAAATCAAATGGCAAAACATAGGGCTCATGACCATTTTGGCATTGAGAGAGATGAAGCTTGCCACAATTTTTATTTCTCACTTGTTTTAGTACCTACAGGGGTTTGAAGGTGTCGTTCCCGGGATTAAGTGAGTTGGGCTCGCTAGAAAGGATCAAGATCAAAGTGTACTTTGTAACTTTGTAAGTTGTGATCTTTGGTGGGTTTTTGTTTCGTTGCCGGGAAAAAATTTGTGGGAAATTATAGAAAGTGATTTATGGGTTTTGGGTGGTTTGTGGTGAGAGGGAAAAAAAAAAAAAAAAAAAGAAAGAAAGAAAAACTGAGGGAGAAAGTAAATGAGTAAGGAAATAGAAAATTAAAGGGCATTTTGTCTTTTTATTATAAAAATTATTACTTGAGCAAGATTCTGTTAGAAATTTAACGGTTTTGGATAGAAATGACTAAAATGACCAATATTTTAAGAGTTTAGGGTCTTATCGGTCAAAAAATAAATAAAATAAGGACCAACCATCACCTTTTAAATAGTTCATAGATTATTTGGGTCAATTACTCTTTTAAATAATACCATGCATCAATAAATTATTCCGATCGTGATTGTAAGTATAGTATAGTCCTAATGGTAATTTCACAAAAGGTGCTTTCACCTAGGGGTGGCAATCCGTGTCACATATTGGGTTTGTGTCGTGTTAGAGTCGTGTCAAAATTGTTTTCCCCCGACCCAAACACGACCCGCGATACGAACACGGCTTCAACACGCGACACGAACACAATACGAACCCGAAACGGATTGGCACGACACGAACCGAAATTGACTTGCGACACGAAATTGACCCATGACCCGCAACATGACACGAATTGAAATTAACCCGCGACACGAAATTAACACGAAATTGACCCGCGACACGAAATTGACACAAAATTTGACCCGAAATTGACATGAAAAAAAAACGTGTCTTGTTCGGGTTCCACGAGTCCAACCCGAATACGACCCGTTTTTTTTTTTTTTTTCCGTGTCAATTTCGAGTGACCCGAAATCGACCCGCACCCTCTTTTTCCCAACTCGAACCCGTCAAATTCGTGTCATTTTCGAGTCATGTCGCGACCCGTATTGTCACCCCTACTTTCACCTCTAGTCTATCTTTTAGCCCATGTTTAGTAAGAAGGAAAGAAAACAAAAGGGAAATGAAAAATAGAAGAAAAGAAAATAAGAGAGAGAAGAGAAATTTTGTTTTTCCTTTATTTTGTTTGGTATTATGGAAGGAAAGAAAATAAAGACTGTGAAATTACTATTTTAGTTATATATATTATTTTAATTTAAAAATTGGGATAAAAAAGTAATTTTAATAATTATTGGATGGATTTTAGTTTTTCTCTCACTTTTGAAAGGAATAAAAAAGTGGACCTCACTACAATATTTTTTCATTCTTTTTTTTTTTTAATCAAACAACCAACCCCAACAATTTCCCACGACTTTTCCCTCGTCCCACTTACTTCCTTCTTCTTTTCCACCCTACCAAACGTAGCATTAAGTGACGGCATCAGATACACGCCCAATCCTGAAATTCCCAATAAATGGCAATAGCTAAAACGACATCATCTTTAGAGTTGACATTATAACGACACAATTGCAGGAAAAACGATAGGAAACGACATTATTTGACGTATTGATTTACGTTTCATAATATAGCATCCATCTCCGGAAAACAAGAGAAGCTTAAAAATGACGATATCTTAACAAAAGATAGTATCTTGAAAACGACTTCATATTAATACATGACAAAAGTCATATTAAACGACAAATTCATAAGTGAGCGGGCCAAAAAAAAATTCAACAAGGACAGCATTTTCGGGAACAGCGACATAACAACATATATAATCTTTAAGACTGTATAATCGTAGTAAAGCGACGATATAATAGATCCCATATATAAAAACAATCAGCATAATGTAAACGACATCATCTTATAAGAACGACAAAATATCTTAAAACAACAGTGGTTCAGTATGGGAGGCATAAGAAAACGACAATATCTTTGGAAACAATACCAACATGCTCATAAAACGACATCATTATTGTGAAACGACAGAGTTTGAACAAAGGACAGCATCTTAGAACGACAGTATTGAAAAACTTCTAGTCCTTACTAAAAAAACCAATAGAGAGAAAAACGACATAATTTTCCTTATGACAAATCTTATGAAACGTGTGTGTGTGTGTGTGTGTGTGTGTGTTTATGAAACGACTACCTAAATGAAGAAACAAAATTAAACATCATGAGAACTACATCACCTTATAAAACGAAATACATAATCATATGAAAATAAGTGTGTAGAAACGAAAATATCTAGTTAAAACGACACATAATTTAAAAAAGAACAAAATGTTTGGAAATAAGAAAATCTTTAAAAAGGCATCCTACTTTTTCCTTTTTTTTTTTTTTTTTTGAGGGATAAAAAAGGCATCATATTACGAAACAATAAATTCCAGAAAAAAGAAAATAGTAGAAGAAAAACGGCAACTATTTGTTAAATGGCATCTTATCTAGAAAACGACAAGATCTTTATAAACGACATCACATCCCAAAAACGACAGTGTAAAAGAGGATATTTCCATTAAAAATGACGGCATAAAAAGGAGATAACCTCCAGACTAAAACTTAGTAAGGTCACTTTATCTTGAACAGGGAAAGATAGCATCTAATATCAAGAGCCTAAAGATCATTACAACGAAGTTGTACAACATGTATAAACAGCAGTTATACTCGAACAGTGTATATACATATACATATTCATTTTTTCTTTTCTACCCTGAATATCCACTATCTGGCTCATCAGAAATTCGATTTATCAAACCAGAGCAGACTATTTACAGCTTTTGCTCTTTTCTTCACTTATTAAGATTAAGGAGTTTCACACAAGATACATGCCAAGTACTTGATAAAATTACATTTCTACAGATACAAAAACAAACAAAGATGCCAGTTCTTAAAAAAAAAAATAAATAAATAAAAAAAAGAGGAAATTAAAAAAAAAAAAAAAAAGAGTAAAGTTCTAGTAATTAAACAACTATTTGACTTGCTGATCTTCATCCTGAATGCTAATGAACTTGCATAATTAGTTCCAGCCAACTTCTAAACTTTCTGCATAAAGACCTCACAAAGTCAAGCCACCAAAGGAACAGGCCGTTTGTAACTTTGGCTGTTCTGATGTTGCCTGCTAACCGGGCTTTTAACAGATACTCCGGCCGTGCCGAAACAGAAATACTGGCTCTTCAACCTCTTACTATTCGCATTGTTTTGTTTGGCCAAATTGGGATTTGGACCATCAACCACTTTGTTTGAGCAAGATGGTCCTGCAATATCACCTTCGATGCAGATGCCCTTCTGTTTATCCAACGAAGTCGGTGAAGAGATCGATGATTTCGAGAACGAGCTGGAGCGAGATGATCGGTGTGGGACTTTTATCTGGGGTATGGCCTGCATGACCCCATTTCTTATGCCTGAAGCTAGTTTCTTCTTGGCAGATGGACTGGACTGGTTACTCCTCACGGCAAGTGTTCTTTTGTTGTTGATGGAAGGTGACGAGGGCTTGGAGAATCGCTTCCTAAGCGGGGTCGGAGGATCAACATCTGAGCTGCTGTTGCACGTCTTGTTTGTCTCGATATTTGCACCTTCATGATCTCGTACAGATTTTTTGTTTTTCCGAGGCCTTTTGTCTTTGCTCCGAGGCCAATTTAGTACTTGCTTGAATATTTGTGCTGCATTATTTACGGAACTAGGCTTTGCACTTGTGAATGAGCTCCGGTTCTCAATGGCTGCGTCGTATGGAGTTAGTTCCAACGAAGCCGGGCTCATTAGTCCTGCGCTGCCATGATCAGCACTGGCGTCTGAGACATTCTCAATCCCTGTGTACAAGAATATTTCCGTATCAGATATCCGAAACGACGATCCAGGGCTGCTGCTCCCATTGCCCTGCATCTTCAGGCGCGAGACGATGACCTTCCTGGCATTGTAATCCTGAGAACCAAACATCCCTCCAGCTGATATTAACTGTCTGATGAGAACATCAGATGAAGCGGAACGAGGCCTTTGCCTGAGGTAATCTAGTGGGGTCATGCCGTCGGCGTCGGTGACATTGACATCAATGGATTTAGCAGTCATCAGGAGCTGCACAAGGTCTGCGTGGACATTGCCGACGATGGCCACATGAAGCGCAGTTCGCTCTTCGTTATTCTTGGCATTGATGATGTCCTGAATGTTGAAAACCTTCCCACACACTAACTGCCTCAAGAGATCAATCTGTCTGTCTAGTCTCCTGAAAGCAAGAGCTTGGAAGCCGGACACGGCCTTGTGGAGAAAAGTCTCACCGGCGTTGTTCTTCAGATGAATGGATGAAGGACATGAAGATATTAGAGCTTCAAGTGCGGCTAATTGGCCCCGGTAAGCAGCCACGTGCAACGCTGTGTTGCCTTGGTGGTCTGTGGAGCTGATCATGTCAAAAGACTCTACGAGATATTTCTGTATCTGCATCAATAAACCTACTTTTATCAGATCACAACTAAGACTGATACAAGGCATTTTGGGACAAAAACAGAGTTTGGTTTGCATTCCAAAACATTAACTTGAAAAATATTGACTTGATTTCAAAACAGCGCGAAACAAATGAGCGCAAAATGGCTGACCTCAACTTGGCCTCTGCCGGCAGCTGTGTGCAGGATAGTTGAGCCGTGAACATCCCTATAAGCCAAAACATCAGAGCAATTAGCAAGAAGTTCCTTCAAAATCCTCAAATTCCCACCTCTAGCAGCAGCATGGACAGCCCTATTCATCATCTCCCACTTGTAAACAGAAGGAATATCCCCAATGTGCTCCTCCAACTCCCCGCCTTTCCCCGTCGCAAACCTCGGCGAAGATGCAAAGTCGAGCAGCAGCCTGAAAACATCAGAGCTCTTCCCCCGAGCAGCAGCATAGAACACATCAGTCACACCATACTCTCCTTCCCCAAACACAAGCAGAGGGTTCCTCTCAAGCAGCTCCTGGACGAAACCCAAGTCTCCAGCCGAGGCAGCCGTGTAGATAAGCCATCCGCCGTAGCCCGTGCGGATCAGGGAGTTCTTCCCTCCTTTCCTGGACTCACAGTAAAGGAAGAGCTTCCGCGCAACCTGCGATCGGCATTTGGCCACGTCGTGGAACTGCTCCTCGTCGTCCCACACCGTCTCGAGACGCCGGATTCGGCGCAGAGAGGTGAGCTTGATGAGGTGGTTGCTGTCTATTCGGAGTAGCTCCCGGACCAAGTCATAGTGACCATTAGCAGCTGCCCAATCTATCGGAGAAGCATACCACCATTGGTCCCCGGTGCTTTCCCACCGCAGAGGAAAGTATGTTGGCGGCATTGTGAAGGTGTACTGGAATCTATAGATATGTATATATATATAACTATCTTTGAGCAAGCTTTTAGCACTCCTTGATCCAAAGTCTTCTGAGACAGTTCAATATAAAGATAGTGTTATTATGACGACCTTAAAGTCAGCTAAATGATCCTATAAAGATTAAGAATATCAACTTAGATTCACCATTTCTGAGTTGATTTAACAAGGTAAGAAAAATAAATAAATAAACAAAAGCCAAGAATACTAGCTAAAACATGCTTCACTTTCGAGTTGAATGAGCAAAAAATGAGACTGAATTTATTTGAGTTTGTAAAATTACAGATAGTTTCTGAGTGAGAAAAAAAAAAAAAAAAAAACAACAACAACAGCAGCAACACTTACCTACAAAAGGAGATTGCCAAAAACCAAGATGATTAAGGAATAAATTGAAGGTTAAAGCTGTCACAAGGAGATGATTGAAGAAGACCTTTTTGAAATAAATGGTAAACAGTTGATCAACAACCTGTTTAATCAAAACCCATTAGAACTCTGACAAAAAAAAATGAAAGTATGACAGAAAAAAAAAAAAAAAAAGTGGAGGAAATGAATAATAGTACCTGATAAGAGTTGATGATGCCAAGAGTTAAAAGAAGAATAAACAATATGCACATATATATATATATATATGGGAAAGGAATTAAACAGCCATAATTGCATACACAAATGGAAGAGAGAAAAAGAGACTAGCCTTTGAGAAGAAAGTTGCAGAAGAAGAAGAAGAAAATAGTAAACAAAAGGTTATAATGATTTCAAAGGAGAAAAAAAAGACAGAAAATTAATAATAGACTCAAGAAGATTATTTGCAAAACATTTTGTGGGAGGAGACGAAATAAACCAGAGAGAAAAGAAAAAGAATATTGTTTGGTACAATCTTATAGTGGGTGAAAGTGAAATAAAGATTCTAAGATAATGATGATGATAACTGGTTTTGTAGATGTCTAAAAAATGGAGATATTTTTGGTGCTAAAGTGGGTGTGAATGATGTAATATTGGAGGTCTCAAAGCTCAAATCAGTGTGAGAAAGATAATAATTACCGTACTACAAAGATGTTGGACTAATTATAATATCTGTATTTTTTTTATTTTTTATTTTTTATTTTTTAAGTTTCTAATGGTACTATATTATTGCAATTTGCACAAGTTAAAGGATTATACTTTAGTCTCTTTATGATTTTGTTAATTATTTTTTAGTTCAATTCTTTCATGTTATGTTTGCTTTATTCTTTGGCTAGTTGGAATACTCTATTGCGATGTCACGCGTGTTTTAAAAGTGATACTTTAATTTCACATTAATCTACATGCTTCATCTTTGATTTTAATTGAATACTAAATTAACATATTGATATCTATCTTTTTTACACGATTATAAGGTCTTTTATACTATCATTTCATATGATGTAATAATACAGATATATGTTATTTTTATTTTTTAAGATATCTTCAGGTTTGATATTTAACAATTCTGATATGAAAGGTCTTATCCAATCAATGTGTTATATTAAATTTATGATCGAGTTACGTGAAATTATACCCTTTTAAATTGAATTGAGTGGGATGATACCAGTATAGTTTTTTACTACCAAAAAAAAAATGTCTATTACTCTCAGTGAAATTTTTTCTCGGTTAAGAGTACTTGAAAGACCAATCACCGACTGTTGGATATTCAATATTGTAGTACAAATGGTCGGTCGCTTATTCAACCCTTATCTTTATGCTTATCACCAAATGCAGTTCATGTCATCAAAGGCTTTTTTTTTTTTTTTTTTTTCAAATAAGAATCATCAAAGGCCTATTGCCTCATTAATAGATGATTCTTTAATTGAACTCATAAATTTTTAATTTTAATATTTGTTAGATCTAGACTTAAACCCACCATTGTCATGTAGTAAATTGTCGCCGCAGTGGAAGTTGGAAAAATACATTAAAATAGATACATATGCACACGTATGCTGAAACTTCTGTTGGCCTAACTAAAATGTTTTTTTTTTTTTTTAATTCCTTGTCTTTACCTAATTAACATGATACATCTAATTTTCATCAAAAAGTGGAAGTTTACAGCTAATCCCTTCTGAAACCCTACCAAATTAACTATATTGACATCAAGTTTTGGTTTGACACAAAGAAAGATGCCATTATACATGGATTTTATTTCGATAATTTATAAGATGCTCTTCTCGTAACAACTATTGATCTTTGTTGGGTCCTTATAGGATTTTATTTTAAAAGTTTTAACCTATTATCAGGAATAGTCTAAGTTCTTTTAAGTCCATTTCCAATTATATGTCTAGCCAATGTAAGACTTTCTATTCGCTATCACTGCAACCCCCTCTCAAGCGATGATCCATCTGTCCATCTTCCTTAAACCAAGAAGATCTCAACTCCATCAAGATCTCCAGCACGTCAGGGTCTACGTTACATGGAGTTTCTATCTCGAGAGTTCACATCACGGATTTTTTGGCGCTCACAATATCTCCGAGGGCCACAATTCTTCATACGATTTTTTTCCAGGGTTCATCTTGGGCGTAGATGGCTATATCTGGAATCTGGCTCAGATACCACTTGTTAGGACCTTTGGGATTCCATCCTAAAATATTAACCTATTAGGAGGAGTATCTAAAGTCCTTTTAAGCCAATTTCAATTTCATGTCTAATTAATGTGGGATTTTTTATTCGCACATGCTCAACATAATATATGATAAGATCTGATCCCACATATTAATATAGATTATGTGATCTAAATATCATGGATACAGTTAAAATTGTTATGACTTTAAGATGAGGACAACCCATTGTAGAATATTCCTTATATTTTGAGCACGGTTAGTCATCATTACAATAATATATTGCCACCAGGATGTCAATTACAAACAAATTATCACATAATTACTTTAATTGAGTGATTTGAATATTTTTCTTCTCTTTATCCTAGTTATCAAAATACCCATAAATCTTTTTAAAGTCTGATGTAAGAACGAGACCAAGATATTAGCCATGCCACTCTATCAGAGATCATAAATTGACAAAGTACCTGTGATTATAAATATAGTCTAACAGTATCATTCCACACTTGATTTTATTATAAGGTAGAGAATTTCAATCTTCCCACTCGGAGTAAAAAAAAAAAACGACGATGAAGAGCCTAAGGAGTAGTAGTACGTAAACGGGGTGGTTAAACCTCTCCATCAAATAGTGGCAATACAATATATAGCAAGATCAGGTTAAGGAGATATGGGTGAGCTGTATGGTAGCTTGGATGTCGTTTAAAGGCCCAAAACCCAACCACTCGGAAAGTGTTTGGGAAAACAGACTGAGACTGATCAAAAAGCAAAAAGAATCCCCCACCTCCCTCCCCCATGTGAGGACCAGCTTTAACTTTTTGGATAACTCAACAACATTCAAAAGCTATAATGGAGGATGGTGCATTTAGCCTCTTTAATCGACAAGAATGCATTGTCTTGTCAAGTTCACTTGCCTCCTCACTCCTCCCCACAATTAATATCTGTATCATTTTTCTCTCTTCTTTTCTTTTTCTGCTTCCTCTAGGGAGGGTTTGACTTATTACTAGGACATGTAACTTTATAGTCAAGGGCAGACGTTTCAACAATTTCCACTAAATTATAACAAATTCTTAAATTATAATCTGTATCTGTTTGCTTTTATCAATATTTCAATCATATATCGGAGGTTCAACTGAAATAATTTAAAATATAAGGGATATATCGACACTAGTAACATAATTCGAGAGAAGTGTCTTTGCACCTAAGCCTATTTTAGCAATGAGATTAATATTCCATTTAAACAGTTAAATATGATTTGAGGAACCGGTCCCACATAGTATTACAACAATAGATTTTTAGTGCTCAACAAAATATACCATCTCTTGTTTCTATATATAAAACAAAATATACCGTCTAAGCTAGCTAGGACAAGTTTCCCCCGAAATATATATATGTGTGTGTGTGTGTAGATATATATATATATATATATATATATATGTGTGTGTGTGTGTAAAAAAGAAGAAGAACACCAGCAACAAGTTTGGACCACCCGAGCAATAACATAACACATTGAAAACGAAAAGAAAGGCATGATGAATTATGTGCCTATACTCCATATATATGCAACAAGAGATCGTACTTCTTTCTTCCCATGACATTATTCATTCAGAGAAGAATTCCCTGGCCCTGGTCAATTACTTAAATTAAATTTCTTACAAAATTCGAGTACTTAAAAAAGTAACAGGATTTGTTTTCTTAAATAACTCGTGTACTTAAAAAAAGTGAATAAATCTAGTTACATAAGTACATAATTTGATTTGTCCTTGACTTTGTTTAACATTGGTTTTTTTTTTTTTTTTTGGTTGAAGTAAATGTAACATTTTTTTAACCAACTAGACTAGAGCAACCCTAGTTTCACACAACTAATTGCATGGCCCTTATTGAGAACATGTATGACCCACCAACTTGATAATAATCGATGAAAAAAGGGTAAAAAGTATTGCACAACTTTTAGATTATATATATATATATCTTGAAATAGGATAGAATTTGCCCCACCATGTTATTGGGGTGCAAAGGAATGTGACTTCCACCTAATTTTTGGGCCCAGGGCTAGTAATACTACCATATATGCAAACCACATATTCAGTAGAAGCAAAGAAGTATATTACTTTGTGAACGAAACTGATAATCAAATAGGAAAAAAAAGGTTTTTATAGCCTCTCGACGCAAAAGTAAGGGACTTTGAGATAGTGAGTAGTTTTCTTCTTTCATTTTTCTTGTATGTATCCTCTTTTGTCCCTAAAGCGAAAATTGTTTGTCCTCATTTTGACGTGATGTCTGGTCTCCTTGCAAGAATAACAAAAGCTGAAAAAAAAAAAATTGAAATAAAACAATAGGGATGAGAATAAAGATAATTCATACTGCGAAGTCATGAAGTATATCTCGTCTTTTATATTCTCTTTTGTCATTCTAAAAATCTCAAGATCCATTAATAAAACAAAAAAAACTTAACCTAATATTATTCGCGAAGATATATTCAAAATTTTTGTATGACCGATAATCGATATGCAATAATTTGTTCACTTAACTAATTTTTTCCACCAAGCAATGTGTATTGATTGGTACACTGATTTAAATGAAATTTTTATATTAAAGTTTATTGATTTTTTAAAAACTAATTATAAATTTTGTTAACTTTTCATAAAAAAAACAAAAACTGAAATAAAAAAACTTAGGTCCAAACCGATTAGCCAAACGTATGCTTAGTTGAGTCGGTAAATCTTTTCCTTCGTGAGTTATTTTCGTACTTGAATTATATCTCTATTTACAGCTTTGTTTTTGGGGTTAATAAATACTAGAAGCAGCACATATATATATATATATATATATATAGTGTTATATAGCAGCATGCGTATAGATATAAGTAATTATAGTGCATGGTGATGGTAATTCAAAAGGCCATGCATGCGTTAGATCCAAAGTTCAGCTTGATGAACAAGACATAGCCCTCTCTACGGCGAACAATATAGAACTCGATATAGATTTGCTTTGTTGGACACCATCCACAAGAAAACGACTGTCTGCCACCAAAAATAAAAATAAAAATGGAAAAAAAAAAAAAGGCCTTGTCTTATCGGACGGTAGTATGCGTTTGTGATGCTAAAAATGAGCAAACTTATATCAAAATAAAAAAATAAAAAAAATAAAACTGAAAGTTTCCAGACAAATCTGACGATCTAAAGATAGAATCCTATCGAATACCCTACAATAGATATTGTCAAAGCAAAAAAAAAAAAAAAAAGTAATCAAAAAACGTGACCTCGTGAGGGGCCAAAGAAAGGCCATGGTAAAATTTTGCCACAATGTTGAACGACAACATATCAAATCTTTTTTCCATCATTAAGGATGATAAACCGTACCACATTCCATTATGGATCCTGAAAGAAAATAAAAATAATTACTTCTTTTTTTTTTTCTTTTTTTGAGAGACAAAAATTAAGCGCTACAAGGATATGCTAAATCATTACTACTTTTGTTCTCTTAGACTCCACCTCAATCTCAAATCATTTCTGCACATTGCAAACAATAATTCCCAAGGGAATCCCAGAAGATTGATTCCTTCATATATAAATATATGTTTATTCATAACAATATATATAGCATGTTACATTTTAGTTTCCGAATTGTAGGTTAGCTCTGATTTTGATTCATTATTTTTACTGTTCACAACAGGTCTCTGGTTGATTAAATTGTTTTAAATTATCTGTTTTGTTCATCCGTTAAAAATCTTGATATATATAGTAAAGGTACAACTTCTTTATTGACCGTCGTGTTATTGAACTGCAAATGATTCTTACGTGCCTTTTAATTTCAGTCGTGATCTTAATAGTTAAATGAATAAAATGAGTAATTTAGGATAATTTAATATATTAAGGACTTATCTTATGAAATTTTTAAAATCATTGACCAAAATAAGATTGGACTTATAATTTAAATTTAAAGACTAAAAATAGAATTAACCCAAAATGACAACAACCAAGGCAGACTTCATTTGCGTTCCCATATAATGATGCTTTTTATGCATCAATGATCTCATTCCCACTTCTTAAAAAGCCTTCTTTGACTAACATTTGACATTTACCGCTGTGTTATCAAATTTCGCCGCAATTGCCTCCTAAGTGTGATCATATACTTTGTGCCTGGTGATTTTTTACGTCCTTTTAGTTCTCTCTCTCTCTCTATATATATATATATATATATATATATATACACGTACTGTACCAAATATATATACATATATAAACTATCTGACTCAAAAGCAAAGGGATCTATACTACTTGTAAGAAGCGAAAAAATAGTCTCATAATTACTTAGAGACCAGACAAGTTTTAAACAGGTTTAAAATTCTCCCAATCACATATTTGATATTTGTCAGAATTACATAACGATAATTTCACACTTGACTCCACCAAAAAATTTAGAGTTTGAATCCTTCAATCCTAATAAAAAGATGTGACGGAAAGGAGGGGAATAAAACAAATCAAAAAAAAAAAAGAAAGAAAAAAAAAAAAGAGGTCTATAAATTCAGTAGAGGCCAAAGCCAAAAATGAATAATACATGAATGTGCTAATGTTTTTATAAGTATTTTATCTCAGTATAGAAGGTGCGAGCTAGATTCTCCAGTGGGTAAAATCCCAGGAGAAACTACAATGACAATCACATCTTCTGGAATGCTAACGGCATGTCGTTTACAATAAACGACAGAATATATTCCAATGTAAACGTTAAATGTGTCATTATTTTCTGCAAAAAAGAGAATAAATTATAAACAAAAGAAGAAAATGTCCGTACTCAACAAATAAATTAAGAATTATCTAAAAATAAATAAATAAGAAGAAGAAAGTGTCCATCACAAGGTAAAACATAGAAAATTATTAAACATTGATTCATGTCGTTTCGCACAATAAGGGAATTCAAAAGTTTAGAACGACTTGTCATTTGACAGAGACAACGACATGGTCATAAAACGACATGACAGCTCATTCCATTTCTCACGTAAACGACAGAAAATTTGAAATAACGAAATGCGGAACAATTTACATTACAAACGACATGTCTCACGTTTTAATCAACTAGTGACAGGACTAGAAGACCCCTCAAGCTAAAATATGATCCAAATTCCACATCTGCGTGTAGTTCTTTCCTTAAAAACGAAAAATGAAAAAAAAAAATTTGAAAAAAACTATTTGTCTTTTGCATGAACGTCAAAAATTTGAATACAAACAAGTCAGTTTCTCCATAATAACAGAATCCTTTCATTTTTAAAAAAAAAACCTTAAAATCGAAGGTGTGGTAAGAGACGCAAACGATGTAACCAATATAAAAGTTTAAGGTTTAAACTATAAATTTCCTGTCGTTTTTGCAATAGAAACGATACGGGCATGTTGCCTACAAGATAAACGACAATATATCTGAATCAAACATGACAAGTCGTTTTCCACAAAAACAACAGCTAAGGGTGAAAGGTTGAGCAACATGTCGTTCTAACACAGTAGCAACGACGTAAATTTCGCGTCTTTTAATACACAACCGGATATTCTGATCACAAAAAAACATATCGTTTTCCAGTTTCATGTTATTATATAATGAACGACATAACGTTGGTCGAACTCGACCTAAATACGAAGTACTTTAAACTGAAAATAGGTAAAATTCAACTACAAGATGCCGTTTATTCATTCAAAAGATATTAAAAGTATCATGGTAAACGGCATGTCGTTTATAGTACACATACGACATCAAATACTGCTTACGTGTATTTTTTTTTTCCCTTGCTTGATCGACGGTGAGCGTTTAAAAAAAAAAAAAGAAAACAAACAAACAAAACAGATCACAGAAGACTTTTGGAGAAGAATAATAGTCTTTGATAAGAATATTATCCAGCAAACGTTATAATTTCAATCAAAAAAGCATTATATATCTTTTTGCTTTTCTATTTGTATTGTATGGAACAATGGAGACAACGAGATTGAAGCTATAAACCTCTATCCTTAAAAATGAGTGCTAAATTATTATACCAAACTTGTGATCAAATAAACATGTTACTTGTTTGTTTTACAAATAGTTTTAAATCGCAATTCAAACCATTTTTGCTTTCTGCAGTATTTTCTCTATTAAAAATACCTGTAAACCAAAGGCCACTCAATTTTCTGTTTTAGTACATGCATATCGCTTCCAGCCTAATGTGATTGAAAGTCCCACCACTTCTACTTTAATTTTGGGCAAGAGTATGGAGAATAGCTTTGGATTCCATAAATAAAGCAGCATTCAGGCAAATAAATAAACCAGATTTGAATTATGGACTCGAGACACCATGTCTATAATGTATGTACGAGAGCAGTTTAAGAAGAACAAAGGGTTATCGGCCGCTAATAGATAGGTAAATATTTTAACTTACAGCGCATAATTAACAAAATTAAAGAATTCCATCTTCAAAGTTTTTAACTTGCGCCAAAACAACATGAAGAATCCCTCCATCGACTCCCTTTGACTTTTTACTCGACAAGTTTCAGACGACTTATGATCGAAGGCAAAATAGAAATCTAGTAACAAAAACAAATTTCAAGTTCAATCTACCCTCCATTATTGCCACCTATGCCATGTAATGAGACCCTGCAAAAATATGAAGTATCAGATTCAGATTAAGAATGTAGCATCCAAAGCCGAATCACAAACATGGTAAGTTTCACCATAATTTGAATCCTTAATTACAGAGCCAAGAGGATTAAATATTCCATAAAACAGAAATAACCACGAAATACTCCTAATTGCATTTATAGGTATCCACGAGTGCTAGTAAAAACCACATGGTGAATCCAATGCACATTTTGGTTCGTAACAGCGAAGAGTCACAGATCAAAAAAAAGAGCCAAAGTTCCAAGCTTTAGCAGTTCCCATTTGTATGCACATTTTGGTTCGTCACAACAGAGAGTGGCAGATCAAAACAAAGAGCCAAAGTTCCAAGCTTTAGCAGTTCCCATATGTGTTTTTCTAGAAGGTGGGGCTTAAAACCAACCAAATCCTCTCAATTCCAAGACAAATTTAATCTTACTTAATTCTCACCAGAAGTCTTAATATTTCTCCACTCAGAACATCATCTAGTTCCTAGCCCGCCCTAACTCAACGATAGCTCGACAAGAGAACATCATATCTAAGCGATAATACACAATATGGAGCTTAATTACCGAGTCTACACTTCAAAGAAGTTAAAATCTCTTGACATCTACTTCAGGAAGAGCTAAATTAAATTGCAAACTACACCGACCATGAGCAGGCATGCACAAGATGAAATCCCAGCATCCACGTACAGAACAAGAAACTAGATAACCTTTCTTAGCATTGACTAACTCTAGCTGATTTATTTTACTACAATAAGTCACCAATTCAACATGAATCTCCCATTCCTTACAGCAAGGTCATAAAATTCCAGCTCCTAATCAACACTATGAACTACAACATTTCCAAAAAGCATGTTCCTGCAGAGAGCAGCACTCGATTAAAGAGAACTGATTTATCAGAAAGCACTATATCGGAATAGCACGAACAACACCACCACAATTCAGCAGAAGCAATTTGTCTCCACCCTATCGGTTGACAGTAGACTCCAATATCAACTTAATGTGAATAAGAATTCGAAATTAGTCCACAACAACAGTTCGATGAGAACGTGAGGTTAACCAAATTGATAAAGCTTAATGCATGTTAAAGTCTGTTAAATTAGCGAAATTGAAAACCCAGGTATTGTCAAATTAGCGAATTGTATGAAACAGAACCATCAATTTAACAATCCAAAATGCACAAACTTTCATTTAGAATTCAAAAAGGAACAAAATTTGTTAACAGTGATTACCAATTCAACGAGCGGGGTTAAGAGCCAAGAGCAAGTTCTTCCCGCCGGGCAAGTAGGCGACATTCGGCGACTTGGCGAGCGTGGCGGCGACCTCCCTCGAGGCCTCGATCCTTCTGAGCTCAATGAGACCCATGCCGGCGGAGGAGGTGGCCTCGGAGATCAGCTTGGCGGACTCACTCTCACCCTGAGCCCTAATGATCGCCGCCCTCCTCTCCTGCTCCGCCTTCGCCACGACGAACCTGGACCGCTCCGCCTCCTGCTGCGCCACCTGCTTCTGCTCCACTGCCCGTGAGAACTCCGGACCGTACGAGAGGTGCGTGATCGCAACGTCATCAAGCAAGATGTTGAAGTCCTTGGCCCTCCGTATCAGGCTCTCGCGGACCAGCGCCGAAACGTGCGGCCGCTCCGTGAGGAGCTGGTCGGCGTTGAACTGCGCGACGACGGACTTGAGAACCTCGTTCCCGATTGAAGGGAGGACCTTCTCGTCGTACTCGAGGCCGAGGGTTTTGAAGATGTAGGGGAGGCGGCTGACCTCGGGACGGGCGAGAACCCGGAGGGTGAGGTTGACCATCTGGAGGTCCTTGGTGCCGGAGACGGAGGTGAAGGAGTGGGGCCGGGTGCGGATGTCGAAGACAAAGGGCTTCTGGAGCCATGGGATGAGGAAGTGGGTCCCTTCGCCGACGGTCTCGTCGATGATTCCACGGAAACGGTCGAAGAGGACAGCGCGCTCACCGCCGTCGACGGTGTAGAGGGAGGAGTTGAGGATGGTGGCGCCGACGCCAAGACCGAAGGCGGCGCGAGCCACGTTCGTCAGGAATGAGACGGCGGCTTGGCTTCCTTGGCTCGCCATTTCGCTGTGTTAGGGAAAAATTGATCGTGAGTAATGTCGGAGAGATTTGGGAGAGAAATTGGGAAGAGGTGGAGGGAGAGAGAAACAGGGTTTATCAGGGTCTGGTTTATTAAACCCTAACTTGGAGAGAAAGTTCCTGAAAATATTGGGTTTGGGCTTGGGCTTGGAGAGTAATTGGGTAATTCAGTCAGCCGACCCATGATTTGGGTCTAGTCAAGGCCCAGAAACACGCAAGAAAAAAGTCAATGGGATAACCGAGCGACATCAATTGAAACAACCGACAACGACCACGGAAACGACGTGAAAACTGAAAAAGGCTCAACAAACGACGTCAGAAGGATTAACTGCAAAAATTAATATAAAAATCTAGGATAGAAAAGACATGGACAACGACATAAATCTTGGAAACGACATCAAAAGGATAAACTGCCCGTAAACGACATGAACATTGAAAACGACAATAAAGATAATAAATGTTGAAAATAACAATGGGAAAAGAAGAGGAGAAAGAGAAACGACGTGAAGTGATAAAACGACAGCCATCCTTGAAACGACAGCTAAACTATTAAATACAGAAAACGACATGAAGCAGGAAAACGAAAATAAAATAATAAACAGCATCAGGAAAACAAACGAGAACCTAGACGACAACAATACGCATATCTGCATTGCCATATTAATAGTTAATACTCTCAGATAGCCAGTTAATTGTACCTGATTATAGTTACTGTCGTCAATTTGGGGAACACTAGACGTTTATCTTATCTTATTACAAATGTGTCCCGATTTAAATAAAGTGGAAATCCACGAAAAAGATTTGACTCAGCACGTTCTAGGAAGAAGTTATCCTAGGAAAAAAATTCAACTAAACACCATATTAACATCATATTAATATGGATTCACTTGAAAGAAATAGATCAAATTATCAATCATCTACATGTTCGAGTAATTTTTGGTGTCTTTCCAAAATATTACAAACCTGGCATTTTTGTTGAATTTTTGTTCTCAAAAGAAAGGATTTATGTTATTGAGATGCATGAACTATAAAGAGCCCTGTTTTCTGAATTTGGTTTTGTAATACAAGATCCCAAAAAAACCAAAGTGCAAAATAAGACTCGTTATTGTGTCAAAAAAATAAGACTATCCACAAAAATAATTATTCAAAGACATGTACGTCTTCCAAACTAGCTGCAAGTAAGCCGAAGGACTCAATACTCATTGAATGGAGGCAATGTGGCAGATCAAGTCGATAACGCGCGAGCTGCAACAAATTCAAACCACATCAAAATGAGATGAGCAATACACAAGAGGGAAAAGGAAAAGAGGTAAAAAGAAAATATCAGCAATACACATGAGAGGGAAAAGAAAAACTTTTATGTTTACCTGTAACCTCATTCATTATCATACCAAGACACAAGCTTCACAAGGTTGTCATTCAAAGCAATTCCAGCCTTTGCGTCAAAAATGCTTGACCTGCCAGCCATGATCCTCTTAAAGAGAAAATAGTCTTAGCACTTGTCAGTTCAGAAACTTTCCGACTGTGATTAACCAGGTGACTTTTTCTCTATTCTTACCAAGCCTCTCATTAAGAACCGAACATGAAGACTTCATCATTTACCGATAATTCATAAAACCTTTTCAATCAACTACTATTAATTTTTCTTGTCATTTGTCATTTCTAACTGTCGACATTTTGAGAGTCTATGAAAACCAATAGCGTATCTAAAATGCTTGAGCTGCAGAGAATACGGAAAAGACGAAAAAAAATCTGATCGACTGTGGGCATCCGAGTTGGGAGTATGCACCTAACCGATGCGAGTCATACTAGCTTATTCACATATTCCTTAGAAAAGTATATTTCATAAGCATTGCCATTCATACCTACTGTCACCAAGGAAATCAGTTGACACCACATCATCTTCAGTGTAACCAAGTACTCCCTTCCGCATGCCCTCAGATTCCTCCCTGCATAAAGTGACAAGATCATAACGTTGAATAGCAACCGAAATTATATTTAGCATTTCAGGAAGACTAGAGCGGTTCTATCCCATCATAACCAGAGTCCTAAATCATATTCTCACTTGATAGCCGCTTTAATCTCATCATAGGTAACCTTCTTCTCGAGCCTCAAAGTGAGGTCAACCACTGAAATATCAAAAGTCGGGACACGGAACGCCATTCCTGTCAATTTCTCGTTCAATGATGGTAGCACTTTACCGGCAGCCTACACAATTAAGACCAACTAAAAGTGTCCATACACTGCACTAAACAAAAGGACACTCTTTTATTAAGATTCTATTTTGCAGAAAAAGACACTTAAGGCTAATTTTGTCAGAACCAATTTTGTTAGAACACAACACTACTGTAGTTAAAGAAATGAATTAAACATCCAACCCGAAGAACAGATGCAAATCATGTGTCAATCCATAAATACAGTTGATGCATTCGATACGTTAGCAGCTCTGGTATTGCTGGGTATGATGTTGAAGGAAGCAGCTCTACCACCTCTCAAATCCTTCGATGATGGGCCATCAAAGGTCTTTTGAGTGGCTGCATCAATATCACAAATTTTTTATAGGTTAATCAACACTCTCAAAGCCACTTAGAAATTTGGGGAAAAGAAATGTGTATATTCTCACCAGTAATAGAATGAACCGTGCTCATAAGACCTTCCATGATACCAAAGCGGTCATGGAGATAACCTATTAAGATCATTAAATGTGAGAGAAGAGTGAAATTAGCTCGACAATTAAGTGAGTAGATAGTTCCGAAAGTCTTGAGACTGGGCCATGCGCACTATCGTACTTGAACATATAGGTCTGCGAGATTCAATACCCTTAATCTCAGTTTTTGGTTTTGACAAAATTTATCTAAACAGTCAACGGTTTTTCCAAATCCAGGTACCATTTTTTTTCAAAGAATTATCCAGCATTTTAACAAGGTAAAATTTTTTTCATTATAGACCAACATAACAACGATTTTGAACATTTTCATTTGATTATAACCAAATGATCGATTAGCGGACAGAGATTTTTAATCATACAAAAGGTTCAAAATCATGATTGTTACTCCATATCAGAGTACTTCTCATCATATGTTTGTACGGTTAACGGATGTTTATCCTTAACTGAGAGCCAAAACTAGATCAGAGACATATCAAAACACTCTACTCGACACAAAAAGAGACAAACTCACACACACAGAATCACGCGTCTACATACATAGAGCTGCACACGAATACAAGTATATATTGATGTTATTGTATTGTATACGAGAATGGAAGGAAGATGTTACCATGTAATAAGTGGCGATGAATAGATCATTAACAGCAACAAGCTCGACGTCGTCTCTCTGCAGAGCAACTCTGGTCGCCCGATCCTTCCGAACCCTTCAGTGATTATCACCCAAAAACCACAACCATACATGAAAACATCTTGTTCATAAGATCCAATTGAAAGAAAAGAACGTATAACCACAATTTACAAAAGAAAATATAGTAGAAATAATAATGATAGTAGGTAATGGAGAAAAATTCCGTAGATGCCAATCTTGATCTTCCCCATTATGATCTTGTTGGAAGTAAAAGCAAAACAGACTCCCAAGAGAGAAGAAGATACAGAGATTTAATAGAGCTTTGTTTATATGAACTACAGTTCTCTATGGAGGGCTAAGAAACAGTACTATATATTTATAACGAAGTTCAATATAAAAAATACTGAAATAAATAAAAATAAAGAAAAAAATGGGGGCGGATTTGGCGAGGGTAAAGAGTAGTGGGTTGGCAATGAGGTGGCATCTCCACCGTTGACACCGAGAAAGCAGAGCCTGATCATGATCCATAATTTCACGAGATGTGTGGGTGTGGAATCGTTAAATAACGTAATCCTTCATTCCTCGTGCGACAAAGTACATAAGCACGAGGTTTTTTTTTTTATTATTTTTTATTTTTTAACGAGAGTGCCGTAGATATAGTAAAAGTATTATTTTCACTCAGTAAAATTAATATTACAAGAAATGTAGACCAAATTTTATTTTATTTTTTTTTAAATAATAATAATGCACTTTTCAATTGGGAAGTGGAACTCCACGAGATCCGCTTCAGATATAGGTTTCTATAACAGCTTTGTTGTAAAGATATGTATAAACATATGCGAGAATATGCAAATACATCTTTACAGTGTTGATACATACAACAAACTATATACATCAAAAGTTGTGTCTCCAAGATAGTAGGATTTCACATAACTTTTAACACTGTAAGACATGGAATTATAAGATGAAATGCAGGGCTAGTCACCGAGAAGTCTAACACCTTGGTACATTCCTCCGGACTGAAGATCATCAAAAGTATCTATGCGCCTATAGCCGCTCAATTCTCTTAAGCCGGTGAACCCACGACGTGTGAGGAAATCACGGAAATCATCCTCGGTATACAACGTTATCTCTTCATCACGCACCACAACTCTGCCTGACTCATCATAGAAGCATAGTTTTATTGTAATTCCTGCCAAAAACAAACCAACTATGAGGTTTATATTTGTTGAGGATTCTGAAAACAATACAGAACAGTTGGATTATGTTAGAAGGATAACGAAACCAAAAACGTATGCGAATTTAATATAACTTAATGAAGATTGACGGACTGGAAACCGGAAGGATATTCTTTTATTATGCTTTACCAAAGAATTCTCTAACATTTGTTAAAGAAACAGCTTGTTTTTTAAACAGATTCTACCTTATAAAGAGAATAAGGAAATGAAAAGAAACCTTCATCAAGGTGAAGGGTATAGTTTCCCAGAGGCATATCCCTGTCAAGACTCCGGACGATCTGATCTTCATCCTCCAACCAAAACGCCCGCTTTGTTCTTATTCTGAATGTGGATTTGATCGCCTCCTTTATTGCGTCTGCAGTTCCATCAATACCAATTCGTCTTCTGTATTCTCCCAACTTAACCGTTATGATTCTTCCGCAATAAGATGCTTGGCTCTCTCCTCCTGCCAACCCCATTAGCAGATTCAAAACCATGGACTGATTTAAGTCTAAACAGAGAAAGTACGGAATTGACTATTGCAATTCCCAATTCTAAAACTAAGTGGCCAAAGCGCCATCTTAAAATGATGGTTAGTTTGAAGAATGATGCTTCCTTCAGACAGCTCGCTATGCAATAACTTATTCCAACGACAATCGAATAAGATATCTTCTTCCTAGAAGTTGTATAGCAGTACTCAAAACTGACAATTTCAAGAAGTAAAGAAACCTTAAAATCAAAGATTCTACGCCTAATCTTACCGTTTCCAGGGGGATCTCTCCAGTTCCAAGGTGGAACTCCACTGGCTACAACCGCATCGGCTGCAGTAATAGCAAGTGGATCACCTTCATGCTCTAACCGCCTCTCCAAGTTGACTGCGGAACGATCACTAGCTGTAAAGCTAAAGAAGTAAACTTTCTTTTTTTTTTTTAAATGTCGAGAAATCAGAAAAAACATTGAAACAGTGGCAGGCCAGAAGTTTCCAAATTTCAAATAAGCTAACATTCCGGACATTAACTCTTAGAAACGCAATGACAATGAGTATGAATATTTTCATTAAAAAACAAATGTCTAGAGGAAATTGCAAGTAGGCTAAAGCCAACATTCTAACCTGTTCAGTCATAGGAAGAAAAATAATGAAAACGCAAGAAAATACCTTCAATTGGTCCAAATGGGATACTAGCATCCTCAAGACCTGTCCCCACGATGAAAAAAACAAAACAAAAAATCCTTTAGCTCCAAAACTTACTGATATTGACCAAACCAAGAAAATCCCAAAAAGGGTCAGTCCAGATTTCTCACCCTTATCAGAGAAATGAATAAAGGAATCAACTTTGGGAGGAGTTGGAGTCTTGTAAGCCGAACCCACCACCGCAACACCAGCAGAACTGTTGTTGTTGTTGTTGCTGCTGTTATTGTTACTATTGCTGTGCTTGTTCCTGTCTCTGAGGAGCTCCTCAAGGTCCTCGTAGTACGACATCTTGGCCGACCGACTACCGACTCTGACTTGGTGCCTGGCCTTTTTGAACTCCTTGAGCAAGTTCCTCCACTTGTCCGTACACATGGTGGGGGACCGATCGAAGCCCTTGTCCCTCATCTTGGCGGAGATCTGGTCCCACAAGTGCTTGTTCGACTTGGAGGTGTTGAACAGCCCGTCGACCTCTCTCCTGAACCCGATCAGACTCCGGGTCTCTTCCTGGACCCAAGTCTCAGCCCTCTTTTTCGGGGCTTTCACCTCCTGCTCTTCTCCTCCGCTGCTGTTGTTCTCGCCCAGGATTATCATCTGGGTCTGGTGGGTGTGGGCCCGGTGGTGGGTTTGGTGGCTGTGAGGTGGCAAGACGCCATTGGCGGAGGCGGAAACGGACACCACCTCCATCATCATCTCCCTCTCTGATTCTTCCTCTTCGCCGCCGCCGAAGTCCACCGGTCGCGGCTTCTCCGAGCAGTACATGGGCAGTTCTGATTGGTCGGAATTTACGCGGGCTTTTTCACTGGGATTTCTGT
Organism: Ficus hirta; assembly: GCA_038430175.1. NCBI lineage: Eukaryota > Viridiplantae > Streptophyta > Magnoliopsida > Rosales > Moraceae > Ficus > Ficus hirta. The sequence continues at coordinate 26,443,463 of CM076591.1, read as the reverse complement.
TCGTCTGTCTGACTGAGATAGAACGCCGAGAAAAGCAGCAAAAGGAGAAGTTGGAGGAGATAGGAGACCGACTGAAAGAGACCCTTCAGTTTGTGATTAGAGGATCTCGGCCGTTCAAATTGTTGAATTAGTTATTTTGGCTTTCGAGAAACGACATCGGGCAAGATCGGAATTTTTTTTTTTTTTAGGTCATAGAAAAAAATTGAATAAACTTATTAAAAAAACTTTGGAGTTAAAAAAAATTCAAACTTTATACTTTATAATAAAATTAAGTATAAAATTGTCCTTTAACTATATTTGCAATCACAAATTTTAATAAACTTAGAGAAAGTAAAAAACGATCATGGATTTAATACATATTTTTAAGAAGTAAAAATTTAAGTTCAAAATTTAGTTGAATTTAAAGTAGTTATCCAAACACATTATAATAGTAATTATTTACATATTTTTAATGATGTCGTTTTTCAGGACGGTTTTTTTTTTTAAAGGAAAATTATTATTTAAATTAAAATTAGATACAAACATCAATATTAGAGATGAAACAAATATATGATACAACAGATATAACCCTCAATTAAGATTGATTCCATCAATAAAATCTGATAAAGTTCAGTGAAGAGGATATAAGCCGAGACCCAGTGACAGGAAAATTATTCAAATTCCTCGACAATCCTATAATCGAGTATGTATTAAAGTTCTTTTTAAAAAAAGACATCTACAATCGATAGAATATTCCGATCGATCGAGAGACAGTCACTCGCAGCACAGAGACTGCAACAAACTCTGCATGGCTCTAATATTAATGGAACCCATAGACATATATTGTTAGAAAATAACTCAAGCGAAACCCACACACAAAAACAAACAGGAGGTGAAGAAACTACTTTTTTTTTATTACAAAATTAAAACCAAAACACAAAACAAAACATGAATATAAAATACCATCGCCTGCTAAATTCTCGCCTAACGTGGAACAACCACTCCGTCACACGTCACGACTCAGAGGAAATCAATCGGCTCAATTGGAAGTAAGAGATCACCGCACTAACCATTGGATCACCAAGACCTCGTCGAATCTCAAACCATCGGAAGTTCGTCGGGTTAGATCTAGTCGAGAAACTCTCAATTAGGACCCTCTGACTCCATCCCCACCGAGATCAATGAACCATCGATCACCTTCACCAGCCACAATGGCTACGGCGATGAAAGTCCCACGTAAAAGAAAACACTAGTTTATGAGAATTTTGAGAGAAAAAAGGGGAGAGAGAAAACCCTTTTAATCACAATTCCCCAGGTCGGTTTGTTCGTCCCTCATATTGAAGTCGTTTTTTTGGTACAGTAGATTTTTCATTAGTCGTTTCCGAGTTCGGTGTCGTTGAATTGATATATGTCGTTCATTATTGTATTGTCGTTTCCTACCTACGTTTTTTTTTTTCTTTTTTAAATCTTGATAACGTTGTCGTTCTGAGTTTCGAGCGACGACATCAGAGTTCTCAAATTTTTATGGATGTGTTCGACGATAACAAAAAATTTGTCTCTCTCTCTTTTCTTTCTATTTTAGTGTTGTCGTTTCCTAAGTCAGTGGTGTTGTCGTTTTACCAAATTGTAGTCTTCTCAATTGTACTGTCTAATTTTTCAGTTATCGTTTCCAAGTCGGTGTCGTAAGGGACATTTGTCGTTTGTTGTGCTATTATCGTCTCTACATTTTTTGGTCTTGATAATGTTTTTGTTTAACATACTTCGAGTATATCTTGTCCATCGTCGTTTTCCCCTACTGTTGTTTTTATTTCCTGTCGTTTTCGATCATGATGATGAAAAATTATACACAATCCAATGAAATCCATGGCCGAGAAATTTACTCAAAAGGTTGAGATGGAATACAAGAGTCATGGTTGTAAACATTAGTATTGCAACCCATAAAAGAAAAGGGTCGTAATTATTAAAATAATTAAGAAATTCAAAATCACCAAAAACAAAACTATTTCACAACTATAGAGTCGAAACAGAAATCTAGATCACTCGATGAAGCAAATCAACTATGCAGCATCATCCACCAACATTTTTGACAAACCCTGATTCTCCATCAGTTTTTCTATAATTTTCTTCAATGCAGGAGCACTAATCCCACAGTTGTCACCAACGAAACAGGATCTACCTTCCTCAGCAGCTTTACAAAGCTTCGGGTCCAATGGTACCTTCCCCAAAAACGGAACTCCCATTTCCCTACACATTTTTAAGGCACCGCCACCGCTACTATCAAAAACTTCACTATGAGCTATCACATTCAATAATTCTGGAGCTTTCTCTCTCACATAGTCCCTAACCCAGTCTGTGACATCACTTTCCTCACCCGTCTCTGTAATCCTCAAAAATTTTGAGTCCATAAGTGGATGGGACAAGCCACTCATGTTCTCAACAACGCCAAGAACCTGAACTCCGACTTTCTTGCAAAAGCTGACTTCTTTCCGTACATCTATTAAGGAGACTTGTTGTGGAGTTGTGACTATGATCGCGCCATCTATTCCGGTAGTGTCGAGGTATTGGACTATTGAAATGTGCTCGTCTGAGGTTCCAGGAGGAGCATCAACCACCAGAAAATCAAGTTCGCCCCAATACACATCCTTCAGGAATTGCTTGATGAGCGAATTTTTACGGGGGCCCCTCCAGACAACAGCTTCATCAGGATGAGGAAGCATGAAACCAATCGACATGACCCCAAGATTGGACTCAACATAGACTGGAGACCAACCAAGGTTGCTCTGGTGGATTTCTTGTCCTTCTAGGCCAAGCATCTTAGGGATGCTCGGGCCACAAATATCAATGTCAAGAAGACCCACCTGGAAGTCCATAGCTGCTAGGGCAAACGAAAGTTGGGCAGAGAAAGTGCTCTTGCCAACTCCACCCTTCCCTGATAAAACCAGTATCTTATGCTTTACAGTCGCCATTCGTTCTGCAATTGCGACCAGATCTGCATACACACATCCACTAATCATTTATACCAGAACTTGCATCTTCGTTATGTCAAATTAGATAGTTCAAGAATCAAATACTACACCAGATTGAATCTATATGCCAAACCAGTTATGCTAAGCGTATATGATTTCTTCGGTGCTATAGTTTTAAGCCAAAGTCAGGGCCGGGACAGACCAAATTTGGAAATTACGAACACAATAACCTTATCAGCTATCAGCACATACATAAACGAATACAAGCAAAAAGAGGCCATTTTTCAAACCGATCATGATCATTGATGGCATCAATTTACTCCAGACAGGTGTGTAGAACTAGTAAAACAATTAGCCAAATACCTGGATCAGGGCCTTTAGGAGCAGTAGCACAAATTTGTTGATTAGGACATCCTTCGCAAGAGTCAGATTTTCCAGCTGATTCGGATTGTGGACCTGGGCAATCTGGAAATCCCACAAATAAATTCAGTCAATTTGTATAAAGACCCCTATCCTCTCATCTCCCCTCCAACCCACCCACCCCCCCCCCCCCCCCCCCACCACCCAAAAAAAAAAAAAAAAAGTGAGTAGTTTTCTACATTCATGGAAATAGAAAAGGAAGGTAATCTTACGTTCATTGGCGTTTTCTGGAATTTCACCGTTCTCCATGGCAGTCTCTGCTTCTATATTTGCTTCCTGTTTCATGGAGAACTATTAAAAATAAAAACAAATTAAAAAACAACAACAGCAATGGACTTCGTAAGAGTTATTTGATTGAAACAGTCTTGACGGAGATAAAAACTTATCATATATTATCAACTGAATTGAAAAATTCTCCATATTAGGTTAAGCAATCAATTTTTAGCTAAAGCCAGATAAAACTGAAGAGGATGATTAGGGGTTTAAATAAGCTTCTAAATGACAAGAAAAATCACGTAAAACACCAAATATTAACCCGAAAATTTTTATGTTAGTGATTCTTACAAGGAAAGAGAAGAATTGGTATTATCTGTATTTGAAAGACTGAAGATTGAGGTGAAAAAGCTCTGCTTGAACCTTCAATTACAAGCTAATTGCATCGGAACTTCTGGTTTTGTGTAAAGATTTCCCCTTTTCTTCGAGAACGAGAAATCTGGAGCAGAATTCAGACGAGAAAACCGCAAAAATAGGAGAGAATGAGGACTAGGGTTTTAGGGCAAGAAAAGGTCGACTTGAATTCTGACCCCTTTTTTATTTATTTTGAAATTGGACATCATTTAAGGGGCATTTGCAGCAAAATTTTTTCCCCCACTAAAAAAATTCAATAATTTTAGAAAAATAAAATTCTTCTACATTTTTTTTTTTTTTTAGGGAAAACATTCTTCTACTTTGACAACAAGTCTTTGAACACACTCCTAATAAATTCAGAAATAAATTCAGATTAAACAAAAAAAAAACCATAAAAATGTCTATTTAAAGGGTTTCTCACATTTTTTAATTTACTTTTGAATGGAAGTTTCCCTTATTCTAATTTATAATATTAATAAAATGAACCCACTACAAGCCTTAAGTAAAATGTTTAGAAGGGGCAGCAACACCAAAAATTATAGGATTTAGAGAGAAGTGAAAAGATAAACTAAAGTTTCAAAAAAAAAAAAAAGAGATAAAGATAAACCAAGTGTAGGTTGGTCTATAACAACTATTTTAAATACTAATAGGAATTAAGGGGAAAAAAAAAAGGTTTAAGATATACCAAAAAAAAAAAGGAAAGAAAAATACCTTTTGTTATGCATAACATTAGATAGGACTGGATGCATTGTTATATTTTTAGAGACAAAAAACCAATCCAAAATTGGAGTTTCAATGGCTTCAATCCAATCCAGTATTTCGTTTGGTCAATTATCCAATCACATTGGATACTCCTAATGAAACACTTAGGTAAACCATCACTTGAATAATTATGTTTATAATATGATTATTTATACATTTTTTCGCTAAATAAATATTTGTTGCTCTTTCAACTGCATCCTAATCTTCCATTATTAATTTTCAATCAATTAAATATAATCTTTGTTAATCTTTTATTTTTTTTTTCAAAATTAAATTTGATTTGCTTTACAATATACAGTACATACATCAACAGAATATATACATACGTGTATGTACATAAACGTTTAAAACGTGTATATCTCATTATTTTGTAAAGTTTTGTATTGATTTTCAAAAGGATTGTTTTTCACGAACCCAAAGAATTCACAATGTCTAGTTTCTCTCTCCTCCACCTTTTCTACTCCAACATTATTAGGTAACATCAATAATGTTTAACATCACTCATTAATAAAAGATGAATCCTACAACATGAGGCTCACTTCTTTATTAGTGAAATATTAAATATCACTGATATTTTAATGCATTTTTCCTTCCATCCAACTAAACAAAGATTACTGTTTACTATTCACATCTCGATCCTCGAACAAACGCACCCTAAACTCTCACTCCATTTTCTAATGTCCAATATGCCATGTATAGACCAGCTCATTAAAACCACAGTGAAATTCAGTAGCTCCATTTTCTTTGCCGGAAAGAGAATTTCCTTGCCAAAAAGCCCGCACTAGACTACTACGATCCAAAATGCAAAACACAATAAAAATAACTTTCAACGGAAGAAAATGAAAGAAGCAGCAGCAATATAAGGAAGTTTACTTTGTTATATGGAAAGGAGTAGAAATTATAATTTTGTTAATCAACTGTCAACAAATTCAGGTGAACTTTCCAAAAGCACACACTTTCCAAGATGACATCAAAGAATAAAAAAGGCCTTTGTTTCTGCACCAAGCCATATTCACCCAGTTGACAGCGAGATTCATTTCAGATCTCCTTCTCTTCTAACCTAGTCTGAACTTTCTTTTTCTTTTTTGAATTTTCCTTTCTTTCTTTTTTTTTTTTTTTTCCTGCACAGCAAACATTTGCTTCTCTTATTTGCAATTGTAACAGTATATGCTGCTTCATCTCCAAAGGCAATTAATCAATAATCAAGTAGTTTCTCCGCTATTGGTGAATGCCAAGTTTCCTCATAGAAAGCCACTTAGGCACGGGCGAAACTTGGAACTTTTCCTAGTACCAATATTTCAAGATGTATTCTCTCTCTCTCTTTTTTTTTCCCCCTCTTATCTTTTCTTTTATTGAGGTCCAACGTCTTCTATATCAGCCGAAAATGAAAAAGGTGAATGTGGAAGAAACACCCTTCTCTCCAGGCATCTCATGATAGTCGAGCAGGTGATGTTTACAATCCGAGCAAAACAATTCCAAAAAAAATGCCTCCATATATTCCGTGTCTATAATGCAGCGACCACAATGACTGCAGCGGGCGATGCATGGTATACAAGCCCTACACAACTGAGCAGGGTGACGTTTCTCTTGGCAACTCTTCGCCGGACAATCATAAACCAGTCTCAGGCTCTGGCACTTGGGGCATAGATCGACGTCAATGGCACGATCATCATTGTCGGAGATGAGATGTGTCTGCCTGCCATGATAAAACCTCGGCTTGTTGGCTATGATCTGCTTTTTGTTATCTTCACCCAACAACAAAGACTTTAGCTCTTCGAACTTGTCATTAGTTAAACCAGAGACCCCATGAAGCCTCACGAGCTTTATTTTAAGAGTGCCTGCAGACTTGGTGGCCCTTAAGTAATTCAAAATGCTGTCCACACTAATCACAACACATCCTGGCAAGCTTAACTGCTCGAATAAAAAGCAAAGAACTTGTAAGATGGCTACAAAACAAAGTAAATAACCGACAACACATACAAATAACCAAGAACGAACAAAGTCAAAGCTCCTCGCTAGAGACGAGGAATCTCTAATAACCACACATTAAGTTTTTTATTTGTGAACTTCAGTTTCTATCAAGTCAAGTGACTATAAATCAGTGATAGATAAGTAGTTAAGTACTAAAGTACCAAAGAAAATAGTTCAAGTACTTACTAGTAAACCAAAAACTAATGAACACCAAGCTTTACGAGCTCCTAAAGTGTCAGATCATCAAAGAGTATGAGAGAAACTAGTTGCCCTGGGCAGATTTTAGCGTCCTAAAAAAGACACATACGCTAAGACATAGGAAAATGCATTAAGATTACACCTTATACACAACATTCCCAGAATGCAAATGCAGATGAGCAAGAGAAATATAAGCCGAAGTGACAATTAAAATTAGTTACATGAGTGACATTGCAAGTACTTTTCGTGTTGTCTATACTTAAAAAATCTAAAGCCACATTTTTGCAATAGGGGAAGAAAAAAATAGAAAAAGGTACATAACCTGGGTGAGGAAAATAGAGAGAAAGTGAAGAACATTTCTCTACTTATGTTTGTAGGGTTTCCCTATCTAATCTCTTCCATTTTTGAAGAGATTAAAATTGAGGTTCTTTGGAGTATTTAAAATCCCTCAACCAATACATTCCCTCCTCTTTTCTCCCCTAATAAACATTCACAAATCCTACAATTCTTCCACTAATCCCTTCATCCCTTTCCCTCCTTTCATATTTCCTTCCTACCAAACAAACTCTTCAAGTATCTCAAGGTATATTAGCTACTCCTACATAATATAGACATACATACATACAAATTTATATATAGCTGTACATATTGGTTTGGCAAATTCTCACCTTTGTCAGCTTTGGGTTGCTATCGAGCACACGCTTCAAACCAGCATCAGAAATCTTCGAGCACTGCACCAGATTCAGGCAGTCAAGATTCCCTTCAGCCCTATTAGTTAACTTTACAAGAGTATCATCAGTGATCTTCTGATTCAATGGCCAAGAAATGGAAACATTCCTCCACAAAAGATTATTTCTAACAGCTCTACGCAAAGACCTGCAAACCCTTTCCACAGATAGAAGGTCTTGAACGCCCAGGTATCTCAAAGAATAAGAAATAGCATCATGGGCATCACCGCCCTGAGAAGAATAATCCATTGTCAGGCTACAATCAGGCACTTCTTCCTTAGCTCCGTCGCCATTAAAAACCCGATTTCCGACATGGCTAAAACTCAGCAACTCCTTCACAAACCCACTAACCTTAACCTTATCACATGGCATTGATGTTTTGTCATAAATTACAGAACTATTCCAAACCAAATTCAATTCTGCCTCATCTTCATCCACTGAAGACGAGCAATCGCTAACCGATTCCAAACCGGCATCGAAACCGCGAAGCCAACCTCTAATTCCCATTTCAAAAGGATCAAGTGGCAACAGATCAAGAATGTCATCAATCCCGGGCTCACCGGGTTCGATCTTTTCTTCAGTCTTCTTCTCCATTGCTTCCATTTCAGAGTCCTCCAAATCGAAATTGAAACTCAAGAAAGCCGACTCCAAAACACCGTCAAAATTCTTCCCCATTTGGTTATCAGAAGGGCTCTGTTCCGTCGCAGAATAAGCGGAAAAGATCGAACCACCAGAAGGATTCAGAGGCATTCTTGGAGAGAAAAACGAAAAAACACAGAATCAAACTAGAAAAGAACGAAACTTTAATCAATTTTCCATCAACAAGAAGAAAACCCTTTTACTTCAAGAAAGAGATTCTTGGATAAAAGACACCAAACCGAACTTTCAATTACGGTCATTTGGGTATCACTATAACGCAGAGCTAAAGCTGAAGCTTTGAATCCAATAAACCCTAGAGAGAGAGAAAGGAAAAAAAGAGCAGTTTTTTTCTCTCTGAAAGCAGTGTGCGTTTAGAGAGAGAAAGAGAGGAGAGAGAGAGAGAGCCTGGAATGCGTAGGAAGGAAGTGAAGGAAGAAAGTTTCGGGAAATAGAATGGAAAGAGAAAGGGCGGCGCTCGGCTTGAAGGAATTCGATTCCGAACCCCCAAAAAAAAAAACAGGGGCTTAGAGAGAGAGAGAGAGATAGGAGAGAGATAGAGAGTTCGACCAAACAAGGGAACCAACGGAACAGAGGAAAGCAGATACGAGGTGGAGAGGGGGATGGGATTTATTTGTAACAGAATTTGGGAGGAGAGAGAAACGAGAGAGAGAGAGAGAGAGAGATGAGTGTGCTCGTGCTAAAAATAGCAGAGAGAGTGTAGAGAGAGAGAGAGATGGAAAGTTAGGGTGAAGGACTGAGGACACGTGGAGAGAGATGAGGAGTGAGAGAGAAGATCTTGACCAATCAGAACTCGCCTTTCGCACATTACCTGGTGATGTCTTGACTACATCATCAACTTCCCTGCTATTCTTCTATTTTGGCCAATTTTCTAATTTCAAATAATATTTTGAAGATGGATTTGCATTATTGTTAGGCAACACTTGTAGCAGAAGCCAAAATTGAACTTTATTTTCTTTTTTTGGACTTAAATTGTATTTTATTAATTATAATTTTAACTTGCGTTTGATTTATTAATTAAAGATAAAATTTTTAAATTAGAGTTAATTAATTTTTAAAAAATTAATTAAAAATTTTATTAATTTTTTAAAAAATGATAAAAATTAATATGAAAAAGTATAATTTAATTAGAATTAAACTTAAAAGTCAAACGCAATCGTTATCAATGGGATCCACTTATGGGTCAATCTAGTTTCTCTTTTCAAAAATTCTTTGTGGTCGAACTGTCAGTATATTTGTATGTTATATTTTTCTTGTGTACTAAAAGAATTTTAGTTATTTGATTAATGTTATTATCTATCCTTCAAAAATATATATATATATATCTAGAGGTGGGAATTTGGGCCGGGCCAAACAGGCCGGTCCGCGGCTCGTAATTTTGGCCCGGTCGTTGGCCCGGCCCGGCCCGAATTCTCTAAGCCCGGTAAAAGCCCGGCCCTCCAATAAGAGGCGGGCTGGGCTCTCCTTTTAGGCCCGGCGGGCCGGGCCGACCCGGCCCAAAAATTTAAGCCCGTTGGGTCGGCCCGGCCCGCCCGTTATTTAAAAATTAAAATTTTATATATATATTATTTTTATTAAAATTTTAATTATTTTTAAAATTTTTATTAAAAAATTATATATATTATAATTTTATATTATATATATATAAAGAAAAGAAAAAACAAAAAAAAAATTAAATTAAATAAAAATTTAAAAAATTAGGCTCGGGCCGGCCCGGCCCGCTCCCGGCCCGCTCTAAGCCCGCGGGCCGGCCCGGCCCGGCCCGGCCCGATTTTCTTTAAAAGCCCATCGGGCTCGGGCCGGGCGGCCCGAATTCCCACCTCTATATATATCACTAAGATAAAAATATATTAATATAATATATTAATTTCCACCTCTATATATTATATTATATATTAATATAATATATTTTAGTTGTTTGAATCTAAGCACATGTTTGGTGCAGCTATCCAACTCAATTTAAATGGTTTTTTTTTCTTTTTCTAAAAATACAATCTCAATTTGACTATTCACAGTTACTACTATAACTTTATAATTTAAACTTTAAAAATTCATAATTTTACATATACAAGTCCAAATGAGATTATTTTTATAAAAATTACATAAAATTTTGAGACTAATGAAACAAACTTCGTATTGATATTTTTTTCTAAACACATTTTAAGTTTTTACATTTTTAAACTCCAATAATTCAAACGCCTCACCAACACACAACTCAAATCCAACTCAAAAAAGGCTCCGTTAAGATTGAGTGTCCATTTTCGAAAAGGAAAATTTTCTTGTTTTGAATGAAAAAGTCTTTTTATTTTGAGATAAGATGGTGTTTAGATGTGTAAACAATTTTCTTTTTGAAAACAAAAAATTATTTGGAATGAGAAAAAATGATTGTAGGAATAATGCACTGTGAGAATATTTCTTTTTCCAAAAGAATAATGTACAAAGTAAGTTTGAAATGAGATTTTTTTTTTTTTTTTTTCAAAATGAAAGAATGATAGAAAATTTTGATACAAATAATTTTTTGTAAAAATTTTCCAATTTCACAAATTGGATATATCATCTAAACATAGGGTCAATTCCAAGTTTCCAACTCATATACTATGAGTCTTTAGCATTTAAGTTTAACTACAACTAAATTGTATTTTTTCATATTAGTTTTTATCTTTTTCTGAAAAATCAACAAAATTTATAATTAGTTTTTGAAAAAATAATCAACTACAACTTAAAAATTTTATCTCCAACCGACGAATCAAATGCAAGCTAAACACATGCTAATTCTGATATTCCTTTTTGATAATTATCTGATTGTGATAGAAAACTTCCCCACTTTCTTTTACAAAAAGCAAATAATAATAAAACCCTGTTTTTTTACTTTTTATTTCGTGCAATACTATTTATTATTTTTATTTTTTGTAAACGTTAATGGATTACTTTTACGATTTTATTATAAATGGGAATACTAATGGAGATTTCTATGATATTATTATTAAAAAAAAACCACTTTCCTTTATCAGCGGTTTAAACTATGAGTCACATTCAAAATATAATAGTTTAAATGTAATTTGATGTAAATTTCACGGTGTAGAATTATATTATGACGATTGAGTAGTGGATTTATTCTATAATATAATTCTCTTTTTAACCCGTTTTTTTTTATTATTTATTTTAAGATCAGGAGAATGAAGAACTTGGCGCATAAGGTTTGTCCTTGTGAAAGCTATGTTGATTTCTTATGGTGCAAGTGTTTTTTTTTTTTTTGGGGTCCTTTTATTTTCCGTAAGATATTATGGGATCTCCTCATTGGTGGGGATTGGTCTAAATTGTTACTTTTGACAAAGAGGGGACGAGATAAGATAGGCATGTATACCATGATGTGGACGTGAAAGGTACTCTAATATAAATAACACTTTATTTAATTTTTCTTCTTCATAATAAAATTTCAAAGTAAAGTTTTATATTTTTCTTGTTCATATCAATCTTCAAAGTAAAATTTCAAGCATCTAAACAAAGGGAATCAGAGAGTTACATTTTATTTCATAGATCTAGATCATATCCGACAGATTAAAGTATAAACAAGAGATTAGAGAATATTCAAGCGTTGAATAGTAGCTTTAATAGGAGAAATCTTAGGTCCCGTTTGGTGATCAGGTTTAACTCAAACTAAACTGTATTTTTTCATCTCAATTTTTATCTTTTTCTGAAAAGTCAATAAAAATTCTAATTAGTTTTTAAAAAGTCAATCAACTCAAATTTAAAAATTTCAACTCAAACCGTTTCACCATATGGAACCTTAGATAACTAATGTTTAAATATGGTCTTCTGTTAACATCTAGAAAGAGAGAGTCCCAAAAAAAATGTTAGGGAGAGAAAATAAACATGATAATTGAGCGAACAATAGATAACAAGAATTCCTAGGAGAGAGAAAGAGATCACTTATTTAGATATCAAGTAGATACGCAGATGTTTGATATATAGGTTGGAGTTGAGTTTTTTCAGTTGGAGTTATTTGATTTTTTAAAAATTAAATAAATATTTTTGTTAAATTTTCAAAAAAAAAAAAAACAAAAATGAGTTGAGTTTTTTATATTGGAGTTATTACTCCAAAGTCTAATGGTGAATCCATCTTATAAATCTTAAATAAAATTAACAATAAAATAGTTTTAAAAAAAAAACTAATTTTCAAATGTTAACATCTAGAATGTTTGCGATAGAGAACAAGTGAAGAATTAAACATAAGAAAAGGAGATCAACCCAATTAGACGAAAAAAAATAGTAATAAAATAATTTCCCAACCTTGAAAACCTTCAAGATGCTGCTACTTTGATGCCAGCACATTATGGATGATTATAAGAACAACAATTATTTCAGCCATAAGATAACTTGATGAAAATAAAAAGGGCAAAAACAGAGAGAGCTTTCTATTAGAAACTACATTCATTTTATCGCCAAACAAAGTACTTTCGAGCTTTGTTTTCGATACTATGATTATTAGACATCGTTACACGCCACACCACATGCTTATTCCGAACGGGTAGCTTGTAAGGTTTAACATTACTAAAAGCAAATTTTTTTGGTTGTGCTAGTTCAGGCCATAGGATAGGAGGTATTACTCTCTACAACGTGGGAGGAATCCATATGTAGCCGTGCGTCTGTACATAACCAGCTTTTGCGAGCAACTCGTCTGCTGCCTCAGGGCCTCGGCTGCCTGGTTTGTATGGGAGAGGATTTAGCTCGCCATCATCGATTCTGTGCAGAAGAGGTGTAAAGATCTCCCAGGCGGCCTGATCATCGACACCACAAAACCGTCAAACTAGGAAATCCACAGCACGTGTTAAGATATTAATGGCTAGAATGTCATTACCTTCAACTCATCTCTTCGAACGAAATGTTGCTGGTCGCCTCTTATTCTGTCAAACCCAATGAGGTTATCATGAATTAGTCAAAGAAAAGATAAAATACCAAAAACTCATCCTTGTATTATACCCATAAATTATACTCTTGTATTTTAGTATTTCCTACTAGTCCATCAAGCTAATAAACTTCCATATCAATCTTTCAACAACTGAAGCAAAAGTAGCAAAATGGCCAATCATATGCTAATGTATTCTAAATGCAGAAGAGCAGAAAGCATACGTGTCGAGTATTAAACGTTCATATGCTTCTGGGATTGTGACCCCTTGATAACGTTGCCCATATGACAAGTCTAATTCACTTTGGACCGTTGACATCTCGAGTCCAGGTTGCTTAACCTGCATATGAGACATTAAGAGAGAGAACAAATTGAGAAGGATGACAAAAGAAAGTTCAATACAAAGATGGTTAGAAAAGTGGTATCTCGAATTCCAGATTTTTGAGCCAATAACAGAGAGCAAAAGAAGAAAATTCAAACGATTACTGTATTGTGAAATCTTAAAAAATTCACTTCCTGAGAAATATGCAAGACATACAAGCAGCAACAAGTTTAATAATTATAATTCCAGTAATGGTGTTATCAGAATATGCGTACCGTAAGCTTCATGTACATGGCTTCTGAAGGTTGTAAGCGTATTACAAACTCATTTCTCCCCTGCTTTTTACCTGAACAATGAGAAAATATTCAATTAAATCTTGATATAGATTTGAGACATCCGAATAGATGGTATGGAACAAATTATATGAATAAAACATCACGCTAGTCATGCACTCTTTTACTAGGAATTTGACTAGCAAACAACTCACTTTCCTCGATTCACATTTTATCGACGCACAAGGCTTAAATAGTTAAGACAAAGTAATACTATTCATATCACATCAGAGGAAATTATTAGATTCTATGTTACTATCTCAGAAGTTAACATGAAAAGTAATGAGTTAAATTTTGAAGGGTCTGGTGGCATACATTTGAATATATCACCAGGAACATCCTTAAACTGAACTCGAATTTCTGCCTTCCTTGAATTCAATGCTTTCCCTGCCTTTAGAATAAAAGGGACACCTGAACAAAACAAAACAAAAAAAAAAAAAAAAAAGATTAAACAATGACTCGGTCTCGGTTTACAAAATCATAAGCCATTCCTGAAATTAGTTTAACTCTGTCAATTTAAAGTGAAAACTGAAAATTAGCATAAAATACCTTCCCATCTTTCATTATGAATACGCAGAACCATAGTTGCAAAAGTTGGAGTATTTGAGTTATCAGGAACTGTTGGATCATCTCTGTAGCCATCATATTGTCCAAGAATAACTTCTTCGTCCTTGATAGGAAGTACAGATTGAAGAACCTGTTTCCACATTAATCAGTAAGAAATACAAAAGAATATTCCTTGAAGTCGGAGCACATCCCTGGAGGAGCCATATATATTTGAGGAAAAAGAGCTGAACTTATTACAGCAGCACAAGCACGTTTCTAATATACGTGCATTTATGTGTAAAATTAATCAGTTTATCTCCCAGCTTCATACGGAAGTGTACCAACATTATCATCAGATCAGAATTAAAGATACCTACACACCTTCACTTTCTCATCTCGAATATGCTCGGGTTTGAGAGAAACCGGCTTTTCCATGGCAACCAGGCAGAGAACCTTGCATCGTTTAGGAAAAACAACGGGCAAAAAACTTGGAAATGAATCAGAACGCATGCAAGATAGACGTGTCTAAGCTATTATGATTAACAGAGCTATAGACGGTGAAAACTCCCAGAACTCTCAGAAACTACACATCAAGAAAACATACCTGCAATAGATGATTTTGAATAATATCACGGATAATTCTGTCCAAACAAAAAACCATTGGTTAATGCATGCATGTGGATAAATTTCATTTTGGAAATAACGCAGCAACGAGGTAAGTTGGAAAAATCAAATCTCAAAGCTAGTCAGTAAGAACTACATTGTAAAAATTTATTTCTTAAACCTAATAGTAGCAGGAAACGTCGATTTCGGAGATGTAACTTTCAAATTTTGTAATAATTTTACAGGAAACTGAAAACATGACTTCACTTGAACTAGCAATCAATAAACAAATTTGAACACGATGGTTCACTAATCATACCCGTACTGATCAAAATATCCACCACGACCTTCAGTTCCAAAATCCTCCCTGAATACGATCTAAAATAATTTTGAAAACAATATAGAGGTCAACAACATGGAATTTTAATGCGTGGAAATACACAATAGAAACACCAACATATACAACAAAGAACTGTTTAGCCCCAGAAAAGACTCGATGCTAATTTGCTTTTACAGTTGCCAGTTGCCACCCATACATATGTGAATAACAATTAAATATGATTACTGAAAGATGAACATACCTGCACGTTGGCAATGTTATCACGGTTCCAGAGGGGCAAAAATAAGCGGTTCGCAAAACGAAGAACCAACTGCATATTTGCATAAGAAGAGAAAATAAGCAGAGTTCACAAGTAATAAGCAAAGCGTGAAGTTAGAGAGACATTACCAAATTCTGAACCAACTCCTTTCCCAGATAGTGATCAATACGATAGATTTGTGGCTCATCGAACAACTCTCCAATCTGAGAACTGAGTTCCTCAGCAGATTGCAAATCCTTGCCAAAAGGTTTCTCAACAACAATCCGAGTCCATCCACCAAGATCAGCTGTCAAATGATTACATAAAGGCACATTGCAAATGTTCATTTCCGACTGCCCAGATTCTATGTTTCCTTGAGGAACCATATAGTGTCAAAATCAATGATTAGCCTACTAATAATTCAAAACTCATAGTTGAGAACAACAAGAATCTGATTGTTGTTCACGTTCATACTATAATCTTCACGTACAGTTAAAAAGTGCCCAACAATAACTAGCATATATTTATTTTCACCAGACAAAACTCCAACTTATTTCATGTAAGACTATTCTTCACAAATATTTTTCAAGTAAAAACATGCTTTGAAATGAGTCAATGATCAGTAGTAGTGGATCATGTAACACGTTTAAAACTCCTCTCTTTTCTTTGTCTTCTCTTTGGCAGAAACACTTTTGTACAGCTTCTATTAACCAGAGAAATGTTGAAAGAAACTGTACAATAGACAACATAATGATAATAGCAGAAATCAATCAATTATTTCCGGCCTTAAAACTAAAAGTAGCTCAAGGTCAAGACAGGCTTACTTTTATTCATGCAAAAATGTCTGATCATCCTGCAGACGGATGGATAAACCGATGGAGGAAGTGCAAGATAGAAGAGTCTTCGAGACAATCCTTCTGCACTATTTTTTGCAACTTCATGCTTTGAAATTTCCTTATCCAATTCCTGAAACCCCTCTTCGACATCATAAGCGCCACTTACATATCTGATCTGCAAGCATGCATTATCGAGGAATTAAATATCAGGCAAGGCTGGAAAAGGCAGATTAAAAAAATGATGTTCAAGGACTGTGCTAACCAGTTGCAAGAAATTAGTTACAGCTTCCGAGTCCTTGGAAGAAGCGCCTTTGTCACGGATAAGATATCTGCAGTAAATTATCAAATATTAATGTCCTATATTTGCTATAAGAATCAGCAAGCAAACAGTCCAGAGGATGAAATGAACTAAACATTTGAATCACATTCCACAAATATAAAATAATAAAGGTCCACATGGGACAAAAAGCTCACCCACGTATGCGGTCTCTTAGCTCATCATCTGTAATCTTAGTCCTTGCATAGCCAAATATGTGAACTTCATTTGGTTGAAGGAATCCCTGCGTAACAACCAATCTCGAACAGAGTTAATACCCGATTAGCTACGAAAGCATGTTCATTCTATGGAACAATCAACAAACAGAGAATTAGATTCTCAAGGTAAAACAGGAGATCTGAGAAAACAGTATCAAAGCTGAAGATAGAACCAGACCTGCTGAAAAAGGTTGAAGAGCGCCGGAAAAGTCTTCTTCTTGGCAAGATCACCGGAAGCGCCGAGGACGATGATCGAGAGCGAGCCATTTTCAAGAACATTCTCAGACGCTTTAGAGAGGGAATCGTTTCTGAAACTAGATCTTTTCTCAACGTGCCACGATCCTGATCCCATTTTCTAGTCTCCGCAAGTAAAGCTCCGACGAGCTAGACCGTAAAGAATCTAGCGAACAGACAATCAAGTCAATGATTAACAAAAATTCTATAATTTCTACAAATTAGATTTTTTTTTTTCCTTCCAATTTTCCATATCAAAACCGATAATTTGGAAACAGGAAATCAGCATGACAACAATAATTCACCGGAAATTCATGGTAATTTCCAAAAATGAAAGTTCTAATTATAGAAAAAAAAAAAAAGAGTAATAATTTTTGTCGCTATCTCGTCATCGATTTTCTCTCCATTGAGAAAAAACGAACCAATACCAAAAGATAAAAGCTCGAGAATGTTGGAAAGCGATCGAATTTTTCCGCGATTGATCCAAAAGGAGTAGTTCAAATAACAAAAATCAATAGAACTCCAAAAAGAAAATCAAGTTTCTGATACGATCAGAGGCTGAATTGAAGAATGCTCACCAGATTATCGAAGAAGATCAAGACTGTGATACGCCAACCCAGGGGATTAAGATAAGATATAAATATACATAGAGAGAGAGAGAGAGGGAGAGTTGAGGAGTATATTGGTGTAGGAGTGGAATGAGGTTTGAAAAGGAGAAGCAAAGTTTGACGATGAAAATACAAGGGTAGGTAATTGGTAGTTGGTGAAGATCATTTCAGATTTTTTATCTTTTTTTAGTATTTTATTTATTTATTTATTTTTAATTTTAGGGTTAATTTCATTTTTAGCACTTGTGGGAAAAATTATATTAAAATCAGCACCATTTTTTTTTCCCTTCATTTCTAGCACCGCCACGTCACCGCCCACTCTGATATGTGGGGCCCAACAACATTAAATGTATGCCAAGTTCCATATTTACCCTCATCTCACACAGACCCAGTATTTGTACGAATACCAACAGTCATTGGATTGATCGACACGCCTTCAATTAATGCCAAATCCTCGTTTTGTGTGTAAAGGCATAAAATTTTTTTTTTAAACTTTTGATACTGCTACAGATTCGGTCATTTTCATAATGACCACCTGGTCATTATCGTTGTGACCCCTGTAATGTTGAATTTTTACATTTAACCTTGGTCACAATGATATTGACCAGGCAGTCATTATGAAAATGACCGAATCTGTACGAATTCCAACAGTCATTGATTTGATCGACAATTAATGCCAACTCCTCGTTTTGTGTGTAAAGGCCTTTAAAAGAATAAAAAATATATTTTAACTTTTGATACTTCTACAGTCTCGGTCATTTTCATAATGACCATCTGGTCATTATCGTTGTGACCCCTGTAAATGGTATTTTTTGCATTTAACCTTGGTCACAACGATATTGAC
Source organism: Ficus hirta (assembly GCA_038430175.1). Taxonomy (NCBI): domain Eukaryota; kingdom Viridiplantae; phylum Streptophyta; class Magnoliopsida; order Rosales; family Moraceae; genus Ficus; species Ficus hirta. The sequence goes on along the minus strand of CM076591.1, from coordinate 26,424,812 downwards.
CAGTCGGTCATTATGAAAATGACCGTATCCGTACGAATACCAACAGTCATTTGTCTGTGTCCCAAATGCCAAATCCCAGATTTGCCCTCCTCTCCCACCCGCGTAAAACCTTACTCTCCCTCGAATGTCCTAAAAAAAAATTCAAACCAGCTTCTACAGAGTTTTAGAGTGAGAAACCGGTTCTAGAGAGAGAAAGCGTTTCAACCAGCAGATACCGACCCATAACCGCTATATAAACGTCCTAAACCACCAATGAAATCCTTCTATAAACTGTTTGGACGTCTGTTAACGTCGTATAATCCTGAAAAAACTTCCCATGTCGACACCCACTAAAATGTCTGATATGAAAATGACCGGATGGTCAATATGAAAAAGACCGTTTTTTTTTTTATATAGAAAGTTGACTTTATATCTCAGAACTGCTAACAATGATAATGACCAGATGGTCAATATGAAAATGACCGGATGGTCAATATGAAAATGACCGTTTTTTTTTATATAGAAAGTTGACTTTATATCTCAGAACTGCTAACAATGATAATGACCAGGTGGTCAATATGAAAATGACCGTTTTTTTTTTATATAGAAAGTTGACTTTATATCTCAGAACTGGTCACAACGATAATGACCAAATGGTCAATATGAAAATGACCAGTTCTTTTAATACTGGTCACAATGATAATGACCGTCTGGTTGGAAGCAAATATTAACAAATAAAACCAAATAACAACCACTATTACCGCAGATTGGCTGATTGGAAGTGGGAAGATCTCTACTCAAATGGAGTTGAAGTAGATCTCGCAGATTCGGGTCAACTGTGACGAGGATAGGGACGGACAGTTTTAACAGAGTGAACGACGATGTGGTTCGATTTGTTGGACTTAGAGTGAGTATCGATCAGTGGGTAATAGTGCAGAGAGGATTCCTGAGGCTTCACTGAGAGAAAATCGAGGAAATGAGGGGAAAAAAAGTTCTAATTTTTGGGTACTGTGAGTTATATATTGTCGGGATGGAGATGGAGGGAAGGGGGTGAGGGGGGGGGGGGAAGTGGGAAAAAATTCAGATTAGGGTTTGGTTGAGGGCATATATGTCTTTATACATCAACCTAAAAAGTGGACGGTGACGTGGCGGTGCTAGAAATGAAGGAAAAAAAAATTGTGCTGATTTTAATATAATTTTTCCCACAAGTGCTAAAAATGAAATTAACCCTTAATTTTATTACAATATAAGATTTATTTGTGCTTTTAAAGTTTAATTTCAATTAAACTATATTTTTTCATTTTAGTTTTTATCTTTTTTCTGAAAAATTAATAATTTATTTTTAAAAAATTAACTAACTTCAACTTAAAAATTTCATCTCCAACCAACGAACCAAACGCAAACATAATAATTTATATTTACTTATTTGTACAGACACGTCCTGAACTTTTTGAATTTGACAATTTAATCTCTAATATTTTTCCATGATAATTAACCCTTTAAATTTATAATTTTTGATAATTCAGTCATTTTTACTCAAATTCATAAAATTTAAACTATTTTTTATGCATATTATAATCCAAAAAGAGCATTGTTAAACACTTTCACTTAACTTTAATATATTTTCCTTTAAAACTTTGAACCTTAGTTCAATTATACTCAAATTTAAACCTAAATTTTAAAAGAAATTTATATTGAAATTAAGAAAAATTATCAACATTTTCTCTTTTGAGCTATAATATGTAACTATTGTGTAAATATTTATCTTAATTTTAATGAATTTAAGTAAAAGGATTAAATTATCAAAAATTTAAAATTTCAAAAGGTTGATTGTCAGAAAAAAAAGTTAAGAGACCAAATTATTAAATTTTAAAAGTTCAAGGACATTCATGTAAATAAGTCTTATATTTATGTACGAGTGACAGTTTTGTCCTTCCAACAGTCCTTTTCAGCTTTCGTTACAAGCCGTCGTATTTTTTATTTATTTTTATTTATTTTTATTTTTTCAATTTTCCAACACCACCCCCAAATTCCATCTTCCCGCGTATCTCTACCTTTGCCCAATGTTTTTCCTGTATTTCTCTTGTTGGGACAAAAAACTTCTTTAGTGCATGTTTGGCATCCCAGTTCAAACTGGGATTTTTGAGTTCAGTTCGAACTCAACCCGTTTGGGGCATCGGTCCAAGTAGAACGGAGCATTGAACCGTTGCACAGTAAACCCAACTTGGTTTACTGTGCACCCGGTCTTCCCTCACCCTCCTCAGGGCCTCGCCGAGATTGCGACACCCGCAGACGAACGGAGCTCGGAAATCGTGCAAGCTCCGGCGTCCTCGGCGAGCTTGGCTTGGTCGACAGCAGTGACCTCGAGAATGGCGCCGCCGCGCAGCATTTGGGTCATTCCGACCTTGATCGAGAATGGGTTCTTCTTGGTGTCTGTTATGGCGCTGCTCCTTCGAGAAAACCGGTTGGGGCCGAGTAGAGAGCAAGTCGGAAGGGGTGGCCTTGGGGGTTGTTTCCGGCGGGGGTTGGGAGGAGAGAGAAAGCGGCTTGAGAGAGAGTGGCGAGTAGGAGTAGGCGGCGATGGTGAGATCGGCGTTGAAAGAGAGCGCCGACGACGAGGATCTACCGCGGTGTAGGCGAGGATCTACGGTGGTTTGGAGTCGCCGCTGGCCGAGATCGCAAGGCCGGAGACGGAGGAGAGAAAGAGAGCGCCGAGACGGCAGCCGGTGGCGGACTTTTGCCAAACTTGCAGATCGCACAATCTACTTGGAGAGAGAGCCACGATCACAAAGACAGAGAGAGGAAAGAGAGTGGAGAGAAAGGTAGAGGAAGAGAGATGAGCGAGGGAGAGAGAACAGAAGCAAGAGAAATAAAAAAAAAAAACAGAGAGCGAGAGAGAGAGAACAGAAGCAAGAGAAGCAAGAGAAATTAAAAAAAAAAAAAAAGAGAGCGAGAGAGAGAGAACAGAAGCAAGAGAAATTTAAAAAAAAAAACAGAGAGCGAGAGAGAGAGAACAGAAGCAAGAGAAGCAAGAGAAATTAAAAAAAAAAAAAAAAAAAGAGAGCGAGAGAGAGAGAACAGAAGCAAGAGAAATTAAAAAAAAAAAAAAAAGATAAAAGAGAATAAAGATGGTTTATATGCCCATGTCATAGAAGTTAAAAAGTGCACAAAAATGGTAAAAATATCCATATGGCACAAAACAGTGGCTACATAGATAATTTTCTGTTAGATTGTTTGAGCTTGATTAGATTGTGGGAGCTTGATGGCGGATGATATGTGAGAATGTTATCAATTATATTCATGGTACAGAGTTACGTGAACGCAATCGTAAATTCTCTAATTACGTCAGTGTCGGAATGTAATTGTTATTTTATTTAAATGATTCTTATATTATAAATAATATTTTTTTTTTGGGTATAATATTACAATAAAAGGAATTTTGCGTAAACTTTTGCTGTCTCATATTGATTATAAATTATAACTCGTCATATTATTGATTCTTGGGTTTTATTTACTAAAATATAAGATAAAATGTGAAAAAAAAATTAAAAAAATTTGATTCAGCTCATTTTATTATCATCCAAACAAGGTCCTTGTTTTTTTCATTTCAACTCAATTTAAATTTTTTTCACCAAACACTCAACTCAACTTAAACTTTTCAACTCAAACTTTTTACCAAACACTCATCATTTAAACTAAACTTAACTCAACTCAAACTGAATTTAAAAATCTCAACTCAAACTGGTGAACCAAACGGGCCCTTAGTGTAGTATTTGTATAGGATAAAACGATTGCATTATACGGATGCAATTGACATATCGAGCGAGTTCAAATGGATGAAATATAAAACCTATTAATCCAAAAGAGTTATGGAGAGCAATAAAAGTATATAGATCACCTAATTGAAACTAATGAGTAAAATTACCTCGTACTTTAGGATCTTCTAATTTAAATCTTAATATGTTGGTATCAACTTGCATAATAGTAAATTTGTCTTCCTTTTTACTCTTAGATTACATGATAATTTTTTAAACATATATAAAAGTGACTTATCACTCATATTTCGTGTAAGTTGACATCAAAAAACTAAAATTAAAATTGATATTCCTAACATTAATCTTAAAAAATTCTTAAGTTTTTTTTTTTTAATTTTTCTCTTGACTATAGACCTTATTTTTAATTTCATATTCTTGAAACTACACCAAACCATTTTACTATTTTCTAACTATTTAGAATTGTCCAACATTAAAAACAACTGTCTTTGCTTGAAAAAAAATTTCCCCCTCTATCTTAATCATATATGTCTTTTTTTATAATAGTGAAATTATAGTTTTGTTTTACATTCTTGAAACTATATCAAAAGAGTTTACTATTTTAACTAACAAAATAGGATAAGGATTTAGAAACATTAATTTTATCTTAATGATATGGATGAGTGACTTAGGATGCATAACAAAGTTAGGTGGCCTCAAGTTATTGAACAATAAAGTTAGGTGGTTCATCAAGCTTTTCTTACGAAATTCTTCAACCACACAAATCATAAAAATGACAAAGCTATTCACCAAAAAACAAGCAAAAATGACGACCACCGGGGTGTAAGTGGAAAAATATATCCTGAAAGGGTGACTAATGCCTAAAATATCAAAAGTTCGGTGGTTCAGATGAAAATACAGTACTATTTGGAATAAGTGTGATGGCGTGCAACACACGATGCAGAGAAAGAGAGAGACGCGCGGCTGCTCGGAGAAGTTGGAATCAGGTGCTTTGGCGTCCATGAGTCCGAGATCCACTGTTCTTGCTGAACCTTCCAGCAAAGGCCACGTCTCCACCGTGAAGTTTTAAGATCCACTAAAAATTATTATAAAAGAAGATTAAAGATCATAGATTGAAACCAAAAAATAAAAAATAAAAAATTATGGAGTCAAGTGTGACGCTGAACAGTAATGCCATATATGACTCCATTATAAAATGTTGAATTCCCTCCCTCATTTAAATTATAAAAAAAAAGTCACAATGCTAAGTTCTAATTTAATACTATGACTGTACATTATACTCAAATAAAAATTAAAAAATATTCGAATTTCACATAAACAAAAATCGTATGATGCTTAATATTAATAATAATTTTTCTAGTTTTCAAAAAAAAATTGTTTTTCTTTGTTATATATATTTTTATTCTTTACAGGGATTTTTACAGCAGAACATGAACATCCTATTTGGCACTATTGATATAAACTGTTTTTAATTATTGGATTAAATTTTCAATGATTTGATTTATAGTGTCCAAATAAATAGATAGTAAATGGAGTATAACTATTGGAGTTATGAATCAAATTATTAAAAAAATTAAATTAACGACTAAAATAATAATTCCTATTAATAATGTAAATAAAAGATCATATCTTAAAAACTCCCTCTTTTGTATTCAAATTTTCCGAAATGTATTATTTTCACTTGAAAGACTGAAATGTATTTTTTGTAGTACACTAGTATTATTGTTTCCTCGGTTGCTTTTTTTTTTTTTTTTGATTTAAGGATGAGAAAATTTAAATTTTACGTTTTATAATAAAGTTAGATGTATAATTACCACTAAATATACCTGCAATCATTTTTTTTTTTTTCAGAATTTGTAACATGTTTTTGTTAGATATGATTTTTTTGAAAGGTTGTTGTATATGACTTTTATTTAAGTGATACTGACTGTTAAAAAAGTAGGGATTGATCTTTAACCAAAAAAAAAAAAAAAAAGTAGGGATATTTTTTGAGCCAAAAAAACGTAGGGATATTTGTGGAGTCAGGGAACTAGCTGGAGCTAATTGTCGCAGTGATGTTGTGACTCGTGGGGAATTTTATTTGGAAATGTTTGACTTTTAAAAGGAAACTAGTTGTAAGACACACGTTTTGTGCATATGGAATATCGAATAGACAACACAAAAAATATATATATATATATATATAATAATGATTGATTATTTATGTGGTGATAATATGATAATCACATGATAATTAGGGAATAAGTGAATTGGCTCTTTTAAAGAATAAATAGTATAGATAATTACGATAAAATACTAATAATCACAATATTATTTTACGGGGAGTTTTTACAATAGAACATGAACATCTTATTTGACAATATCGATATGAACTATGTTTAATTGTTGGATTCAATCGGTGCAAAACTACCTTAATTACAAATATAACCATAAAAAATTTAATCTAACGATTAAGACAATAATTCTTATTAATAATGTAAAACAAAGATCATACCTTAAAAAACTCTCTATTTTTCATTCCAATTTCTGAAACTTTTTTTTTTTTTTCATTTAAAGGCTGAAAATGCTTTTCTTTCTTTTTTTGGCAGTATACAAGTATTATTGTTTGCTAAGTTGCAATTTCATTTTCTTTTTCTTTTTTCGATTTAAGGACGAGGGAAATCAAATTTTATATCTTGTAATGGAATCAGGTATAGAATTATTATTAGACCACTACTTTATTTGGTAATTTAATACAATTTTAACTAAACTGTATTTTTTTTTTTCAGTTTTTGTTATTTTTTAAAAAATCAATAAAAAATTATAACTAATTTTTAAAAAGTCAATCAACTTTAATTTAAATATTTCATCTCTAACGAACCAAATGCAAGCTATATATTTGTAATCTTGTTTCTTTTCTTTTTTTCACCATGTGCAACACGTTTTTGTTATTCATTCAAGTGATGCTATTAAAGAAGGGGGGATATTTTTTGAGCGAAAAAAAAGTAGGGGTGTTTGTGGAGTCCTAGGAGGCCGAAAAGGGTATGTGAATGGGAGCTAATTGTGATTTCGTGCGACATCGTGACTCGTGGGGAAATTTTTTTTGGAAATATTTGACTTTTGAAAGTACATAAGACAAGACACTAATAATCACAATCCTTTCTTTATTTTTATTTTTTATTTTTTATTTTTTTTTTCGTAAATGAATCACAATCCCTATCAATAACAGTGAAACTTATATTAATTACATGGATGATAATGAGATAGGGTGGACGTAGGTATGTCTTCCCCGTCTCCATACGCACCTCATTTTTTATCTTTTACACCTACTTAATTTAATATAAGTATAGGGACAGATAATATCTATTGGAAATATTATACATATATCTTATTCATTTACTTATCAAGAATTATTTAAAAAAATTAAAATAACTTCTATAAAAGTTTTCATAAATTTTAACAACATAGTCATAATTGAAAATAAAATTAAAATATTAAAAAATAAATCTAAACTTCAAAAATTCATAAAACTAAATTCATAAAATAAACTAAAATATTAAAACACTAACTTTATTATTCTTTTATTATAAGAGAATATATACAGGGTGGATGTGGGTACGGAGGAGCTTCTTCCACTCTCACCTCGCACACGTGCGAATGATTAATCTTAACCCCCTATACCTACCCCACATTCATATACTATCCCCAATACCCGTCTTATGAGGGAACGGCATCCGTAGGCATCTGCATCCATGAGTAAAAATGTCATCCCTAATCAATTAAACTAAAAATATGGCTTTTTTTTTTTTTTTTTCGCGTACTTTACCATGGGTTTCACGCTTTTGAATTCTAGTGGGTAGTGGACCAAATAACAACAAAATATCTTTTTTCTTTTATTAGCCGACAAAAAATATATTTCTTTTAAATAATATAACACAAAATGGATCGTCTGCAAGATGCAAATAATAGATCATACATATATATTTTTTTTAATGAATTCCATAGTTTAATAAAGAAACAATATTCCAACTGGCAACTGCAATGATTTGAACGTTAGTTGAACGCATTTTCGATTAGTTGAAACAATATTCCTACTTGAAATGGGTGTGTTCGGGACTTTCACTCAAACTAAAATATTTCAACTCAGTTTTTGTCTTTTTTTCAAAAAATTTTTGTCTTTTTCCAAAAAATTTTTTGTCTTTTCTGAAAATTCAAAAAAATTTACTATTAAAACTTAAAAATTTCAACTCAAACTAAAAAATATTGCCTATAGTTATTTATTTATTATAATCATTATTTTTTGAAATGGATATCACCTATAATATATATATATATATATATATATTTTTTATAAGAGACTGATAGTGGATCAACGGTTGGATCCACGACCAAATTCAAAGTCATAATCAGTCTTTTTGAATCTTAACACACGGGCACCAAGCTGAAACCTGATTAGGGCCTTAAAGACAACCCAGAGAACAACTCCAATTTGGATCATAATTAAGCTACTCTTAATTTGGAAAAAAAAAGCCCAACTTGTAGTCTGGCATGCTGGGCCCAGACACCAACCTGCACTTCAGCCTGGGGTGATTTACATTAGAGGAATAACATTCCTAAAAAATTGATATTCAAATTTGTCATTTTAGTAGAAAATTTATTACTTACTTACTTACTAGATTTGAAAAATGGTATACAAATTTATTCACTCCTTCCCTTCGCCTCACCCAAAAAACGATTAGCGGCCCGACCGGATGGCAGTCTCTACACCTCACAAAATTTGCATTTACCTCTGATTGTTTTGCCCTTCTTCATGATTTGATGCATGGAATTAGGAGTTGACAAAGTTCATGTATAAATTACTGCAATGAGGTAAATTCAGGCAAGCAGTAGCGGCTTACAAGGAAGGTGGCCAAACTAATTAAGCGGAGAATTGGTTTTCCGGAAGCATGATATATTGACCAGCATGTAGTTGAAAATATTTGTGCTATGCTTGGCCTTGTTTCTTCGTTTTCCTTTTATGAGATTTTATTTGCTCTCACAGCATTGATAAATACTCCTATAAAAATCATTAAAGATTTTCATTACATTTTTATCTTATAATAAAAATTAACTTAAAACTCATTTAGAGTACTCATACCCCCCACATACCTACAAAAAAAAAAAAATTTTAAAAAAATAACTAAAAAAACATACATCACATTAACCTTAGATGGAAATAGTATTTCTTAAAGAAAAAATTATCTACAAATTTAGTTAACGTTAATTTGAATTCTAAATTGTTCTTCATCAAATTTTTTCTTAAGAAATCTTTATAACTACATGAAACATTTTTAATGGAGGATTCAAGTGAAACAAAACTAAAAAAAAAAAAAAAAAGCATGTCTCTTGAAGAGCCAACAACTATTGAAGTGTGTTTTTTATTTTATTTTTTAATTTTTTGATTCATTAATATTATGTGTTCTTTTTATTTGCTTTTAGTATTTAAAAATGAGTTTTCTTTTTATTTATTTTTTCTTGTTGAGTTCGTCTATATGATTCTATATATATATATATATATATATATATTGAATGCAGGATGACAATTATTGATTTTTGATTTGGACAGTTCTTAAGTTTTTCTTTTTGCCTTAAATTGTTATTAAGGAAGTTCTTTTTTGATAACAGCTTTGTTTTTACTGATTAAATTTTAAGTAATGTTGTCACAAAAAAATTTGTTTTTTTTTTTTTTGTTTTTTGTTTTTTTAGAGATACCTTATGTTTCTTTTTTAAGAAAAAAAATATATTTTTTTTCTTGTTTAAATTTGTTATTTTATTTTCAATAAGACAAACTAAAAATAAAATGAAAGTGTTTGCGAGGGTATATTAGATAAAAAGTGTCTATAAAAAGATAGATTTAGTGAGAGTATTCATCAATATTATAGATACAAATAGCCACTCTTTCTTTACTTCTAGTCTTTTATATTACAAGACCTAATACTTCAAGTGCCTCCATTAATTTTTTTTTTTAAAAAAAAGCATTTTTTTAAATTTTATTTTTTGCAACAATTTCATATAAAGTTACTAATTTTTTTCTTCTATTTCTCATGACGAAGATATATAAATAGGTTCATTAACTCAACCTATGGAGTTAGTCTTGATCAACAGAACAACTCTCATGACATTATATCTCTAAATATAAAAATAACTTCTTATTCTCATTTCTTGTATTTAGAGGTATCATGAAGAGAGATATAGGAACTTATATTCGTCTTATAAAAATTGTTAAGTAAATTTTTTTTTTTTTATGGTTTCTTATACTATAATATTTAAAAATATGGGGGGAAAAAATCTCACTTGATAATGTTAACCTCGCAAGGGTGTCGGCTGCTATATTATCGTTGTGCGATACGTGGCAACAAGAACCACCACCTACTTTTATTATTGGACACCTGGATCTCATTGAAAAATTTTCCTTCTGTAATTAAAAGAGAGAAATTCTTTACCGCTTGCACTGCATTTGTTGGAGTCACTTTCAACAATTGGAGACCCCAATTGAGGCCGCTTTCTTTAAAATCATTAATCTTAAATTATTGAGGTTAAAAAATATGCATCAATAGAAACATTATATATTATTATTAATTTTAAATTCCAACTGTGGTTCCTTTGAATATGAGACCTTATATATATATATATATATATATATATATATATATATATAGGAAGCAAATTGGACGTGGTTTCCTTAAAAAAAAAAAAAAAAAAAAAAGGAAAAATGGCAACTGTGAATATTGTCGATGTCAACGGTCAACAGTCAACGGTTCCGAAGTTACGCGAGAAAAATGCAAGCTAAACAAACATGGACGAAACTCCTCCCTTGACAAACCAGCTTTATTCTCTCTATTATTATTTTTTAATATTGGGAAACAATAGTTTATTTCATAAGGACTTTTGAAGTTTTCTAAAATAATAAATTATAGTATATTTTTATAGGTAAATCATTGGATTTTCTAGTAAAATTTTTAAGATTTCTTAATAAATAACACGCAAATCAATTAATTTTTAAGAAATAAAAATACTACTCGTATCAACAATACTATTTTAAATATTAATTTACTGAAACTTGAATAAATAAATTTCAAAACTACAAAATATTCGAGTACAGAATCCAAAATTTGACTAGGTAAATAGGAAAGCATATCCATTCCTTTATATATATTTGGGAAATTTTTTTTTTACAATTCTTCTTTTTCCAATTATACATATATAGTAAAATACTTATATGTTCTAAACTGTTGTTCAAACTAGGGTTGATTTTGGAGGTTGCAGTGCTAGTTCCAATACTACTTTCACACACTTTCCTTTAAAATTAGTAGAAGAAGAGATGAGCAAAGTTTTTTATTTAATTTCGTAAAGAAAGAAATGAACTATTGATTTGTGACACGTAAAGAAAGAAATGAACTATTGACTTGTGACACGTATAGCTTTGTTAACTTGCATCACAAGTAATATTATTTTAACAAATGACAAAACTAAAATTAACTCTCTGAAGACTAATTTTATTAGACTCCATATACATATATATATATATATATATATATCTTGTTTACCTACACTCAAATACATGGTTGTAGATATAATTCAACGATAATTTTATACTCATCTTTATTATAAAGTATAGAAGTTCGAATTCTCTCATCCATAAATTAAATTAAATTAAAAAGAAAGACTCAAAATATAAACTAAATAAACAAATCACACAGAATATTTATATGAATAGTATTAGGGACACCGACTTTAATTTCAACTTTTTGAATATCAATTCACGTATAATATTTTTATTAGTAGATGAAATTAATCAAAGTATCAATATTTTAAATACTTATCAATAAAAAAACAATAACTCATATATCACATAAAGTGATACTTAAAAGTTAGGATTATAGTTGATATATTTAACATTTGCCTATTTGTATGGGTTTTGAAAGGCTTCAACAAAATTGGAATGTCCAATAATTAGCCAAAAACCAAAATTGCTAGCTATATAGTGATTATTGGCCCTCAAGTAAAAAATAAATATTTTTCTGATTGGTGGATTACATAACACAGTTAGAGATGAATATAGTATGTTATTCCAATGTTTCAAAACTATTTCGTGCCGTATACTTCTTCATTACATTGTTCCTGGTTCCTACCAAGCTGTTTCCACTTGAAATTCCTGGAAACTTACATAATTTACTCTTTCTCTCTCTCTCCCTCTCATCTACCCCACTTCCTCATTCAATTCTCATTATAAACTCACCTCCAATTGCTTTCAATTTCTTCCTAACTCTCTCTCTCTCTCTTCCCCAACTCATGATTTTGTGAGAAAATGGAAGAGGAAGAGATTTTCAATAAAGGAAATATATCGGACGAAGATCTGGCAAACGATCAGAGACAGGAGGAAGCCACATCTTTGTAAGTCTTTAATTTTGAGATCCACATGATGTTTTGTTTTTCTTGTAGAAAATTAGATATATGTCCTAATAATTAATTGAAGATTATGTGTTAATATTACCTTCTTGCAGTTGTTTTGCAGCAGAGACAGTTTTGTTGCCGGAATCCGGCGAGTACGACCTTGTCTCAACCTTGGAACCAGCTTCCATGCACATCGAAGTCCTTGCCCAAACCTTGGAACCCCTTTTCAGGAGAGTGGTATATATATATATATATATGATGCCCTCATCCTTGGAAATTAACTTTCATACCTGGCCTATTCCTCCTCCTACGCGTACCCCTCACCCAAACTAGAACACTTTTTCCTTTTCCTTCCCTTTTTTTTTTTTTTTTTTTTTTTCCCTCCTCCTCCTCCTCCTCTTCCTCCTCTTTGTTTTTCCTCCTTAATTAACAAGTGGGATCTCTTTTTTTTTTTTTTTTTAATCTTTTTTTTCTCCTGAGATCTCCGACCCTCACTAGTTATGGTGACATAACAACCAATCTCAATATTAGAGTTCGAATCTCAAGTCAATATTAGAGTTCGAATCTCAATCACCAGTATTTTTTAACCTGTGAATAAAAAAAAAAAAAATCCAAGACCTGGTTAGTAGGTTTAAGATAATCCAATGGATAGACATAACATTCTTATTAAAAAAAAAAAAAAAAATTTTAAGAGACAACATTCTTAATCCGTACCCCTAACCTAAAACAGCCATTTTTATATGCCGGGTAAGTTAGCTAGAACGCCGGATGAGTCAATTCAGTTAGTAGCTCAAAAAAAAAAAAAAAAATCAAAATCAAAATCTTGACAGATCATGATTTGAATTTGGGAGTGATTTATAAAATTTACGTTATATATTTTACTTACTAAGATATATATATATTTTAATTTATTTTTTACAAATGTTTTCAGGTGGCTGAAGAGCTTGAGCGTAAGCTGGAACAAAACATTACCTTCACCAGGCCATCTCCAGGACAACTGCCGCAAACCCAAGCCCTAGAAATACCATGCCTTAAACTAGTCTTTCCCAAGAACCCCTCACTTCCAATATTCACCGGAAACAAAATCCTAGACCATGACAATTATCCACTCCAGATCATTCTTGTGGACCTCAATTCTACCGGCGACCAAATCATGCCGATATCGCTCAACCCCGCACCCAAAGTAGAGCTCGTTGTTCTTAATGGGGACTTCCCTCCGAGAGGTCGTGACTCTTGGACTAGTCAAGAATTTGATTACAACATTGTCAAGGAGAGAAACGGCAAGGCACCCCTAATCATTGGGGACTTAATTGTCACGCTGAAGCACGGTGTGGCCACGTTCGAAGACGTCGAATTCACCGATAACTCGAGCTGGATTCCGACCAAGAAGTTCAAGTTTGGAGCAAGATTAGTGGCTCCTGGGACTAACGCCTCCTTTCAGGGTCGCGTCCTTGAAGCCATCATTGAAGTTCCCTTCGTTGTCAGAGAATATCGCATGGGCTGTAAGTTCTCTCTCTATACATATATTTTATATATAAAGAAGCAAGTATTATGTCGAGCTGTCTGATGAAATATGAATGTGTTTTTGTTTCTATGTATTAAAAAAAAAAAAAACATATATATATATATATATTTGTGAACATTATAGATGTAAATAAAATCAGCTTTTAATTCACAACAAGTTGGTATATATCATATTACTTGTGCCGGTCGAGATTTCCTAAACATTGTGATCATCACCTAATCTAACAGAACTTGGTATATTTTAATATATAATGTACATATAGATTTTTTTTGGTGAATAAAATATCCATATATTTAACCAAAAGTTGCATATGAATTAGGTTCGTTGCTTTCATATATATATATATGTGTGTGTGTGTGTGTGTGTGTGTGTACAGATATATGACTTTTCTTGGTTCATAATAATTGGTATATATAGTCAAAGCAGAATAATTTCTGTTAATTTAATTTTGTTTTTTAAATCACTGTAATTTAACTCCTGGGTGTAGCAATTGCTAACTCTTTTTTATTAAATATTTTTCTTTTCCTAATTTGTGTACCACTGCAAATGTGTCCACTTCTCTCACTACCGGGATTTACTCTTACTGAACGACACTGGAAATCAAACATCAAATAGCCAATAATCAGAAACTTTATTGACGAAACGATACATACAAGTGAGTCTTTTCGTAGTCAATTTAAGACGGCTAGCTGTGCATTTATTCAAATGTCGTAAGTTTTTAATTTAATTTAATTTATTACAACATTTCTCATCAATTTTATGGCCAATATACATATATATGTCCTTTTCAATTTTATCATCAATTTTTTTCCTCACATGTTTCTCATTCCTTTGTTCACTTTATTACAGGACTTAATTGACCACCGGCCATAATGTTTAGGTCAATGCAGTGACTAAGTCTAATACTTTTGAAGATTAATTCTAACGTTATAGATATATATTAAATGCGTGAGAATGACTATATTGAATATTGATACTTCCTTAAGGGTAATAATAATAATAATAATAATTTATTACTTTAATAATAATTACAATAACAATAACAAAAATACAATATACAGTTATTAACATAAGATTATCTGCATGAAATCTAACCTAATATAAGCATAACAAGGCGTGATGTTTACTCAGTTTCAATCAAAATATATTAAATTATAGTATGGTTTATATTTCTGTTGTCAATGAAAGTATCCAAGAAGCATTACCCTCCGAAGTGCGATGACGAAGTTTGGAGGCTGGTGAAGATCGGGAAAAATGGAGTTTTTCACAAAAAGCTAGCTTCCGAGGGCATTTCTACTGTCAAGGACATTCTAAACCTATCTGCTTCTACTTCTGACCAGAAAAGGCTCAGAGGGGTAAATAATAAATTTGGCAATTGCTTTCACTTTTTTTATTTGTTTTAATATATTTTGTATTGTATATATATATAATACATTTTATGTCTAATACAATGTATTTTTATTTGCTTTCCCTATTTTAATATTTATATATATATATATATATCTAATTTATGTCTAGGAAAAGATTTTAATATCATATTTAGGAAAACAAACAATTCTACCCTAATGACTAATCTTAAAAAAAAAAAAAGGATCTAATTTCTCTTATATCATGACTTATTCTATTTATAGGTACCATATGTAATTAAAATTAAGGTCTTAAACTTATGGCATTAATTACAATTTGTTAATGTTTTCTTATTCGTGAAATCAGATCTTAGGTTCCACTATGTCTGACAAAATGTGGCAAGCGATGATGAAGCATGCCAGGACTTGCAAAATTGATGACAATATTAGTAATAAACAAAGCTCTGCTGATAGGGTATGACTTCAAATTCTCAATCTTATAATATCTTTCTTTATTTTAAGTACTAATTTTGCCCATTAAATTTGTTAAATCACAATGAAATTTTTTTAAAATTTTACATAACAATTCTTGTTTGTTTCTCCCGAAACTAAGATATATTTACATTGCAATTGAAGGTCCAACAAGGAATTCTCACCGAGAATGCCTTGCTAGCACCAGGTACTAATATTCCATTGACTAAAAAAACTTCTTCTCCCCACATGACTTTTATTTAATTTTCTCTCTCATCTCTCTTTCCTTTCTCTTTCAATTCTTAATTTATATCCGTTCTCTCTTTTGGGACATTTATACCTCCCCCCCCTCCTTTCCTCCTTTTAAATACCAATATATTAGTTTAGATTCCTTATTTGAATTGGATTTTTTTAATTCGAACCCATGTTCTGAATAGAAATACATAGCACGTAATACCATACAATAGAGATAATGTGTTTATAAACTTGAAAAACAACAGGTGCTGTGATGGATCAGCCAATTCTCAGCCATGTTCAAGAGATTAATGAGCCCCTCTATGATGTTGATGGTGAAGGATCCTTTAGCTTTCTTGATGAAATTTTTGCCTCTGCCTCTTAACTCGATTTCGAAGTTGATAATTAAGCATAAACTTTTGGTTCAGAGAGAAGGAAAAAAAAAATTATAGACTTTTGTTTTTGAGTTAAAAAAAAAAAAAAGAGTACAAACTTTTGGTTGTTTTGCTTTGTGCTATTTCCCAACATGGCCTTTTTAGACGCCAGTTTTGGGTTCACGTTGCTGTAATATTTAAAACAAGAATTATTAGCAATGACAGTAATGATATATAAATTATGGGTTCGGCTTTTTTTTTTTAGTTATTATTTGTCATAATAAGTAGTATTTAAGTTTGAAAGATTATATGGGTGTTTATAGTTTAATATAGAATCTTTAGTAATTTTGGTCATACAGAATACTATTTGAAGAATATTGTTTGATTCTAATATTTGATGAATATTGTTTGATTATGAGATTTCAATAATGTACTGATTCTTCAAACCTGATTTTTTAAGAAATGCCCACGAAATAAAAATGATAAATATTGCTTTTTGTGGCATGCTCTTTATAAACTTAGTCTTTGTATGATAAGTTAGTTGAAAATGAGATTTTTAAGTTGGAGTTGGTTGACTTTTCAAAAATTAGTTATAAATTTTGTTAATTTTTTTGAAAAAGATAAAATTAAAATAAAAAAATATAGTTAAGTTTGTGTTAAACTTGAATACTAAACGGATTTTTTTTTTGACATTTTTGTCTTAATCAAAGAATTTAATGTTCGCTGTAAACTTTCTATGATTGTATACTTATATTTTCTACTTTGGGTGACATAAGAAGGGCCCGGCCGGCTATGACTTTTCGGCTGTCTCACCCACCGGGGAAAGTGGTGATCATTAGATGAGTTTTTTTATTTTTGTTTTCATGTGAATACCATTTTGAACCATTGACTTTAATATATTTTAACGGTCTACATTCCCATACCTATTGGTGGAAAAACGTAACTTGCATGTTTTCTTAAGATACTAGTCTGGTTTCGTGTCTACGACGTAATCGTATTTTAGTTTCAATTTTCAAATTTCTAATAGGAAGATAATGTTTTTATATTACTAAATAAAACATGTTCTCTTTATTAATAAAAATATTGTAGTAGGAAATACATGTTCAAAGAATTTTATTGAATATTACTTTTATAGCAACTTTAATTATCTAGATCTGGATTAAGGTTCAAAAATAATTTCTTCGCTTTTATTAATGTCACCATAATATTTTGATAAATCCTATTAAAAGAATATAAGAGTTAAAACAAACAAACAAACAAACAACGTGATTAGTTGAAGTGGCCAAAAAAAAAAAGTTTAATTAATTCATAAAATGACAAAATAGTAATGGAAGTGTTAAAAAAAATGTGAGGTATGAGAGAATAAAGAAGTCATTGGACTAATTGTTGGATTTGAACTAATTTGAAAATAATAATGCCTTGTTTCGAAGTTAGATTTTAACCTAAAAGTTTCAACTCAGTTTTTTTTTTTTTTTTTGTGAAAAGTCAACAAAATTTTTAACTAATTTTTAAAAAGTCAACCAATTCTAACTTAAGGGTGCGTTTGATCTTCAAGTTGAGTTTGAAATGAAATAGAATTTTTAGTTGAAGTAGGTTTACTTTTTAAAAATTAGTTAATTTTTATTGATTTTTTCAGAAAAAGACAAAAAACCAACTCTAAAATATGGTTGAGTTCAAAATGAACTTGATTACCAAATGTAGGCTAAATTTAAACTATTGGATCAAAAAGGTTAAAGTGTTAAATTTTAAAAGCTATTCACACTTCTTTAATAACTTATACATATCTTAGAGATTTCCCTTACCAATTTATTAGCCAATGATGAAAATATTTGTGTTGATAGAAATATTAGTATTCTAATTTTACAAAAATTTCAGGAATATTATCGATATATGTGGAAATATGAGAAAAAATAACATAAATTACAAATTTTGTTTTAAAACATATTTCGTACATTTTAAGATAGTATAAATATTAAGAAAATACATAAATACACAAGTTTTACATGTGAAACTTCTTATATGATTGTGATATCATCTTGATTCAAACAATAAATCAATAGTGTTAAATGTAATTGTATTTTTTTAAATTCAATTTAAGTTATATTTTTGTCTTTCAACGAAATCTGAATCGCACACTTTTTTTTTAGGGTATTTCCAACTTAAAATCATATACCAAACAAAAAAAAAAAAAAAAAAGAAAGGAACATCTATGGTGGGGATCCGTACGAATTCCATATAGCGGAAAACAATATATGAACACATTTTGCCAACTAAAAATGGCACTTAACCACTGAAAATTTGACCTAATATTCAAAAATAGCACTGCTAATGATACATTACCGCGAATATATACGTTTAGTCATTTACACCGTTTCTCTTTGTTTTTATTTGTTTGGAGCTTAGAGAAAAAAGTTCGGTTATAGTGACAGAAAAATAGGTAGTAGTGTAAAAAATGGTATCAAATGGATTTATACTGAACAACTTTGAATTGTTCGATCAATGATAAAAATATATATAAAAAAAATATGTTGCTGGAAATAAGAATTCTCGTGTAGAATTCTAGTCGTCCTCGGAATAAGAAAATATTGGTAGAAATATCAATGCCGGAGAAACTTTTGAAAACTGTATTTCTTTGCCATTCGTGCATGTGGGAGCATTGAAAGCACGTCACTGTCAAGAAGAATGAAAAGCAAAAGGAGAGGAAAAGTCAAATATATTAAAGTGAGGTTTTTTTTTTTTTTTCATATTCTTTGTAGAAAAGATAGAAAAAGAAAACAAAATGTTTAATTTAATATATTTTGTTGACAAAAAGAAAGAGTTTTCTTGCATACAGATACGTGTCCGAAAGGACAACAAAAAGAAGCGTAAATAGGGGAAAGAACAAAGAAATTGTGTACCCATCTTTATTATTATTATTATTTTTACCTTCGTTTTCATCTTTTTGGCTAAAGACAAAAAATGGAAAAAGTATTCCTTCATCCTTTCTTTTTATTTTTTTATTTTTAATTTTTTAGTATCTTTCATCTTTTTAAAAAAGGTGGTAGATTTAATTATGTTATTTTCTATTTTCTATTTTATCTTTTTTAATGTTTCTCATGAGTAGTTCAAACTTCGTTAAAGAAATGCTTATATAAGACATGTCATTGAGATCTTAGTTATATATATTTTGAGTTCAGAATTAAACAAGAGCTACATTTTTTTTTTTTGCAATATTACTGCAGTTACTTTATTTAATTTTCTTTATTTTATGTTATAGATATAGATCTGATAGGTAGTACAATATAGTATAAAGATTTACAATTTGAAATGTTTAATTAAGACTATAAAAAGAAGGTGTGAGTACTGATTTAGTCACCGCTTTAAACTTCAAACTCTAAAAGGAACTATGTTGAAAGCGCTTCAACTCCTATTTATCAAGACTTAGTGTACTATCAACTTTCTTTCCTTCTTTTCCCCCTCTTCTTTTAATTACAGAATTCGTGTGTTCTTTGACTTATATTTCTGTTTCTTTAATTAAAAAAAAAAAAGTTTCTAGTAATGCAAACTTCACCTGCGTTTGGTTTATCGGTTAAAAATAAAATTTTTAAATTAAAATTGATTGATTTTTTAAAAATTAATTATAATTTTTGCTGACTTTTTAGGAGGGTAAAAAAAAAAGATAAAAACTGATATGAAAAAATACAGTTTAGTTGGAGTTAAACTTAAATATCAAACGAAACCGAATTAAAAGAAGAAGAAAAAAAAAAGCTTATTGACATGGAAAACTTGATTTTTTTTTTTAGTTCGAAATAAGGGGGGGGGGGGGGGGAAGGAAGCTAACATTTTTTTGTTACAATAAACATTACTTTAGTTATTTTATTATAAAAAAATATTTTTAATTTATAAACTTCATGTTGTCCAAACTTTATAAGGGGTTTTAGTACTATAGATCCAATATAACTTTCATGCCCTTTCCTAATTTACATGTAGAAATAAGATATCAGAGCTACAATTTTGTGAAAAAAGAAGTATACTATTTACTTATTTCAGGGAAGATAGGAAAGATAAATATAAAAATAAAAAATTAAAGAAGGGAAAGATATGGTAGGGTTTTGAAAGGCCATCACAAGTTGGGATTATGTACCAATAAGTAGTGGCTATAAGCAAGACGCTTGTACTGATACAAATTGGCTCTCACGTGGAAAAAAAAATGTGTGAGTATATATATATATATATATATATTTTCCTGACTGTCGATTATATAAAAATAACAACATACATTGCATTCAAGACTGCATTGGAGTCTTATTTCTTCTTCCTCAAGTTAACTTAATTAAATTATCAGATTACCACCAAGTTGTTTCCCCTTGCCGTTCTTGGAAACTTAACTAGCTACTTCCTTCAGTGCCTCTCTTTTTCCCCCCTTGCCTTTCCTGGAAACTTAGTTAGCTACTTCTTTCTGTTCCTCTCTCTCTCTCTCTCTTTCTCACATCTACTATGTTATTAAATTAATTAAATTACCAGGTTATCACCAAGCTGTTTCCCCTCGCCGTTCTTGGAAACTTGGCTAGCTACTTCCTTCTATGCCTCTCTCTCTCTCCTTGCCATTTCTGGAAACCTAGCTCTCTCTCTCTCTCTCTCTCTCTCTCTCTCTCTCTCTCCCTCCCTCCTTGTCATTCTTGGAAACCTAGCTCTCTCTCTCTCTCCTCCCCCCTCCCCCCCCCCCTTCTCTCTCATCTACTATGTTATTATATATTTATATATATATATATATATATAACTACATAATTACCAACCACCCTCTTATTCAATTCTTAGCACTCACACCAATTGTTTTTATATAATTTCTCCCTCGCTCTCTCTTGATCAATTGATTTGAACAATATTGAGAAAATGAAACGGTGGAACCAATTTTAAATCCAGAAAAATCCGACCGAGATTTGGCAAATGATAAAAAACAAAAGAAAATAGCCACATCTGTGTAAGTTTGTCTATTAAGGTTTATATATCTAATAAATATAGATCTTTTAATTTTCTCTTCTTTTATTTTTTCTATCATTTATATCGATTAATTATTCTTTGCTAGCTAGTTATAGCTAGAAAATTAAGGTATACCCTAATTAATTAACAACGTCTTAAGATTACTTTGTTGCAGTTCATGTTTGGAGGAAACTAATTGGCGGCCGGAATTTGACAAAAAAACTAATTGGCAGCTGGAATTTGACAACGGTTCCTCAACCTCGAAACCGGCCATGTTCAAGAAAGTGCCGGAAATGGACCGTCTTGCGTCAATCTTGGAAACTACGGTCAGGAAAGTGGTATGATACATCAATATTTCTTTCCACCGGCCGGACAGCCTTCTTATTCAAGAAACCCATTAAACTTCTTTTTCTAATATTCTCCAGAAAAATATATCAAGTAATTAACCCACGAAATCAAATCCCACTTCTTCTTCTTTCTATGAAACTGTCATGAAATCCATGATCAACCCACTTCTCTCTCTTCAGAAAAATATACAATATAAGATCATCTTCTCTGTGAACGAGCCATGAAATAATTCTTCATCGACAAATTCTTCTAATTAATTCTTCATCTTCATCTTCATTATCATCATTATCTTTATTATTATTATTGTTGTTGTTGTTGTTATCATCATCTTTTCTACGAAACCTACGAACAAAAGAGATCCAACTGACCTTCTCCTTCTTCAGGAAATCCAAGAGCCTCTTTTTTTTTTTTTTTTTTTCAGGAAATCTCTTCTTCTTCTTTTTACCCATCGAACCACACCAAGATATTCCAAGAACAAATTATAGTAATCATCAAAAAAAAAGAAAGTTGAGTTTTTTTTTTTATTATTTTTAATTTCCTTCTTCTTCCACCTTCAAGAGCCCTATATATATAGAGAGAAAGTAATTATCTTAAATCCAATACCTGATAATATCCGATAGTATAAATTTTCATTATTTTAAATGTGAATTTCAGTTAAAAAAATACGAATTTAGGTAAAAGGAAATGTAAAATAAGAGAGAATTCACATTTACTTTAGTTATATTTTCTTCTACATGAATTCACATTTCTACTAACTGAAGTTCACATTTACAGTAACTAAAGTTCATTCTGCTGAATACTATCAGGAACCGGATTTAAGACTTTATATGTGTGTATATATATATATATATTTTTTTAATTAAGATAATTTTGCTCATGTTCAGGTGGCCGAAGAGGTTGATCTTAAGCTGAAACAATACGTTAGCTTCACCAATAATCCATCTCCACAAGAACTGCCCCTAACTGATCAAGCCGTCGAAACACCACGCTTTAAACTAGTCTTTTCCAAGAACCTCTCACTTCCAATGTTCACCCGAAAAAAAGTACTAGACCGTGATAATAATCCACTTCAGATCTTTCTTGTGGACCTCAATTGTAGCAGTGACAGTGATCAAATCACGCCGATATTGCTAAACCCCGCGCCCAAAGTAGAGCTCGTTGTTCTTAATGGGGACTTCCCTCCGAGAGATTATGACTCTTGGACATCTCAACAATTTGATAACAACATTGTCAAGGCGAGAACCGGCAAGCAACCCCTGATTGTTGGGGACATACGTGTCACGCTGAGCGACGGAGTGGCCACGATCGGAGACATCGAATTCACCGATAACTCAAGCTGGATTCCGAGCCGGAAGTTCAAGATTGGAGCAAGAGTAGTGCTGCCTCCTGGCCACACAAACAGCTTTCAGGGTTGCGTCCTTGAAGCCATGACCGAACCCTTCACTGTCCGAGAAAAACGCATGGAGTGTAAGTGATCTAATTATATAGTATAATAATATATATTATATTTACCTGTCGAGTTTTCCAAAACCCTAGGCATGTCACACTTTTGTCTGAATTTCTTTTGCTCAGATTTCATCATCATCTAATCTAAAACAGGTGTTTCTATATATATATATATATATATATATATATTTTTTTTTTTTTTTGTATTTTTCAGCAGAGGCTAGATGCGTACGTAGGTGACTTTTTTTTTTTCTTATTATGATATGTTATTTATATGTCTTGCTGCTAACTAAACTTTTGTCTTTTTTTTTTTTAATAATAATTGTGCGCTGCAAATATCGTCGTTTTTTATCCACTTTACTCACCACGCACCGGGCTTTAGACACTGGAAATCAAACTCAAATAGCGAATATTAATCAGAAATTTTTTTGAAGAGACGAACATACAAGTGAGTTTATTTTTAATAAACTGACATTATTCAAACATCCTATATTATATTTAGTTTCAAATTTATTACAAGTCCTCATCAATTTTGATTTGTCACTGTTTTCCCTACTTCATGTATATATGTATTTTTTTTTTCCCCTCCCTTGACAATTTTTGGTCAACATGCAATGAGTGATTAAATTCTAATAATTTTTCAAGATTGATTCTAACATTACTAAAATAATATTGATAATATACACTTGTTTAGTATAAAATTCTTTGCATGAAATATCCCTACGCATAATAAAGTTGTGCTTTTTACCCAGTTAAAAAAATTAAGAGAAAATTAGGTGAAAAGCTATATTTTGAGTATCTTTTTATAATTTTACCCACTATAATATTAAAATTAATAATTTGAGTATCATGAAATGATAAAATTATCAATTTTAATGTTATGGTAGGCATAATATAAGGAGGTGTCAATTTTATGGCACTTTTGCATATAACCCTAAAATTAAGTACGAAATATTCTGGTTTTATCTATTCTCAATGAAGCATACAGAAAGGATCAGCCTCTGAAATTGGATGACGAAGTTTGGATGCTGAAGAAGATTAGGAAAAATGGAGTTTTTCACTTAAGGCTAGCTTCCGAGTGCATTTTTACAGTAAAGGACATTCTAAACATGTCTACTACCACTACTGACCAGAAAAAGCTGAGAAGGGTAACAAAACAACAAGCTTTTCAGTTTTTTAAGTTTTTATTCCGAACAATAGGCATATCTTAGTTATAGATGAATAATGTATAAAAATTTTATGCTTAGTTTGGTATTTAAACTTAACTCCAATTAAACTGTACCTTTTTATATCAGTTTTTGTCTTTTTCTGAAAAGTCAATAAAAATTAGGACTAGCTTTTGAAAAATAAATCGACTCCAATTTAAAATTTTCATCTCTAACTGATGAATCAAATATAAGCTTAGTTTCATATAAAACATAATCTTTTCGTTATGGAAAAGATCTAGGATTACAAAAATTCCACTCAAATCCTTAAGAAATATATATAGTGATATCCTTAATTTCTTTATAACAACTTATGGCCGCTTTGCTATTGTTATTCATAAAACCAGATATTAGGCTCCAAAATGTCTGAGAAAATGTGGGAAGCGGTGCTGAAGCATGCTAAGACTTGCAAAATTGACAACTATAATATTCCCCATGAACAAAGCTCGGTTGATATGGTATAACTTCAAATTCTCAATCTTTTATCTTTCTTTTTGTTTTTAATTGAGTACTAACTATGCCCTTAAAATATATTTAATTACATTCATAACTTTTTTAGTTATACAAGATTTAATATATATATATATATATATATATGTATGTATGTATGTATATTCCGAAACTAATATTAATGACATTGCATGTGCAGGTGCAAGGAATTGTGACGGAGAATGCCTTACCAGCACAAGGTACTAATAATCCTGCATTACTGAAAAACCACTTCTACGCAGTGTTATCAATTTTTGAATTTTGTCCCCAAATTTATAGATATTGTTGCATATATTGACCCCTATAATTCATTACTTATGACTGGAAAGTTAATTAGCCTAGCTGATTTGCCAAGCATATATAGTAATTGATCAACATTTATTAGTGTTTGTTTGTATTCAACATTTAAGTCATGTGTAGACCCTCCATAACGGTCCTAGATAATGACAAAAAAAAAAAAAAGAACTTTAATTAATAGTTTTTTGATCAAGTCCATATGGGTATATCTATACATTATATAGAAAAGTGAAAGTGCACTTTCGTCCAAAACGTCGTGTTTTGGACGAAAAACTTTTTTTTTTTTTTTTTCAGTCCTTCAATTTTTTTTCTTTTAACCTTTTTTTAATTTTTTTTTCATTTTAGTTCTTTTTTTAGCCCTTCAATTTTCCTTTTTTTTTCTATTCACCTTTTTTAATTATTTTTTTCATTTTAGTCCTTTTTACTTATTAGTCAATTTTTTAAAATTTTAGTCATTTTATCTTTTTGGTATTTTTTTCATTTTTTTTTAAATTTTCGTGCACTTTCATTTCGTCCAAAACGGTGTGTTTTGGACAAAAAACTTTTTTAATTTTTTTTCAGTCCTTCAATTTCCTTTTTTTTTATTTTGACCTTTTTTTAATTTTTTTTTTCATTTTAGTCCTTTTTTAGCCCTTCAATTCCCCCCCCCCCCCCCTTTCTTTTCTTTTCAACCATTTTTTTATTTTTTTTCATTTTAATCATTTTTCTATATTATTTAAATTTTTTTTTTTACATTTTAGTCCTTTTATCTTTTTGATATTTTTTCATTTTTTTTTATTTTCATGTACTTCGTCGTTGTTGTTGTTTTTTTTTTTTTTAGCTTTATTTTTAATTTATTAATTTAATTTCTCCCTACGTCTAACATGTAAGTGGCACAAGTTTTAGACTAGTATCTATTTATATACTAAACGCAGCCAAAGTTGTCATTCCATATGTGGGTGTGTGTGTGTGTGTGTACAAGTAGAGTACTGATGATGTGTGTGTGTATATATACTTGAAAAACAGGCGCAGGTAGTGTTATGATGGAATATCAGCAAAATCTCAGCCATATTGTTCTTCAAGAGAGTGAGCACCTAATCAATAATGTTGATGCTGAAGGATCCATGAGTGGTTATTTTGATGAATTTTTGGATCCAGTTCTTTAATCCAGATTTTCGAAGCTGATAATTTGCAGTCCTGTTATGTATGTATGAGAGCTATTTATAAGTTTGAAAGCAGATATGCTACTGTTATTACGGTTTACTATAGAATCTTATAAGGGTAATTAGTACTGATTCCTTAAATTTATCATTTTTGGACAACTTACCTCTAAACTTTTAATTTTAACTATTTACTCTCTGAACTTACTAAATTATAGTAATGTACCCCTATCAATTAATTTTTTGTTAAATTGATTATGAAAAATCCAAGTTCACCTCATGTGAAGAACGGAAAATTTGATTTTCAATTAAAAATTTTCAGATATAATACAAACTCTAATGTAAATCTTTTAATTTCAAATCTTTAATTTAGTGTAAAATTAACTTAAATGGGTATATTGCAACAATTTAGTAAGTTAAAAAGGTAAATTATCAAAATTAAAAATTTAATAATCATGTTGTCAAAGGATAATAAATTTAGGGGATATCATTGCTAAATATCCAATCTTATGATGATCATAACTCAGAACGTTTTTCAGGTCATTTAGAATATACATCTATATGTGATCGTTTGGGTACGACTTACGAGATTTAACTAAGAAGTAAGTCTGTTGCTGATTCTTCGAATCTATTAATTAGCGTGATGACAAATCGTACTAAATCGAATTTTTATGAGAATAATTAAAATACATAGTAAGATTTAAAAATATTTAAATTCAAAAACAAATTTATAATATGAATGAAAAATTTCTTTAGATTAATCACATATTTACAAGACATAGATAAATTATTTATCCAATAAACTATATTATTTACTCCTATTTACTATGGATATTAAAAAAGATATTATTTATTTTAATTATTTCTGAAAATTGCTATTTATTTCTCTATATTATTTGTATGATAAAACTACGAGCACTTTTATTTCATATTTACTCTTTTTTTTTTTCAGTTCAGTTAAAACTCATGTGATGCTATATTGAGGCAGAGGGCCAGCCGACTTTTTTTTTTATTTTTATTTTTTATTTTTGCCGAAGCTAAATAGATTATAATGGTAGAGGTTAGAATACCCAGATAATTCTAAGAAGGTAAATGTCTCCCGCGTAATATATGGATCCCTTACAAAGTAGATTCTCTATATATCTTGATCAACACGATGGTAATGATTCGAACCCAAATATTCAGCGAGGAAAACTAGCATGGCTAGCCGAATTTGACTTTGCGGTTGTCTCACCCACTGGGGAGTGTTGATCAGATGTAGTGATCTGTATTTTTGTTTTCCATGTGAAGTTCATTTTGAACCATTGACTTTTCATTTAAACCCTATTGGTGCAATAAAAATAACTTTTGTTTTAGATATTTCTCTGCCCCTTGTTTGGATGGGATTTTCAATTTTAGAAAAGCTATCTTATTTTCAAATTTATTTTATACAGTATCCTTTTAAAAAAAGAAAATGAATATTTTTAAAATCTTCTCATAATGTACTATTTTCAACATTATTTATTCTCATTTCAAACAACTTTTAATTTTTAAGAAGGAAAATTTTTTACACATATAAACACCATCTCATTCTCAAAATAAAAATACTTTCTCATTGAAAACAATAAAATTTTCCTTTTAAAAAATGAACATCTCATCCAAACGGGTAGTAACTAAAAATGAAAGTGAGGCGAAGCACATTGGATATAAATTGGCTTTGGTTAACTAACAAACGGCTTTGACTAAGGAATTTTGGGGTATAATTTGCTATTTCAGAACTAGCTAGAAGAAAGAAAACTACACGTTGTCTAGTCATCCCCGGTGTCAACTTTGAAGACCTTCTTCTCTCTTCCTTTTTTCTTTTTTCCTTGCTTTTTCCTCGGCCCTTTCCAGCCTCTTGCGTTTTTTTTCCTCTAGTACATGCTAGCTAGTGCAATAAGAAGCATCAGTGTTGGGAGGGAAAAACAAAAAAAAAAAAAAAAAAAGAAATAAAATCCATATGCATACCACACATACCAAATTAAAACAAAAACAAAAAAACAAGACAATATAGTTTGGAGGGAAAAATAAATAAAAATAAAATCCACATGTTCCCGAAGATGATCGGTGATGCCTGCCTCGTTTCAAGTATCCATGTTTTGATTGTCGCCCAAAAATCATTATATTGATGATAGAAAGTCCATGCGCATCTAATTTGACACAGAAAATCCAATATCCAATTTAAATTATTCAAATATAATTCAAACCCCTACAAATCTTCTAAATTCAAATATTCAAGTTAATGAAAAGTCAATAAAATGAGAATACAATCCAAACCCCAATACAAATCTTCCAAATTCAAATCCTTGATTTCATGAAAAATTGATAAAATGAGACATAGTCCTACAATTCAAATAGTTGGAAGACAAATTGTAAAAAACTAAAAATTTAAAGAGTAAATTACAAAAGATGAGACAAATTTATGGGGCACCAGTGCTAAAAACTTTCGTTCTTTCTTGGCAATTCGCAAGTGTGGGAACACAGAAAGCACGTGTCACTTTCAGTCTACAAACTGATGGTGGAGCAACTGTGGGGTACACGACCAAATTCAAGGTCATAATCTTGTGCACATCAAAAATCTATGCCTTTCCTTAAAGTCTTTTCCCATCTTTAGAGACGTTCACACACTAAAGCAAAATCTATGCTCGTCTTGCATGCTAGGTTCAGACACCAACCTGCACTTCACTCAAATCGGAAAACTCAATGCTACACAGCCCGAACGGGTTGCAGTCATGCACTCCCAAGGGTGTGGGGTCTGTGAGTGGGAATCATACGAGGGATCCAAGGCCATGTGAGTGCAGTCTAGCATCCCGATAGTTTAACAGAATAAGCATAGCAAAATCTATAAATGAACCAAGAATTGGTAGAAGCATAATCTAGATATCGAGAATGACAACTGATAAAGCAAAAGAAGCACTGCGATTTCTTTAATTTGGCACGATATGTTAACTAGCATTCATAAATTAAGAAACATTGACAAGTTCAGCAAAGCACAAACTAACAGATTTTGTTGAAATATAATGCTTGAAATCTTCCTCCAGTTTGATCAAGTCTTCTCAATGATCTGTTGCTTGATAAGTCGATGCATGAAAAGACAGTTGGCCGGGTCAATTAGACATATCAGAGCTTTAGCCACTTTGGCTTGATCGGCTTTTTCTCTGCAGGCTTGCGTTCTTCCACAACAGGCGCCAGTACTGAGACTACAGGTTCAGGTGCAGGTGCTGGCTGAACAGGTTCTGCCTGCTCGGAAATGAGTTCCAAACCTTTTAATGACATGATTTCATCCTCAAGGAAGGGACCTGACTTGGCAGCTGCATCATCATCCCCTGGAGATATGATAGCAATTTACTAATCGAAATTGACCAAGAAGTTTTCTTCAACTACGTCTCTTTTCTCATGGAAAACTGTCCTTTATTTTATTTTTATTTTCAAAAAGCTAAGAGTTACCATTTTGTTGTAAAGCCAATATATTGAGTAAGTTTAAGTTAATGGTAAACAAAAAGGAAAGAGTTTGCTAAGATTTAAAAGTTTTCAAGACTAATTATTGACGTCCTCGGCATAGTAACCTCAACAGGGAAACCAGAAACCAGAATTTTTCAGGAAAGAATCAGAGCAAGTACATTGTAGTTAAAATACAATTAACACTTGAATCAAAAAATGATAAAGCGAGTGCTGACCTTTTGGTATATCATAGGAAAAATAAATAATGGCGCCAGGAACAAAGCCAGCAGTGTAGAAATCTTGTGACAAGTCTTTTATCTGCTTTTTAGGAGGTGTAGTATCTGCAACATTACCATATGTTAGCCTCTAACGCATAAATGCAAAAATATGTTCATAATTGTTCACGAAAGTACATGGTTTGCTTCGCGTATCCTTACAAATATAGAATGGCAACTCTGGCTTAGAAATCACTTTCATAAGAAGATCAACCAAACTCTGGACCTTTTCTGATGGATGAAATGTGGCCTCCAATGTGTGGTTATCAGGAAATCTTATCCTGATTACAGCCTGTTATACGAGTAGGTAAACTTAAGAGATAAGTAACTCCTATCTAATGTGGTTTAGGATCAAGATTTTTTCTTTCTTTTTTTCTTTTTCAAATTAAAATACAAGTTAAATTGTCCAACAAGCACCTTCATTATCCTTGACCTGCGTGCCAACTCTTCTGCCTCCCTGACTTTTCGTGTTTTTAAGTATTTATCTGTTCATAACCAAGCACGATGTATTATAAAAAAGGCTAATTCACACTCAAGCCAACTATCTACCAATCCATATGAGTGATCCAAAAAGATAAGGTTCAAGAGAATGTCAGCCCAGTTTGGATAAAAGCAAAAAACATATAAAACAGGCACTGTGATATATTTCGTGCACCTAAAACTTTCATCACATAAATCAATCAACATTCAAGTTACCTTCTTTTTTGGTCGCCATAATTCGGTAATAGTCCTCTGCGGTGAACTCGTAGAATTCATCCGCCTCCTCTGCCAAGCAAAATTAAGGTAACAAACAAGAAAACTCTGTTAGGCACTTAGGACTGTTTTCATAATACATTCAAGTCTGTGTGTTTGGGTCCACTACAAGAAGTTAAACTGCTTCAATACCGGTTT
Organism: Ficus hirta; assembly: GCA_038430175.1. Classification (NCBI taxonomy): domain Eukaryota; kingdom Viridiplantae; phylum Streptophyta; class Magnoliopsida; order Rosales; family Moraceae; genus Ficus; species Ficus hirta. The sequence continues at coordinate 26,394,190 of CM076591.1, read as the reverse complement.
TGGACTCTTCATTCGATGAGGAAGAAAGTGGTGACGTTTCGAACACACGGATTTCTCGCCCGAACTTTTCATTTGCAGCAGCAAGCTTGGCCTGTGGTCTCAATCCCATAGAAAGAAAATATAAATGTTAACACAGCAGGGGAAAAGTGGAATGAATGCTCTCAATATCAAAACTATCCAGTACTTGTAAATTTTTTCACTGATCTTGGCCATAAAACTGAAAGAAAATAAAATAAATAAAAAATAAATAAAAAAACATATATGGAAGTCAAAGAAACCCATAAAGAGGCCTAGTTCATATGAAATACAGTATGGTAGGCACCCAAATCTAGCTAATTGTATGTTCTAAAGACTTAAAAAAACCTTCATAATATTTAATAAAACTAAGGATGTGAATTAAAGGCCCTTGCTTTTTGTTCCTAAAAATTCTAACTTTCTACCCCATCAATCTAAATTGCAACAACATTAACTCGAGATCATCACTTTCCATTAAAAAATAGAAGAAAATAAAGAACCGAAATTAGAAAAAGAAAGTGGAACAAGACCCAAAAGTGACAATGGAGAATTGTCAACAATTAAAGCAGAAAAACGCCATTACAGAGAAAACACACATCGACCCAGATGCAAAATCGAACAAATTGAACAAAAATTATGAAAAAAAAGGGCAAAGTGCAAAAAAGAAAGAAAAGAAAGAAAAACCTTAGCAGCTTGAGCCTCCATAGGATGAACGTTTGTAAACCTTCTTCTCTTCAAACGTAAAGGCGAGGAACCATCAGCAATCATCAGAAACTGCGCCAAACTCCGATTCAAACTGCTTCTCAATTCCGGCTCCGACTCCGGCTTGGGGTTTTTTTTTTTTTTTTTTTTTTTTTTGGCCTTTTTGTATAGATATAGAATAGACTGGAATAGACGAGTCAGGAGTGCTATTCATATTCCTTTTCTCCTAGTACAAGGTTTTGCTCCCACGTGGTAACCGCACGTGCTGGCGTTGGCGATTTACGGCTTCTTGCAGAGAAGGCGAGACGTAATTGGAGAACTTTCCTTTTTCGTGTGCTACTTTTTTGGGCCGCTTTAGTCTGGCCCAATTTGTGTCCGGTATTTTAATTTTGGGCCCAATTGCAACCCCTCTCTTTTTAAAAAGTTGTAGTAAAAAACAAATTTTGATAAAATTGTGAGAACAACAACTTTTAATTAATATTTTTTTTTTGGATTGATAGGTAAATAGTTTTTTTTTAATAATTTTTTTGACAAATGGACTAAGTTTTCAAAAATTAGTTAAAAAGTTTTTTTTTTCTAAAATAGTCAATTAATTGTCTTAAATGATCAATCATTATATAAAATCATTAATTTAGTAAATCAGTTATTGATTATGGTCGATCAGTAGATTGACTATAATGTAAATTACCAAATTTCATAGTTAATCACCGATTTTGATCACTTCTGAAAAAATAACAAATAGTCATTATGTTAAATAAAAAAAATATTCGATCATCTACTATATTAGGTGACTAAAAAATGCTACCCAATCTAATTCTCCTTATTTTATCTTTTTTTAAATACTGATATGAATTTTAAACCTTCATATTTATTTGATTAAAGATGAGAAAATTGAAATTATTATAACTGAGATAACAATTCATATATGTATTTTTTCAAGTGCAAACCTAAAACTCACCTTGACATTTTTACAAAGTAAATGGCAGAGGTACCTATTCCTCTGCCCCCTGACTATGGACTCTTTAAATTTTTGCCCCAATTTCAAAATGCTTTTACAATTTATTTCCTTATTTACTCCTTCTAAAACTTTAAATTACAATTTGTTTGTGTTTGGTTCACCAGTTGAAGATAAGATTTTTAAATTGAAATTGGTTGATTTTTTAAAAATTAGTTATAAATTTCGTTGACTTTTCAGAAAATGACAAAAACTAATATGAAAAAATACAATTTAGTTGGAGTTAAACTTGAATTCCAAACAAAACCATTTCAAACCTATAATTCCATATAAATAAAAATTCTACTACACGAATAAAAAATAAATCAGAATTTATACTATATAGCATATTATAAAGACATAGTTTAAATATATAGCATATTTATTTGTTACTGTAAAATTATAACAGATTTTATGTTTTTGAACTTGTTGATTTATTTTTTTACCCTTAATAATTATTATGTTTTTGAAGGTTTGAAGTAAGGAATGTTTGAGCCTTGAGAGGGAGATGGTATTCCAATATGTTATTTTGGTCTTTCTCTCCAAAATAAATTCATAATTTTTTGGACATTAAACTTTGAAAGTTGAATTAAACTCTAAAGCAAGTTTAATTATCAAACATGCATATACATAAACGAAAATTAAAAATTATTGCATTATGATATCATATTAGTGTTTTTGGTCAATTAACACCCCCACCCCCCTCTCAGCAGGAAAAAAAAAGGTGGCATTTGGTATTGTTCTCATTTGTTCAGAAAGATATTGTTTTCTGTATGAAGAATGAAAATGAGAATACTTTGAGAGATCGTTATAGAGATTGGGTTTGACCTTTTTTTTTTTTTTTTTTTTTTTTGGCCAAAGGTGTTTTAGATGGTTTTGATATGAGAAAAAAGCTACTTGTATTTGGGTTTGTTTAAAAAAATATACGATAAGTTATATAGGCTTTCAATCATTTTCTATTTCCTTTGTAAAAACTATTCTCATTATTTTTTGTTTTCATTTTCAAAACATTTAATAAACAGATACAGTTTAGAAAACGTTTTCGTTTTCGCGATTCAAAAAACATACAAAAACATTTTCAAAACACACTTGGAAATAAAAATATCAAACACTAGTGGCCCAAGCAGTTCCACCAATACCATGGGCAGCTATCTAACCACCAATGTCCTCCATCATCATAGTTATGAGCTGAAACCAAAATCTATCTCCTGAAAAAGAGGCAAATGGACTCACTTATTATGGGGGTACAATTACAAACAACCCAATCACATACCTCCATCACTCACCAAACTTTCCTTTCTTCTCTTAGCTACTAAATGAAAAAAATAAAAAATAAAAAATAAAAAATAAAATAGAGAGACATATATATATATATATATATATATATATATAGAAAGAGAGAGAGACATATACCCATCTCTTTACTCATTCCCTTTTGTATCATACAAAGCCAAGCCTTTGGGCTATGGTTTGGCACCTAAGCTAAGCAAAACTACCAAAGTTAAAGTCACTGCCATTTCAAGCATCACCATCATACAACGCCTACATTATTACATCCTTGTTGACCAAAATAACCAAACTCCCTCTCTTCCCCTTGTTGAAATTTATCTGTTTTTTTTTTTTTTTTTTTTTTGTTATTTACATTTTTTCTTTTAATATGCACGAACCTTAACTCATTCAAACACATACATGTAACTTACTTGAAAACGAGTATTCTTATGATTTCACAAGGATAATTCACATTTCTAAGCATTTGAATCTGAAAGAATTTACCTATAAGAATAGTCATGAATATTCATATCATGATTTTGGGTTAACATGTTATTTGACGGTCTGCAGATCATGCTACTCCGAACCCTTTCTAAATGACCCGATAATGACACCCAACATCTTAAGCTTGATCAAGACAATGATTTATTTGTTTATTATTATTTTTAAAAGAATAATTTACTTGATGTTTCTCTTGTCTTTCATGAAAAATCCATCTTACACACTTACTTATTTATGTATGAGAATAAGAGGTATAAACTGACATTTTTCTTATAAAACATTTTAATGTATTATGTATCAATAATTTTTTTAGGGTAAACATAACAATATAATTAAGAGAGAAAAAAAAGTGACAATAATTTGAAAAGGTATAACAGTTATAAATAAATTGTTTAACATCAATTCTACATGTTACACACAAAATCAGTCTTTCAAAAAGCACTACAAACTTATTTATTTACTTTATTATTATACAAAATTATTAATAGGGTTAAAATATTTCACACTTGATTTCACTATAAGATCTAGAGTTAAAATTCGTCAACCTCAAAAAAAAAAAAATCTACGATATTCTACAGTTTGGATTGCCAAATGAAGCAAAATCAAGAAGACAATATCGATACAATCATTCTTCATATATCATCTAAAGGATTCTTATAACCCTATGTTTGGAGGACATATCCAATTTTTGAAATTGGAAAATTTTTACAAAAAAGTATTTGTCTTAACTTTTTTCATCATTTTCTTATTTTGAAAGAGAAAAACTATATTATTTTCAAACTTACTTTTTATAGTACCATTTTGAAAAAAAAAAATGAATATTTTTAAAATTTTCTCACAATGCACCATTCTCAACATTATTTTCTTATCATTCCAAATAACCTTTTATTAAAATTTTTTTTTATACATCTAAATACCATCTTATTCTCAAATAAAAAGACTTTTATTTTAAAACAAGAAAAAAAAAAAAAAAAACACGTGATCCAAACAAAGTTTTTCCTTATTAGAAAGGGCCGGCAAGCTGGCCGGCGATAATACTGGCGCACGTTAGCATCGTCCCGTTCTCCACCCTTTCAAAATCCTCTACCGGCCTATGATTCCTCAATCATCTCTCCGGCCCCACCAAAGAAGTTAAACGCAAAATTCAACCGAAAGTCCTGTAGTTTCAATATTTTTTAAAACAACCCCAAATTGTTCAAATTTAAGCCCCCGTTTCATAATTTCCAAGAGTTCTCGAGGACCTGTTTTTAAAAAATTAAAAACATCTCGATGAAAACCGAATAATAAAACATTAAAAAAAAGGAAAAAATCAAAACGAACAACCGGAATCAGACTATCCCAGAGAGAAGCAAAGCAAAAGAAAGCGAGAGAGAGGAGAGAGAAAAGGGGGGAGAGAGAGAGAGAGAGAAGACGCCATTGGAGGAGCAATAGAGCAGTTTTCTAGAGAGAGAAAGAGGAGGGTTTCGGAGTGGTGATGACGATGGACAGAGAGAAGGAGAGAGAGATAGAGCTCGAGAGTGCAATGTACACTAACTGCTTGCTGTTAGGGCTGGATCCGGCCGTCATCGGTGTCGGAGGCGTCAACGGAACCCCTCGCGTCGGCCTTTTCCGTCACTCGAACCCTAAGTTGGGAGAACAGCTTCTTTACTTCATCCTCTCCTCCCTCAGAGGACCAATTCAGTCCGCCAAAGTAAACGCCAATCCCTATTTCACTTTCTCCTTTTTTCCACATTGTATTATCTCTTTCTCTGCCTCCGTTTTGCTTTGATCTGATTTGCTTTGTTTCCCTAACGCGGGCGATCTTTCAGGATTTCGATAAGGTCTGGCCAATCTTCGATTCGGCCCAATCACGCGACTTTCGTAAGGTATAATTTGATTTTCTTTGTGGAAATTCTTTCTCTCTCTCTCTCTCTCTCTCTCTCTTTTGGCTTCTTTCGTCGTCAGTGAATTTGATTTCGCATTGCGTATTTGTTGTGGAATTTATGAATTAGGTCGTGCAAGGGATTATTAGCGAGCTCGAATCGCAAGGGGCGCTTCCGAGAAGCAATTCCAGGGTTTCATCCCTTGCTACGTGCTGTGGACCGAGGTCGGTTGGTTGCGATACTATTTCTTTATGGTTTTTAGGTTTTTTTTGTTTAATTTTTAATTTAGAATAGCCTTTGGTTGATGAGGAAACCTGTGGAAAATGGTGTTAGGAATTTTGTCAGGCTCAGTAGAGTGTAGTTTTTTCTGTCACTTGTCTCTTGTTGGGAAGTTCTTTCTTTTGGTGTACTGATGTTATTGGAAACTGTCACATTATGAAAAAGAAGATGGTGTTCAAGTTTGTTTTTGTGCATTTCTGCATGTTAAGGAAGACGGTGAATTTGGACGGAAAATACATCCCTAATTTATGTGATTTATTGGTGGTTCATAAGCATCAAATTCGTTGACTGCAGGTTTGTGGAACTCTTGTGGCAACTTTCTTTGCATGCTTTGCGAGAGGTCCATAGACGAACCTTTGCGGCTGATGTGGTTTCTAATCCACTTCCAGCTTCATTGACTGATGTTGCCTTTTCTCATGCAGCTACGCTACTTCCTGTAACAAAGGTCAGTTAAAATTGTGTTCTATATCCTGGCGCCATTTGACCTACATTTTTGGCCTTATTCATGCTTGCTTTGGCATCACACATGGATTTTTGAGGCGTCTAACAAAAGTAAAAATGCAATACGGATATTATTTGATTGACAGCCATATTGTACTAATTTAGTTTCCTACTCTTGCTTTTTTTGTTTTTTCCCTTTCTTTTCTTTTCAAGAGCAAGTTGATGATTGAATTTAGGTTCCTTCTGGGTAAAACTTCTGCTGAGACTTATGAAGCTGATTTAGTATTTAACTTCATCGTTTGAACAAACTCGCCCGCACATTGTGCTCATATTTAACATTCTAGTCTACAACAACTCTTTGATTTTTTGTATATTCGCTTGTGTTTGACAGTAACACCGATATTGGTGGAAACAATTGAAGAACATTTCTAGATACTTCACACGGCTCTTGTTCTATATTCCCATCTGTTTATATATTCACCTTTTCCCTCTTCAGTTTCAGTTTCGAGACCACTTTACTTGATCTTCATCATTGATATGAGCCCTTTTTTTTTTTTTTTTTTTTTTTTTTAAATTTTAAAAACAGGCTAGAATAGCCCTTGAACGAAGGAAGTTTCTTAAGAATGCAGAGACAGCAGTTCATCGGCAAGCTATGTGGTCAAATTTGGCTCATGAAATGACTGCAGAGTTTCGTGGTCTTTGTGCTGAAGAGGTAATGAGGGTGTCCATTCAGATTCAAATGAACTTATACATATCGGATGCTTCTAGGGAATTCTTATTTTCTTTGGAAACTTCGATCCCAGGCTTATTTGCAGCAAGAGCTTGAAAAACTACATGATTTGAGAAACAAAGTGAAGTTGGAAGGAGAACATTGGGATGACCTTGTTTCTAGTTCAAGTCAGAATTCTCATTTAGTATCAAAAGCTACTCGTTTGTGGGAGTCTATATTATCCCGCAAAAGTAAGTTTCCACATTTCATGTTTCCTTTCCTAGTTCCAGTATTTGAATGGTTACTTAAGTGACCTTTATCTCTTTAACCCTTTGAATTTTGATTCTTAATTTTGTACAAGTTCAAAAGAACGAGTAACCTTTTTGGCATGGATTTTGTCATATTATTGTATCATTTAGAGCTTTTATCTATGTGTTGCTTTCATGGTCCAGATTATAAAACACGGAAGAAAAATGAAATACATGGGACTTTACTTGGTAATCATATAACATTTTAAGCTTCATGTGAAATGTGAACTTTCAACCTTCCTGCTTCAGCGGATGGATGCCATGCCAAGCTACTTTTTGATGTGTCTTGTATATATCCCTGCTTTCAGAGCATTCACTTAAATATACTGCTTGTCTTCATAACTCCTCTTTGAGTTAGACTGAGTTTGTAACCTCGATGAATAATTCTATCACATGCAGGTCAACATGAGGTTCTTGCTTCTGGCCCTATTGAGGACTTGATAGCTCACCGGGAGCATAGGTAATCTGCCAATCCCTTTTGTTATGGTTTTCTGCAGATGTCAGTGCCGAGTTACCTTCCATATTCATAATTTTTGTTTTTAGGTACCGCATATCCGGATCTTCTTTACTTGCAGCAATGGATCAGAGTTCTCAGGTTCCTTATGCAGATGTTGTAACTGTCCAATCTGGTGACCTCGCTTCATCACATCTGGAAGACAAAGAACAGAGTGATGGATCATATATCAATGTGAATGGGGAAAAGATGAAAAACAGTTTGGATTCATCCCTTTCACAAGTAAATGACGAAACAATTTCTCGAGCAGATGAAAGGAGTGGAAGGGTCCACCCAACTGTAGATGTGGCAGAAATTATCAGGCGCTGGACACATGCTTTACAGCGTATTCATAAGCAGTCACTTCATTTGGTATGTGTTTTCATCTATAATTTCAAGCTATTTACTGCAAATGGTTATTTTTATGTTTCTCTTATTTGCTATATATCCTCTTTAGTTGTTTTAGTCCATGGGTCTACCATGACTAAATTTTGTCATTATAATCTTATATTTGTTAGACACTTTTTCCTGCTTAGATTTGATCATACAATCGTAGTAAGACAAAATTTATGTTTCTACAACCAGACTTGTTTCTTTTTACCATCTTGAAATTTTGTTTTTTTAAATCAAACTTTATTTTCAGTAAGTCCACACTTATTTATACTTGTAATTCCTTTTTTTTTTTTGGTATAAAAAATAGTTTGCTGTTAAAATATGTGACTGTGGAATAAACATTTGGAAGATGGTCTGTTATTGGATTTTGATTCATAAACTGATGTATCAATTTTGCTCGTCTCCTCTAACATATTGCAATGGGATTGCGAAATGATAATTTGTAGGCAAAAGCTAATGATGGAGAGGGTCCAGATATCTTACGAACAACTCATGATGGTGGTTCAAGTGGCCATGCTGAATTTTTAGCTTCTACTCTTGCGGAACATCAGCAACACTTAGCTAGCTTTCAGGTAATGCTTTTCGGAGCTACCCATGAGGGCTGGTGCTCTCCTCATTTGAGTATAACTCTGAGAAATTCAGATATATCTACTTTTGACTTGATGTTTGATCCAAACTCTTTCGCCTTATATTTGTGTTTGTTTTTGGTTTGGGTGGGGGAGTTAACTAGTCTTTTCTGTCAATGCTATGTGTTAGTTCCATTGGTTTGTTTTGGTGTGGGTGGTTGAGGTGGAATTTTTTTCTCTATGTTTTACATTTCCTTTATTTCTTTCTGTTTAAAACATGTTAATTTTTTGTCTCTCTTAAAATTTCTACATGCGGTGCTGAAAGTTTTCCTACTTTAATACTTCTGTAGGTACTCATTAACCAGCTAAAAGAAGTTGCTCCAGCAATACAGAACTCAATATCAGAGTGCACGGTGGAAGTAAATAGTATGTCCTCCAGTCTGCCTCCAATGGTTAAACGTCCTGGTCGTTCAACCTCACCTATTCAAGCACAAAGCAGTGGGAGGACAATGGTGATTTGCTCGTGTCTACCTAGTGTGATATGTATTCTGATGTCTGGTTGCGTTTCATATGATACGATATATAACTTGTTATCTTTTTTTTCTTTTTTTTTTTTTTTTTCCGAAAAACCGAATTTAAGCAGGAAAGTAGTTCAGATGATATTGCTGAGGTCTCTTCAAAAATGTCTACCGTTCAGCTTGACAAGGTTTCAGCCAGTCCTCCTGCATTAAAGCTCCCACAATTATTTACTCTGACTCCAAATTCTTCTGGAAAGGGTGCAAACATGCATAAGCGTAACACCTCAGCTCCTCAAAATAATCAAGTAGAGAACCTGGCAGAAAGGAAATCTCTGGACCAGCCTTTGCCAAACAATCATGAAGATAATCTACCACAAGGTGTTTTTTTTTTTTTTTATTCAAATTTTATAATTTACTGTTGCTTTGCCTTTCACTTTCCTTTTCATGTACAAAGATTGATGACTTGCTGCTGAGGGATATCCTCTGTAGAAAACAACTGTTGCTTCAATAGCTTTATGATGAAGTTTTTAATTTTCTTTTTCATATTTTGCAGATAGTGATATTTCATATGTTCAGAATTTAAAGAGATCTGTGAGGGAAGCTGCTTTGTCAACACAATCTTTCAGTTCAGAGCCGTCGCGAGACGGTCATTCAGAAGACGGCTCTGAGCACTTCTTTTTACCCGTTTCAGGATCTGGTTTTTCTCGTCTTGGCCCTGAATCCAAAGGGACTTCAATCAGGAGCAAAAGGTTGTTTGCATCTCAGACAGATTCTTCCTTGCTGGAAAATCGTGTCTCCGATGGTCATACTGAAAGCAAATATGATGATTTTTCTGACATGTTGAATGGCCTGGATTCTCTTCATGATTACGACCGAGTAAATGGATTTCTGTCGGTTGCTGCCTTGAACGGTTCTGCCTCTGATGGGCAAAGATCATTTTATGACATTGATGAAGCTCCTGATCAGGTCTTTTCACCTCCTTTGCTAATGGATTCCTCACTTTTGGCAGATTCTTATGAGGACTTACTAGGTATGTCGCTTTGGCCGCAAATTAGTCCAGTTGGTGGGCATCCTTCTGTTAAAGTTTTCATCATTATTCATCAGATAACTTAATTTGTTTACTGAATGGCCTCGAGATATATATCTTAGATATAACCGCAGCTAGTCTTTGCCTTGCGTTTTTTGACATTATTGAAGCAATATCACCAACTATTACATATTTTGGCTCCTAATAATCATGTTAACTATTTGGCTAAACTCTTTTGGCCATAGCAAGGACAATGAGAGATCCAAACAACCGTAGAATCATTACCTTTGTCGCATGTCCTGATACCCCCTCCGTGTACTTATAGTTTGTTGGATTGTCTTGCAGCTCCACTCTCGGAAACTGAAACAGCCTTGATGGAGCATTGAAATGAAAAATAAAAATAAAAATTGAGGAAGCGGCTTTGTCAAAGAGATGATTTGGTCACTGCCACTGTGATAGTTTTGGTTTCCATCATTCGGAGTATTTATCCGTCACCCGTAATTCTCTCATATGACAGTCCATATATCTCTCTTTTCCTCTCGATACACTGTACATTTTTGGCCCTTGTGCATGGCTGATGGGGGGAAATATGAACCAACCAACTAGCAGTGCGTTTATAGATGCTTCATAGATATGCCGAAAACGAAAGAGTATCTTACATTGCTAATCGTACCTGAAGCCCTGGAAAGCCGAAATCCAAAGCCGTAACGGATGAACGTGGTCGTAGGCAGAAAATTCCTCGAGATTCTTGCCCTCAAAGTTGTCCTTGAGGAAAATGTTATGTGCAACTCTTATAAATTTGAAATTGTTGTAATCTTTTAGCCTCTTGGGTGTTCAGGTAGCAAATTTTTTTTTTTGGGGGCTGATTTTTATTAAATCTGATAATTGTGTATTACATGTATCTGAAACATCTTTTGCTGATACGGAGTAATGGGAAATTGGTGTTTGTATGTTTGGATCAGTAGATAGATTTATTTATTATTATTGGTTTTTTTTTTTTTAATTTAATGTTTCAACCCCAGTAATTAAAACAAAGTTAAATAAAATAATAAAAAATTAACCTGTTGACCTTCATTACCAACCCATTTAAGTTTGTTTTGGATTGTACGAGTGAATTCGTCAACCATTAACAGCTTCCCGATTTTTGCGTTGTCAATTTTGGTGATCATTATCACACATTTTCAACAAATCAAAATTCATATGTCAATTCCAAAGCTTATCGTGACACATAGACCTTATACAGTTTTATGTATTGATCTCTAATTATATCTACCTCTAACCCCGAGTGATTGCAGGTATAGCCAGTGGTGGAGCTGCATGGAGTTGAGTGAGGTTGTCATTTCTATTAATTAATTAATTTTTTATTAAGTCACTTTAATGTTTTCATATGATTTTTATTGAAACACGTCACTTAAAATTAGCTCATTATAACTCCCACAAAAAACTTTAGTTATTATTCTCACTCATTTTTTTTTAATTTTCAAAGTATTTATTTCTTAAAAAAATTAGTGTTGACTCTTATTAAAATAGAATATTGATTGTCATTGAATATAACTTATTAGTAATTATTTCACACTTAATTTTGTTGAATTATCACTACTCGTGTGTGTATGTATATTTTTATACATTTTTCACCTTCTTCTCTCATTATGCCAGTATTTAAAGCCTTTTTTTTTTTTTTTTTTGAGAAAATTGTATTGCACGTTCTCTACTTTGACCAATAGCACAAGAATTGAACTGTTTAAAGGTTTGTTTGGTTCTCTATTTTATCATCAATTAAACTGTATTTTTTTTTACTGGATTTTTATCTTTTTCTAAAAAATCAACAAAAATTATATTTAGTTTTTGAAAAATGAAAACTCCAACTTAAAATTTTCAACTTCAACTTGCGATCTAAACGTAAGCTAATTCTCCCAAAAATACGACGGTTTGACTGTGTTTTTTTTTTTTTATAGCAGGTTTTGCACGGGTAATTAGCCAATAGTGATTTGGCATTGACAAGAGTCATTAAAAATGAGGTGGTGAGCAGGTCTCATGATTTTTTATCATTCACCAACTTTACACACGAAGAGGTATAATTGTCTCCTCTTAGATTTTAATCATTGCCAATGTTTTTTATTACCCGTTTGGTCTTTCTGATCAGGAGAAAGCCGAGATTCATTTTCCTACCTTCAATGATTTTCAACAACATAACCCACAATCTCTCCATTTTGCTTAAACAACACTTTATATAGAAATATATATATATATATATATATATCTATTTTGCCAATAAAAAAGGGAAATCATCCTGGCCTTTCAATATCATCCACATTCTACTACCACACGGTACACCCATGTTTTACTAACTTTTGTGATTAATCATGGAAAAATAACAAACAAATTTTTAGTAGGTAGAGAAAAATTCTACCTTATACCATGTTTAAAAAATAAATAAATAAATAAATAAAAGAACATAGAGCTTCGTTTTTATTAGTTAGATTTGTATCTGATTAAGTCAAAAGTTTTTGTATCTTTTATTATCTTAATATTATTGTTTTTAGACTATTTACAAATGTGCATTACTTGTAATAATATCCTAACATAAAAAGTTCCAAAAATATAATTCTACTTGTATCGAATTAGATAGAATCCAAATATAAGATGAAACTATTATGGAATTTTGATTAAGATATAAGGATTTGAAATTACCAAACTGGTTTTTTTTTTTTTAATCTTATCTTATCATGAAATTCTCTCAAATTTGTATCGTGCTATACTAAATCCTTCAGAAAGTAATAAAAATGATAGAGAATATGAGACAGAGAAACATAGCCTTTCTATACAATAATCACATATTCAAACTGAATAATTTCTTAATTTTTTTAAAGCTGTTTGTAGACTAGTTCGAACTGGCACAATTCCAATGGAGGAAGCACTATTGGCCACACGATTCTTGCAAGGAAAATTATTTGATTTATTGATATTTATAGATCACTACTTTGGTTCTTTAGTCTTTTTGTTTTTTGTGATTCACAATTTTTTGTTTTTTTTTTTAAAGGATTGATTCACATTCTCTTACACATTAAAAAAAAATGGTTACAAATATAGTTGAACCCTCATTTCATATTTAACTCTATTATAAAATATATAATTTGAATTTCCATGTCCAAGTTATAAAAATATATACATATATATATATATATATCTATTTTGTTAGAGATCTTCAACTCCCACATCAGAAAGAAGATGGCCATTGTTCGTTTTTTGTGTTTTTTTTTTTTTTTTTGGCGCTAAATAAGATGGCCATTGGGTTGACAAAATATCGGATGAGACATCATTTTTTTTTTTTTAGGGAATGGATGAGACATCAATAATAGTTCCACGTTTATTTTTATTTATTTTTTTATTTTTTATTTTTTTGCACTAAAAAAATCTCCCCTTCCCAAAGGCAAAAAGTCTCAAAACAATTTTATTTCTAAAGATTATTATTGGAACTCCCCCATTGACAATAATGTGAGACAATAAAAATAAAAAATAAAAATAGAAAAAAGAAAGAAAACGACAGACTAGTCAAGAAGTCTTCAATTTTCTGATCAAAATCTGCATCCACGCGCAATAAAAGCGAGTGACAAATTATTGAAATACAAAGGTTAAAGAGGTTTTGAACTTCGTACTCTCTCGGCCAAAAATCACAGAGGACGGGAACACCTTCCTCGGCCATCAAACGAGGCCCACGGTCGCTCATGGCGCGTGGTGCTTCACCCAATTTCCTATTTTACCCTTCAATTGATTCCAAAAAGTAATTAGCATTACAGGAACCTTGAAGGGCAATTTGGTAAGCTCGTCTGTCACAAAATTTAGGAGCAGTTTCTCGAGAGTTGAAAATCGAAATTTCTAAATAAAAAAAAAATCGAAATTCCTAATAAAGAAAAAAGAAAAAAAGGGAAAAGAAGGGAAAGTTAAGAAAGAATATTTTTGTGATAAAAAAGGAGGATATAATTATATATATAATTATATATAAAACAATAGTAAAATTTTAAAATAATAATAATAATTTTTTTTGGATTTGGATTTACAAAAACATTAAAAATACCAACACAATCATCAACAACAACAGCTACGGTTTGCTGTTTCTTCAACACCCTCCTTCTCTCTTCTTCTTCTTCTTCTTCTTCTTCTTACTTTGATTTTCAATCTCTTTCTCTCTCCTCTCTCTTTCTCTCTCTAGAAGAGCAGCCGAGCCCTTTTATGTAAGTATTTATTTTATCTTCTCGAATTTAATTTCTGTCGGTTTTGGTCCTTAAATCGCATGCTTTGAAACGGATCTTTTTAGTTCTGTGTCTGTTCAAAATTTTAAGGTTGATGTTCTATTGGGGTTCCTGTTTTCTTGTAAAACTTTTTGCATGTCACTGTTATAGAAAATGATATCTGGGTTTTCTAGATCGTGCCCAGATCTTATTGTCCTTTGATTGTATCAGGGGAAAGTGGAGAGAGAAAGAAGAGAGAGATAGAGAGAGAGAGAGAGAGAAGGGGGGATGAAGATTTTATATGCCCGTTATATTCTTTTTTCCTTTTCGATTGTTGAACAGAAGTCAAAGCTTGTGAAGATTGATCTTTTAAACACGAATTTGGAAATTTTGTTGGTCTCATTTGGTTTGAGGGTTCTCTTGTTCAACTGGGTTTTGCTGTATAAGTCAAAATATCAAGATTTTTGGTCTAAAAAGTTAAGCATACTATTCCGTTTCAAGATAAAAGGGGAAAAAAAAGGAAAGCAAGTTACGTATTTTGTTCTGATTAGTTGATTAGTATTTAAGGGTGGAAAAAAAAAAAAAAAAAGGTTTTCCCGTACAATTATGAGCTTTAGAGTGATTTTGTTTGCTAAATTTCTCAACATTTGAAGTGAGTTCTTTTGTATGCCTCTTATCTAAGATATCCCCAGTTGGACTGAGACATTTGCTTTTGATCGGGTAAAGATGGCGAAGAAGATGAGAAGCTGAGGGGTTTTAACTTTCTTCGATCATTCGCTATGCTGGTGTGAGCTTTGGTTTAATGAGTCTGGATTTTCCTCTATCATTGATGCTTTAGAAGTGGGATTTTCGACGAGTAGCGGATTGTTAGGAGAAGAAGAAGGTGCCTTTTCTTTTGCCATTTTAAGTTATGATCAAGCAGTTACTTAACAAGCTCCCAAAGAAGCCCTCGAAGTCGGCTGAAAATCGCGAAGGAGGGGGAACCTCAACCTCTTCTTCAAATGCCAGCAACAATTCAAGAAGTGGCGAATCAGCAACCAACAGACATGGGAACACGGGTGGGACATCTCTACCGGGTGTTAACTCCACCTCAAGTGTAGTGGTTAATTATGGAAATAAGCTTAACCTGGCTGTGAACTCAAAGCTTAATGGGAACTCGCTGGCTTCTTCGTATGAGGCATTGCCAAGTTTTAGAGATGTCCCTAATTCGGAGAAGCAGAACTTATTTATCAAAAAGTTGAACTTATGTTGCGTCTTGTTTGACTTCACTGATCCGACAAAGAACCTCAAAGAAAAAGAAATCAAGCGGCAAACACTGGTGGAGCTCGTGGACCATATTGCTTCTGCGAATGGGAAATTCCCGGAAGCTGTCTTGCAAGAAATCGTGAAAATGGTGTCCACAAATTTGTTCAGAACACTAACTTCTCCGCCCCGCGAAAACAAAGCTCTAGAAGCCTTTGATGTGGAAGATGAGGAGCCTTCAATGGACCCTGCGTGGCCGCACTTGCAAGTTGTCTATGAATTCTTTCTGAGGTTTGTGGCATCGCCTGAGACAGATGCGAAGTTGGCTAAGAGGTACGTTGACCACTCTTTTGTTCTCAGGTTGTTAGACCTTTTTGATTCAGAAGACCCCAGAGAGAGGGACTACTTGAAAACGGTTCTGCACCGAATCTACGGAAAATTTATGGTACACAGACCATTCATCAGAAAAGCAATCAACAACATCTTTTACCGTTTTATTTTTGAGACCGAGAAGCACAATGGGATCGCGGAGCTGTTAGAGATTTTGGGAAGTATAATCAATGGGTTTGCTCTGCCATTAAAGGAAGAGCACAAGCTCTTTCTTGTTCGGGCTCTCATACCTCTTCATAAGCCAAAATGCATACCAATGTACCACCAGCAGTTATCTTACTGCATTACACAATTTGTGGAGAAAGACTGCAAACTTGCTGATACAATCATACGGGGTTTACTAAAGTATTGGCCGATTACGAATAGTTCCAAGGAGGTCATGTTCTTAGGTGAGCTGGAGGAAGTTCTAGAAGCAACTCAGCCTGCAGAATTCCAGCGCTGTATGGTACCTTTGTTTCGCCAGATTGCTCGTTGCTTGAGTAGTTCTCATTTTCAGGTGGGCAATTTTACCAGTTTTTTCATCTGCTTTGTACTACTTTGCTCTCTTCTTTGGTTTTATGATAATTTCCAAACCGCACGGTAGAAAATCTTTTAGCCTTAATAGTTGAGTTTTGTTTAAGATAGTTGGATCCATATGGTTGTACTTCTCAACCGCAGCGATAAATTTAGTTTAGTAGTCTGAGGTAACTGCTTGGAAGAAGTTCCAGTCATCTATGCAAAACCAGTAGCAAAAAAAAAAAAAAACAAACAAACAAACAAAAACAAACAAACAAACAAAATAGAGATAAATATGGATATCATGCTGGAAATAGACGGGTATTATTTTACCCTTCAATTCAGATTTGCAAAAGCAATGTATCCTCGCAAAATAAGGATTTGAAACATTCGTGATCTGGATGTAAATGAGTAGACTTTTCCCTTGGTCTTGTGTGCTTGTTTGAGAAAAAAACATCCTTGTTGAATCTCATGTTGAGTGTTAAAATTAGAGTACGGTGCTAATTTGACGGTGATGAGAGTGTTATTCCTCAATTTGTAGGTGGCAGAGAGAGCTTTGTTCTTATGGAACAATGATCGCATTGAGAACCTGATAAAACAAAACCGCAAAGTTATTCTGCCAATTATTTTCCCTGCATTAGAGAGAAATACAAGAAGTCACTGGAACCAGGCTGTACATAGCCTGACACTAAACGTCCGCAAGATATTCTCTGATGTAGACGCCGAGCTTTTCGAGGAGTGCTTGCAAAAGTTTCAGGAAGGTGAAGCACAAGAGAAGGAAATCAACATGAAACGGGAAATGACGTGGAAACGCTTAGAAGAGATTGCCGCGAAGAAAGCTTCTAGTAACGAACCAGTGCTCGTCTCCCCCAAAATACTCACTCGTGCACCTTCTGGGTAGGAAGCTGGAGATTATCATCTGACAGAAAATTCATGTACTGCAACTGGTATGAATTATGAAAACGTATTAACATGTGAATTGTCAAGCTGTTTCTTATTTGGTTCGGTTGGTTGCTCACCCTCCGGATTTTGGGTTTTCAGGTGATCAAGTAATGGATTGAAGGATATGCCACTGTTTGGGCACACGCAGCCCCATTTTGATCATGTACTAGACTGTATATATTTGATTCGTTCCAATAGAACAAAGGGGTGTTGCGCTGGCCATCCGATTTGGAGATCTGGTTAGTATAGTTGGCTCGTTTTGCAATTCATGTTTTTAAAGGTAACAAAAAAAAAGATCCTACTTTTGACATGATGGTGCTTACACTTATGAATTTGGTTCGACGGGGGTATGTTCCGTCTTTAATTACTTGTATGTATCATCAAACTTTGTTTCTTTTGTGAATCATCTCTTCTCTATAAAGAATTCCAGTGGGGGGACGTTAGTATGTTGCATAAATTTTTTGATCGGTACATGACATTATGGTTTAGTAAGTTCTACGAATCGGTTGCCGTAATTTGTTTTAGATGTTAGCTTCTGATGTTTCTTCCCTTCAGTTATTTTGCCCTGAATCTTGTTCTGAAAAGGATAGGACACTAACAGATATAAAAAGAACGATATGGCGGAAGATTGGAAGGGCTCTTATATATTTAGCCCTTACCATCCAGGTAAACCTGGAACATCTGCTACAGGTACTTCTAGATTTGAGGTTTATCAGCTGTTTGTCCTGGAGTGTGAAAACGATCAATGGAAAATTTTGTGGTCGGGTACCAAAAAAATACTCAATCCGTTCTGTGCAGCCTTGAACCACCTGATTTTCATCCTGTTTCTTTAAATTTGATTCTGATGTGATCTAATAGTTCGAAACAACACAATCTTGATAGAGTATTTTTTTGTGCCTTACCACAAAATTCTCCAATGTTTTTCGGCTCACGATGCTTGGCTCGACTATCCCACATGTGGGGCTCACTTTATGTTTCTGGGCCGTATCTGGCATCGTTGAGCCGGGCAGTGATATTCATGGACAATATCGAGCATTTCATCTGCGATGGTATAGATTACCGGTTTCTCAGAGAAAGTGTTGGCAAAGGTATAGTATCATGAAATAGGGGGTGGAGGCAGAGCTCCCATCAATGACAGCATGTTGTTGGTGCAAACGCAGCTTGGAACATATTTTAGTTGATGTTTGTTGAAGTTTTAACTCTTTCCCGTTTGTTTTTGGTGACAAATATTTATCAAGTTAGTTGCAACAACATAGTAAGTTCACATTCAAGCTTCCTTAGCCAAATTGTTATTGCTTGAATTGCTCCCAAACTCCTTGAAGACAACATTACTCTTCCCTTTGAAAATCAATACAAATAAACCTCCATTTTATGTATATATTTTTTTCTTTTTCTTCCAAGCATTAGAAGATTTTCCATATCAATTTTTCTGCAAGATTCGTACATGTTCCAACATTAAAGAGTATCTTTGGTAAGAGGAATGAAAATTGGACGGAAATAAAGACATATAAACCTAACTCGCCCTGAATGTAAATGTCAATGTTTTATTTCCTATGAAAGGTATGAAAATAGCATATTAAAGGTGTAAACATTTCCTATAAAAGGTGTGAAAATAACATATTACAGGTGTGAAAATAACATACATATTTGATATAGTATCTTATGTGTCAATGTCATATTTCCTATTAAAGGTGTAAAAATAGCACATTTGATATATTATCTTATGCTGTGCATCAATATATAATGCTATTTTTTAATGTCATAACTATTGTTGATATCATTATTAGGTTTTGAAACTCTAAAAGCGAAGTTCTAATATTTTGATTATTTGAAAATGATAATATTATAATGATTAAATAAAAAAAATTAAAAGTCTAAACACAATATTAATTATCAAATTTAACATTCGAAATTCTAACATTTGAATGGGAACTTTTCAATTTAATGTTAAAATTTGACTTTGACACATTTTGGCATTATTATAAAGATGCTCTAAGGATAGAATATAGAGGGAAGGGAAAACCTCTTTTATCGTGTTAACTATAAATTGCCTCCTCTAACCTCTCCATACGTGACTAGTTTAAAATTGAGGGCTTTTTTTTTTTTTTTTTTTTTTTTTGAAATATCTCATTCAATCATATTGTCATCTTTTCTTCCTTATCAAATAACCATAAATGATAGAGTGATATGTGCCGAAGTCCTTTTAACTAATTTCCTCACCAGTCTAACGCTCTCCTCCCTTCTACTTTTCTTTCCAATCAAATAAGCTTTTGAGATCTATATGCATATTAAAACTACCATCCATGATGACATATTGACATGTTTATATATATATTAATAAAACATGAGAAAGTATTTAGCCTAAAAAGAACTGTTTTTCTATGATAGGATATCCTATTAATAATACACGTTTTTTAACGAAAAGTATGTAAAACTAATAATTTATTATCTAAGATTAATGGTTCAGAAAAATAACCTATTCGTTATGGTTTTTCCATATCATGTCTCTATTTGGATCACGTGTCTATTTTTGAAAAAAAAAAATTTCTTATTTTAAATTAAAAGTCTTTTTATTTTGAGAATAAGATGAGGTTTGGATGTGTAAAAAATTATTTTCTTGAAATCAAAAAATTATTTGAAATGAGAAAAATTAATATTAAAAATTATGTATTGTGAGAAGATTTTAAAAAAAATTATTTTCTTTTTTTTAAAGGATATTATATAAAATAAATTTAAAAATAAGATAATTTTTTTTAAATAAGAAAATGATGAAAAAAATTAAGATTTTTTAATTTTGGAAATTAAAGATGTCATCCAAACATAAGGAAAGCTCTTGTACAAAGAACTAGAGGACTTTGAAAGTCAACCTGAATCTTTCGCGTTATTGATAAGATTTATCCATCAACACCAGGTTTTTTGCATAACTGACCTGTATGTGACAAGGACTCTTTTTTCTTTTTTTTTTTCTTTTTTTTTTTTCTTTTTTCTGAAAAACTGAAGTGATGAGGATTAATAAGTGAGCAGTCTGGAAGACATTTTTGTACCTTGAAATGACTTTTACAACTCTAGTATAAAATTATAAACATTAATTGACACGCAATGTCTAAGAAATTTAAACATTAACTTTTTTTTTTATAGCAAATTTACCCACAGAGTGACGGAATTATAATTTCTATTTCCTTGTAGGAAAGTGACTTGATAGACTCAAAAAGAGTAAATTGGTGTTAGATGATAGATGTAACAACTCCATTTCTTTATTTTGATATTTCTTTTCGAGTTCTTCTTTTGATTATTTCAACCATGAAGAACACTTTTTTTTTTTTTTTGGTATTAATTTTGTCCCTATACTTTTACATGGGAGTTTTTTGTCCCTAGGCACGAAGCATAATGCATATTATTCGCACTCTCATGGGGACTTAAAAAATAAATAAAAAAAGCATGCTCGGATTTCAATAAGTGCAAAGCATATAAATAGGCCAAAGAGAAAACTTAAGCATAAAACATTATAACACGAAACAAAGGCAAGGACACATTTTAAACAACATTTTCATGACATTTGGCTTTGATTTCCATTTGCCCAATCATCATACTGGTATGATTAGTATAGAGATAGTCTCATAGGATACACTGATTCATGATCTATACTTGTGTCAAAGTTAGTTCTCTCGTTAATAGGAAGTTTAAAAGCTTCAAAAGGATGTTTGAGCTCGCCTAGGCCAGGGGTGCCGCTTAGAGCTAATACATCCTGAAGGGTTTTTAAATCTCTCCTTGAGGTGAGAGAGAGATCAGAGATATAGTATACGACAGTTAAATAAGGTGTTCTTAGGTCATCATCCTACTAATATGCTATATATATATATATATCATCTTATTTGAGAAATCATCTGAATGATACAAATTTAAATATCATTGTATAAATATGACAAAAAAAAAATTGATACTAGACTAACATGACACGAAATTAAACTAAAATTAACTAAAATTTGTATCATGTTGATTAAAAGTAGAGAATTTGTATCATGTTAGTCTATAGATAAAAAAAAATGTGATTATTCAAATAATTTTCTCTTCTCAGTCTCTCATTTTTGTGTTCTATTGACTATTCTTTCAAGTTAAATTTTAGCAACTCTTTTTTAGGACCAATTTGATATTATTGTATTGTAAAAAATCTCTATCGTGATTATGTTATTAATTAAAAGTTATTGTGACTAGAAACTGGTTGGTGTTTAGTAAATTATTTTTAAAGTTGAACAACAGCGGAATCGGTCTATTATTTCAATAAGTGTTACATTAAAAGATAAAGTTTTTCAGGAATTCTATACATGAATAATTAATTTTTAGTGTTTACAAAATGAGAAGAATGTTAAGTTTTTAAAAATAAAAGTAAAAAAAAGTTCGTAAATCGTCCCTCATTCGGTCATGAGTAGTTCCGCTTCTAATTATGGATACTAATGGCATAATTTAATATATTTGAGAAACTATAAAAAAAAATAATACTATGAAGATATATAATCACTAATGAACATTATAAATATTCTAATATACATTTTTTTTCTTGAACTTTGGATGGGAGGATTCAAATTTTGTACATTTGATGGAGTTAGATGTGATATTACTGTTAGACTACGCCTGCAACTATTAATATACATTTTTTATGATTTATAAAATAATTATGGTAATAAAAATTTATGATATTTAAAGAATTTATAAAAATTTGTAAATTTTTAATAACATTCAAAAGTAATTTTCTTGTTTGTTACTGAGTGGATAGATTGAAAATTATTCTTTTTTTTTTTAGTGAAAAAATTATTCTTCACTATTAAGGATAATTCAATAAATTTGATAACGATTACCATTCAGATCTATTGTCTTATTTTTTTTATCTTAATAATTATTCATTCATAATATTTTGACAACTCATTAATTTATTTAAAATTTTTTAATATTTTATATTTTTAATGTGATTAAAATTTTAAATTTAAATAATATAATATAACATTGTTAAAAAAATAATTAATGTGATAGAAAATTCAGGACAAGTTGATTCTTACCACAGATATGAACTTGCCTTTAGGCCATAACCAAGCGGACCCACCAACCACAGCTTTCATCCGGAAGGTTCAAAAACTATTACTGCATATGCTTGTACCTTCCCTCGAGTACCAGATTCTAAATAGGTGTTTGGTGTATAAGTTGAGTTTGAGTTGAGTTGAGATTTTTAAGTTTGAATGGTAATTTTTGTTGACTTTTTCAGAAAAGATAAAAAACTTTTTCAGAAAAGATAAAAAATATGATAAAAAAGTATAATTTAGTTTAAAATGGGATAATATGCCAAACGGGCCTTAAAACTATTACTGCAAATGCATAAAACTATTATGCATGTCTCCCAAGACCTTCAGAAAAGTGCGTGACACGGGATTATTGCTCTCCCTACGGCCACCAGAGCTCATACCTGGCACAAATGGATCCAGGTACCATAAAACATAATCCTGTAAATCGCAATTCGAAAAATAAACTCAGAAAATTATTTTTAAAGGTTTTTAGCACTTGTACCCTTGAATAATTTGTTATTTCATTTAACTTTCATCCCTTAAATTTCTTTCTCGGTGTCTTTAAACTTTCAAAATATTATATTCATAGAAAGCTGGTTAATTTTATGAAATTTTTAGAGCTAATCATACTTTGGAACAAAGAAGTAAATAGTATTTTTAAATAAATTATTGAAGCAAACAATAGGTTTTAGAAATATTTAAAGTAAATAATACTATATAATTATTTATAATAATTTTAAATCAAAATTAAATATGTTATTTATTTTCCTTCAAAAGAAAATATGTTATTTATGTAATAAATTAAATGTTTATTTAGATAATTTTCTATTTACTTAATAAATTTGTTATTTATGTCAAAAACAATTTAAAACTTTGTTGTTTATTCCAATGATTTTTCAAAAATATATGTACTACCATTTCTCTTCTAAATTATGAATTAGATATAGGATTCCATTTTCCTTTTCTAAATTTATAAAGTATATACATAAGCACTTGAAGATGTCGAATCATTCACTGAGAAGTAATATAATTTTGTTTCATCCGAACCCACCAAAGCATCTTAACCAACAGCTCTAGTTTCCCCCCAATCTTAAGAATCCACTGTATCTGTTTCTAGTTATTCAATAAAGTAGATGAAGGGAGTCCACTCCATATTCTTCCACCTTGGGAGAAGGGTATTGATCAACCAACCGCATCAGTTATATTTACCCTTCTCGATCCACCAATGGTGGGCATGGAGGATGGGGAAAGAAGATCAGACTCGGTTGACTTACTCACTGCCGGCAAATTCTAGAGATCGCATAATTAACTAGATAGGCATGCATGGAAAAGATGATTAGTTGACGGATAGTTTCTTAAATGCTCTACTTCTAGACAAAAAGACATTGTGAGTCACGAGCAAGGAACCATTCTCCTCACTGGAAAGATTTAAAATTGAATATTTATTCTTTAAATGAAAAAGTATCATATTTTAAATAATTTTAGGATAGAATCGCCATATGTAAAATCGAAAGTTAATTATTAAACAAAAGTTCATGGAAAGACAAAAATGCTAAATTAAGATAAATTGAAGGACATAAATGCTAAAAAGAAATCAATAAAACAAGGAATTTTTTTGGGATAAAATACAAAAATAAAAATAAAATAAAAAAGGAGATAGAGAGAGAAATATTTTTTTAAAAAGCCAAAAGACAACAGCGGAAACCTTGCTTGCATGTATGCTAAACCGGAGCTCTCCTGTCTCTCTCTCTCTCTCTCACTTTCTCTCTCTAGTCTCTCTCTCTATGTTCCGCCATTGATTGAAGAAGAAGGTTTTAAAGATTATCTGGAAAATCTCCCGATCGCCAAAAACCCTAATCCCATGTGATCCCTTTTCTGGTAATCTCGGGATTCATTTCTGATTAGCCATGAATTCCATCTCTAATCTAATCTAGTCCCGGTCTCTGCAATTCTCTGTGTATATATAAATATAGAGAGAGAGAGAGAGAGAGAAAGAGAGAGAGGAGAGAGTGAAAGAGTGTGTTTCTGTGTTGGAAGAGAAATGCCAAGCGTAGCAGTGAAGCTCTACAGCGTGTTCTTCAAGTTCCTCTTGAAGCACCGTTTGCAGAACCGGACCCAATCCCAACCCGACGATTCGAACCCGTTCGGAGTCACCTCCCGACCCGAAGAAACCGTCGCCGCCGCCAATCCTCTCTTCACCGACGGCATCGCCACCAAGGACATCCACATCGATCCCTTCACCTCCCTCTCGATCCGAATCTTTCTCCCTGAATCCGCCCTCACTCCGCCCGAACCCGATTCCAGACCTCCTCCCAGGCCTAGGGTTAGGGCTTCCGCTGCCCCCAAAAGATCCGATCTCGATTCCTCGCATTCCCCGCCCAGCGATCCCGGAGTACAGCCCTACTATCCTTCTCGCCGCTACAGCTACGGCAATATCGCAACGCCGCCGTCGGAGGATGTCAAGCGTGAGCCGAGGAGGAACAGCTATGGCTGCAGCAATGATGTTGTTGAGGGCTTGAATTTGATATCGGGCGGCGGCGGAGTCGTCTACCGAGGCTACGCACCTTCGTCCGCGGATAATTGCCGGAAATTGCCGGTGATGCTGCAGTTCCACGGCGGGGGCTGGGTGAGTGGAAGCAACGACTCGGCGGCCAACGATTTCTTCTGCCGACGGATCGCGAAGCTCTGCGACGTCGTTGTCGTGGCGGTTGGGTACCGCCTTGCGCCGGAGAGTCGGTATCCGGCGGCGCTTGAGGATGGACTGAAGGTGTTGAATTGGCTCGGGAAGCAGGCCAATTTGGCTGAGTGTAGTAAATCGATGGGGGGTGTCCGGAGCAGCGGCGGTGCGGAGTTCAAGAAGTCGGACGTTAACCGGCATATCGTCGACACATTCGGCGCGTCCATGGTGGAGCCGTGGTTGGCTGCCCATGGAGATCCATCAAGGTTACTCATTTACCTTCTTTATATATTATATATATAGTTTAGATGCTAATTTGATCTCTAGTATGTTATAATCCTTATAGTTGCTTTCAAATTGTGGGTTGCTTTGATAAAGTTGGGGAATCTAGTTCTGATCTGAATTGGTGGGACTGACTTAGTAGTGCATATCTTGGAGCTCTTTGCTTTTTGGCAATATGGGTTGTTACATCTTAGTGTCGGCATTGTAAGAATTAGGTTAGAAATGAAAAATTTAGATCATAAGAAATAAATCTTAATTATCAAGAGTATTCACACTTTATTCAAAGCTCAATAGCATGTTTCTATTGTCGTGCTGAAGTTCGAATGAATCAATACCAGCATCTTCATCTTTTGTGTATTCTTGAATAGAATCTTTTTAAGGAGAGGAAATGTTATTACCTTCGAATTTCTTCGGAGATCAAAGTTGCCGTCTTGGTCTTTATTTAAATTGTGTTTCATTTGTAGTTGCGGTATAGAAGCTTCGAAATTATGCTCATCCTGACTTGTAAATATCTTGGCGTTAGATTAAGATACAGGATGATTGTCTGATATATTAACTGAATTAGTCCCCCAGTGATGCATGGATTCCTTTAATAAGATGCGTTATTTTATAATTTGTTTCAGATCTTCCTCTCGGGAAGAGTCAAAAGTTTAATTAACTGCTAACTGATTCCTTTCTTCTAATTTTGTTCTTTGGTATCTCATAGACCATGTTACCAGCCCTGGGAGTAGCCATATGGGTAGTTCTCTAAATTTTTAAAAACTTAAGTTGTGAATTCTTCCGATTCGTTGTTGTCTTTTACAAGAAGGCCATATAGCCTCAATTCTGAACTTCTTTTGCTGCCAATAAAACAGATGCATTCTCCTTGGAGTGAGTTGTGGTGCTAACATTGCAGACTATGTGGCTCGGAAAGCTGTTGAGGCAGGCAGGCTCTTGGATCCTGTGAAGGTAGTAGCGCAGGTCCTGATGTACCCGTTTTTTATTGGAAGTGTTCCAACACATTCTGAGATAAAGCTCGCAAACTCCTATTTCTATGACAAGGCAATGTGCACGCTTGCATGGAAGCTATTCCTACCCGAGGAAGAGTTTAGCCTGGATCACCCAGCTGCCAACCCTCTCATCCCAAATAGAGGACCGCCTTTGAAGCTCATGCCACCAACACTAACAGTCGTGGCGGAACACGACTGGATGAGAGACCGAGCCATCGCTTACTCAGAGGAGCTTCGGAAGGTTAACGTTGATGCACCAGTACTGGAATATAAGGACGCAGTTCATGAGTTTGCAACACTTGACATGCTTCTCAAGACCCCTCAGGCGCAGGCATGTGCTGAGGACATTTCTATCTGGGTCAAGAAATACATCTCACTGAGAGGCCACGAATTCTCATACTGAGCAAGATACTAGTAAAAAAAAAAAAATGCAGATGATGTTTTCGCAGGAGAACGAGAAACAGCAACCTGTGTGTTCTTTGGCGGCCTGAAAGAGCTCTGGTTTGCCGACATAACTAGGATCTTATAATATGTTCGGAATCGGACCGGTGGTTTCTTGCCTCCTTAAGCTCTCTACTGTCTACTTCCTGTAGTATTTTTCTCTTTCTTTTTGTAAGATAGAGTACTTGTCCACTCCTGAGTGTAGGATTTTGGTGAGCCTTTGAGATGCTTTCACCTCTTCCTGATTAGTACATCCGGATGTTTTTACTCCATTTTTTTTTCTCGTGTATTACACTGTACTATTTCTTAAATACAGTTCAATTCAATGAGAATTCTCATTCTATTATTAAATTATACGACAACTATTCTGCCAAATAAGGAAATGAAACTCTAAATTTTCTACTTTTGGGTTTTTTTTATTTTTTTTTATTTTTGAGGGGATCTAAGTTGGTTTATTCAGATGTACGTTACAACCACATTTTTCTTGTATCACAATCAAATACGTTAGTGAGAGAAGATTTAGATCACTTTCATTGGTCCAAGCAACTTGAACAGTTAATTATGTTAATATTTTTTTGAACTTGGACTGTTAATCCTATTAAGAACAATAGAATAGGAACTTTATTGTAAAATGTGCACTAATAATGTTTTTTTTAATCACCAATTACAAACATAATAAATAATTCCTTACATAAAACATGATACATAATATACAATCTGAACCCTTTCCTTATTAAAAAGTTCTCCTAAAACACAAGAAAAAAGTTAAAAACTGAATTTTTTTTCTTAATAGTTCACCGATCGAAAAAAAGAAAAATTTTTTTTTTCTTTCAACGGAAAAGAAAAAAAGAAAAAAGAAATGAAATAGGCTCAAAAGTAGGCGAATTCAGTGGCGACGTCAAAGTACCTTTCGCCGCGCAATCCCCATACTCAAAACTAAAATCGTCAACCCTCGACCAATCACAAAAAATAGAGAGATCACGTCCGTCAAACAACCTTAGATCACCATAATTTACCGTACGCAGCAGCAGCGTAAAACTCTCCCCCACTTTTTTTTTTCAGATAATAATGTTCTCAGGACCCGACCCGTATGGGGTGGAAGTATTTTGGTACTCTCGGGTCGTCTCAGATTCCTGATCATCACTGCTCTGCTCTGAGTTCTGACGACTGCTCTCTCTTCTTTCAAAAACTCCGCTCCTCCTCCTCCTCCTCCTTCACCGGCTGATGTTCCGGTGCATGTCGGCCGATTTCCGATCTGGTAAGCTCCTCTTCTTCTTCTTCAATCCCTTCAGATCTACCTCTTCTTTACCTTCCTCTTCTTCGCTTCCATATCACAAAGCTTCAATTCAGCTTCTTCGCAAACTGATCTCCGTTCTTTTCAAGCATTTTTCCATTTTCAGTAGAACTTCCTTACTTTTCCGAGCTGATTTTCATGTATACTCTTGCTCTAAGCTGCTTTACATTGCGTTTTCAACTTTTAGTTTGCTTCTAAAGATTCATTTTGGTTCGGTTTTCAGAATTTTTAGTTTGGTGTGGAAAAAAAGAAAAGTGGAAAAGATTCGTTCCTTGATGTAATTCGTCACTTGATGTTGCTTTTAGTTTATAGCAACACTTGAAAAAGGAGTTCGAGAAGTGGTCTTTTTCGTGATTTGGATCAAAACTGATATAAAAGCATATTTATAAGATAATTAAACATGTTTAGCTGGTGTTAATCTGATTTATTTATTTGCAGAGTCGAGATTATTTTCGGTGAATGAGGAAAGCCGAAGCAAATCAGAAATAGTGAGAGAATTCTGGAAAAAATGCAAGGTTTTAGAGCCAAATCTAGGGTAGCGGCTGTTGTGATATCAGCCATATGGATTGGTCTAGTGGCAATGTATGGTCTGTTGAAGCCCATTTCGAATGGCTGTGTTATGACCTACATGTATCCCACGTATATACCGATCTCGTCAACTGAAGGTGTTTCCTCTGCAAAGTATGGGCTTTATTTGTACCATGAAGGTTGGAAAAAGATAGATTTTAAGGAGCATCTTAAGCAGCTTTGTGGGGTTCCGGTGCTTTTCATTCCGGGAAATGGCGGTAGCTTCAAACAGGCAAGGTCCCTTTTTATTCTTTTTCCGTTGAATTCGGTTGGTTTTATTGCTTTGCTTGCGTTGTACTATCTTTTCGAGAACTGGATGGTTTAGAATATGTTTAGTGCCTTTGTTTATGATAACGTTTTGATCTTCTACTGTCCTTATAGGTACGATCTTTGGCCGCTGAATCAGACAGAGCATATCAAGCAGGTCCACCGGAGCGTGCATTCTATCAAGAAGCTTTCTTAACTCCCGAAGAGGGAGGCCTGGACGCAGATGTGGCTGACTTTCAGTTACCTAACCACTATACGAGAAGGTTGGATTGGTTTGCCGTGGATCTTGAAGGAGAACATTCGGCTATGGACGGTGGTATACTTGAAGAGCATACAGAGTATGTTGTGTATGCAATTCACAGGGTATGCGTCTTAACCCTTTTACATTATTCACATTGAGATATGTATATATATATTCTTCCCTGGCATTTCTTATAATGCATGGCTATAGAAACTACAAATTTTATTCAGAATCTTGTATTTCAATGGAACTGAATTCAATAATAGCGTTACATGTATTTATCTTTCACTAATATTATAACCGAATTCAATAATGACTTTTTAAATGTATTAGCATTATATAGCCCTAACCCCAGTTATGGTGGGTCAAATTTAATGATATTGATATTATTTTACTATGATTTAGATATTAGACCAGTATAAAGAATCTTTTGACGCTAGAGAAAGAGAAGGTGCTGCAGCCTCTGGTTCTTTACCAAAAAGTGTAATATTGGTTGGTCATTCAATGGGTGGGTTTGTCGCTAGAGCTGCAATTATCCATCATCGTTTGAGGCGATCAGCAGTTGAAACTGTTCTCACACTTTCAAGTCCGCATCAGTGAGTTTTGTGGTTTCTATGGTCAACTTTACTTTTGGATTTAGATGCATTAATCAGCATTAATGGGATTCACCTATTTTATTCAGATCACCTCCTCTGGCATTGCAGCCTTCTTTGGGTTATTACTTTGCACGTGTAAATAATGAATGGAGAAAGGGATATGAGGTCCAGACAACTCGAGCAGGAAATTTTGCTTCTGATCCTGTACTCTCTCGGGTGGTTGTTATATCAATTACTGGCGGTTATAATGATTATCAGGTAAATATATCTACTTCTTATTCTACTCGCTAGAGTCAACTAATATTTTGTTCTAGCATAAGGAGTTAGACCAATATAGTAGCATGTCTTTTGGTTAAGTGAAGAAGATACTTTGTATTTATATTTGTAAATGTTTGATATATGTTGTTCTGTATTTGTTTATTTCGTCTGCATATTTGAACTGTGTAGCTTCAAACATTGATGTTAACAGATAGGAGCACATATATTCTGGAATTTTTCACTCCGACACTCCGATTTAGTCCTTGCGTGTTTAAAATTGCATGAGAATGAAATGTATTATTTCCAATTTTTCACTTTCTACATGTTTTTACATGATCAATATTATGAGTCATGAACTCTGCTTTGTGACTTGGCAATGGGGAAGGGTAACCTGTATTTTGACTTCAGGTAAGGTCGAAATTGGAGTCTCTTGATGGTATTGTGCCTCCTACCCATGGTCTTGTGATCAGTAGCACAGGCATGAAAAATGTCTGGTTGTCAATGGAACATCAGGCGATTCTGTGGTGTAATCAACTAGTTGTCCAAGTGAGTGAAATTCTCTTTATTACTCTAAATGTGCAGTTGATTTAGATGATTCTGATCTGTATTTTCTTATGTAGGTCTCACACACTCTCCTTAGTTTGATAGACTCGAAAACAAGCCAACCATTTGCTGACACTCGAAGAAGAGTATCAATATTCTCTAGAATGCTGCGCGGTGCTATTCCACAGAGTTTCAATTGGATTAGGCAATCATGCTTGTCTACTCCCTTAAAGGATGTAAAAAATTTAGATGGTAAGGTTCAACATTACTATTCCATGTTTAGATTTACTCTACCTATATCTATTCATCAAGAGGCAAAATAGCATTTATTTTTCTTGAAGAACAAAGTTTCTGGAATAACATCAATTTTGTATAGAGGCTACTCGTGCAATTTTCCCGGTTGAAAACCACAAGAAATTGATTTTACTTTATTAAGAATCACATGTAGGCTACTTCCAGTTTGCCATAGCTAGAGATGTTTGACTGTTGTGACATTCGCATATATAGAGGTGCTGGCTGGCAATTAACAACTGCTCTGTGCATTTGCTGTGTGAGCTTTGTTTTCTTGTCTTCACTTTCCTCTGTAATTGATTTTCATCAATTAAAGGTTATTTCTTATTAAAAACACCCTTTGTGCAAATTAAGATAAGCATGGAATATTTTTCTGCTGTATCACTGTTTTATGCTTTCTTATCTCATACATTACCTCTAGGTTATGCTAATGAATGTGTTAACTGTTGTCATGGTTGCAGGATCTATAGTGCACCCCTCAACTTCTTGTCCAAGCAATATTCGCTGGAATGAGGAGGGCCTTGATAAGGACCTATCCATTCAGACGACTACTGTCACTGTTCTAGCCATGGATGGTCGCAGGCGGTGGTTGGACATGCAGAAGTTGGTTAGCTTCATAAGTTATCCATTTTTGATCATTAAGATGTTAAAAATTGTGCCAGTCAACTGCTTCAAGCTTCTTTTAGTTGGTGTCAATTTTAACTTGTGCTCTCTCTTCTTTTCTGTGCTTCGTTCCTGGCCAAATAAAAATGGAAAATCCGGGAGTAATATAGCTATTAATTTAGTTCAACTTTTGACTCAAGATAATCAAGAGACGGTAATCTTCATTTGTAGGGATCAAATGGAAAAAGCCACTTCATCTTTGTGACAAACCTGGATCCATGTACTGGCGTTAGACTTCATCTATGGCCTGAAAAGGGAAAGTCAACTTCAGACTTTCCTGGTAGTAAAAGAGTAGTTGAGGTGACATCACGGATGGTGCACATTCCGTCGGGACCCGCACCAAGACAGGTACTAGATGCTGTATCCATGAGCCTTGTCTATTATAAGTGGTTGGTTTTTGTGTGATTCTTTCCTGGAAATCAAGCAGATCTCTATGGTCATCTGGCTAAAATATCTTAAGTGGGATGTTTAAGGTCTTATTGCTAATCAGACTAGATTGATTAACATATCTGTGGTGCACTATTTGCGTACTACTATTTCTGAATTTGTTTTATCTCTACCCAACAGATCGAACCTGGCAGTCAGACTGAGCAACCTCCACCTTCTGCTATAATTTTGTTGGGACCTGAGGATATGCGTGGTTTCAGATTCTTAACCATCTCAGTTGCACCACGTCCGGTATGTTGCTATGAAGTTTTCTCTCATGAAGAGTTTCCTGATTTCACCCAAGAAGCCCCTAATTCATTCTGTTTGAGCATTTGAGTGTGGCAGTTACATTCTTTTCATGTCTTCAAGTCAATTGAGCCAATAATTTCAGAAGTTACTGTTATGATGTAATGCTTTATCTTTCTAGGAAACATATATGACTGTTTTCATTCAGTTAAGCCATGTTGTATATCTATCCAAGAACCATAATTATTTAACACGTTGTTTGCACCCATTTCTATGCACTTGTTGGTCTTTGATAATATATGTGCTGGAGCTTCTGATTTTAACTCATTGCCGCTCCTTTTCTCATTGTGTAACCAAGATTATCTCCGTGTTGTATAAAATGATGACAATCTAGTGCTCAGACCATTTCAGGCAGACCTCCACCAGCAGCTTCCATGGCAGTTGGACAGTTTTTCAATCCAGAGGAAGGCAAGGTGGATATTTCTCCTTGGTTGATGCTTCAGTCTACCTATTCCAATAAGGTTATTATCTCTGAGGAACTGCTTATTTCCAAAATGATTAAGCTGTACTCCGGTGACTAAGTTTTACCTATTGCATGACTTGAATGCGATGCAGGAAATGTTTTTCAAGGAGGACCATGCTCTTTCTTTAAATCTATCGTTCAGCATTAGCTTAGGCCTTCTCCCTGTAACTTTGTCTCTGAAGACTGCAGGATGTGGAATAAACAATTCACTTCCAGATGAAGAGGCTGGAAATGTTGAAAGTAAACCATCTTCGTAATTTCTTTATTGTTTAGCCACTCTATTGTTATTTTTTTATGCTGTTCCCTGTGTAAGATTTTGGGTCCGTATGTGCTAATGGTTTAAAGGATGTTTGACATCTACTTGGTCACAAATGTAAAATCAATATGACTGAAAGATGATTGGTTCTGTTATATTTCCATTACATATGACCGAAAAAAGACTAAAAATAGTGTCCTAACAGTTTCTCCTGCGGGAATGTCCACTGCCTATAGTTCTTTTTTGTTATTTCAAAATCCATTGGTTTTCATATTGGCGAGACTGAAAATATTGACCAACGTCAAAATTTAGCCATGTGCACTTTAGTTCATGTCTATGTCATTTACACACATCTAAGACTAGAGTAGTTAAAGGCGCAACCGCGCAATTTTAGGCTATAGTTTTAGCTATGCCGCTTGATTTTCCATATGTGTTCTTAATTGCAAATTACGTTTGGCTGTATCTGGAAGATTAACATACATAAAATGAAATGTATGACATTGATTTTCTTTTAAGATATGTCGCTGTCACTTTAGTTCCTAATTTATTATATTTTCCCTTTTGGCTAAGCTAGTAGTTTCTCGGTGTTCTAGGGCTCTGTAAACTACGTTGTTTCCCACCTATAGCATTCGCTTGGGATGACACATCAGGTCTTCACGTATTTCCAAATTTACATAGCGAGACATTTGTCGTTGACTCCTCTCCAGCACTTTGGAGTTCAGCTCCTAGCTCCGAGAAGACAAATGTTTTGTTGCTGGTATGAGTTACTTTTTCATGCATGTTTTGTTTTGTTTTTGTTTAGTTCTATAGAAGCCAAGATATTTTGTCTAAAACTTTTGCAACTTCTGCTGCTCTTTGTAGGTGGATCCACATTGTTCATACAGAACTACTGTTGCTGTTTCTTTCACACAAGTTGCGAGTAGGTTTTTGCTCGTATATAATCCACAAGTGAGTTTCAACGCCTTGAGTTGGATGCATTGTACTTATGCTAGATGCATATACACAAAGGGGCTTATCATCTTTCTTCGCACTTTTTTTTTTTTTTTAATTTGTCCTTTTATTCTCAAGTAAGTAATGCATTAAAGAAAAGAAAATGCTTAATGACACGCAAGCATGTCCATCCACTTTTCTTGAAATGCAAGCTAAAAATGCTTACTTTTTCAATCTGAATATTGTCTCTTAACTTGTAACATAAACTGGAAAAGAGTTAGGTTATCAGCTATCAGCCTTGATTTATGTCCAGATACGTTTATCCTGTTATGGAATTTCTTTCCTGCAGATAGTTGGTCTCTCTGTCGTTGTGATCTTTTTTGCTCTGATGCGGCAAGCACATGCGTGGGATCATGATCTGCAAATACCCTCGATGCTGACAGCAGTGGAGACAAATTTGAGAATTCCGTTGCCATTTTTCTACCTGGGCATTGCACCCATTTTGCTTTCCTTGTTCCTTTCCTTTTTAATGTCACAACCACTTCCACTGTTCGCCAGCTTCACCCTTGTTTCCTTGATTTGTTACTTCCTTGCTAATGGGCTTGTAATAGTTTTGATATTGATATCCCAACTGGTCTTTTATCTGGCTGCTGTAATGCATATTTTCATTAAAACAAGGTTAGCAGCTCTTTGTACTAGCATCTTTCACGTGCAACTTAATATAGGCTTAATGTTCATTGAATTGGATAGTGGATATTTTTATGCCAATGAGAATGGAATATAAATCAATCAGATAACTTTTTCAATGCCAACCTTTGTAATATATTAATCCTGATGCTCCCTTCTAGTTGTTATGCCATTTGTATCAATTTATTGAGAACTTATAAATGTTTCGATTGCGATCTAAAATATTATCCTAAAAGTTTTAGATGTGTTTTTCTTTCGCATCATGAATGTGAAACTAATAATCTCTTGACATGTTTCCTGGTATCTAAATCTTCTAGATTCAAGTAAATTTCTACTTACTATGCTGAATGACGGGGGAGTTAAATTTAACGTGTTGCAGGTGGCAATCAGGGGAAGGAAATGTTTGTTTTGGGTTTGCTCACTGGTTTTTCAATCTGTCTTCTGGCTTCTCTTCATTAAAGGTATAACTTGTCTATATAATTTTTTTATTATTGGCTGCCTATATGTATGGACACAAATTCTACTCGTCTGTACATTACCTATTTTTATGTTGACACGATAACTTGCTCACTTTGATTTAATTCGTTGATAAAACAGTTGGTGAGGGTCATAAGAGTCAATCCGTGCCTTGTTACAGCACTTTCTGCAATTACCTTGGCCTGCTTGGTTCATCCAGCCTTAGGTCTATTTATACTCCTTTTCTCTCATGCATTGAGCTGTCATAATGCGTTTTCTAGGTATGCTTTGATCTGAACTCCTTATCGATTTTCGTATTATGTATGAGATTGATGGATACTGCTATTAGACATTCTTTCTGAATCAGAATCGGGAACTGAATTTTTTCGGCAGAATAATTTCCCCAACTCTTCAACCCTGCTCATTGATTTCCATCACTTATTCTGTGATTGCTAATCCAAGAGTTGCTTCATTTTTTGTAACAGTTTTTTGACGGCTTCATTTCGCAGCCATGCACGGAAAAATGATGTATTTGACTTTAACAAAGGCAATGATGGGTCTGAGCAACTTCCCTTCACATCAGATGGTAGAATTGATCAGAATTCCCCTTTGAAAGAGAGCTGTTCCAACAGCCCAGACTCTTCAAAAAGTTTCGATGAAACGCAACTAGAGCTCTTCCATCATAGGCACGGCTTGTTGGTTTTGCACCTCGTTGCAACACTGATGTTTGTCCCATCCCTCGCAGCTTGGTTGCAGGTATGAATATATGGATTACTTGTCTGAATTAGTATTCCGATTCACAATCTGGTTTTCTTAGATAGTTTCAAAGTAATATATGATTTCAAACGGTTTGGAGAATGACACGAATCAATTGCTAAACTGAAAATGACTTTGATAGATCACTGAGTGTCTGAGTCTCGTTCGCTTTACATATAAACCTCAAATTTGATCAAGAAAAGGTTTGGCTTCCATAATTGGCTGTTATAATCCAAACACATTAGTATGAAAAAATTATGGTTTGACATCTGACGATAGCAGTTATTGCCAAGGAAAGACCAGTTTTCCTTGATCATTTATTTATTTTTCTCCCTACTTTCTCACCAGTAGTGCTTGATGGTTGAACTTTGTGATTGCAGAGAATAGGGATGGGTGAGAGCCTTCCTTGGTTCTTGGATTCAGTTCTTTGTACTGGCGTGATCCTTCATGGAATTTGCAATTCGAAGCCCGAGTATAATTCCTTCTTGTTTTCTTTTCCTGGCATTCCGCTCCGGGAAGTTAGGTTGAACTTTCTCTACCTGATTGCTGGATACTATTCCTATCTCTCTGGCCTGGCCTTGGCTCCATACAGAGTTTTTTACGTTATGGCTGCTATAGGTTTCATTTCCTTTGTTTTGAGGATGTTACAAAGAATAAACAGGGACAAGGGAGAGAACCCCCTCGGTAGCCGGAAGCATTCACATAGACACTGAGCGAGCTTCTTCTTAAACTACACATTTATACCATTGCCTGATACATAAAGCTTCTTGTCCAAGAATGTTGCGATATGCAGACTTGATGGAGGGACATATATCGGCATGGAACAAACAATACTGCACATTTTGATTCAGATTTGTCAGATTTGTGGGACACAAGCAAGCGTGCTCGAGTGAACGAAATATGCAACACAAATGAAAGGAAAGAAATTTTTTTTTGTACATTCATTGGATCTTGCACTAGAGCCTTGTCTTGATGGTTAAGGGATTTTGTGAAATCAATGATTTCAAATTTGTTTTGTTACTGTAGGAATGAGTTGATTTGCTTAGCGTAGAGGCCGTTTATTGACCTTTTCATTTCACAACAGGCAATTGACGTCTGAAATTTTACCATTCCATTTTGAGATTTAACATTTTTTCTGTCGATTTCTTGCCTCGAATTGTTCGTAATTAACTTAAGACGATACAAATCAAAGTTGGTTCATCTTCCAAGAAAGGAAAGTGTTCGTCTCAAAACGTAAGGTGAAAAAGAGGAAATTTAATACTTCCATTTCCAGCAAAAAAAAAAATTGCATAGATAACCAGGGTCAAGATTAGACAATATCCAAATTAATGAAAATAAACCAGCGTACAAGGTCAGAAAAATTTTTTTTTTTTCTCCGTGATTCATCCAATGTCAGGTGAGCAAAATATGCCGAAGATGGGGGAACCAATGCCATGATGCACATTGGTTGGGAATCTAGTGGAACCATTGATAAAATAGTATTTGTACCTAAATTCACATAAGAAATGTCATTTTTAATACTGAACATCATATTGGTTGGGAATCTAGTGGAACCATTGATGAAATAGTATTTGTACCTAAATCCACATAAGAAATGTCATTTTTAATACTGAACCTCGAAATAAGAACTACCATACCACTACCATAAGTGGCATATAGGTAAGAGAAATTAGTTATACATCTTTTAAAATGAAAGATGTGAATTTTTCATCAAAAAAAAAAAAAAAAAAAAAAAAATGCAGCGTGGTTTTGTTAACCCAATACTCAATAGGATTGAGTGAGATTTATGCAAAACAATAAATCATCCATGAAGGTAGACATCCTAGGGGGCTAGAAATGATATCTGCCTCTAACACTAAGGGTGATGGCTCTAGATGCCATGGCCCTCAAGTTTGCTCTAGCTAATGAAAGAGAACTTCTATTACTACCACCACTACCGGTATCTTCGTTAACCGTTGTTCCTCTAGTAGTGTTTGTACTACTAGTACTAGTACTAGATTGATTCACCCTTGTTCCTCTACTTGTTCCTCTACTACTAATACCAGTATTACCCCTAGTTCTAGATCGATTAGGCTGCGTTGTTCCCCTTACGGACCCCAAAAACTCCTCCCTCTGCAGCCTCAGAGCTAATGCCGCATCCTCGTCTTGGCTAGGTATAGACATGCTATCCCTGCTCGACACCCTTGAAGCTGCTCGGATAATTCTTCTCATTTCTCGTTCTGAGCTTAGTATAGAGTCCTCGTTTCGACTTTGTGTTGTTGCTCTTCTTATCCTTCCGGTTTCTGCCCTGCTGGGTAGTTGTGATTCTTGTGTAACTTCATTCCTTAAACTGTTGTAAAATGCAGTTGCGGGGATTTGTTGACAATGCTTAGATTCTCGGCCTTTTGAGGCTCCAGCTGACTTCTTTGCTTCCACTTCTTTCGGGAAAAGAAGTTGTATAGTGTTCCAAAGAACAGTGTTCACTGTGCACGACCTTCCATTGCTGCGCATCCATATCAAAGATTGACAAGTTTAGAACCCCTTTAATAGAATTTGGCAAATAATTCGGTCTATAGCTGAAAAGTACCTGATCAGCTGTCTACATTTTGGGCACTTTTTCCCGCATTTGCTCGCAGCAGATCGCAAACATTTCAGACAGAAACTACAATCAAAGAGAACTAATCAGGATCAACAGATAAACAACTTGACTAAATAATCCCAAATCAAAAAAGTTTTCTTGTCATACACACATATATAATGAGGAATTAAGTACACAATAATGGGATAAATTTGGTTGATTTAAATTTACCTGTGTCCACAAGGAGTGGTGCTAGGTTCATAGCAAATATCCAAACAGATCTGTCAGGTTCCAAGGACACCAATCAAATATAACTAATTATACACACACACACACACTTGAATATCCAATAGCGTTAAGAATAAATTAAAATGGTACTTACAGCGCAAGAAAGCTCTTCCCTGAGCTTATCCATACAAGGAAGACTCGTGCTTGGGGAAGAAGAAACACCAGAGTTCTGTTCACCAGAAATATCTCCCCCCGTTTCCTTTCTTTCTTCTTTCAAAGGGGTTGCCTCTTTCTTTGTAGTTTCTCCATCGTCAAGGTCAAAAGACACCATAGGGACCGAAATCGGACTCCTTTGTTGAATCCTTCTTTTTCTGAAACACAGAAAAAAGATTGGTAACTCGAAATCTTTTTTTTTTTTTTTTTCAGAAAATAAATAAATAAATAAAAGTACCTTCTTGAATTGCTGCTTGGTGGAGTCTTGAACTGGGACTCGGTGCGTTTTCGGTGCCGAAAGTTGCGATCGGGCGTGTCGTCGACGATGAGGCTCGCGCAGAGAAGCGAGTCCTCGTCCCAACCGGCCATGGCGGCTACTGATATGAATCTTGGGCTGAACATAGAGCCGTTGGCGGATTCGATTGGCGGGTTCTTTAATGGGTCTCTTGGACTCTGTTTTTGGTCCTGGCTCCCCATTTCTGGGTTCTTCTTCACTGCTCAGAAGAAGAGGAAGAAGAAGAAGGAGAGCCCAAAAAAAAAAAAAAAGTGACCCAGGTTTGAGGAGAAAAAGCTTTTAGGAAGTGGACAGGAGGGGAAAAGTGTGTAAGAGACGAATTCTAACGGTCGAATTTATTTTTGAATTGAGATGGTGCTTTACGCTTTTCTAACGGCTATAAATCCGGGTTCCGCTGTCTGCACGTGTACGTTCTTAAATTAGAGGATTAGGGCTTGTTTGGGGTGTAAGTTTAAACTTACACCCATCAACTTAATTTTTGTCTTTTTCTGAAAAAGTTTTTTGTCTTTTCTGAAAAAGTCAACAAAAATTACTATTTAAACTTATCAATTTCAACTCAAACTTACACACCAAACACCCCCTCATCAAAACCGTTTATTATACTCTTGAAATATACAAAATCATTCAAATTACTCAATCTGTCAACTTCTGTTAACAAGTCTAACGATTTTGCTGACGTGGCCGTCAAAACTTGTAAAAGCTCCTCCCTCATCATGAACGCCTCTCTAAAAGTATTTCTTTCATAGTAATCTACAGATACAATAATATATTCACTGTTGAAAGAGGAAGTTTTTGTCCTTGCTGTACCCAGGTGACATTACAGACAATAATCCATGGCTTTCTTTGTGTAATTTTTTCCCCCTTTTTTGCTTCTTGGGTTTTCTTGCTCTACTGCTCTCCATTGAAGGGAGAGCGAGAATGGTTCTTTGCTTTATTTGTGGGTTTTATTTATTTTAATTTGATTTTATATGGAAGATAAATTTATTTTTAATTAAGTATTTTACTAACTAAGGATTATGTATAGGAACACTTTTAATTAAGGTTCAATGAACTGCCACATAAGCAAACTGTCAACTTTATATACAGAATGAGACGGAATGGGCAATTTGAACTGTTTTGTGTATTTCAGGGGGTATTTTGAATGTTTTTATACAATCAAGGGATAAAATAAGGTAGGGGGCATTCATGAAATTAATTCTAAATTAGACGACCATGAAAACGACGCGTAGTTTTGATGAAAAGCATTTCCTTTTCGAGGGAAAAATGAACCCAAAACAAAAAGCATTTCGTTTGGTATCAGAAAACGACACATTGTTTGTGTAACATTTTGTTACGTGTCAGAAAAAGGCGTGTTGTTATTACAACCATGTGTCGTTTTCACGACAAACTAACGGCTAAAGAATCTAAGAGGAAAACGACATTTGATTTGTTTTAATTCGAACTACATGTAGTTTTTGATATCCAATGGACGACAAAGGATTGTTGTCCTTAATAAGGAAAGGACGTGTTGTTTTACTTGAACGACAATAACACTAACAAGTAACACATGATAAATTAACTTCAAAATGATATATTTAATTATTATTTTTAAAAAAAAAAGAAACTTCAAAATTATGTCCGTTGGAAGTGCAAGTAAATGACGTTTTAAGTTCTAACTAATTAAGAGGTTGCAATAAATCAATTTTTGCTCTTTCTTTTCAAACAAAAATCTTCACTAAAATTGTATATTGTTTTTTTATAAAAAAAAAAATGGTTTTTTTTTCGGCAGTATTTTGTTAACATAAGTGCGTGTTTACTAAATCATAAAAAAAAATGTAATGAGAAAGATTATAAGATTGGAAAATAAAATAACAGAATTGGAAGGAAGATCATTGATTACATTTTTAGTGTTTATTTGCCTATTAAATGGTGTAAATGGAAACAATCTCATTACATTTATAATATTTACTAACCTAAATAATATTAATCTTGTTAATATAATTACTAAAATATCATTTTACACAATAAAAAAAACATTAATACATAAAAACTTATAAAGGGTATATAAATAAATTTGATATTTATTCTCAATGTCAATGAATCAATACCAAAGGATGTAAAAATTGACATTTTCCTTATTCATTCTTTATATTTGTGTAGGACCCACTGAATTATCATTCTCCCTTTTATAAATAAACACATGATTAAATAGGAAAGTGAATGACTACTCACTTTCCCTTTTCTTTGATGCAAAGTAAACATGCCCTAAAATTAAGCAGTAATACCAAGTACGTGAACATAAACGTAAACGAATCGTTTTATTTTATTAACAAATGAACAATAATTAATAACAAATTCTATCAGGAGTGGAGCTATCCATGATCAAGTGAGAACTTATGTTCCAGTGAACTTTTATTTTTATTTTTTAATTTTACCTTTAAAAACATTGTATTTTCTCATTTTGCCCTTAATAAAAATTAATTATCCATATATAAGTTCTCTTAAAAACTTTATCATTGAATTTTTCTATTGAAATAATTGACTGGCTCCATCACTAGACTTTTCCATAAACTCGTTTAATCCAAGCTCTACCAATTAGTGAAGTATGTTTACAGTTAATATCTATGAAATTTCGAGCTAAATGATATGTTGAATGGGGAGGATTTGGAAAATTCAAAAGGATCGCTAGCCATACCACATTACTCTTCCTCCCCCTCACTTCTATAGAACCAAGCCTATTCACTATTTATATCTATATTTTCCTACTAAAAATTTCCAAGATAACAAAAAAAAAAAAAAAATTGTCAATGTCAAGTGACAGTGTGAGTGTGACCTCATTCCGACTGATTACCAAACTGTTTTTTTTTAAAAAAAAAAAAAAAAAAAAAAAACATACCAAATTATTAAGAAATAATTTATTTCTGTAGTCTAATTTTATCTTTGTTTATTAAATGCACCCTTGTGCTATCTCTCTCTCGTCATAATACATAACATGCAACCATTTATTCCCCTTTTTATTACCCGTTTAAATCAGAAGCATGGCTTTTTACATAGGGGATGAACAAGCACAGGCTGTACCACGGCTCCACAAAAAAAAAAAAAATAAATAAATAAATAAACAATCAAAGCAAGAACATAACTAATTACTACCACAAAATCATAATTCCTCAAACTCTATAAATTTCATTTATCCTGTTATTGTATCTATCTACAAAAGAATCAATCTACTACTATAATGTATAAGATAACCCATCCACTAAATAACTTTATACATGATTCAGAAAAATTAAAATAAAAAAAAAAAGGAAAAAAACAAAAACCCCTACCTAAAAGTGTATTTTTTCCTCTCGCAAAATCATAAAAAGCCTTTACGCTTTCTTGGTGCCTTAGTAGTCTTCTTTGTGTGCTTGTCTTTGGAACCCTTTTCCCATGGCAAACGATGTGTTTTTGGGTTGGTAAAAGTTTGTAGGACACGGTCCCTAAGCCCAGTGTCAGTGACCTCACAGAATCTGTTGGGCCAATCAGGTGGTTCCACAGCTCTTGTCCCAAGCCCTGGTGCTCTATCCTTGGACCCCACATTTTGGTCATCTTGCCAATCAGCCACATAAGTTGCCACTCTCCTGTAGAACTTGTCCTTGAACACTTCCCACACTTGGTACTTGTAGTGATTTATCACCATCACCCCTCTATCCACATTCACATACTCGTACCCATCCCTTAGGTGAAAATGGTGCACCACATTGATCAATGATGAATTCAACGTCTCAGGCCTCACGATACTCTTATGCCTCTCCGCCACCGCCATCCGGCACGTGTACCCCACCGTCACACCCTGTGACGGCACGTGCTCCAGGCCCGAGGGCCCGAAGCTGTGGCACGAGGTGCGCAGCTCGGCCACGCTGTTGTTGTGCTGAGTTTGATTGGCAATCACGTCGTGCAGTAATAGGCCCGATGGTAGGTGAATAAACTCGTCCACGTCGATGAACCCGACCCACTCGCACATGTCACGCGCCCGCAATGCACAATGGGCGAACCCGGCCTCTTGGGTCTTGACCCAGGGCCATGCGTGGCGCGTGACATTGTATTTAGAATTGTACAATGACTCAACCACGGAATTAAGGTCATCGTCGCTATTGTTGTCGTAGATGTACCATCGTTGGACCCCGATTTTGGAGTGGTACATGATCCATTCCTTCATAAACCGGGCCTGGTTCCGGACCATGGTGCAAACACACATCTCGTGCTGTTTTCGGGTCGTGGAGTCGGGTATGGGTCGGATCTTGGGGCGGGCTATGGTGTTAAGTGTTTTTTTGCCCTTCATTCTGACCGAGACCTTGATCGAGTTGTCATTGGTGCTGTTGAGCCTGTGTGGGCCAGTCAGCAGACTTAGAGGCGTTTTGCACCGTACGATCTCCTGAGCGATGGAAAGTACCTCCGATCTGAGCAAGAATTTTGGGGTGGTGAAATCCCAGCCGTACACGCACTCGAACTTGGAGGCGTCGGAGACTTTCTCCGGCCGTAGATTGAGCCCCTTCACGAACACTACGGTGGTGTTGTCGCGGTCGATCAGAGCCTCGTACGCCAGCGAGTCCCACACGAGAGACGAACCGTCGCGAACATCCCGGCCCTCGGATTTCAATCGGACCGAGAGCGTGAAGCCACGTGGTATGTACGGACACCGTACGATCTGGCCGGGGTCCTCTTTGGCGTCCACAGAAATCGGCGACGTCTTGAACCGCCGCTTCTCGGAGGAAGAGGAATAAACACAGGCGAAGTCATCTTTGGTAAATAAGCGAGAAGACGAAGGGTAGTTTAGAAAAACCAGAGCCTGATCCGGTAGCATCACTACTTCCCGTACAGAGACTGACGAAACTGCCCCCGGAGCCTCGCCGGAGATGGCTTTCGCCGGCGGAGCTTGCCATTTTAAAATCACTACTGGTTTCAGTCTTTCTGTTCAAAAAATAACAAAAATTTAGTTTTAAAAAAATTAATAACAACGTATTCTCAGATAATATAAAAAATTGGAAAAAAAAAAGTTACCGCCAAAGAGAAGGCGAAAAGCAGAGAATGTGAAGCCGGAGAAGAAACCGCAAGCGAGGACGACGAAAACGGTGCACCAAAAGAACCTGTTCCAGGTTACGACGTCGTTTCTTCTTCTGCGATCCTTCATTAGACGCGGCCTCTCTGTAAAAGCCGGTGAGAAACCAAGATTTTATGCAACGAAATACTCTTCATTCATTTATACACATATTTAAAATTTTGGAATCTTTTCTTCTTTTTTTCTGGAATTTGATTTTTGAATCCAAATCCAAATTATATAAATAAAAAAATAAATCTATGAATTCGCCGTGAATTGGAAGCCTCCGAGAAAACCGATGGAGAGATAGAGAGAGAAAGAGAGAGATGAAAAGGCAGAAAAGTGAAAGAGAAAAGTTAGAGGAGAAAGAAATCAGGGGCCGTTGCGGCTTCGATGGGGGAGAGAGAGAGAGAGAGGAGAGAGAGCTATATATTGTTGTTTCGACCGTTCGGGTCGGTTTATATGCGGTCGTTAACATGTCAACTGAGTTTTTATCTCCTGCGCTCTTGTTTCCCTGTAAACCCTGGACCACCAGCCATGTCACCAATTACATTGGAAGAAAAGAACGGGAATGTATTGAGTAAGGAATATGGTCGGTGTATATGGTAAGGTCTGCGGATATTCTCGTGCAGGATAATTCCCTCAAACCACGATAAAAT
The DNA here is from genome assembly GCA_038430175.1 of Ficus hirta. NCBI lineage: Eukaryota > Viridiplantae > Streptophyta > Magnoliopsida > Rosales > Moraceae > Ficus > Ficus hirta. The sequence continues at coordinate 26,349,367 of CM076591.1, read as the reverse complement.
CTTTATGCTACCACGTCAATGATAGGGGTCCACTTTTGGAGGACACTGGGACCCACTAAAAAAACTACATTCCTCCTAATTTTGCCACGTCATTTTGCAGCGTAGGAGGAGAGAGGCTGAGAGTGTTCCAGATAGATTAGAGATTGTAGAGGGGTAGAGTCAGTCTTAAACGACACTCAAACGCAGAGTGAAACGTGTCGTTTTCAATTCACTGGCTGATAACAACTAGGAGAGATAAACGCGGCACAAAATTGGAACAATTGCTAAATCCTGTCTAATGACAATTACTATTGTCAATTATGAATTCCCTAATGATTAGCCTCGTTACTAGTTGTGTCAAGCTGATTGTATGCATATCGGTTAAAAAGTTATAGGTAAAGGAAAAAGTTGAGGTGAAAACCCTAGGATGGTAGATTTTTAAATGTTTTTATAATACTTGTAGGAGAAAATAAACACATATTGTTTTATATAATAATTAATTTGTATTAATACATACCGGTTTAGTAATCAATTCTGGATGATCAAGTTAGCTTCAGATTGTAAACACCAGCCACTTGTGATCTTCCACGTACGGATTTCCGGTGAAGAAGCAAACTAAAAACCCTTATTTTTGTTGAGAATTCTTGAGGTAAAAAAAAAAAAACTAAAATTTTTCTCTCTCTTCCTCTCACAAAAAACGTAAATATAGGCTTGGCTAGATTAAAGATTACTCCATCAATTAAACATTTATAGCATCCACAAAATATTTAAATAATCAATTTTTGACAAGTATTATCCTTAATTAAAATAAAAAATTATCTGTAGGATAATTATCCATTTATTTAAATTCATATCATAGAGAATATCTAATACAATATATTATTTTAATTGCTTTCAAATTTAGATTAAATTGTGATCTTTATCTAAAGATAAAAACCTTTAATCTAAATTATTTTTAATCAATCAGCATTTAAATTAAAAATTAATTTGTGATCTTCATTCAAAAATAACAACATTTAATTTTAATTATTATTAATCATTGTCTACATTAAGCTTTATCAAGTATCTTTAATTATTATTTATTTTTTTTCTTTTGTTTTACTAATTGCAATTATGTTCTATTATTATGTTTCACCAATAAAATTTCACAAATGTACTTCATTTTTCAAAAAACATAATTTCTTATTATTTCATTTTACGAACTACAACTATATTCCATGTATTTTGTTGAACTAAGCATAAATATAAATCTAGTTATCTTCCAAAACAGTATTAATGTTTCACAATAGACAATATTGCAATGTTTAATGTGCTAACATTAGTATGAACTATGAACATTAAACCAAACGAAATATTAAAGTAGAAACAATTTTAGAAAGAAGCAAACAACAATAGAAATTTTCTTACGAAGGCCTCCTAATTTGGTCATGTGTATTTACAAAGTTCAAATACGTTAGAAAATCATTAATATATACATTTAATGGGTCTTGTGTGAATTTTATAATGTTTTATCTTCTAAATTCATCGAATTACTACGTTACCCAAAAAAAATTTTTAATTTGAATGACAAAAGTTTGTTAAAAAAGCATTTTTTGAATTTTTTTTTTTTTTTTTTTTTGGTTAAGTTGTAACTGATGCATTATCAAAGACGGGAGACCTGAATAATGGACTAATGTGCTTCATATTCTTTGAACCTCTCAACTTCACTAACCAAAATTTTCATTTTTCTTGTTCTTGAAGAAAAACCGTGCAGGTCATAGTCACGATCTCAATGTCGTAATAATTAAAGATAAATTTTCAACTTTTGTCTCAGCAAAAATATAAAAATACATACATACATATATATATATATATATATATATATCAACTTTTGTGGACGAGCAGGACTGGTGATGCTGCAGCACACAGTCTTAGCAGCAGGGCCCTTTCTTCCCTTCCTCGGAAGCTACCTTTGTAGTGCCTTTGTTCTCTTTTTCAGCTGTTTATTTAGCTTTGTTCTCGTGTATCTATTTTCTGGTGGGAGTCTGCGTGTCCCTTTGTTCTTGTTAAAAAAAAAAAAAAAAAAAAAAAACTCTTTTATGGACCGTGGACCTATTATAGGCCCAAAGCATGTACCCACTTTGGGATGTGAAAGCTTGTCCAAGGCCAGTCAATCCATTCCAAACACAATTGGGCCTACGTCTTTGGAAACCCCAAATATCGGATTTTACAGCCACCGACAACCCCAACGACCGCAAAAAATTATCCTTTTTCATCCATTAATCGACGTAATATAAATTTTCTATATTAAATAATATAACACAAAATTTAGTCTATTTTAGTTTAATTTTATGTCATATTGATCTAATATTACTTTTTATGTTATGTTGTTACAGTGATTTTTAATTTTGTGTTATTCAGGTACTTTTCTTAATCATTTTTAAAAATATTTAAAATAAATAACATATTTTAAAAATATTAAAGGTAAATAACATATTTATGATAAATTATTTATTTATAAAAATTTAAATGTAATTTTATCGTATATATGCTTTGTAAATAAATTTTTTGTTATAAACATGATATTTATCACAAACATTTTATTCACAGCAATATTTTTAAGAAATTTTTTTAATAAATATGCTTCGTAAATACATTATTTATCATACATATACTATTTACCATCACTCAAAAAGTTTCTGTTACATATTTTTATCATTAGATGTTTTTGGCTTATTTCCTTCATTCTCCCTAGCAAATTATATTTTTACGAAAATAATTAAAGTAAATATTAAGGTTTTAAGTATTAATATTTTTTTACCTAAAAAATATAAGGCTTTAAAATATTTGAAGTAAATAAGAAATTTACTAGATGAGTATATCAAACTTACCGGCTAAACAACTCATTTACAGGAAGTAAAAAAGTAATTTATCTGATAAATTTATTATTTACTGTTATTTATTTTAAACATTTTTAGAGTCTATTAGTTATTTACATGGAAATACTATTTACTTCTTTCTTCCGAGATTACCAATTCATATAGCTGTTATGTCCAATTTGCACTAAAAGCGATGTTAGTGAGAGATTCCGTGCCTTCATTTTTTGTCCTACTGAACAGATTGCAATTCTCTTAACCTTTTGGAGCCATGCGACAATCGTTTTGTCACGATTCCAAGATACCACTTTTAAGATTAATTTTTTTTTTTTTTAAATTTTGAGCGTCAAAGCTTGGTTGTTTATGTGTCTTGTCTAGTGGATTTTCAATCTTGCTGTTTCCTTTCTCGTGTCAGGATCGCCAAAGAGTCAGAATAAGCATCTTTCCTAACCCCTTTTTTTTTTAATTTAAATTTTCCCCCTGAAAATTGAATCAGAATAGAACAGTTAGTATATCCTTTTAGGCATCACGCAAAAAAGGATTGCCTTTGACATTGATGGAAATGTTTGCTTAAGATCCTAATATCTGATTCTATCTTTTGATGAGAAGCGTGTCATCTCAGCTCCACCAAATATATTAATGATCATGATACATGAAGGTGTGGTCTTAGATATTAAATCGTGTACCAAGATAGCAAGAACAAATATTTATATTAAATCATGATTTAATAAAATCATCTCAAACTCAAATTTTAAATCATAGATCCAGCGAAGATATATATATATATATATATATATATATATATAAACTTGATAATGAATTGGGTATGCCAATCTTTGGAAGGTGTTTTTGACAACTCAATGGCTAAAGACTTGTGTGGGTAGTTTTGTCGTCAGCCAATGAATCTTTGTTCTCGACTTGTTCTACCCACACATGGTGATGTCACGGATTGCGATGGGTCCAAAATTCCCAGCAGGGAATATTTTTTAGTCCTGTAATTTCTTGATAGGATTATTATTATTATTTTTTTATTTTTGTAACCAATGATGAAATTAGGAACGCCAAGAAGATTAGAGAAATGGACAAGAAACAGGGATCCAAAGTTGAGTAATCGCATCAGGTACAAGTTTGCAGCCATGCCACTGCAGACGAGAGAGGATTCTTGTTAATTAAATGTTAATGCTATTAGGCATTAACAACATCTGTCTCTGACAACTAGTGAGATCCATCGTGTATGAGTGATGATGCCAATGTTATTAGGCATCAATAGTTTCCGACATCACTATTCACAGAACAGATCCAATAAATACACATACGTGAAATAACTCCTATATTAAATATAGTATTGTTGATTTCAAAATATGTATATATATATTGTCCGACACCAATGATGTCAATTATCATTATTAAAAAAAAAAAAATCAACAAGAAATTAAAGCGAGTAAAGTGTACTACTGAGAAAATTCATTGGATCTAATTGCGCTAGATAAGACCTTGGGCCTAGAAACATGTTTATTATGTGTTTTCTGAATTATGTATATTGGCACATTTCTATTGCGTGCAAAACGCTTTGATTATGGTCTAAAGTAGGGCTCGCCTTAATTAAGGAACGCAAGAGTATTGTTTTTGTTTTTGTGGGTTTTTCTTTTTTGTTTGTTTTTTTTTATTTTTTACTTTTAGGGAAGTCATGTTTCTTTTTCCAGCTAAGGAAAAAGAAAAGGAAAAGGAAAAAAGAAAAGAAAAGAAAAGAAACAGGAATAATGTTTCCTTTCTGCAGTAGAGTCTGGCCCCAAATGTTTGTGCTTAAGATGACCGTGCATCCCAGAAAGATCAATGAGAATATTCTTATACAGTGAACCAAAATATCATGATTGTTCATTGACTCAACATAGAACTTATTTTATTTATATATGCTTAGCTAAGTTATGGACTTTGAACTAAAATTATTCCCTATTTAACTCAGAATATCATTTTCGGTTCCTATTGTTGCATGTATAGAGACATCTATATCTATACATATTAAACGCACCAAATTTTATAATTAATGTGCATTGCTTCATGTTTTCTTTCCGAAATTTCACAAAAAATTTTTTTCCTCAAATAAACCTTTCTTATGGGAACGAGGTTAATCTGCTTTTGTAATTTATTCACCTTTATTATTGAGTCTTCTTGAGGCCTAGTTTGCCTTAATCATGTACTTGCTAATAAATATAAGGTGTATTCGTGATGAACTCTTGGATAAAATTCGTGTTTTAGTCTCTTAATATATTCTATTATCATAGTCAATTTAATTCGTATGACGGTAAAATAAAATTGTCCCATTAGATCCTATACTAATATGTAACAACGTTTTTGCTTTACTGCCGTATATGTAATGGTGTATGATGGCGATAGCTGTATAAGGACGGCCAACAGTGATTTCACCGGCATTAGAGGATCACTTGTCGCTGTCGATGTGATTAGGCTTTGTTTGGTAAATTTTATGGCATGTTACTGATTATATAATGTGGCATCATTTTGTTGAGGGGTCGATATTTAAGATTAGAAACTTGGGACAACGGATCTATATGGAATTAATATTAAAGTGTTACTTATTAATAATAACGGAGGGATATGCAGATAAGTGTGGTTGCCTCCCCCATTGAAATTATCTTTTTTGTTTTAGAACAACTTTGAACTTTGATATATTCTCTTCATTTTTGCACACCCCAAAATTACTTATTTCATAAAAGTTCGTACTGAAAATTTTAGTCTTTCTAAAATCTCATTAGTCATAAACAAGAGGATAAATGATCTAAAATAATTCTAACATACACTTTTACTGAACTAGAATACGAATACTGGCTTCATCGCTATTTATTAGGATTTGTAGAAAAACAATTCATGTGCTTTTTTAACAGTACTTCTGTACTTTCTGATATAAAGATAATAAACATTGAGTGCAGAGTTACTTACATTGTCAATCTACAAGAAAACAAAAAATTACAAGTTGGTTCCCAAAGTGAATTCACGTTTGGAATTTAAGTTTAACAACATTTTGATAATATATATATATATATATATATATATATATATAAAGTGAAGGGCATCTTACCCCCTTTTTTTTTTTTTTTAATCTCAAACTCTGCAAAAGAGATGAAAAGAGTTGCCTCCAACGACAAAAGGTGCCAGCCTTAATTAGGGGCCAAAAAGAATCATAGCAAAATTAATCATTCTTGTTTAATTTTTGGCTTTACATAAATATAAGTGTCTAAAGACCAATAAGAGAAGACTAGGCTGCAAACAAAACATAAAAATATTGTTTGTCAACGAATAAGACTCAAGTTTGGGGTTATATCTTTTGCAAGACTCTTTCCCCTTGTCTTAATTTGGCAGTGGTACCATATTTTATCATTACAACCCTATTTTCATTTTTTTTTCTTTTTTTAACGAATAATGTTAAAGACACCAATTCTAATATTAATTTTTTAATATCAATCTATGTAGTAAATAAATTGTCATTTTCTAAATATACGAATTCAAAGGATTGTCACATCAATTTGTATCTATTGATGAAAAAAATGATAACTAATCGTCACATGAGTTGATAAGTAAAAGTTTGGATTAGAATTAGCGTCCCAAGCACTATTATTTTTTAACTCAAAAAATGCTTTCCCGAACAATCATTTATCTCCCCTCTCAAACAACATCTTGCAATTTTTTAAGCCTGAAATGAACTGGCAAGAATCTTTTGCTTGGACTATAAGGGAGATTGCTGAGAACCCACCTTCTTTTGTTAACTTGAAAAAATTTCGAAACGGATATTAATTTCTCATACTTTTTTTTTTTTTTTTTGGCCTAGCTAGCTCTAGTTTTCTTTTTGGTGAAAATGGGAAGACAACCTTGTTGTGATAAGGTTGGACTCAAGCGAGGTCCTTGGACTATTGAGGAAGATCACAAACTCATGAACTTTATTCTCAACAATGGTATCCATTGTTGGCGAATGGTTCCTAAGCTTGCAGGTACTATATATATATATATATATATATATATGTATGTATGTATGTATATGTGTGTATGTATTATATATTTTCATCTTTGTCTCTGTGTATCTATGATTCCATATATATGTATGTATTTATATATCATGTATTTATATGTGTGTATATATAGGTTTGTTAAGGTGTGGGAAAAGCTGCAGATTAAGATGGATTAATTATCTGAGACCTGATCTTAAGAGAGGAGGTTTTACAGAAGTAGAAGAAAATCAAATTATTCAATTGCATTCATGTCTAGGTAACAGGTAATCTCAAGATTATTTGTCATGTCTTTCTTTTGCTTTATAATGCTAATTATTGTTAAAGCAGGCTTTAATATAACGATTAATTAATTAAAATTTTGCAGGTGGTCCAAGATCGCAGCACATTTTCCTGGTCGCACGGACAATGAGATCAAGAACCATTGGAACACTAGAATCAAGAAGAGACTGAAGCTCCTTGGTCTAGACCCTGTGACCCACAAGCCCATTGAGCAAAAAGAAAACCATATTGTTGATGAAATACTACTTGTTGAGCAAAAGCAAGAGAAAACAGATTCTGCTGATTCTGATAACAATAAAGTATCAGGAATATTATCGTCGGGACATGAAGAGGAGAACAGCTCTACGAAACCACAAGATGACGATCACGATCTCCGACACACGGAAAATAGAGAATTCATACCGGAAACAAACGTAGCTTTAAGTTCAGGCGGAACGGATGATATTCTTTTGGACAACTACGAAATTATGTGCCAGAAGTTGGATAACTTGGACTACACATGGATGAACCAAGAAAATATTGCCACTACTTCCTCGTTCTCTTTTGATCAAGAATCCAACAATATTAATATTTCTCCTTCTCTAGATAATTCCATTCTCTCATGGACTGCTGGAGGCTTCAATTATCATCTGGAACCAGACCTTTTCCTCTTCGAAAATAGCCAATTATGACATAGTACTAAAAATATTATATTTATACATATATATATATATATTTTATTTTTTGTATTTCAATATGTAGTGATTGTAATATTTATCGTGGCCTTTCACCATCACTGAAATTGATATCTCACCTCGTCAAAGTCCCGACCAAGCAGGGCCTAGCTAGTAAAAGCTTGATGACTCTTGCACTGGTTTTGATGAGGTCACTTTTTCTTGATCCCTTTTTGTGAACTGTAAACTTGTCTTTTAATTTTAAGTGTCAAACTTCATAATGAACCTGTCCTAGTTTTTTACTTCTTTTTTTATTATTGTATTGTGCTCCAAATGGAAGGTCAGTAACATAAGACATGCAAAACATAATTTTTTCACTGTAATATATGCAGAACAAATCTGTTCATTATGTGCTATGTTGTGCTTTTTTCATTTTTCATATTGTTATTACATCTTACTCGTTTAATATTATGTTGGAAGGACCTCTCATATCAAAAAGATCATAGAAAAATCTTTATTAAAATATTACATGGTTTCTTATAATGAGTTAGCAAATACATAATTACGTAAGATTTTTCCAGATGTGTTAGTAGTTCCTTATCATGATCATTCGTGAGATTTTAACCCTCTTGTAAACAACCCAGGCTTTGTAAAATATGGACAAGTGAACAGACTAAAATAAAGAGTCCTTCATTTTGTCCGCTGCCGTTTGTCCTACAAAAACAACATTTTTTCTAGAAACGTGGAAAGCAAGCTGATTCATTTTCTTCATTATATAAGTGTGTGTGTGTGTGTGTCTATATAAAATTTTACATATTATATAGATAATGATTAAAGAGGAAACATTCAGTCCCCATTATTTTCCAATTCTATTATTTCGCTGGACCAGGGTTATAAATTGGATCGTATCATTGTCGTGCTAAGCAGTACTGGAATTATTAAGAGGACTTTTGTGGGTTCATATATACATATACATACATGTATTTATATATTGTATAAACTATATATTAATAGCTAAGATCCTCCTATTTATATGTATGTAGATATAGAGAGAGCTTATATGTATGCGATGACGGAGTCATGATTTATTAATATGGGATCAAAATTCTTTTAAGATTATACTAATATATATATATATATATCTATATATATAATGGTTTTTGTATATTAAATTTATGATATATTGATATATGAAAATATCAGTACAACATCTCACTGTCAGTTATATATAATTAAAAAATAAAAATAATGCAAGAAAGAACCTGAAATTGAAGTGTTAATCTTAATATTTTCACAATAACATGGTCATTCAAATTTCACATCTTGAAACCCCAAGTCTAATATATCATCTGTAAAAATGAAAAAAAAAATTATTTTATACACTTGCAAATAATATTATTTTCTCAATTAAAGAGCAGCTATGTTAAATTCATATACCTCAAAATATCATTTTCTTTTTTTAAATATAAGTTGTGCTCGACGATATTTTTTAAAGACAAACTCATCTATAATTGATTCACTACTAAATTTTACAGTAATTTCCTTTTCAATGTAGACAGTTAAGCAGTCATTCAAAAAATTATCTTCCATTTATAGCACCAACACAATCACAACCCATGAGCCCAAAATTCTCCCCCCCCCCCCCCCCCCCCAAAAAAAATCATGTCTAAGTTTATCACAAACTAAATTAAAAAAAATAAAAATAAAAATTGTATTTAAATCAAGAATATTAAGCAATGATATTTCTAATTTTCTCAGCTAAAGTCTACAATAAAAACTAAGAATAACTAATTTCTAGCAAGATATTTTCAATTTTCTAATCAGAATCAGTATATTATCCTCGATACATAAGAACAAAAAAAAAAAATTCAGAAAAAGTAGTAGCACCATGATCCGTCAATTCCATATTAAGACAAATAGAAAAATCACAATTAACTTAAAAAAAAAAAAAGAAAAGAAAAGAATCAGAACAAGAAGCGAGAAAAAGAAATACAAACCTAAAGCAGAAACGAGAAGTTGAAGAAGAATGAATTGACAGACCAAGATGAAGTTGTCTCAAGTTGAGAAGAAATCTAGTATAGTAAACTGAAGAAAAAATTAAAATCACACCTCGAACAACAGAGCAAATTTCCAAATTTGTTTGGGAATGGTGGGATGAGAAAATGAAGAGTTGGCTTTCTTTAGAAGCTTTTAGTTTATGTGTAGACAAAATATTACATAGTATAATGGGTCAGTCTTTTAAAATATTGAGCTATTAAAATTGTAGTTGAAATTTATATTTTACGTCAAGTCATTAGGTTTATTAATATATATGGATTTAATAAAACTGTTTTATTTATTAAAATCCAAATTATTTACCTAATAAAATATATGAAACTTTTAATTTTAGAAGAGTCAAAATTAATTTATATACATACCAATTTTTTTAAATTAAAAAAAAAAACCCCTTCTATATAAAAATTTTAAAAAACGTTATTGCGTGCATGCATCTATGAAATATATAACAGCAAAGCAGGCAACACGGAACCCAACATTATCATCATCGTCTCGCACCAAATATGCATCATATATGAATTTAAATGTAAGGAAATTTTTCTATAATGCTTATATTTGTAAAGGCGCAATTTTTGGTTCTTTAGAAATATTGAACCCACATATCATGTACACATCTGCTTCATTGTGAAAATTTCAAACTAGATATATATATATATATATATACATAAAAATATATATGTATATGAAATATTATTATCTAGGACGAGTAGGTATGGTTTGGACATGACATTTCTCTTATAATATGGTATTGTTTATGACAGATTACATGTCGATCTCAAGGAGAGCAGTACATACACTAAAATATTTTGTAAGAAAATCCAATCATTTAAATTATCTATATAGACAAAAAAAAAATGAAAAATGAAACTTGAAGTAAGAAAACATCTTTGCTTGTGTTTATTTTATTAATTCCCATTTGCACTAAAAAAAAAAAAAAACAACAAAAAAGGTCGGACCAGTTTATTTAAAACTTGGTGTGAATCAGGCTGGTTGACCCATTAAATAAGTGGATTTAGTCTGTGCATAAATTTCGAACCTTGCTAGCTATATCCTCGCTGCAGCCTTCTGTTTTTACATATATACATGTATACAGATATATATTAAAAATAGTAATAATTGGTTTGTTTCATAACCACTAGCATATTGTAAGTTTCTAAAAATGTTAAATCACTAGCTTTTAAGAGTTAGTAAGAGATTCAAAGTATGTGAAACCTTATCTCCTATTTAATTAATCTTAAGATTAACGTACAAGTTTGTGATTGATTAAAAAATATATAGTGATGATCATCCTCATGATATGTTAGATCTATACATTGCGGGTACAATCATGAGAAAACATTTTGTCTGTTTTAGTAAATCTAATAATATTTTGGTTCAATTAAACTAGAAAACTACTAGAGCTTTTTGAGTTACACAAACTCGTAATATCTTTAGCTTTATTTGATATTGTTACTATTTAAAAGAAAAGATGAAATGATACATATTAGAAATGTTGTCTAGAACTTTGGAGTTATCAGGGACATATATATAATATTATAATACATTATTCTTATTAAAGGTTTAGCCTAGCATGACAACAGGACGGGATAAGAGACGTGAGTAAGCTTCTTCTATCTCCATATATACTCTTATCTCTTTTTTGACTCCGTATATGTTTGTATACCAACCCAAAACTTAAGTTGGGGAATCCCATGGCCTAAAGGAACTATACCCTATATATCTATTAACAAATTGAAAAAAAAAAAAAAAAAGGATTATTGCAACGATACCACCAAAACTCAGAGTAAATTATATATTAAACCAATTGTGAAATTCAACAATATAATCACTAATGTCACATTGAGAAAAATCTCAAAATCAAATTCAAACTTTAACAATAACAATAATAATTTAAAAAAAAACAATGTCTTAAAAAATAAATCCAAACTCCAATAAATATGTAAATATACAATAAAATAGACATTAAGAAAAAGTATAATCGAGTAGGCAATGGGTGAACATTCAATGGGCTAGTTAGTCTATGCTAATGCATGATGAGTTTTTTATTTTTATTTTTTATTATTAATTTAAATATGGGTTACAGTACTGCAGGCACAACTGAGGATGTCACATAAACTAACATCAACTTGACTAAATAAAAATAAAAAATGGTCAATATTCAAAGGTTTTAATTACCAGATGGATGCAAGTATGCAATCTTCGTCATCATTCTTTGTCTAATTATCATCACCGTTAATTACCATCCTTCTTCTTCATCGGATTACAAATAAATAACAATTATAGGAAGACAGAATATATATATATATATATATATATATATGAAGGCCATTTTCTGGAAGAGAAAAGCTAGCAATTAGTTTTGGATCACTCGTTTAGAATGTACCAATTAACAATTTGTCTTAAATTCTTGTTAGTTTGGCGCAGTCAGCATATTTTAAAACTAATGTAAGATGATGATGATGATATATAGACATAATCAAACTATACACTCTGCAACTTATGGTATAATCACATAAAAAAATCATCGTTAGATTGTATTCGAAACCACGATAGGTTTCATAGATAAGAATTGAAAGAATGAAAAAAATATATAACAATATTAATAAGCATATCAGAAGCCATTAGAGGGTTTGTTTATAAAGAATATATTATCTCTTTAAAGTAATGGCTGTTTTCCTTATGTTAGTTGGCTAGTTTGAACTTTGAAGCACGTTAGCTAGTCAAACAGAGATTCTTTTCTTTAAAAAAAAAAAAAAAAATTACACATTTGATTATTACATATGCGAAAGAAAAGTAGAAACTGCTATTCATACTTCCTCTGTCTTTTTTTATTAATTATATGGGATGTGATGTATATAAAAAAAAAAAAAAAAAAAACTACTTAACAAAAAACTTTCGCTAGTTAATGAGTAGCTTTCTCTCTTTCTATGTCTAACTCGGATTAAAAAGAAAGCAATGCTTACTATATATAGTACATACATGTGTTTTATTGTTTAAAAAAAAAAAAAAAACTTTCAAATCAAATATTGCAAATGTGTTGTGAATTACGTGAACCAAAATGATAATGCTGTCTATCTCGCGGCTTCAGCTTACTTAACCAAAAAAATAATAAAAATACAAATGTCAAAGGTGGCTGCCCCTAACTTTAATGTTACCTTGAAGGGTGTAAGTGGTACAGTTTTATGGTGAAAAAAGAAAAACTTATATTATATATATATATATATGTTGAAATTAATAAAAAAAATATATATGAATTAATCTATTCGTATATATTCTCAAAGAAAGGAAAAGAAAAATGCTTGTTTTGCATGCGAAAATATAGGTAATTGAGTGAAAGAAGATTTGAGGAGTAAGGTTCGTTATGTTCCATAATGATTAGTTTAGTTGCATTTCTCTTTTTTATTTTCAATAAAATTCTATTCATATTGCGGAGATTTTTTCTAAAGAGAAAAACAAAAATTGTTCAACTTTATTCGACCGGCATTGTTTTTTTTTTTTTTTTTTTTCCTTCCCTTAAAGTGATTTTGAAGAAACTATTATCATGTAGGCTCTTTTCTCCCCAAAAAAAAAATAAATATATATAAATACATAAGAGTAATGATGGGGACATTTTTCATAAATAAAACAGAACATGTATAGCTCCTCCTTTTATTTAGATTTTTTTAAAAAAAATTTTTAAAATTTTTTTTGTTGGAAACTATTGTCCAAATTTTATATGGGCCTACAACAGAATGGGCCTTCGGAGAAGATCCACAAAGCATGGGCCCATAACCAAGACTCAGGCAAGAATGGAAGGAGACGAGACGACGATCATCAGAGCAGAAGAGAGGAGTAAGTCAATAAGGGGATATGTTGGCGTCTGGGATTCGGAGGGTTCACTCTACCGTCGGTGCTCCTCGCCTCACCAAATTCTTTCTCCACGCTCCTAAATGTGTAAGCTTCCCCATCTCCCCCACTTCACTGTTTTTTTAATCTTTCTTTTTTTTTTTTTTTTTGTGTAGAATTAGAGATCATTGGAATTTTCTTTTTTCTTTTTTTTTTTTTTTCAATTGGATTTGGCAAAAAAAAAAAAAACCGATTTTACAATAGCTAGAAAGCTCCTATTTTTCAAAAACCTAACGATTCTTTTTTTTTTTTAAATAATATTTATCATCTTGTGTGTGTGTGTGTGTGTGTGTGTGTGTTTTTTTTTTTTTAATCACTAATAATTTTAAAAAAAAATTCAGGTGGAGGTGGAATTTGCCAATGGAAGTGCATTCAAGTTGTCAGCTGAATTCCTAAGAATAAACAGTCCAGCTGCTGATGGCAGGCTCAGGTCAATTGGGGGTGAAAAGGTAATTACAAAAAAGGAAAAAGAAAGTCGTTTTTGTACTCTTATACAGATTATTAAACTAATTTCTGTGTTAATTTTGAGATAATTATTTCTTTTGATTTTGAAACAATATTTGTTGGTGGGCATCTGTGGATGTTTATTAGGACCCCTGAAAACTCACATATTACAACAAAACTCTCTTAGTTTTAAACAATTTTTTTCTTCTGTCATAATTGAACTAGAAATGCACTACTTTGGATAATTTCTTAAAAAGTTGTAATAAAAAACAGTAGGGTCGCGTTTATTAATTCGTAACGGATTGTAGTCGGAAAGAGAAAACATTCGATTCAAGTGTATAATTAATTTTTTTTATTAAGGGTTAGAATTGCATTCCTAATTTTGTAAGTAAACATGTATTTGATTGCACCAGGTGATATCTGGCCGGCGTCATGTCGGCATCATGTCTGCGGAACCTGTGGGGAACTATGGGGTAAGGTACTGCTGAACTTTGGACGCCATATTCTTTCATTTCCATGTAAAGATCATCCTTCACGGGTACGCTCACCTACTTCGCTGTTTGATTGAGATGTGAATGCCCGTGATCTGCATTTATAGCTTTTTAAGTGTCTGCAGCTTGGTTTTCGTTGATTTTGCAATGTTGAGTTTTGATTGTTTGGTGATGAGCGTTTCAGGATAATCTTCGATGACTTGCATAAAACTGGAATCTTTTCATGGGACTATTTCTACCACCTGGGCAGCAACAAGTTTAGCTTCATGAGAAACTACATCAAATCATTAAAGAAGCACGGGCTTAGCCGTGATCCACCGAGAAGAAGATGATTGAGATTTTGCTTGGTTGCTCCAAAGATTGTGGAAGTACTGCTCTGTCTAAGATTTCTGCCGCTTGTCTGAGACTGGGGGTTAATGGCATGAGAGGAGGCATGTTTGGAGGACTGGTTTTCTAGGAACGTCAACAAATTTTCAGTTTGGCTTATGTGCTTAATGCTTTAGCCAGAAAATTCAAATTTGAGGTGTTTGCTCATTGAAAAGCCTATGTTCGTGTGTAAATGTAAACCAGTTTACTGAGAATGACTGATTTTGTTGGAAGGACTAAATCTCTATACTCTCGTTGTATGTTTTGGTGGCTCACAGGAACATCCTGGGTGAAAAAGACAAATCCCATTTTGTTGTTGAGAAACATGGCTCACGTTAAACTGAGAACTGAGATTAGATTACTTATTTTTTCCCCTGGGTCCTAGTTTCTTTTCTTTTTTCTTATCACTAGAACTATTCTCTCCTTTCTTTCTACAGCTTTTTGTTAAGTGGAAAGACAGCTCAAATGCATCCAATTTTTATTCATGACAAAGACTCATGTCAGGCTGATGGAGGATACCTTGGCTTATGGTAGCATAAGGCCTTCACTGTGATGGAGGAAGAATATTACAATTAGCTTGTTTTGTTATTTTTGTTAAAGTTTTGTTATTTCATTTGGGTGTCATTTATTTGTTTTAGTGTCGTTTTGGTTATTGTTAATAAGGTTATATAAAAAGCATACCTTTTTTTTTATTTTTTATTTTTTTTATTTTTGGAATCAGCATTCATGAAGATATTCGAAATGTCTAAAAGAATCGTCCTCAGTTTTGACACCGAAAATGTATGATTCATGGATATTTCATTTGCCCAAAAAATATATAGGTATGCTCATTTTACAAGTGCAAACAACAACACGATTACTCAGTTTGCATTGAATTAGAGATGCTCTAAGTGCTTCTAATTGCAAGCCCCATGACTTAGTTTATAGGGTAATTCATTTTTCTATTTATTTGTTTGAACTTTTATGTTACAGTGAACATATACCCTAACCCAGCTCTTCTTGTCAGATGCACAATGTATAACAAAAAGTTTCAAAGATGAAAAAAGCGATGAAAAATTTTTATCAGCAGATCCTTGGTAACCTATGAAACTTTCTGCTTTAAAGGTGCGGAAAAAATCAGTAAATTTTCGTCCAAGAGATCACATCCGAAACAGTTTCATGGTAGGCAACAAAACTATGTTCTCTCATTGCAGGAATTCTATTCAAGGTTTATGTTACAAAAAGAATGGAAGAGCACCAATTTGCTAGCTAACAACAAGCACTGCTCTCTGTCTCTGTCTCTGTCTCTGTCTGTCTCTCTTCCTCTGTCTCTCTCGTTAAGAAATGATGAGGGGAAAAAAAAAAGAAACGAGAAAAAATCTTTTGTATCATTATTGAAAATGCAGTACCAACTAAGAGGGCTTTTTCTTCCTTCCGCTTAGTGAGACGCGCCTCAAATTTTGGGTCCCCCTTTTCATCCCCCTGCAATATATAAAAGCCATAACTTAAAAAGCTGCCTAAAGTGGTTAAACACTTAGAGAGAGAGAGAGAGAGAGAGAGGGAGGGAGAGGAGAGAGAAAGTAGACACACACCTCTGGTACAAATAAATGAAGGTATAGAACAAAAGTAGCAGCAACATAATCAAAATGGAAACGACAACATACAGCATATTCATCCTCTTCTGTACAATACAAAACCAGTGGACGTTAGTTGCAAGAGACACATGGCTATAAAAAGGAAAAGATTGCAAAAATTGAATATAGAATAAAGAAAAATGCATGGTTCAATACAATTGTAACGTAAATCAACATTCATGAACTACAAAAGTAAATGAATCTGATGGAGAGACGGTTTAATACCTTGCGACCTCGAGAGAAAGGTTTCTGATTTCCAGTGCAAGTGTGGGCATCACAGAATTGGCGCAAGAAGAACTCTGTAACATCAATTATCCCGAAAGCAAATATAATAAGAAGCTGAAAGAAGATAAACAACTTGTTTCAACCGAATTATGACGAGTAAAACAAAGTAGCATACCATGAAGACGGCTTGCTGAAGGATCTTTGCTGACTGGAAAACAACTATCGGCAAGACTCTGCACAGAATTGATATAAAAATATGGTCTCATGAATACCAAAAAAGCCGGAAAGATGCATAATACATGAGTTAAGACAGAGTACCTCACACAGGTGCTTATTCCTTGCCGCTGCAGCAGGATTGCACTTGATCTTTTTTGGCGTATCCATCACAAGATCACAATGCAGTGCGCCGCATACATCTGCCAAGCACTTGCTGTGACTCTGGATTCAGCACAACCAATGGACAATTCAAGATAAAATAATGGCAAGACGTTATTTCCACATCAGGAAAATTTAATAACGGAGAAAATGGAAAAAATGTAGCCTCAACAATAAGGCACAATTATTAGATCTATTTCCCAAGTAACGAGTTTACACATTATAAAACAATACGAGTGCTAACAGCGAAGCTCCATAAAGTGAACGATTAAGGTGAGTAAGAGATTTTAGATAAAAGTAATGAAACACTTTTTTTTTTTTACATTAACCAATGAAAAGATTGGCATGCTCGTTACCAGCTCTAACAATGCAGCATACCATTTATAAAATGCCTGGGTGATCAATTAGTCTAACAGCTTCTCATAGATTCACTATACATAAAAGTTCATGAAACATTACTCAAGTCGTGCTCTTTATCTGATTTCTGATGTTATACGTATACAATTGTATCATGATCTTCATAGTCTAAAATAACTAAAAGCAACCGACCACATGAAATAACCGAAGAAGATGTTGCTTCTTTAAGTAACTTGTGTAAGAGATCATAAGTAAGCTTCATTTTGAAACAATTTGTAGTCATGATTATAGACACTAGGAGAAGAAACATGTAATGGGAGAACATCAATGACTTACCACATTCAGCAAATTGCGATGCCTGTTGTCAAAATGCTTGTCAAGAAAATTTTCCTCATAGAATCTTTTTTTGCAGTATCCACATTTCCATTCATTTATATCAATATGGACCTTGTGTTGTTCCTGATCTCTATACAGGTCATTGTCGGGGTGCAGCCTACAGTTTCTCAAAATCTGATATCGTTCTTTCTCTACAAAGGGTGTCAAATACTGCAATGAACAATGAAAAGTAGTCTTATTGATACATTGACAAGCCAAGTTTTCCAGTTTGTAAAAATGGTGGTTTATGGAAACTCATGAAGCACAGTTCCTTGCAATACCTCCTCAATTATTTTCCATGCTGCCCTACTCCTTTCTCTTGAACAATGTATCTCAACAGAATCTCCAACATCTTCCTCTAGAGTTCTGAAGTGAAAATCAAATATGTTTCATCGCGTTAGCCAAAAAGGATGACATTAACACTCAAACGGCTATTTTAATCTTCATATAAGTAGCTCATTATATAATTTTCAATTGTTTCAAAAACCAACAATCTAGCTTGTCTTCAACTTGAAAATCCACGTCACAAAATACATTGCCAAAAAAAAAAAAAAAGGGCTTTCAAAACTTGAAATGTAACATTCTAAACTGCATTACCTTGAAGTGGCAAATACATCATTTCCCTGGAAGGAAACAAAATGAGAAAAAAAGGGGGGTCATACATGGAATAACAAGGGAAAAACAAAAACGTAATAATAAAAGGACAAAGAAAGCTCAACAATGTCAATAAGTGGCCATTTGGATCACGGTCTGGCGACTGGTTTTGAGCAATATTTAAAAAGTTTTTTTTTTCAGTATTTTTTTCACAAAAATTTGAATAGTAAAATATTTGAATTTACTATTTAAATTTACCCCTAAAACCTATGATCCAATTTTTGTGGTTGAGATTGGACTGATCCCATGATCAATAATAAAAGTATACCTATTAATAACTCAGACACAAAGTAAAATGCTATTAGCCTAGGGAAAGGACATTCGATATGAGTACAGTTAACTTTTTTCACTGAAAATACACACAAACTCAGGTAATAACTTTTCCTAATAATTAAATTAGTTCAGAAATATTGACGAATCTGATAAAATTTAATTGGACTGTAAGCAATCTCGGGTGACAAAATTCAGTGGTAACTCTAAAAAACAAAGCTTGCCCACAAACTTTTATGCCTTTCGTGTTTATTAATCATCACTTTTTGGGAATTCGCTCGTGTCAATCTTGACCAAACTGACGTTTGTTTAAAAGGAACAAAACAGGATTTCAAAAAAAAAAAAAAAAAAAAAACCAGAATTTCAAATTTTCTGAACAAATGAAACAAAAGAATCGAAGAAACCCATAAAAGAACAAAAGAGAAAATATCGAGAAAAACCTGAATTGAAGAAGGGAATTGGAGAGAGAACAATAGGCAGAGGAAGAACAGAGGAGAGACCCATTTGGACTCCATCGAGACTAAATCGTCGTCGTTTTCTTCTGCTTCTTCTTCTTCTTCTTCTACATCTTACATTTTTTTTTTTTTTTTTCTGTGTTTTGTTGGGAAGAATTACCACTGTCAAGTGACCAATCATTCATTGCCACGTAGAACCTTGACGCCTCTTGCTTAGGATTTTGATGACGTGGCATTTTTTAAAAGCTCAAATGGCCCAAAAGTTGGGCTTGGCCCTATTCTTTTGGGCCCCTTTATTTTTCGGGAGCCCATGGAAATTGAGATCAAACGACAACGAATTGATTTCTCTCTCATTGAGCGACTTCGTTCATCATACGTTACAGATAATTTTTTTTAAGGAATAATATCTTAGAAAGTTAATATTAAATTTTATGGACTTTATCACGCCGATATCATGTGATTTTAATCTATTATTACAAATAAATATTTTTTTAATAGATATTAATAAAATTAGTAGTTGTCGTTTTTCAATTCCTGTAGTTTTTGCGTTGCTGTCGTTTTCTTGAATCATGCCGTTCAATGGAGTAATGCCGGCAGGGCAGAGACTCCAAATTATGTCGTTTATTGGATTGCTGGCGCTTTGCAAATTCCGTTGTTCTTAGCATTGTTGTCGTTTGTAATCATGTCGTTTTTAACGTTGTTGTCATTTCACTGAGCCTGTCGTTTTTACTTTTTTGTCGTATTTCTCTCTAATTGAGATCTCCAATCGTCGTCATTCAACATCAGTTGTAAGAATATAAAAAACAGATTGACTAGATCATGTGATCCAATCAGCTTTTTAATAATACATCAACCTATAATATATTATTAATAAATATTATTATTATTATTATTATTATTATATATGTAATAGCTGTATTACATCATAGCTACTATTTAATCTACTCACCTTTCTCTTCCGTTGTTCGAAAAGGTGGAAAAGCTGAATTCCGAAAGTCAATACTTTATTTTTCCCGAAAGAAAGAATATTGTTTCAAGCTCAAATCAGACACCAATTACTAACACCCGTTGAATTTTCTACGAGAAAAAGAAAATGGTAGCAGAATATTTGTTATTTTAATGCACATTTCGTCCCCACTCACTAAAAACACACAAGAAAAACTCAGAGTTTGACTTGGAACAAACAAAAAGAAAGCTCTGCTTTTTTTTAGCATTTCAGATCTATGAGAGAATCACCCATTTGAATTCCGGCCCTGAATCGCGCATCCATGGCGGAATTCTTGTGGGTTATGGCGGTGGCGGTGATATGGGGGGTGGGGGGTTTTGGTGGGGGCGGCGTGGAGGGGAAGAGACCGGAACAGGAGGCGCCGTGGAGGATACACACCCTGTTCTCGGTGGAATGTCAGAACTACTTCGACTGGCAGACGGTGGGGCTTGTCCACAGCTTCAAGAAGTCCGGCCAGCCCGGCCCCATGACCCGCCTCCTCAGCTGCACCGACGACGAGAAGAAGACTTACAAAGGGATGCACTTGGCTCCCACTTTTGAAGTCCCTTCCATGAGCAGACACCCCAAAACTGGTGACTGGTAAAATACTTATCCTTCATGTCACATTTCGCGTTCACACACACACACATATATATATATATATATGTATATATTTATTTGTGTATATGTATTGTATTGTTCCATATTGCAGCGTATGAGTGTACTTTAAGACATGGGTTTGTTCTTAATTTTGTCTTTTCAATGTTCCTGGGATGTGTCTCTGGTATCTGTTTGTTGGATTCATGATTGTTAAATTAAGTTACCTATGTGCATGTCTGTGCAACTTCTTAATTATGCTGGAATGGGTTCTTTTTGGTTGAATTCTTATGCTTTGGTCCTGCTAGTAGTGATGGTTTTGTACTAAGCTCCTCTGGCAAAGATACATATACATATATACATACATATATATATATATATATATATATAAATATACAAGCATTTTCGCAGAGATGCCCAAAGAAAATATATATATGGTTTACAGGTACCCTGCAATTAATAAGCCGGCTGGAGTAGTTCACTGGCTAGAGCATAGTGAAGAAGCGAAGAATGTGGATTGGGTTGTGATTCTTGATGCTGATATGATCATAAGAGGGCCAATTATACCATGGGAAATTGGTGCTGAGAAAGGAAGGCCTGTTGCTGCGTATTATGGGTATCTTTTTCTCTTTTCTCTTTTTTCTTTTTTCCCCTTGTTTCCCCTGTTGCTGATATCTATATAAATCAGAGTTTGACTGAATAAATGAGGATTTTGATGGGCTTGTGAACTTCTTTAACTGTAATATTTGCACTTTATATGCACCAAGACAACCCAAACAATTGGGATTAAAGCTTACTTGACTAGTGACAGATGTATGAGAAGAAAAGGGCTTCTATCGAAATTCATGTACTGTAGATTTTTTCATTCTTCTCTTTGGATTCTAGTATATGGACCTGCATTGGTCTGTGGCAATCAATGTATATACGTATAATAAATTTCTCCGTCAGGTACTTGGTTGGATGCGATAATACTCTCGCCGATTTGCACACAAAGCACCCTGAACTCTGTGATAAAGTTGGTGGACTTCTAGCGATGCATATAGATGATCTTCGAAAACTGGCACCCTTGTGGCTTTCGAAAACAGAAGAAGTACGCGAAGATAGAGCTCACTGGGCGACCAATTATACTGGTGACATCTATGGGAAAGGATGGATCAGTGAGATGTATGGATACTCTTTTGGTGCAGCAGAAGTAAGGCCTTTTTTTTCCTCCTAAAGCAGTATTAATTTCAAACAAGAATTTATGCGAAACTAACCATTTACCACTCAATATCTTTGCTTGAAGCTAATGGCTTCTATTTATTGTTATCGTCCTTGTTTTTACAGGCAGGACTTCGACATAAGATCAATGATAATTTGATGATCTACCCAGGCTATGTCCCACGAGAGGGCGTTGAGCCTATTCTTCTTCACTATGGTTTGACATTTCGTGTGGGGAATTGGTCTTTTAGCAAATTAGAACATCACGAAGATGATATAGTTTATAAATGTGGGACACTCTTTCCCGAACCTCCCTATCCTAGAGAGGTACATGAACCAAAATAGACAACTGTTCTATTTTGTTTGGGATTGACTATGTTGTAGAGACATCCACTCATTGCAATGCATCATTTTATTTTTCTCTTTAATACTATAATGATCTACAAGGGACCTTTTGAATACGACCTGATTTGACAAAGCATTCATTGACATATCTGTGTTGATGTACAAAAGTTTCAGACTTAAGTCGTACCCTTTTGGAATTGTCTATGGAAAAATTACATTCTAGCTCTTCATAGTTGGTAAATCTAAGATTTTTCATTTTTTTTTTTTTTTTTTTTTTTGGGGTCGGTGCAGGTGAAGCTAATGGAACCCGATCCAAATAAAAGGCGGTCTCTTCTTATAAGTATAGAGTGCATTAACACTATAAATGAGGGTCTTTTAGCTCAACATGCAGCAAATGGTTGCCCTGCACCGAAATGGTCAAAGTACTTGAGTTTTCTTAAGAGCAACAGATTTGCTGAACTGACCAAGCCAAAACATCCAACTCCTGCCAGTTTGGAACTTATGGAGGACAGAAAACAGCGACAGGTCGCTGATGAAACTGAGAAGCCACGTCCAAAAATCCACACCTTATTCTCCACGGAATGTACTCCTTACTTTGATTGGCAGACTGTGGGACTTGTTCATAGTTTCCACCTCAGTGGTCAGCCTGGAAATATCACACGGCTTCTCAGCTGTACCGATGAAGATTTGAAGAAATATGAGGGCCATGACCTGGCTCCCACTCATTACGTTCCGTCCATGAGCCGACATCCATTAACAGGCGATTGGTAATTCTGTTACCTTGAAATTGTTCACTTTTTCTTCAGCTGGCTAACTTGTTCCTCAAAAGGATTTTAAGATGTGCATTGGCATCAGCTTTTGTGAATAGACACCCTTGAACTTTGACCTTGAATAATGTTTATCCCATTCTCCTTCCCACTCTAACACATGCGAATTTCATGTTTTTCCTTTTTCCATGTCAGGTATCCAGCAATTAACAAACCAGCCGCAGTCCTTCACTGGCTTAATCATGTAGAAACTGATGCAGAGTTTATAGTTATCCTTGATGCTGACATGGTAATGAGAGGTCCAATTACGCCATGGGAATTCAAAGCAGAACGTGGACACCCGGTTTCAACTCCCTATGAGTAAGACACGAGACATGATGCCTTCTAATTCTATGCTTAGTGTTTAGGAACTCGATATAACTTTCTCTCTGTCCATGGGTTGCTCACTTCCCTAGTTCTTGCATCCTAGATACCTTATTGGCTGTGACAATGAGCTCGCAAAACTCCATACTCGCCATCCTGAGGCCTGTGATAAGGTTGGGGGTGTGATCATCATGCACATAGACGACCTCCGCAAATTCGCTTTACTTTGGTTGCACAAAACTGAGGAAGTTCGTGCTGACAAAGATCATTATGCCACAAATATCACTGGCGACATATATGAGTCCGGGTGGATTAGTGAGATGTATGGTTACTCATTTGGCGCAGCAGAGGTACTTATTTTCTACTTGTACAGCAGCAATCTAACATCAATCTTGTAGCTTAGTATTACTCTCTTGGTGTTGAACTAGCGTTACAGTGTCTTGGCTACTCCGATGTGAACATTTTTTGCTTCCAATTTTCCTTGCAGCTCAAGTTACGGCATCTCGTAGATGACGAGATCATGATATACCCAGGGTATGTTCCTCAACCTGGTGTCAAATATAGAGTTTTCCATTATGGATTAGAATTCCGTGTTGGGAATTGGAGCTTTGACAAGGCAAGATGGAGGGACACTGATATGGTGAACAGATGCTGGGCTAAGTTTCCAGACCCGCCTGAACCGTCGACGCTTAACAAGACTGACAATGATGTACTGCAGAGGGATCTCCTTAGCATAGAGTGTATAAGAACAATCAATGAAGCATTGCAGCGGCATCACGAGATAAGGAAATGCCAGGACCCGAATTCCCCACCCACCACCTTAAACTCGGAGACTACTACAGAACTTTCGTACTCACGGAAATTTGGCAAGGTTGATCCAAGTTTTACATTAAAGATCAACAATACAGAAACGAATACCTCTCAGGAATCATCGGAAACTACTGAGAAAGATGGCAGGTTTAGTTCCTTGAGGTTCTGGATCGTTGTTCTGTGGGCAGCTTCAGGATTGGGATTCGTGGCAGTCATATTTTTCTTGTTTTCAGGTCATAGATGGAAAGGTACAAGAGGTAGACACCATAGAAACAAGAGAAAAACTTGAAAACTTCACAAAAGAAGAAGAAAAGGTCAGGTCTATTACAAGTCTTGCACGGAAGGAAATCCACACTAACATTAATGATCATAATTTATACGTAGGGAATTGAGAGGGAATTTAGAAGAAATCAAAGTTAAATTTCTTTGGAAATCTATTGTGTTTTCTTCTTGTGGGATTACGAGTAAAGGCTCCATCAATAAAACTTGTCATTGTAATTTTTTTTTTTTTTTTATAACTTTTTTGGAGGATAACTTTCTGTAAATCACGGATGTCTTCTTTGAGACGAGCTTTTTGCAGTTAAATTAAGCATGTGGTTCCATTCAACAAGATTTTTAGCACCTTAGTATCATTAATTTCGTCTGAATATTCATTCAAACCTAGTATTTGCATTCAAATTTTGAATTTGAATTCTGTAACCAAATTAAGGACACATATTTAGAACAATATTTGTAGTTGGAGTTTCATAGGTTGGAATAAAAATGTGTGTTTGATTGAAGTGTGAATTGAAAATGAACCGTGATATAGAAAATTGTGTGAAATTTTGAAACATGTAAGTATAATATAGATCGTGTTTATTCTTTTTAGTCATTTTGTGTAATTAAAAAAAATCATCTTATTTCAATCTTAAATAAGAAAGTTATGGACTTTTAAGTTTGAATTTTTTGAAAATAAAATAAAGAGAAAGTGAGATGAGATAGTAGCATTTTGGAGTTGAGTTGAAAATTTTCAATTGGAACATACAAACAACCACAAAATGTGCATTCATATAGTTTTTATTAAAAGTAATAATTATGCTGTGCAAAAGTAGAAAAATAAATGGGAGAGGAATTTTAAAAACAAAAGAAATTAAATTTATTTAAATTGAATTATTATAAAATAGTTAAATATTTAAATAATTTCACTCCACCAAACTAAACAGATATTACATCACAGGTCAATATTAATTATTGGAATTGTTTTTTGTATGCAGAGTAAACACTCACATGTCGTTTACCATCTAATCACTGATTCACGTATTGTCGTTTTCCATTAGCCTCGATTCACATGTTGTCGTTTTCCATTAGCTTATGACCAAACTATGTCGTTGTGTTTGTTTAACAACACATGTTGTTTTGGAATATTTTAACGGATGAAATTCAATACCTCGTTGTTGTAAGCGACATGTTTTTATCATTACTCGAGCAACGGTCAATTCAAGAATGCCATTTCTTTATATGCCGTTTTGACTTTTGAAATCTCCAATGTCGAATCTGATTTTCTCTAGAGATTTTGGTTCGATTTGAATCCCATATACCTCTCTTCTCGACCACCTAATCCTTTTTCACCAATATTTGGATTCCTTGAAAGTTTCATGGCATTGTTGGTGTCAGTAAAATGTTCGATATAGACCATGTAACTTGACTTGTCCTTGCTCATTATCACACCCTTTACCTACAATTTATTTTACTCTAATTACCAATTGCTCAAAAAAAAAAAAAAAAAAAAATCTGAGCTCAACAATTTCTACCCATCACCAACCGTTATAAATTTTGGCTTGACCATTTATGGCTTCTTCTCCTTCTTGTTACGTATAAAAGTACAAGTCTTATACTAATATGCCAAAAAATGAGAAAAGCTTTACATTTACTGGTCTTCTCAAATTTGTGGGATCTCGTTCCAAATTACCAAACCATCTAAAGAGTCCGCATTGCAACCACTGGCTGTTCAGCTTATTACATCTCTCTACCCTCTATGTCCTAACAACCACCCACTTTTCTTGTTTCCTTCTTGGATTGAGGTTAATTTATTGTTAAATAATGCCAAAATTTCACTCTCACACACAGTTGAGCTTAGCCACCGTTGAGGACCTAAATGGAATGACAAGACTGGTCGTTCTTCTTGATAAGATCTTGAGTTCGAATTGTAGTTCGTTTAGGATAGTAATTTCATATTGTAAAACACCATCTAAATCTAAAAATTCCAAGTTTACGTCAAGCTTTCTCATTCTTCCATTTTTAGAAAACTCAAACTTTAAAAGTCCATAAATTTCTCATTACAAATCGAAATGGGATGATTTTATTATCAAAATGCTTGTAACGACGAGACGAACAAGATAAAATTTATTTTTTCATTTTTTTTCTGAACTCATTTCAAAATTTTTCATTATTTTCTATATTATATAATTTTTTCAAAAGTTTTTTCCTTCAAATATACATTTCTAACCAAATCTCTAAAATACCATTTTTAGATGTCCCCCCAAATGGGTCCTTAGTCCTAATATGATAGTCAGGATATATGAGCAATCCACTTTAAAAAAAATCACGGAAACTATAATAATTTTTTAAGATTATATGGATATATCATCTTTTATCTTTATAATCATTTTCTTTTAAGGAGGGAAAAACTTGAGCTTAGATGAGGAACTTGGTCCACATTTCACATCATAGTCTCAATCCTTAATGAACATACCTAGTCCCAATCCTTCAATTAACCATGACTTTGGGTGTTGTACTTTGCACATGAGGAATGAAATGAAAACCAGGGTGTAATAGCAAGTGTCACCATTAAAAAAAAAAAAAAGTGTACTCTTTTAAAGTTCAAATTAACCCAAAAGAATTTGGCCGTTGAGGGAGGAGGGGATGTTCAAAATGTGGGGTCCACAAGAAGCAGGAAAAAGATTGATGTTTCCCAAAACCATGGTTGAGTAGACCCCACTTCTGAAATTTACCAAAAAAAAAAAAAAAAAAAAAGAAGATTTTCACCCAATACTGCTCCTCTCTCTCTCTCTCTCTCTCTCTCTCTCTCTCAAATCTTTCAATATCTCTGAGAGAAGCCACTTTTTTGTTTCCACAACCAGGACTTTGGGGCTGCTTTTTCCATTTTTAAAATTTCAAATTCAAATATGGGCTTGTACTGAGCGTTGAGAAAAAAGCCATTTAGATAATAATAATAATAGTAATTAAACATTAGAATTAAAGAAAGAGCAAAAGAGTTTCAAAGTTTGGAACTTTGGGAGTTTCTCTCAAACTTACTTGCAAAAGCAGGCAAAAAATGGGA
Source organism: Ficus hirta (assembly GCA_038430175.1). Taxonomy (NCBI): domain Eukaryota; kingdom Viridiplantae; phylum Streptophyta; class Magnoliopsida; order Rosales; family Moraceae; genus Ficus; species Ficus hirta. The sequence goes on along the minus strand of CM076591.1, from coordinate 26,321,631 downwards.
GAACCAACTTGTCTCATGCAAGTTCAACAGCCATTCTCTTATGTTTCTGGCCTTCCCAATGATCCCAATGAGGTCAGTTTTTTTCCCTTTTTTTTTTTTTCAACTTAATCATGAAAAGAAACCACATCTGGGTTTTCATGTTTGGTTTGTTTTCTTTTGTTGGTTCTGTTTTGTTAAAGACTAAAAACTGTGTTTGCTGTGTTGTTATCAGGGAAACCCCATACATGCACTTGGGCAATCAATATCTTTTGGGAGGTTCGTGTCAGAGTCATTGGCTTGGGAAAAATGGTCAACTTTCTCCCACAACCGCTACGTTGAAGAGGCCGAGAGGTTCTCAAAGCCGGGCTCGGTGGCGCAGAAGAAGGCCTTCTTCGAAGCGCATTACAAGAACCTCGCCGCTCGGAAAGCGGCTGCCCTTTTGGAACAGGCCAATGTTGCTAATTCTGGTTCTGCTTCTGATCGGTCTTCAGATGAAAACACGGTTCAAGATTCGGATTCGCCGGTTTCAAACTCCGAAGCTGTCGTTGTCGGTGAACAAGTAACGGTCGGAAGCTCGGTTGTTGATCAAGCAAATATTGGGGTTGATTCAAATGATGCTAAAACGGATGATTCTCAGCAAACAGTTTCAGTTGACCAGAATGTTAAAAAGGTTGAAGTTTCAAGCCAGAAGGAGGTGAAAGATACAGACTTGAATGAGAAGACAGCAAAAATGGAAAAATCTATCTCAAAGGTGATTTTTTATTCATCACATCACAACTTTAGTTCTGACTTTTTTTTTTTCTTTGTTTTTTAAGATTTTCTAATGTAGGCTAAGAAAAAAAAAAAAAAAATTACAGATAAGGGTTTGTTTTGAACCGTCGTATTTGAATTTTTTTTTTTGTTTTTGTTTTGTTTAATGTTTAAAAACATGCATTACTACTGCTGCGATGTTCATAGGGGTTTTTTTGTTTTTTGTTTTTTTGTTTTAAATTGCAGAGGGATCAAGAGAAGAAGAAAACGGTTTCTTCAAAGTCATCAACAACAAAATCTGCAGTTTCTTCCACAAAATCATCATCAAGATCTGGAGCTCCAAACGCCACTCCAATGAGCAAAAAGCCTTCATTAATGTTGGATTCAGCTGACAAGATCAAGAAAGCAACCCCAAAATCAGTGAATTTCACACCCATCAGAGAGATTAACAGATTAACATCAACTGTCATTAGAAAGATAGATAATTCCAGATTTGGCACCACTTCTTCCAAGCCAACTAAAGACTGTCCCACTCCTCTAAGGACCCCTCTAACGGTTACTGCACTTTCTCTCAATAAATTTTAATTTTAATTCCCCTTTATTGCATTTGATTTTCAGTTTTGTCAAGTTTATTAAAAGAGATTTTTATCATTAATACTATATATACATAGGTGTCTAAGAATGGGACACGTCAGCAGCCTCTAGAAACCCCATGTTCTGCAAATACAAGGTACATAATCATATATTTAAGACACAATTTAAAAGCTATTTAATTTAAATAAGTAAGTGAATGTTTTGTACTTTTGTAATTTTAATAATTGTATACTTAAAAATAAAAATAAAAAACTGTGGTTTATTTGAATTGTATAGGGCTACAACACCAGTTAATCCCTCAGTCACTGGAAGTAGACCCAGATGGCGCTTGCTTGCAACTGAGTAATAATCTTCTTTTTCCTCTTACTACTTGTTCTAGTCCATAGACACTGCGATTTACTGGTGGCTTGTTATTTATTTATTTATTTTTTTTTTTTTGTAGCTTTGTTGGTGGTTTTTTATTTGGTAGGAAGTATTTAAGGAAGAAAATGAAAATTGAGTGGGAAAAAGTACTAAAAGATCTTACAATTTATAACATATAAATCATTGTAGAGTGGAAAATTTGAAACCAAGTTTTTGATGTAGTAAATTTACTTTATTCAGGTATTTGTCCTCATTTCAAGAATGAAAGAAAATATAAATAGATGGATAAAGTTGTAATTATACTTGATCATACCTTTTGTTTTTTTTCTTTCACATACCAAACAACACAAGGAAAAAAAGAAAGAAAAGAAAAAAGGCAAATCATTTCTATCATTCCTATTTTCTATCGTTCGTATATGTTAAGGATAATACAAAACTGAAGTCCTAATGCTCATGAATGAAATCTTCTGGATTCTGCCTAGAAGATAAAATTTGGACATGAGTAATACCAAGTCAAGTCTATATAAAGGGCAATATATTTACTTACAAATTAGAGTTTTTTTGGGAAAAAAAAAATATGGATTAGTAAATTCGCCAAAATATAGGTCCCATGTCGCAGGATTACAAAATAAAGGTCCCTTGTAGAAGGATAAAAGTTTCCATTAAATTTGAAAGGGAGAGTTGAGTTGTTCTGATATTGTGTTTTTCTTGTGTGTGTGTTGGCCAGTTGTTCAAAGTTTTTGAGTGCATGCAGAAACAAAACACGCTCCCCATTCTCATCCACACCTTTCGGCTTGAGGACCGAAGAGAGAGCTGCCAAAAGAAAGGAGGTCTCACTCATTTTTTTTTTTTTTATAAATTATTTTTTTTTTTTTTATTTTTCTGTTACTTACACTGTGTTAGAAAAAATGTTTATTATTATCAATCTCATTTTCTCCTGATTTGTCTTCAGAAACTTGAAGAAAAGTTCAATGCTAATGAGGCACAAAAAGAACAGCTGAAGACAAAAGTCAAGGTTAACACAATATTTTGTTTAAGGAAAAAATGTAGAAACACTTTCGTGTCTAACGATCTATAACAATTTTCGCGCAAATCATTTGTGCAGGACAAACCAGAAACAGAAACTGGGAAATTACGCTCCGGCTTTTGCTTCAAAGCCAGGCCACTGCCAGATTTTTACAAGCAAAGAAAAGCAGCACAATACGTTGATGTAAAGAAGGTACATTTTTAGCTTTACGAATAGAGGTTGAGATATTTGTTGCAGAAAAAGTGAATGAATCGTCGAATTTTGAGCTTTGACACCCCCACTTTCTTTTTAACAAATAATACTGTTTCTATTTGTATCATCCGTTCCGCCTGTACTTTGAAATTGTTCCGTGATTTTCCCTTCCGTCAATTTTTTTCTCACGCAATTGTTCACACACATGTCACATGAGATCCCTCTGATACCAACTTTTTTCGGGTCTGCACTTGTATTTCTAGCAGGTTCCAGTTTCTCATCCTCAGTCACCAAAGCTAGGAAGTAATTTCACTCCCAGCAAAGTGGAGAGCAGAAACTCTCAAACCCCGAAAAGGCCACCAGTGAAGAGCAATGGCTCCAAGCAGGTTCAGGGAAAGATTGCTCGTAGCCCAGCATGCTCTCTTATTTCAAGAACCGCGAGGACCACAACTATAACTCACGAGAACAGATCTCCAAACATTCAGCTTGGTTAGTCAATCCAAGCTGAGAAATCGCAAGTCCGCATCAAAATCAGAACGTTTTCTCAAAATCAGAACGTTTTCTCGAGAAAAATGACATGGCAAGAGCATCCCAGATGAATTTGGCAGAGATATTAGTGTTAGACCTATTCATAAATTCGTTCCAAGTTCCTCTTTGTAACTAGAATTCGGTACAAGAATCTTGTTGATGTAGGACTTGAATCCTTGGATATGAACTGTTATATGCGTTTCATATGTTTGTCCATAACGCCAACTTTGATGAATTTGTCCAACTTTCCATTGTTTTTTGACCTGTCCACAGAGCTGTCGAAATTAACAGGGAAAAGAACCACTGTAAAAGAGGATAATGACAGGAAAAAGGGCTTGAGATTCTTTTATTGTTAATCTTCAAAAATACAAGAAGGTATTAGAGAAACATTCGTACAGTATGTGCATAAAGTTCTACTACGAAGCTGTTATTTTTCTTCACTTATTGTCAGAATCACAATTAAGTCTTCTACAAATCGAGCAACAAGAACCGAATAGTCGACAATTCTCATTCTCTACTGCCGAAAGTTATCATTCTCAAACTCTTGCATTTTTTGTCCATCTCTTCAAAATGTACTGGGCTGGAATGAACTTTAAGTTCCTATAATCAAGCACTTTCAATGCATGGCTACACAAAACTCCAACGAATTCAAATTTCATACAGTTGCAGGCAACGGTCTCATCGGTTGAATTAAAAGTAACCGTGTACTCCCTTTGTTGCCCGTATATACTTACTCTGTACTCGAATAATGCCCCGCTATGAGTGCATCGATTCACAACGCTATTTAGACATGCTTCATATTCCTGCTGTACTGATTCAAATATTGGCGGGGTGTAAAAATCCCTTGCCTGCTTCAGAAGAATCACATCCCCCATTAGCTTCGGAGGGCGTTGGCTCATATCATAGCTGGCTTCTAATTCTTTGTAGTGCAGATCATTCACCACCTTAGCCAGATGCTTTAACAGGGAAATCACGTCTGAATCGGGCTTTAAGTGCTTTCTCAAGTTTGAAGTTAAAAATTCACATCGTAGTGCACTTTTTATGTCAGCAGAAAAAATATGCCGTTCATATGATATGGCCCATTTTTCCCTATTTTCATATATCCCATGCAAATATTCATTTTCCCAAAGACCGTGCAGATCCAGTATAGCCTTCCATGCGTTACTGAAATCCTCCTCCTCTTCCTGATCGAAAAAGCAACTGCTTAAATCACTAACAAAAGAACTCGAATCCACAAACATGTAACCGAGTTGTTTCAGTGCATTTTGGTAGACGTGCCATACGCATGTTCGATGATGTGTTCCTTGAAACACTGAACCGATTGCCTCAGCCATTACTGCATCCTGATCAGTAAGGATAGTCTTCGGTTTTTTTCCAGACATTGCCTCTATGAAAGTTTGAAATAGCCACTTGTACGATTCAACAGTTTCATCGTACAAAAGTGCAGCACCAAAGATCACCATTTGCTTATGATGATTTACTCCGATGAAAGGTGCAAAAGGTCGGCAATCTTTAAGTACCTTGTAAGTTGTGTCAAAGCAAACGACATCACCAAAATCACTGTAGTCCATTGCCATCTTTGCATCAGCCCAAAACACATTCGTTATCTGATCTTCAGCATCAGGTTGCATAGCATAGAAAAACGAAGGGTTTTTTAAATGCTTTCCTTGAAAATATTGCTGTATTTTTCCGGCTTCTCCTTCTCTCATTTCTTTCGTGCATTTGGCAGGAAGTTTATTTTTGTAATCGATGGGATCAAAACTGAGGTTATTGGATTCTCCAACTGGCTTAAATAGCAACTCAGAAGCTAATATCGGCTGACTATTAGAACCATCTACTAAATTTCCTTCAACATGAGCAGCAACTAATCTCTTTTGTGATCGTAGCAGGTGAACCCTACATGGAGCGACAAGCTCATGATTGTGCTTCTCTTCAAAGTGAGTGACACGATATTTACCATCAGGCTGTCGAGAAATGACCAATTGCGCCAAACACCCAATTCTGGTTTCCTTCCGAGGCCTCTTCACATTCATATCCCTTTTGTCTCTCTGACGAAAACCTTCTCTGAAGCAAGTAAACCTTCTTGACGCCACAACTCCATCTATCTTACTCCTATTTACATAATCCTTCCTAACACTAAAGCCTACCCGTCCAGCATACATATTGTAAAACTCATACGCATGATCTTCCGAGTCAAACCCCATTCCAAGCTTCGGCACCCCGTCAACCACGCAATCATTAGCTAAATCGGTTTCAACTGCTTGAGCGAAAGTCAATCTCTTCTGCGAGGGCAACAAGTGTGCTGTAGAAGAGGTCACAAACTCATGATTGTGCTTTGTTTCGAAATGGGTGACGCAGAACTTGCCGTTGGGTTGACGGGCAATAGTCATGTGTGCCAAGCAACCGGTTCTCGTCTCCTGCCGCAGCTTCCTTGCACTCGAATTCTGCTTGTTGGGCCGATAACCTTGTCTGTAACAAGTGTACCTTCTGGAAACTACTGCACCATTTATCCTACTCTTGTTTACAAAATCTTTTCTGATGCTGAAACCTTCCAAAACAGCATATCTACTATAACACTTGTACGCGTGGTCTTCGGACTCAAACTCCATACCAACTTCCGGCACCAAATATATGTCTTCCTCATCTTTAACAGAACTACCAGTTTCTGATACCTCACCAGAGGTAACATTTGGACTCTGAGATTCCAACCGACAATCAAAATCCATTTCACACTTATTAACGGATGAAAATTTAGGAGTTTGACATTCTTCACCACTAATAACTTCCTGACTCATCTCAAAAGAAGAACCTTTTGGGCCATTTTCTTCACGCCGGTGATTCGATATGTCGGGTTCATGACAGTCCATTGACCTTCATTGACAACAACATTGTACCAAGAAAATCAAAACAAATGTTAATCAAGAACCTTAACAACCTTTATAACTAACTTAAAATGCGAAAGAAATGATAATAATAATAATAATAATAATAATAATAATAATAATAATTGGAACTTTAAGACCAAATTAAGCTCTATGTGATCGGAATCCACTAGAAGAAACAATAACGCAAGCATTTGAGCAGAAAATTTGACAATGAAATGAAAATAAAGGCCAAAAATTGCTTTAAAAATGATAATAAAAAACAAAATTTGAAACTTTAGGACCAAATTAAGCTGTGTGTGATCGGAATCCACCTGACGAAGCAATAACCCAAGCAGTTGAGCAGAAAACTTCACAATGCAGTGAAGTTAAAGGCCAAAAACTACTCAAAAAAATGATAATAATAAACAAAAATTGAAACTTTAGGACCAAATTAAGCTCTGTGTGATCGGAATCCACCTGAAGAAGCAATAACTCAAGCAATTGAGCAGAAAACTTGACAATGCAATGAAACTAAAGACCAAAAACTACTGAAAAAAATTCAGAGGAATTCCAAAATAAAGAATAAATAACAGAGTCAAACATGCAAAGGAATAACGAATCGTATAAGCCAAGTAACACCGAAGGCCAAGAACAGGAAAAAAATCCAAGCGGAGAGAGAGAGTTTCAGTTTAGAGAGAGTAAGACCTGAGAAGAAGAAGAAAGGGGAAATTTTCGCTGCGTCGTAAGCGCAGGGGAGTTTGACACGCCGGGGGGAAATGGACGGACAAGATCTGTCTGATGTTGGGTAATTGGTCGGATAGTATAGTTGGGAACGGCAGAGAGTAACCGGAGGAATTGTACAGATTAGGGCTTTTTCTCCGCTTCGTTCGGTTACAGAAGAAAGGGGGAAAAACAATAAAAAATAATAATAATAAAAAAAGGATTAAAAAAGAGACTGTAAACTGACGTGGGTATCTTGTATTGACGTGGCGGCCAATCATTTGCTCATCGACGTGTATTTGCATGCTAAGGTGCTTTTCATGACTGTACACAATACTCCCATATCTCTTTAGTTTTTACTTTTTTAGTGGCTAGAAAAATAAAAGCTAAAGGTTTGTTTGGCATCTAAGTTTCACTTCAATTAAACTGTATTTTTTAATCTTAATTTTTATTTTTTTCTGAAAAGTCAATAAAGTTTATAACTATTTTTAAAAGGTCAACTCAACTCAAACTTAACTCATTCACCAAACACCTTCTAAAACTGTGGATTTTAAATAAAAAAAAAATCCTATGAAGTTAAAATGATTTTAAAATTTTTTTAATAAATAATAAAAATATTGAAATGAAATTTGTAATGTATAATTTAAATTCTGATATAAGTCTTAAAATTTATAAAGAAGAATTTTATTCGAAAGTCATATATATATATATATATTTTACTGGGTAAGACTGTGATAAAGTTCATTTTAATGACCGTTCGATTGATTTTAACAGTATATATATTGTTTATATGTATTTTATCTCGTAGTACCCAGGCCCCACCCCCACCAGCCAGAGCCTACCGCCTCACGACCCGACCCCCTTCCCCTCTCGATGCCCGCAACCTAGGCGACGGACCACCCACCCGCAAGCTTTGCCCCCAACCCCCAACGACAAGCCCTTCGCTCCCTCCCAACTTTTTTTTTATTTATTTTGTTAGATTAAAAAAGATAATCAATGATGTCATCAACTTCATTATTGAATTTTATTGACAGACGGATAATAGAATTTGATCCTTAAATATTAAACAAGAGAATCTTAATAGGTCATTCTTTTACTTTACATTTTTTTTTAACTTAACAATAAATTATTGTTCACTTACATACTAATTCATTCAAGTGTAAAAGTAAATTTGTCAATATAAAATTCAAAAGCACTGGACTAAAGGATAGAATAACATTGAGATGTTTCAGCATCAAAAAATAAATTCTCGAAAAAAGTGACAGGATTAGCTCAAAGAGGTTAGGTCTAATTTCAGTATATATTTCGTGCACGCAATACGAATAATTTACTAGCAAAGTAGATCTCCACGGCCACGCTAATTAAGAATCACTCAACCTTTTCTTTTTTTCTTTTTTTTTTCTTTTGTTTTTTTTTTTCGTTTTTTTCGTTTTTTTTTGCTTTTTTATCATCTCAACATTTTATTATATGAAACAATAGACTTCACAACAAATTACACGATCTTGGAATTAAAAAATGAAAATAAAATAAGTACAATAAAAAAGAAGAAAAGGATAAGATTCCTTGCGATCAGTTTAGTTGAGAATACAACAATTAATTAATTAAATTAAAAAGGATATAAACAAAATTAGAATCATCACTTTTCTCCCACCAAACACCAACCATCATCTCCTTCCACTTGCTCCAACACAAATCCCACATCACAAAAGCTCATCTCTTCTTCATCATCACCGCCATGACCCACTTGATCATCATCATCAACGACATTATTGATCTCAACCGTACGATCCTCATAATCATACACATAATCACCCACTTCCTCTTCTCCATCATCATGATCCTGATCATCCACATGATAACTAGACAGTTGATCCACAATCCCGGTGGCGGAAACACCGGAGAAGTTCAACCCGGGTCGGGCGTCAACGACCCGCCAAGTCAACAACCTGTGGTTGGAAACGACGTCGTTTGATCTCAGCTTCTGATTTCCCTTGGTCTTGTCCTTGGCCTTGCATGTTGGGTGCATGTGGCAACCATTGCACCTAGGCTGGCCACACTTGCCGGTGAACTTGGAGTGGTTGGTGGGCTTGGACGGGACCCGGGTGAACACCCCGGCTGTGGCGGGCGAGTCGAAGCGGTTGACGAATCTGGTGTCGGGTCTCGGGTTCAACGGTGTCGGTAGGATCCGGTATGTCCGGACCATCCCATGTTGGCGACCCTCCCTCTTCATCTCCGGCCAAATTGAGTTGTAAGCTTTTAAAAAAAAAACAAAAACCAAAAAAAAGGGAAATAAATGAGAGGGTGATTTTGGTCTTTGGAGAGGTGGTGGTGGTGGTGAGTTGTGCATGAGATTTATATAAAGCGCATAAGATGCTTGGGAAGCAAGGTGTTTGACATTGGTGATATGCTTGTGGACCAAGACAATTAACAATATTGACATTTGACAGATCACATTTAGATAAAGAAATAGATTATATTTATATATATATATACAGGTCATTTTGTGATAGGTATTTCTTTTCGGTATATAAAAAAAATACATAATTAAGTATTTTTTATAAAAATTTATTAATTTAAAATAGAGTTATATCAATATGTTATTTTTTAATAAAATAATTGATTTAAATAATTCTTAAATTTTTTATGAGTTGATAGTTTAATTTTTTTTTTTTTTACTGAGAAGATTCATAATTCTTAAAATATTAATTATTTTAATATTTTTCATCCAAAATCATTAAATTTCTAATAGAATTACATATGTGAGCAATCATGTGATAGTTTTTTCAAATAAAAGACCAGAACACCCTTTACATATTAAATTTAGCTCCCAAAATTGAGACAACTTGTTTGGTTTGCATTTTTCTGTGTGTGTTTTTTTTTTTTTTTTTTTTTCCCTCAAACCACAAAACACCCAAAACCCAGAAAACTATTTTCCCGGCAACCAAACAAAAACCCAGATATGCTGAACCCCAGTGACTTAAAGAGTCAAGCTTTTGTAAAGAAACCTCTTCAGAGAGTGCATGAAATGGAGTCCTAACCTCAGAGGATAAATCTCATTCAAAGGGGAAAATCCCAAATTCAACAAATACAATCAGAATAACGACCCCACAAGAGAAGGTTCACGACTTTAGTAAAACCAGAGAAAATAAACAAAATTACAAAAGGACAATTCTTATGCTTAACATAAAGAAAATGACAAAAAGCTTAATGGAAGAAACACTTGAAACGGCAGGTCAAGGAAGGACAACTACATCACCCAGATATGCTCCCAACCCTTAGACCTGCTTCGCCTTCGTTCTCCAATGGCGCGGATATGAAGTCAAAGGTCAACTTTTTATTTGTCTATTTGTTATAAAAAAAAAAAAATTGGTTGGGTTTTGTTGGTGTTGTGATCATTTCCGAATCTCCCTTAGGCCTCTCTTGCTCAACACTGCTGTCCACTCCCTTTGGCCAGTCTCCAGCGACATCTCGTTGGCGCTGACCTCTCTGGATGTCTGCAACGCCATTCGCGACAAACCCCAGAGAAAATCAAACCCTAGGAGGGAGAGAAAGAAGCAGAGGTAGAGAGAGAGCGCGCGTGCCAAACCTGAGGGAGGAAGCAATCGAAAGACCACATTGACAGACGGCTTTCGACGGCGAGGTCGAGAATCGGCGGCGATGAGAACGCAGTGGCGATCGGCAATTTCTCGGCGGAGGAAATGAAGAGAAAGAAAGTAGAGAGAATGAGGAAGAGAGAGAAAATGCCGGTGTTTGAAGAAATTCTAAGGATTTTTTATGAATTTTTGTTAAATTTAATTTATTATCAAATTTTTAAAATATCTTCTCAAATTAGATCACATGCATTATACATGACCTATTCCGTTAGCAACTTAATGGATTTGGACGGAAAAAACTATAATGACTAATATTTTAAGAGTTCGATGTCTTCTCGACAAAAATAAAAAGTAAAACAGGAACCAAACCGATACCTGTTAAAGAGTTCATGGACTATTTAGGTCAACAACTATTTTTTTTAGGTTCGTTTAGTGAAACGGTTTGAGTTGAAATTTTTAAGTTTGAGTTGATTAACTTTTTAAAAACTAATTATAATTTTTATTAACTTTTCAGAAAAATATAAAAAATAAGATAAAAAATATGAATTTAAGATATAATACCAAACGGGTTATTAGAATCGATAGCAGAAATCTAAATATATGTATACATATGTACAAATGTTTGCGGGTGGCAAAAGTTAACGTATATATACTAGCTTGTCTTCACATTCTTTGTATATATAAAAATTAAACTGGCAAGATCAGCTGTCATACAGATGTTACGGTTTAAAATTAGTGTGTAAAGGATATTATTTTTTTTTAAAAGATTTTATAATCATATTTTCATAATGATAGAACTTTTCTAACAGATTGGGAATGGCCAATAGGAACCCATTGCTCCTTGCTCTTCATTTTAAATTATTTAAAACGGTTCTTGTATTCTACATTTTTGAATCATTAAATTTTATCAAGTTACGGTAAATCTAACTTTTTTTTTTTTTTATCATTCTAATGTGATTGCAAATTAAAAAAAAAAAATGGATAAAGGGATTTGAACGGTACAAGTAGCGAAATAAAATTAAGATAAGAGTTCTCGTGATTGCCAACGGACATAATCTATGATGAAACGGTCGCCTATAAGCATGAAAGTTGTGTACTTTTGCCATCCAAATTATCCAACCTTGTGTTTTATTGCAAACCGGGTCTTTTTCGTTCCACCGGTTTTCCTTTTCTTTTCTATGCTTTTTTTTTATTTTTTAATGGGCAAACAAACCACATTATTATTTGAAATTAAACAAAGTTGTCTGTTTTTTGCCATCAAAAAAAGTTATTAACACTCATCTGTTTCGTCACTTTCAGTTTTTCAAGTGAAATTATCAGCACTTTAATTACTTTACACTAATAGAACTATTTACAAATACAGTGTTCAGATAGTTACATATGACTTATTTACTCCAAATCGGATGCTTGCCTTGTATATGTAACGTGAAAAAGGAAAGCGGATCTTAAGGAGCAAGTGGACTAATTTTCAGGTTACAAGCATGTGGACAATATACGTATATGTTTATTTATATATTTATACATAGAGAGACGTTTTACGTCAAGGCTTAGCTCAAACGTATTGTGAATGATCTGGTTGATTAGAGGGCTCAATAAGTGGCTCCGTTTCCTTGTTGGTTTTGCTAAACGTTTTGTTATTCTTATATGACCTCCTAAACTTTAGGATCATTCTCATTTTACCCTCCTAAACTTTAAAAACTCTAATTTTATCCTCTGAATTTTAAATTCGTCACACTTAATCCCTTTCTGTTAGAATCTCCGTTAAAAACAAACTAAAAAAAAAAGGTTAGTTTAATGTAGTCACATAGTCTTTTTTCATTTGTTTTTAGTACAAATTCTAACCTTGGTGTTTAAATGAGAATAATTCTCCTCTTTTTTTAAACAGACAAGCTTGGCAATTACATGCCAAAGATAGCAGTAACTTCGCAGTATTTCTATAAAAGTTTACCCAAGAATCTGCAGCAGACCAAAAATTTAGAATAAGCTAGCAGAGAAGTATAAAATATGTATCAACGTACGTGACCAAGTACTATTTTAGCCAAGGAAATTAAGATGACAAACTTTGATCCATAGACTGTACAGCCATCTGCGAGTAATTCGCAACACTGCCCATGAAATCGAATAAAATATTGTAAATGCAGAATCCATCCGTGCTCTTCCGCTTGAAGTTCATGAAAGCCTACACTTGCATAATTCACAATGTCAATCCCAGAAGGACCAATGGGGTACAGAGGAAAACACAGAGGTAGACAGAACCTGGGGACTATATTTTATGGCTGTCATTAAAACTTGGATTGAGCTGCAAAATATTTATGAATTAGTAAGAAATCAACTAAATTAACCAAAAATTTGAACATGAAAGTTGTGTTAATTAGAATTGGAAACTACAAAAGCGAATCAAGTTAAATTGACGGAGTCGGAGAGATTCAAGTTTTCTTGAAGTTCTGCGCTTTTAAGCCGACGGAAATGAACAAATAAGAAATGGTAACAACTTACTTGAATGTATTGATCAACCAAAGCCAAGAATGGGTTGGCAAGACAATGAAGAAACAAACTCCAGCCGTTAACAACACTGCGGAGACAATCCAAGAGTAACCAAAAAAAGTTTTACAATATGTAACAAAAAACACCAATTAATACCTCATAAATTGCAATTTGGAGCAACACAATCAATACTAAGAGAACCGAGTGAATCGAGAAAGCGACATCATTTGCTGCTACGGGTATCATCTGCAACAAATAGCAGTAGACATAGCAACTGAGATTCGAATCGAACACAAACCTAAAATTGCGCTTAAAGGTAAGTGAAGAAGTAGAGAAAGGTAGAAACCTCTTAGAAGCCGTACTTGTCAAAGTACTGTTGTTGGACATCGGAGCTGAAGTAGAGCGTGGCATTGTAAATGAGGTACGAGGTGTGCTTCGTCAAGTTTAGTACCACGACGTCAAAGTTCAACCCGACAACACTAACACGAAATGAAAAAAAACATAAACAAAACTTAAAAAACAGATGAACAACAAAAACAAATCATGGGACGTAAACAAACTATACTGTTGTGTTGTGTTGTGTTGTGTTACCATTTTCTACGGAAATTCAAGATGACTTGTGGGTAGAAACTGAAAAGCCAAGAAGTAAAAGCAGTCCAACCCAGAATTTGGTATGCGATTTCGAGCCGAATCGAATTCCATGATGCCATTCCTTATCCTTCGGATAGGAAATCCAATGAGAGACAAGATATCTTCAGCAAATGTTCTTTTCAATAACATTGTCATAGCTTTTATTGTCTGGAGTCATATTTTTCTTTGTGTATAGGAAATTATATTGTAAAGTGCAGTTGAAACTTAAATGCAGGTCGTTCGTTGATCGCAGGAAACCAAGTGGCATCCCTGCCGTACGCTTGGTCCACAAATCAACTCACTAATATAATAACCATTTTTGGCATTGCCCATTTTGACTATTTTCTTATGTATGGAAAATCGGTGTAAATAGCGTTTTTATGAAAATAGTTGATGTAAATTAAATTGCAAGTTTTTAAAATATTTAAAATAAATAAAAATTTATTGGACCATGCTCGCAGTCACAAATATATTTAAAACCTACCATTTATTTTAATTATTTATATTAATATGTTTTTTACTTCCATTTCCAAAATATATATATATATATTATTTACTTCTTTCCCCCCTTTTTATTTTTACTATTTCTTTAACAAAAATATTTACGTGGAACACAATTTTAAGCTAAATGTTTGGCAAACAATTTTGTTGTTGTTTCTCCAAAAATTCTAGATGATGTTCATCTTAGGGGCTGATATAAATATATATATATATATATATTTTAAGACATCATAGTTGATTGTTTTTTTTTTTATTTGAGAATAAAAGATTCGAACTTTTCACTTTATAATTCATACAGGTATAGAATTATCGTTAGACTGTACTTGCAAATAATTGGTTGCTTTCTAATTATGCTGCAAACGGACATTGATTATTTCTTGTGAGGTTGTTACTTGAGATTTTTTATTTTTAATTTTTTTTAGAACTATATTGTGACGCTTTTTGTCCAAAAAGTTTTGGCATGATTGAGGTGGAATCATAGAAAATGCAATTAGCTCCAATAACTTTATTATTATTATTTTTAAAATAATCGATTAGCTTAGTGGTCTGGAAAGCAATTTTAATAATGACAAAATGCAACACTAATCAACTACGACAAAGCATGTGCTTTGCTCTAATCGAGAATCGTTAACATTTAATAGGACCATCGACTTAACAAGAAATTAATTACGTTCACTCAAAATAAACTATCACAATTAATTCAACAAAGGATGTGATTCTCGACTTAAAATATTACAATTAGAGGATAATTAAAAATCATATTTCCCCCACTAAACACCAATCATCTCCTTCCACTTGGTCCACCACAAAACCCACGTCACAAAAACTCATCTTTTCTAATTCCTCTTCACCATTTTGATTTTGATCATTACTAGCATTATTGATCTTGACCGTTGTTTGGACAGACCAAGAATTCATATCAAGATTGTCATCACTAACACCATATGGACCATCATGATCTTAGACATGATCATCATCACCATCACAATCACTAACTATATCATAATCATCATTGAGATGATAATTTTTTTGTATGCTTTTTGCCATCAAAAAAGTTATTAACAACTCTTATGTTTCGTCACTTTCAGTTTTTCAAATAAATTACCTTTAGTTGCTCTAAATTAATATAATTTTTTACAGATACACAGTGTTCAGACAATTATAAATGACTTAATTACACTAAATCGGATGCTTTTCGATTTGGAGCAAGTGGACTAATTTTCATATTACAAGTATGAGGTCAATATTTATTTATGTGTATATATTTATATAAACAGAGAGTTTTACACCAATTAGGCCAAGGCTCAAACGTTTTGTGAATGATCTGGTTGATTGAAGGACTCAACAAGTGGTTTTGTTTCCTTGTTGGTTTTGCAAGGGACGTGTGCTTTCCCAGCAGGATATAGAAGGTAATGTTGACACATGAAGACAAGGTCAAAGAACATCGATATCTGCATATATACATATATTTGCATTTCATTCAGAGAAAAACTTTGTAGTAGCGTTAGACACACAAATTAATAATAAAAAAACGATTATTTTTATCCATGCCTACTAAAGTTTAGTATCACTCTCACTTTACTTTAAATATAAAAACTCTCATTTTATCTTCTGAATTTTAATTTCGACCCACTTAATCATCTATGTAGAATTTTCATTAAAAACAAACAAAAAAATGTGTCAAGACATATTGTCTTTTTTTTTTTTAATAGAAATTCAAACCGAAGTGTTTTAGAGAGACTAATTATCTTCTTTTTTTTTTTTCATTTTTTAGAACATAAATTTTTATAAAAAGAGTTAAGTGTAAAAATTTGAAAATCTAAGAGGTAAACTGAAAATGACCCTAAGGAGGGACTGATGAGAAAAATCTTAAAGGAAAGCATAGAAAAGGAAAAATATGGTCGATGATACTAATATTGGATTTATTTTATTTTATTTTATTTTGAAAGGAATATTGGATGATTTAGGGAAACAGATAAACCTTGGAAGCAAGGTAACTTCTTTACTCGGTACTATACTACATCTTTAAGCAAATAATAGAAATTTTTGCAAGGATATTAGTTTAGCTGGCCCATTTAAAGTAAAGTATGTGGCAGAAATAATTTACCCAAAATCAAATGTAAAAGACAAGCAATAACATACCAAAGATAGCAGTAATTTCCCGGAATTTCCATAAAAGTTCACCCAAGAATCTGCAGTAGACCAAAAATTTAGAATAAGCTAACAGAGAAGTATGAAATATGTATCAATGCGAATTTACTAGAGGAAATTAAGATGACAAACTTTGATCAATAGACTCTACAGCCATCTGCGAGTAATTCGCGACGCTGCCCGTGAAATCGAATAAAATAAAGTAGATGCTGAATCCATCCGTGCTCTTCCGCTTGAAGTTCATGAAAGCCTACACTTCACAATTCACAATTTCTGTCACAGAAGGACAAATGGGGTACAGAGGAAAACAAAGAGGTAGGCAGAACCTGAGGACTATATTTTATGGCTGTCATAATAACTTGGATTGAGCTGCAAAATATTGATGAATTATTAATAAATCAACTAAATTTACCAACAATTTGCACATCTAAGGTATACGAGTTCGAATTTGAAACTACGAAAGTGAATCAAGTTCTGCTCTTTTAAAGCCAACAGAATTGGACAAAATAAAGAGATATATACTAAAAACTTTACTTGAATATGTTGATCAACCAAAGCCAAGAATGGGTTGGCAAGGCGATGAAGAAACAAACTGCAGCCGTTAACCACACCGCGGAGACAATTCCAATACTGACCTTAGACACTGTCTGACCTCCCCGCTGCAATAAATCCATCAACACAAGGCCAAATTATTTATAAACAAAAAACATGGTTTTACAATATGTAACAAAAATCACCAACTAATTACCTCATAAATTGCAATTTGAAGCAACATAATCAATACTAAGATAACCGAGTGAATCGAGAAAGCGACATCATTTGCTGCTACGGGTATCATCTGCAACAAATAGCGGCACATACAGCAACTGAGATTCGAATCGAACACAAACCTAAAATTGCGCTAAAAACCAAGTTAAGAAGTAGAGAAAGGTAGAAACCTCTTTGAAACCGTACTTGTCAAAGTACTGTTGTTGGACATCGGAGCTGAAGTAAAGCGTGGCGTTGTAAATGAGGTACGAGGTGTGCTTTGTCAAGTTCAGTACCACGAAATCAAAGTTCAACCCGACAACACTAACAAGACGGAAAAAAAAATTAAAAAAATAAAAAATAAAAAAAAACCATTAACATAACTGAAAAAACAGAGATGAACAACAAATCATTGGGAAATGAATTTTGTGTTGTGTTACCTTTTTCTGCGGAAATTCAAGATGACTTGCGGGTAGATACCGATAATCCAACTAATGAAAGCAGTCCAACCCAGAACTTGGTATGCGATTTCGAGCGGAATCGAATTCCATGATGCCATTCCTTCTCCTCCGGAGAGGGAAACGCAATGAAAAAAAAAAAAAAAAAAGATTTCGTTAGCAAATTGTTGTTTTCAATCATATTGCCAAGCAGTCAGACTTTTCTTTTTTTTGGGAAATAATTTTCTAAAGTAAAGTTGAAAATTACAAGCTGGTTCGTTCGTTGATCGGAGGAATCCAAGTTGCATCCCTGCCGTAGACTCTTTGGTTGGCTTGGCCCACAAATCGACTGAGTAAACAATAACCATTTTTGGCTTTGTCCATGTTAACTATTTTTATTTCAACTAGTATTAGAGACACCGACTCTAATTCTGTATCTAATTCTAATTTTTGAATATCAGTAGATATTTGGTATGTCATTTTGTTTATGTTTCTCAGAAAAATCGGGCAATGTTCTTCGGATCCATTTATTTATTTAAAGACATCATAATTGGTTGCTTTTAATGGGACATTAATATTTATTGGGAGGTTTTTACTTGATATATTTTCTTTTTCTAACTATATTGTGATGCTGTAGTAAAAAAAACTAAGCCTCCGTTTGATAAATTAATTAGAGATGAATTTTTTAAGTTGAAGTTGGATGACTTTTCAAAACTTAGTTATAAATTTTATTAACTTTTCAAAAAAAAAAGGGACAAAAATTGAGATGAAAATGTACCGTTTAGTTTAATTTAAATTTGAATATCAAACAGAGACTAAAAATTTTGGCATGATCAAAGTGGAATCATAAAATCTACTGAAATAATTAGCTCCAATAATTACGTACACTGAAATTAAATGATTACAATTAATTCAAAAAAGGCGGTGATTCCTTGACACAGAATATTACAAATAGAGAATAAATAAAAATCACATTTCTCCTACTAAGCACCAATCATCATCTCCTTCCACTTGGTCCACCACAAAACCCACGTCACAAAAACTCATATTTTCTGATTCCTCATCACCATTTTGATTTTGATCATCACCATTGTTATTGATCTGAACGGTTGTTTGGACAGATTGAGAATCCACAATAAAATTGTAATCACTAGCACCATATGGATCCTCATGATCATAGACATGATCATCATCACCATCACAATCACTAACTTCATCATAATAATCATTGAGATGATAACTAGACAGTTGATCCACAATCCTTGTGGCAGAAACCCCAGAGAAGTTCATCCCGAGCAACTTGTGATTGGAAACGACGTCGTTTGATCTCAGCTTCTGGTTTCCCTTGGTCTTGTCCTTGGCCTTGCTTGTTGGGTGCATGTGACAGCCGTTGCACCGGGGCCGGCCACACTTGCCCGTGAATTTGGAGTGGTTGGTGGGCTTGGACGAGACCCGGGTGAACAACCCGGCCGTAGTGGGTGAATCAAACCGATTTACCAATTTGGTATTGGGTCTTGGGTTCAACAGATTTGGTAGGATAAGGTAGGTTCGGACCATCCCATGTTGGCGACCCTCCCTCTTCATGTTGGCCAAACTCAATTGTGAGCTAAAAGGAAATAATTGGGAGAGTGGTTTTGAAGAGGATGTGAGTTGTGCTTGTCTTTATAAAGGGGGTAAGCTTGGGAAGCAAGGTATTTGAATAGTTATTTACTTGTGGACCAAGCCAATATACATTGACAGGTCAACTATATAAATAAAAATATACTCATCAAAAAACTATATATATATATATGTGTATACTATTTTTCCCACTAAAAAGGGTACTTTAGACATATAATTCTTCTAGTTGATTGAGCGCCCAATGGGACCAACAGCTTATGACTTTGTAAATATACTATTAAATGTTTGCCGAGTACTCTTAAATATTTTATTTTTATTTTAAATTGTGCATTTCTATTTTATAGGCCTATAACTTCTTTGATTTTTGACTCACAAGGAGACAACTTAACAATGAACTCATTTCTCTGTAAATTATCCAATGTAATTCCCGGTGAAGATAATTCTTATTTTCAACTAGTCATAATTTTCTTAATTTGATATGATTATTGTATAATCGGACAATTGAAAACTACAACCTACCCATAGGCTATTTTTTTTATATCGTATCACAAAATTTTTCCAAGTAACCATAATAACAACTATATAAGCAATGGCAAAGGGAGGGGGCTGGGGGGGCGGGGGGGGAGTCATGGCCCCCCTAACTTTTTGTGATATTTTTATGTAGTGGGGGTTTTTTTAAGTTAAAAAAATTGGTATGTGCGTAAACTAGTCTTGACCTCCCATAAGTTAAGAATTCTCTGTATTTTATTAGACGAACAATTTAGATTTTAAAAAATAAAATAGTTTTATTAAAGGGTTAATTATATAAATGTTTAAATTAAAGACTGTGATTTAAAATATGTCCATCTTTTTTTTTATTTATAAAAATATTTAATTTGATACTTGTAAAGAACACATTACCCTTTTATTAAGAATGGAATATAAACAAATAAAGAATTATAAAAAGAGGAAAGAAAAAAATCTCTAAAAAATTCAAACGAAGCTAATCTTTTATAAAAGGAAAAAAAAAACTATTTTTCTTGATTTATTATAAAGAAAAAAAAAAGGACCATAATAGATATTAGTTGTATTGTAAATGAAAAACAATTATTATAATAAATAATTGATCAGTAAGACAAAATTTACAATGAACATATAAAGAAAATTAAATAGATGTTGTACAAAAATATTACACATTTTAAAATCTAAAAATACATCATAATGATATAGTAATTATCATAAAGGAAAAAAATATCATATTGATATAGTAATCATAAGAGAGAGGAAAAAAAAAACGTACCACATTTAAAAACATATCATAATGATATGACAGTTATCATAAATAAATAAACAATTTTATATGACATTTAAACTTTAGAAACTAACTATTAAAATAATTTCAATATTAGTAAATAAAATAAATTATCATAATAACGTTACAATTATCATAAAAAAACCTAAATTATACTAAAAAATTGGGTTTTTAAGAAACCTAAATCATACTTAAGAAAGTATAGGTTTATAAAAATCTAAATATTACTAACAAGCAATCACTATAATAAAGAACTAGTCGTTAACATAAAGATACAACAATGATGAACAAATAAGGGAAAAAAAGAATCATGATGAGAGAAAATGATGTTAAATATAATAAAAGGGCAAAAAAGGTATTATGAATGGTTGTTTGTATAAAAGTGAACATTTATGTAATATTATCAAAAAAGATACATATTTTAAAATAGGATCCTAAAAGTAGGTTTTTTGTGTAATTATTTCTTTATTAAATCCATATACATTAGTGGGCCTAGTGACTTCACCTAAAATCTAAATCTGAACTACAATTTTAATATCTCAGTATTTTAAAAGACTGGATCATTATAATAAGTAATATTTTGTCTACACATAAACTAAAAGCTTCTAAAGGAAGCCAACTCTTCACTTTCACATCCCACCATTCCTAAACAAATTTGGAAATTTGCTCTGTTATTCAATGTGTGATTTTTTTTTTTTTTCAGTTTACTATACTAGATTTCTTCTCAACTTGAGATAACTTTGTCTTGGTCTGTCAACTGATTCTTCTTCAACTTCTTGTTTCCGCTTTAGGTTTTTATTTCTTTTTCTCGTTTCTTGTCCTAATTCTTTTTTTTTTTTTTACTATTATTTGATTGTGATTTTTCTATTTGTCTTAATGTGGAATTGACGGGCCATGATACTACTACTTTTTTTTTATTTTATTTTTGTTTGTTCTTATGTATTGGTGATGAAATGCTAATTCTGAATAGAAAATTAGAAATATCTCACTAGAAATTAGTGATTTTTAGTTTTTATTGTGGATTTTAGCTGAGAAAATTAGAAATAACAATATTTAATATTCTGGATTTAAATACAATTTTATTTTTTATTTTTCAATTTAGTTTGTGATAAACTTAGACATGCCTTTTTTTTGTGAAGAATTTTGGGCTCATGAGCTGTAATGATGTTGGTGCCGTATATGGAAGATAATTTTTGAATGACTGCTTGATTGTCTGCATTGAGAAAGAAATTGCTATAAAATTTAGTAGTGAATCAATTATTGATAAGTTTGTTTCAATAAAAGATCGTCGAACACAACTTATATTTAAGAAAAGAAAATGATATTTTGAGATATATGAATTTAACATAACTACTCTTTTGTTGAGCGAATAATGTTATTTACAAGTGTATATATATATATATATATATATATATATATATTTTTTTTTTTTCATTTTTACAAATGATATATTAGACTTGACTCTTCAAGATGTGAAATTTGAATAGCTATGGTATTATGAAGATATTAAGATAACACTTCAATTTCAGGTTCTTTTTTGTATTTTTTTATTTTTAATTGCGTATAATTGACAGTGACACGTTGTCCTATTTAGATATAATACTGATATTTTAATGTGTCAATATATCATACATTTAATAAACAAAAACTGTTACATATATAGATATATATGTTAGTATAATCTAGATTAAAAAAAATTTTGACCCCCTACTAATAAATCCTGACTCCGTCACTGTATATAAGCAAAATCATTGACAGCAATTTGTTTACTGGCTTTAGATAACCACACAAAAGAAGTGACGATTACTTTGACTCGCTATAAAAGTTGTAATAGTTACTAAAAAAAGTCAACCCATATCCAATGTTGAGACCTTATACAATTAAGTGCTCTAAAAAAAATTCCTGTATGGAAAGTAAAAGGAGAGAACATATCCTATGGAGTTGAACTAGTTTTTCACATTAAAAAAATATGCAGCCGGGCATCATGTGCTGTGACACAAGTCAGGCTTCACACATTTTCTGATTCCGTGTGTTCCGGTTCCGGTTCCGAGGGCTTAATAAGTGGCTCTTTTTCCTTGCTGGTTTTGGAAGTTAGCAGTTGTCCCCGGACAGGATATAGCAGGAAATGTTGACAAATGAAGAGGAGGTCAAAGAATATAGATATCTGCAAAAGTGCGTAGTTCGTTAAAGAAAATTTTGTATCAGACAGAAGCTCAAAGCTAATAGTTTCACAGACATAAAACGATTGACAAAATGCTATGGTGGAAAAGAATAGAATGATCATCGATAAAGTGGACGATATTTGACAACAAACAAACATTCGGGGCAAGGTAACTTCTACTTAATGATCCTTTTGCAAGGATTTCTCTTCAATCTGTAACAAGAGTAATGTACTGAAAATTTAATGCAAGAGACGTTGTTCTTTAGCTAAATAAAGTAAAAGCTGGGATAAGTGATCCATATAACACATAACGCAGCCTATAAGAAAATGTGACATGAGAGTAAGAATTTGATAACATTCCATACCAAAGATAGCAGAGTCTTCCCTATATTTCCGTAGAAGTTCACCCAAGAATCTGTAAAAAGCCAAAAAATTTATATTAGCACAGAAGTAATACGTATTAGGAGCCAGGTGGCAAGTACTATTTAGCTGAGGAGAGATGACATACTTTGATCTATAGACTGTACAGCCATCTGCGCGTAGTTAGCAACTCCTCCCGTAAAGTCAAGTAAAATATTGCCAATGCTGAATCCATCAGTACTCTTCCGCCTGAAGTTCATGAAAGCCTATAGTTCGAAAAGATGATGAAAAATTATCAAAAGGCAGTACAAAGCAAGCAATTTTAGTACAATCAAAGTGATCGATGAAACATGATGGTACTAGAAGCAATAATCGTTCATTGCATTCCTCTTTTCTAATGAGTGTGGATTCTAAAAGAACACATTTCATGCTAATTTTTGTAGCCAAGGCTTAAGTGGTAAGCAATTTCCTACCTTTTACAGGACTAATCCTAGATTGATATCTCTCTCTTGTCATTTCATAAAATTACATCTCATACAACAAAGAAAAACTCAAATACGAAGTCATCTCTGACCTGAGGAATATATTTTATGACTGTCATAAATACTTGGATTGAGCTGCAACACAATGAATTGTACGATGTCAGACAGAAAACTAATGGGCACAAGTTCGCATATCAAGCAAAAGAACAGTATGTCATTCGATCTTTCTTGAACCAACTTGAACTACTTTCAGATGATGGCCAAATCAGAAACAAAAAAATTCAAAACAGAAGAAAACGATAGATAACTAAACCAAGCATCTTACTTGAATATTGAGATCAACCAAAGCCAAGAATGGGCTGGCAAAGCAATGAAAAAACAAACTCCAGCAATTAACCACACAACAGCGACAATTGCAATACTAATCTTGGAGACTGTCTGACTTCCACGCTGCATAATGACATCATTCAGAATTAGTAAGGAAATCTCCAACGCAATACTAAAATTTTGATGCGATTTTCGGTGTGAAATTCAACACCAAAATTTGGCATTTAAATGCTCGTTGATTGATGAATCACTTTTTTCATTTCATAGTTACTACACTACTATTTTTTTTTTTAAATTTTAAAGCGCCAGACTTTATGAGTTGTATGGATTATAGCATTATGCACTAACACTAAATATAGCAATTAGGCATTGACATATGCATTGAAGACGATTTGAATACATACATAAAGTCACCAATATCAGGTTAACAAAAGCTACAAGACAGAATAAATCTTACTTCATAGATTACAATTTGAAACAAGGTGATTGCTGTTAAGAGCACAGCATGAATTGAGAAAGCAACATCATTTGCTGCTACGGGTATCATCTGCAACAATCATTGCACATTATTTATATATATATATATATATATATAGACATTTATATACATATATAACAGTCCTAAAAGCATTAAAAAAACAAAAAAACAAAAAGGTAAAAACGACCACAAATCGAAAGTCGTATAACAAACCTCGTCGGAGCCGTACTTCTCGCGATATTGTTTCTGGACATAGGAGCTGAAGTAGAGAGTGGCGTTGTAAATCAAGTACGACGAGTGCTTCGTCAAGTTCAGCACCACGAAATCAAAGTTCAACCCCACAACGCTTTACACACAAAAAACCCACAAACAAAATCACTTCGTTTTTGCTCCTTTTTTTTTTTGGCAACAACATTAGACATTAAGGAAAGGAAAGGAAAGGAAAAACAAACAAAACCCAGAAACTAAATTCAGGGGAAAAATCGATTTAAAAAAAAAAAAAACCAGAGAGATGGGGGTAAAAACCTTTTTCTACGGAAATTCAAGATGACTTGTGGGTAGAAGCTGATAGACCAAGAAATGAAAGCAATCCAACCCAGAATTTCGTACGTTATCTCCAACGGAATCGAATTCCATGATGCCATAATTTCCTCTCTTCCCACTCAGTTGGAATGGAGACCCAAAACCAACCAAAAAAATCTCTTTTTTCTAGCTTCGTCTGTGATCTGTTCAATTCAATAATCAATCTTATAATCTGTATATTTTCAAACATAACCTGAACAAATTATTGAAGTCATAATCCATATACATAAAGCCACAACGAAAGGAAAGGAAAATTTTCATCGTCCGATGTAAGATTCTAGGTACATCTGTACCGTACGTTTCTGGTTGGCCCCAGTAGTTACGTTTTGGCGTCCGCCACGTTGCATGACCGCTTTTATTTTCCTTCCTTCTTTTTTATCCCTTTTTGTCGTTGAAAAAAATAAAAAATAACAATAATTATTATGTAACAGGGGCTACGATCCTTATCAGAATGTTCCGAATTTCAATAAGAATTTTCTAAATGAATAAAGCCGGTTATACGAGCCACATTCATTTGGTTACTGCACTCACGAAGCATTTATAATCTT
Source organism: Ficus hirta (assembly GCA_038430175.1). Lineage (NCBI taxonomy): Eukaryota > Viridiplantae > Streptophyta > Magnoliopsida > Rosales > Moraceae > Ficus > Ficus hirta. The sequence goes on along the minus strand of CM076591.1, from coordinate 26,296,222 downwards.
GCCTTTTGTCCAAGTCATGAAAATATTTGCATGAAGGTCCTTTTGTCCATCATTTCAAAAAAAAAAAAAAAAAAAAAAAAAGTCCGTTGTCCATATCCGTAGATAAAATTCGTTGTTAGTTACCGTACTATTAATTTTAGAAAAATTGTTACAAATAACATTTCTAACAAAATAATTAAGATAAATAATACAATTTTAAGATATTTAAAATAAACAGTAATTTTATTAATTTATTAGGTAAGCTAAATTTATTACGTAGACATAAAATTTACTGGTAATTTTCCAATGAATGACTTATCTTTATTAAAAAAAGAAAATTCTTGTATACATTGTTTTTACTATTTTGGAGACCCCATAGGAAGTAAACTGGATGGAAAACTAAGGACAATGGACGGCAACATTTGAATTGAAAAACTTTTTTTTTTTTTTAATTTGAATTGAAAAACTTAGTTGTTGTATGGTTTGTGGGTTTGAGTTATGATCCAAACTTTTTCTATAGTTTTTTTTATATAAGAAATTGAATTTGAATCAAAATTTTATGTTCAAACTGTTTCTGCGACTTAAGTGATCATGGGAGAAACATAAATTACAACAAATTGATCATTTAAAAAAAATTAAAAAAATTTACATATTTTAAAACACTGTAGATAAATAACATATTTACAACAATATTTATAAGGTAATTTTATTATATATATATATATATATATATATTTGAAAATGAGAATTACGTTTCAATGTGAAAGGCAATAAATCATCAATTCACACAGGAAACCTAATATAACAGAAAACTAGGTATGCTATTTATGATCGAAAAATTATAGTAAATAGCAATTTACAAAAATAATTAAAGTAAGCATGCGTTTAGTGCTAAGATTTGGATTGTAGAATTTAAGTTTGGATTGATTGTATATTTATCGAGGCGTTTGAATTGCTTGAATTAAAAAGTGTAAAAACTTGAATTGTGTTCCGAAAAAAATATCAATATGGAGCTTGTTTCATTCGTCTCAAACTTTTATGCAATTTTAAAAAAAATAAATCTCATTTGGACTTGTCTATACAAAATTATGGACTTTTAAAGTTTAAGTTACAAAACTTCATGAATAGTGAAGTTGAGAGAAAAAGACAAAAATTAGATTGTAGTTGTATGATTTGGATTGTTGGTCTAAACAAGCCATAATATAGTAGATTTCAATAATATTTACAGTAAATAATAGATTTACAAGATAAATGAAAAATTTACTAAATAAATGTCATATTTCAAAGATGTAAATAAATTATTTTATCTAGTGAATCTAATGTAAATAAATCGTTTACATAATAAATCTGTTAATTCTGTTAATTGTTCCAAATATTTTACTATTTACTTCAATTTTTTTGAGTAATTTACTTGAATTATTTTGGAAATTGTAATTTACTTCTCTCTTTTTAATTAAACTAAAGTTAAACCAAGGCCCCGTCTGCGGTGGGGTTTGGAAAAGTGTTTTCCAAACATTTTTTTTTTGGGTTCTTTTCTTCTAATTTTACTATTTATTTTTCCAAATATTTAAAAAAAAAAAAAACTCAAATTCTAAAAGTCCATAACTTAATCATTTTAAGTCAAAATGAGATGATTTTTTTTTGTCAAAGTACATAGAATTTCGAGATAAACGAAACAATATCCATTTTGCTAATTTTTTAACACGTTTCAAGTTTTTATACTTTTTCAATCCAAACAATTCATTTTCACTAAATGTATATTTCCAAAACTCGAACTATTTCCAACCTCCAAAACATTGTCTCCAAACGTAACCCCAAACGTGCCTAAAATTTGTATCAAATTAGTCAAGATTGAAAAATGAATGTTATGTTGGTTAATAGATGAAAAAAACGTGATTATTTAGGGGATTTTCTCTTAAAAATATTTTCATCATACTTTTTTTTTTTTGGGCCTGGTCCTCCAATGAAATTGGAGATCGCTGAAACAGGCCACCCCAAACTGATTCACAATCAAAAACTTGTAGAGTCCGCTTCAGCGTTCCTTCACCCAAAAGCCCTATCAAAACCTTAACAGAGAAACTCCAAGGAAACCGGAGAAATCCGACCACTCCACTCCGATCAATGGCGAATTCTCTCACAAACAGAACCCTAACATCTTTCAGAAACCCTAACCTCCTCAAATCCCTCTCCTCATGGTCTCGGCGATTCAATTCCGTCTCCGCCGCCGCTGAGCAACCGCAATCCGACGGCCCCTCGTCGTCGTCGTTCACCTTCTCGTCCGACGGAGAGGATCGAAAAACCGACCATGGAAATAAAGACGGGAGCATATACATTAAAGCTCCGAAATCGAATCAGAGGAGAGAAGAGAAATCAGTGACGATGCCGACGTCGTTCATGACGGGCTCGATCGTCGGAAGGCGGTTTTACCAGAAGGTGACGACGAGGGAAGCCGACGACGGAAATGGATGGACTGTAATGCTTGACTATCGGACGTTGAAAACACCGTCCAAGAGGCCGCTCAAGGTTCGGTCTTTGACCCTAGCTAAGGCCATTGCTGCTGAATGGGAATATCAGGTAAGCTTTATTTTTTATTCTTATGGTCTTTCGAACTTCTAGAAATTTAGCTTCAATTTGTCTCCTTTCAGATCAAAATTCTGGTTTCTCTGTTCATTTCGCTTCAAAATTGAACTGCGTCTTCCTTCCAAATTATTACTACTATTTTTTTTTCCCCATTTCTATGTATTGATTTTTCCGTTCATTTCGCTTTAGTTTAGTGCTTTCTGAGTTAATTAAGTTTGTTTTGGGATTAAAGTTAATACTAAATTGGATGTATGATTTGATCCAAATTGGATATTTTTTATTGGCTTAACGTTTGTCTTATTATCATTATTATTATTATTTTTTATATAGGTTATTTTTCTTTTCTCATCTCAAAGATAGCCCAAATATATATATATATATATATATATATATATTTTAATATGGATTTGTGTTAGTGAAACGTCTTCTGTGAAATTCGTCTGCTTGGAGATGGTTTAACGAAATTTGGAATGTTTTAGCAAACAGATGGGATCAGACCTTTTACGATGCCTCTGATGAGGCTTGCATGCACTGCACTTGAAAGAGTTCCTCTCACGAGGCCAAAGATCATAGAGAATTTGATGAGGAAATTTAGCCAAGATTTAGTATTCTGTCGTGCGCCGGAGGACAATGTTCTGACAAGTGACGTACATGGTATGTTGTTTGAAAGTTGAATGTGTCCGTCCCCCTTTGTTGCTTAAGTGCATTTTCTCAGCTTGGAATTTTTGGAAAGTGGTTGAATTGTATTCGAATACTCATTTTTGGGTGAATCTAACAATCATTTCGGTAGGTTTAGAAGTTAACAATTTTGTTTGTGAAACCTTAGATATGTTTTGCAACGTATTGGATACAAATTAGCAAGTATTTACTCTCGGTAAATGTTGTAATCGCAAGGGTGGATGTGGATATCTCCTAGAAATTTATTCTTATGATGGATTTTTGTTTTGGTTTTGAACTTCCACGAAAGCATTTTACTATTGTTAACTCTCGGTGCCCCTAAAAACTTTTGCAGCGAAGCAAGTAGAGAAAATTGATCCTGTACTTGATTGGTTGGAGTCAGAATTTGGCTTTAAGCCCGTTGTGTACTCGAGTTTTTTCAGTGGAAAGCAGGAGGATGGTCTCGTGAAGGCCATAGAAGATCTGCTAAAGAAAACAGATGACTGTGAATTGGCAGCAATTGATGCTATTGCTGCAGCAGCTCACTCTCTAGTAATTGCTGTTGGAATGTTTCGTGGGAAATTGCACATTGAGGAAGCAATTGAATTGATTAGACTTGAAGAAGATTTACAGGTTCGGTCACTTGTATTTGTAGCCTTTCCTTTATTACATGCTCGTACTTGCATATTCAACTACTCACTTTTGACTCCAAAATCTTAGGAAAATCCCATACAGTGGGATCAACAATGGACTATAGCGATATTAATAAACCGGGACTTATTTATTTGTTTACCTTTTTTCAGGTGGATAAATGGGGTCTTGTTGAAGGTGGTCATGATGTGGATATTGCTGATCTTAGGGTACAGATATCATCAGCTGCTGTATTCCTTGGTCTTTCAAGGTGGATATGAAATCTGTCTATTTGAGTTTTTTCCTTCAGTTCACTTTATACCATCTTTAATTCCTCGTCCTAAGAGCTAGCTTTGACAAAATTTCTAAATTTATGCTTGTTGTATGTTTGTAAAACTTTGGTATTAACCGCGCTGTGCAAAATTTTGTGGGAATAATCAATCTTCAGATGAGAGAACTGAGATCTATCATTTTATTGTGATAAACAAGAGGGGGTCCTTAAGCAAGTATTCAACAGTTATATTTGCGGTTCCATATAAGCTATTTCATGCTGCCTTTTTATGCTTGTTTTTCTTTTTCATCCTATGATTTTTCAATTGAACTGCATGCTTTTATGTGGATTTCATGATTTATCATGGCTTTTTTTTGCTCAAACAATTGAAAAAATGCATTGTAAATTGGACAAGGAATCTGAATTATGTCAGGACGCGATAAGCACAAATGCAAGAGTTGAACACATAAATCGGTAACTTCTTCTGGAACTGAAGCGCTAGTCGCTTTTGTTTCTTGTAAAACATTGGTCTTCTACCTACAAGAAGAAAAGATTGAATGCATCGTGAGATAAGTTTTGCCGAAAATGTATGGAAATCCAGAGAAGTGCATTTTCTTGACGCGTAAGAGGGAAGGTATTGTTTTTAGTTGCATTTTATTAGAAGGCCATACCTTCAAGTCAAGGCTCGTCTAGACAGCATTCCACACAAAGTGGTGGCTCTTTCTTAATGTCGCAACTGCAACAAGCCGTGTCGCAGTCATTGTTGCACCCTACAGAAGATGGCTCAGCATTATCAAATTCAGAACTTTAACCTAATAATGTGAATGTCATTGTGTCATTTTGAGAGAATTCAATTTATCGACCTGTTATGGTAACATAAGCAAATGGTTCGAGGTCTTGAGGGATAAAGGAAATGCGACTGCTTGCTTGAACGACATTGGTCCGACCAACAATGATGATGAAAACCAGAAAACTAGCTGATGCTAACAACTTCATCTCGCCGCAAGGTTTTAGCTTTGCTTTTGAACGGTGAGATTTTCTCAATAGCAACTGTTTTATATTTGTAGCCTCTGTAGTAGTTGAAGTTTAGGAGATCAAAGAACCTAACCTTTTTTGGTATTTATAACGCAAATAATGGATTTTTGTATGCATCAGTTTAAACTACGTGAATACAAGAAAATATATGAAACAATCATCTGGAATCGATGATGGTTTATAAAATATGTGAATACAAGAAAATAAATGAAACAATCATCTGGAATCGATGATGGTTTATAAATTGGCGAGAAGATGGGCTTTGAAAAATTAAAATTTATAATTTTTTTTGTACCTCCAAAATGGCACAAGTAACCATTTATGTGCTACATATCTCATGGCCATGGAGTTCTTCCAAGTTCAACATGAATATTTCAAAATTTTTGGCGAAGCAAAAACCATATAGAGAACTAACACAGGATGATCACAGCCCCAAAAAAAAAAAAATCTGAGACCTCAAATCTACAAGCACTTATTAGAAACAAAGAAAGCATGCTTCATTACAGTTTCACAAACGGATGGAAAGTACAATCGCTACTTGTATTATTAGCTCAAACACTGTCGACACTCTCGACAAGTTCCCAGAAAAATATCCCGGCCAAACCGATAAATGAGCAAATTATCACACTTCACAAGTACCCGACTTAGTGAGGCTTAGATGGCTGAAGCTTCTTAATGTTCTGAATCTGCCTTCCGGGGTTCAAACCCTTAGGGCAGGCACTTGCACAGTTCAATATGGTATGGCAGCGGTAGAGCTTGAACTCATCATTGATTGATTCCAATCGCTCCTCTGTATATTCATCACGGCTGTCCATGATCCATCTGCATTCACAACCAAAGAAGAGATTCCAATTCAGTTATATCCATATTTTGCAAGGATTTTGTAAAAAGTAAAAATAAAATAAAATAAAATAAATTCCTTTTGCTAATTAGGGTAGAACAAAGATGATTTGGAAGTTTGCAGGTAATGTAACAGCATTAAGAAATTTGCTGGGATCTATGCACTACCAATTTTTTGAACCTCAAACCTTAATTGTTTTACTTTACCAAATCCATCAAGACCCAACTGCGTGGATCAGCGTGGATAAAATAGTAATCGCACAGACGACGGATCGTCCAAGTCATTTCCAAGAATGTTGACAAAAAAATAGTACATAGAACTTTCACAATTTTCGCTTTATCTTTTTAACACAAACATTTGTTAGGCACACACTTGGGTACAGCTTGACAGTTATCAAACCGCCAAACGAGACTAATAAGAGCAACATAAGAAGCAGCCATTAACGCTATTGCTTGAAATTTTCTCAAGAATTATATAAAACTAGAGTCCTGTCCTGCCACCAATATGAAAGAATGCATTCTCGAAAAGTGGAATAGACCACAGACTAATGTAAGTTGAAAATTGAACAATCAATTAACTTTCTGTCAATTCTGGGTTCTACGAAGAAATTGTTGAATGATCTAAGACTGAAACATAAAGATATAAGATATAAACAGAAGTCACAGAACCAATGTTGTAACAACTTAATGTGTATTCCATCAATGGAGAGGAAATAACTTCAAATACAAGATACGAGACAATAACAGAACCAAGTCACAAATCACCAAAATTAACCAGAACGGATCAAAGTAACCCAGAAAACTAAAAGCAAAGAAAGTCTACAGGTTATCTATTACATTCGGTAGATTAAGGGAAACGAACCCATCACTATAGACCAATTTTCAGCATAAATCTTCCATTTCCATCTCTTCAATGTTAAAATTTGGATATGAAAGCAAAAGCGAAACATTCAAGATCATATTTTTAAGAGCATCAAATAGATAAGAAAAGGGAATTACCGATTGGCGTGGAGTAAAGCGGCGGGTCCCAAATAGGACTCAGGGTTCCACCAGTAGCTGGGGCAGGATGTGCTGCAGCAGGCGCAGAGGATGCACTCGTACATCCCGTCAAGCTTGGCCCTATCCTTCTTGCTCTGCAGAACCTCCTTCCCCGGCACCGAAGGCGGGTTCTTCCTCTTCAGCCACGGCTCTATGCTCTTGTACTGGTTATAGAAATTGGTCATGTCCACCACCAAATCCTTGATCACGTACATGTGCGGCAACGGCGTGATCATCGTCGACGCTCCGGACGGGATCTTCGTCAGGCAAGCGAGGCCGTTACAGCCGTCGATGTTCATCGCGCAGGACCCACAGATCCCCTCCCGGCAAGACCGCCGGAAAGTGAGCGTCGGATCGATCTCGTTCTTGATCTTGATCAGAGCGTCGAGGACCATGGGCCCACACTCCTTGAGGTCGATCTTGTAGTCCTGGAGCTCCGGCTTCCCCGATTTGTCGGGGTTCCATCGGTAGATGGAGAAGGTCTTCAGGTTCGTGCTACCTTGGCCCTTGGGCTCCACTTGCCGAGCCTCCGCTTCCGAAGCTAAGAATCGCAAAGGCACGAACTTCGAAGCCTGCGTCGCCGGAACCCTAGAAATGGCTCTTCTCAGAACGCCGGTCGCCATCGCCGAAACCTTCCTTCAGAGTGAGACGATAGAAAGTGATAGAGAGAGAGAGACGGGGATGATTTGGACCAAAGTGCGCATTGGACTAAAATGACGAAAATGGATTATATATATGGAGCTGTTTTACGGTGAAGTTAAAGGGTAATTTAGTAATAATGAATATTCGTATTTCACTATATTTTGGAATGTCCATTGTCCAGTGCCGTGGATTAGTTGAACTCCGTGGGGTTTTGTGCTGACGTGGTGGATTTAAAGCCGTTGGTCTAAAGATGATACGCTGTTTGCTTGTAGGTCAGTCATTCGATCCTAAGATTAGTTGGTCGTGATTTAGCAAAAGAAGAGAGAAGATTAGTTGGTCGTGTTTTTCTCTCTCTATATAATTTGAAAAATAGAGAATTCGAACTCTAAATTGTATGAATTGTGAAAGTATTATTAAATTATTTATATAATTATATTTGTGTTTTAGTTTAAATTTTTATAACAAGTGATATTAGAGATATCAACTCTAATAGAAACTTTTATTAGTCCAGTTATATGCCTCACGATTTTACGTGAATAAGCTCTTAAATAAGTTGGGACCTATATTTACTTAAAATTTACAAGTTGATGAGTAATGAGTGGTCGTGAAGTTAACCTACTTGGGCTAAATAGCAATAGTCCGACTCTAATATCAATTTTTTAATTATCAACTCACATATCATATTTTAATTAATAAATATAATTAATTAATATAATAATATCTTTAACATTTATTACGGCTAGTAATTTTCTTTTGTAATTATGTTAAATTTTTTGTAGGAGATGGTGGGGCACATATGGGCGTGTTCTCCCATAACGACCATAATATCTATTATCAGTTATGTCGTTTAATTATCATGTCGTCTTTTATTACTCTATATCGTTTTATGAATCATTGTCGTTTTACGGCTTCTGGTAGTGCTGTAGTTTAACAAATATAAATGTCGTTTTTAGTAATACGCTGTTTAGGCTCATGATGTATTCCCCCTCGTATTATATTTTATGTCGTTTTATAATAAAATTGTCGTTTATATAATTTCCGTCATTTTACTTGTTCTTGTCGTTTTCTTAAGTTTCTTAAGTTTCTATAGGTTTTTTTTTTTTTTTTTTTTTCCCCTCTCTTTATGTTAGTACGCTACCATTGTTTTCAAGGCTTTTCCTTTTTACTAGTTTTAATCAGTTTTAAGCGGTGTTTCCTTTGCTCAAAGTTTCTGCCTCTTCAGTAAAGCCTAAATTTCATGTGGAGTTTAAAAGAAATGTCGATTTCTTATCTAATTATTTTCCATTGTTTTGCAATTTTTTACGCCCTTATTTGATGTCGTTTTGTATGTGTTGTTTGCTAAAGTATTTGTAGTTATTCGGTTGTCATTTATGTTTCTTTTCTTGCACGTTTTTATATGTAGCTATTGTAGTCCTTTTTTTTTTTCCTCCCGTTTTTACAAGTTCACTTTTTTTTTTTTTTTAAGTTTGTCCGTGTAAATTTTAATGTCGTGTTTCTACCATATATCTTCATTGTTTGTTTTGTGTCGTCTTGTTGTTCGTAACACTTCATCACTTCTAAGTCTGCCGTTATTTCGCTAATCTTTGTTGTTTTAGTTATGTTGTCGTATTCATGACTTGTCTTTTTAAAACGTTGTTGTTTCTCTTATTTAGTTGTTGGAGTGTATTATAATAAATGGGGTAAATTGCTAGGTTGATTCATAAACTTTTAACTTGGTGTAACTTTGATTTCTGAACTTTTTTTCGTAGCTAGAATACTCTTAAACTATTAAAATATTCCTACAATAGTCATTTGCATTAATTTCTACATAAAATCTGTTAGTTAACATCACTTTTTGATTAAATTACTAATAGATTCCATTTAAAAATTAACAAAAATAACTATTATAGCAACATTTTAATAGTTTGGGGATATTTCAAATTCTTTTTTTTTGTAACTGGAATATTCATAAACTATTAAAAACGTTGCTATAATAATCTTTTTCGTTAATTTTTACATATAAACTGTAGTTAACATCATTTTTTGACCAAATTACTATAAATTCCGTCTAAAAATTGACGAAAAAGACTATTATAACAATATTTTAAAAGTTCGTGGGTATTTCAGCACAAAAAAAAGTTCAGAGACTAAAGTTTCACAAGATTAAAAGTTCAGTGACTAAATGAGTAATTTACCCTACTAAATTAACAATAACGATTTTATTTTTATTTATTTATTTTTTTTTTGTTCTTAAGCAATAAAATCAAGCCGTTGAAATAGATAGAGAGAGAGAGAGAGATATGACTTATTTGGCTTCACGTCTGTATTCTATTTTAAAGGAAATAGGAGAGTGCGTGTGAGACCTACAAATAGGAAACAAGTTTTATTAAGGACGAAAAGGAACTCAAAAATGTTGTAACATTTTGGAGGAGAATATTGGAATGTGGATTAATTTGGATCGTTTGATTAGAAAAAATCAATGGTTGGTTTCATTAGTCGGTGGAAGAATTATTAATTACGAAAGCCAATTGATCGCCGAAAATAAATGGTTGAATTAAAAACTTAACAATAAGTTATCAATTATCATTTATTGCTCTCTAAAAAGCAAATCATTAATCCCTCAAAATTATTATTATTTTTTTGAATTTGGACATGAGATTTAAATTTTACGTCTTATAATAAAATGAAATATAAAATTATCATTAAATGTTTGCAACAAACTTCAAGAATATCATTTGAATGTGGATTGATGAATATGAAGTAATAAATAGAAAGAAAACGAAAAAAGTGCCACCTAATAAAAAGCTAGATATAGGATACACACTACCTAATTAACAATAGTCGCCCAATTGTTTATTCCCACCACCAGCGTCCATGGACCTTCCTTAATACTCGGCTTAATTTTCTTCTTTCTCTCTCATTTTTTGCCTTCTCTCTCTCTCTCTCTCTCTCTATCTCTCTCTCTCTCTCCTCAGTTTTTGTTTTTCTGAATCTGCCATTTTTTCTACTAGGAATCCCCTGCGACGTTCTCCAATGGCATCGGTAAGATTCTATGTTACCTGGATATTACAAGTTTATCAATTTTCTCTTTGATTCAATGTATGTACAATTTTTATTGAACATATATATATATATATATATATGTTCTATGTATACATAGATAGTTTCCTTTCGTTTGCTTTTTGAATCTTGTATATATGCCCCTCAAAAAAAGAATATATGAATCCTCCTTGATAGTTTAATACGTTTTTTTCCTATATAAAAAAAAAAAGGATTGCTACAAAATCATCATTTCTTCGTTTTAGTTCAGAAAAGCAATTACTTGTGTAAGTTTTTGTGTGTACAAGTAACTTTTCTCCAACAGGTTTATATATATTAGACTATATGGATGATTTATAAGATTCTTTGGGGGCTTGTAAATAAGATCATGCTGTAAATTTATTGTTATTTATTTATTTATTTGTATTTTTTTTTAAATAATAATCTGTGTGTGTGCAGCAGGAGAAAGGTCGACCGTTGCCGAAATTCGGAGAGTGGGATGTGAACAATCCTGCCTCTGCAGAAGGATTCACAGTCATATTTAGCAAAGCTAGAGATGAGAAGAAATCCAATGGTGGGATTTCAGCTAATGGAATGCCAACGACTCAAAAGAATGACAATAATTCATCTAAACCAGCAGAGACTTATGATTATCCCCCAATGGTAACATTTTAACTTCTTCGTTTTTTTTTTTTTCTTTTTTAATTTTTTTTTCCGCAGTTTCATTATTGAAAAGTTACTTTGTTACTCTTTTGCTTTGGAATGCAGAAAAAATGGTTTTGCTGTTTCTGAAGCCAGAAGTAAGAAAATCCATTGAAGTAATGGAGTTTATGGCGGTTACTTTTTAGATATATGTAATTTTCAAGTCCTTCTCATGTTCCTAAGCTCTTTTTTTTTTTTTGGGTTTTTTTTTTCTTATTTGTAAGTTTGTATTAGTAATTTAGGAAGAAAGATGTGACAAACACATGAAAGTACATTGGAACCTATTATTCTCTAATTGCAATAAACTTTAGAACATGAAAATTTCATTACATTTTTCAACATATATAAATGTCTAAATTAGATCACAAAGTCGCAAATAATAGTACCCTGTAGCTAAAACATGCAAATAAGACATTAGAAACATGAGGAAAAACAACGTCCTAACAACATTAATCAAGCTAGTTTACGAACTAATTGATTAAGCTAAGCCTAGACGACAACAGAAGCAACAAACGAGAAAGCAAAGACCGAAACGACTGCGAGCTTCGAGGCTCCAAACGACGAAACGACAAGAGGGGAAGCAGAGGATTTGGCACCGTGTGATGGAGAATGATCAGCAGGAGTCTTGACCTTGATGATCAGGTGTTGGCCCCTCTCGCAGTGACCAGAAACTCCACTGATGAAGTAGAACGGACGGTAGTGATCGAGCTTGAAAACGGTGTTTCCCGTGTTGGAGAAGAAGTTTGGACGACTTGAATTGCACTTCTTGTAATCTTCCTCTGTCACCTCCATCACCGAGTCTTTACTATACTTAAAACCTTCAACCAAAAAATAAAAAAATAAAAAAAATGAAGCTTTACAAAAATATACTATAAGGAAAAATACTCGGGCATCGGCCTCATATCGCGGGACCCATCTTTTATTAGTGAGTGGAGTTCAACAACACGATGCACATTAGCTTTGTTTTATATTGAAATAGTAATGTGAGGACTTACGGATGGTGTCGCCGAGTTGGAACCGGTTTTGAGTGGCCCAGTCGTTGTAGATTTTGCTGTCGTTTGATGGTGGGACGACCCAGCCTCTGGGACCGCCAACTTGGTACTCAAAGCAAAGGACAGGGAGGCTCTGGAGACAAAAGAAGACAACACAGAAGAGCAAAACTGCTCTGACTGAGTTGATGAAAGCCATTTGGGGAAGTCTGAAAACGATACCACACAAACGACAAAGTATATTGAATATCAAATTTTTGAGTGACAGAAGTTTTGAGGAAGAGTTCTTGGACATTAAATATACGTATATATATATATATATATATATATATATATATAGGATAGTGAAAGTTGTGGGGGAGAGTTAGTTATACTCGTTTTGAAGAGTTGTGGAGGTAGTGGTAGGTTAATGTGACTGTGAGTGACTCTTTTGATTTGGTTTAGTTGGTCAGAGGGCAATTTGTTAATAATGGGACAAATTGGCACGTTCTGTATTTTTTAACTCGTATATACGTTATGCATATATATATATATATATATATAAAAAATATTGGCACGTTGGTTAGTAAGGCTCATGATCAGAGATCATGGGTCACGACTCAATCTCATACGTGATCTTTGCACAACAAACCCACTCTCAAGAACATGTGGGTTTTGGCGCACGTTTTGTTGTTGAGGAAGTAAAATCCATCTGTTGAACACTTCTTATAGTACAACCGCTCAAAGATTTTGGATTAAAAATGATTAAAAAAAAAAAGAAAAGAAAGAAAATAAAAGAATAGTGGCTCCTATAAAGTAGGGTGGTTTAGCTTTCAAACGCCATAAAGACCTTGCAATATGCCAATATCGCCCTATATATATGTGTGTGTCAACTTTGTCAAATGTGAATAGTTTGACGTGTTTTTTCTACTTTCATCCTTATTAAGGTCGTTTTTGAGTTTTAGTATCTTAGTCCGCCTTTTCATCTTAAAAAAAAAAAAAAAGAAAAAAAAATAATGTCGTTTACTGTCGTTTTGAGTTTTCCTTGGTTTATGAGTTGGTGTACTTCCCCTGTTTCTATCGTTATTTGATATAGTTTTTCGTTTTTATTAAGTTCTGTTTTCTAATAGTTGCCCTTTTAAAGTTCAAAAAAAGTTCAAATTGTTGTCGTTTCAGAAGTTATTTGTGGTTTAAAAATTTATGTCGTTTACTATGTTTGTTGCCGTTTTTAACATTTCATGCTCTGTCGTTTTCCGTTCTAGTAATCAATTGTTTCTTGTCGTAGTGTCCTGTTTTATCCTATTACCGTATACTAATCATCATCGTTTCACTAAATGTCGTATCTTAATTAATGTCGTTGCCTGATGTATTCTACCTTTCTGATTCCTTATTTTTCGTCGTTTTTCAATATCTCCTTTGTTTTAAATCTTATCATTCTGATGTCACCTTTCCAATTGCCAGTGTTCATTATTTTAATGTCGTTTTCTCTTTGATGTCGTTTCAAAGTCACTTTCGTTTTTCTCTTTTTCCTCGTTTTATGCTTCGTTGTCGTTTTTACATGTCTCCACTCGACAATATATCACTAGAACCAATGGTTGAATGTAAGAAAAGGAAAGACATAACTTTACAGAATCCATTTGGATCTTTTCTAAAAGGGAATTGAAGAAACTCTTCTTGATGGTTGTGATTACAAATTATATATATATATATATATATATATATATTTACAAGATTAGTAAAATGCGTTATTCTCGGCCTCGGTATCTAGAACAAGAAGTTATCGGTACAATGGAGGCAAAAAAAAAAAAAACCAAAAACAAAAACAAAAACAAAAAGAAAGAAAAAAACAAAAGCATTTAACTAAGCATCTAAGAGCAAAAATTGGAATGAAGAAAATTTACTTTTTTCATCGTCAAACAATTTCTCCGTCTCTTGCAACTACTCGTGACTCTTGATCCGAACCATGATTGCTTGTTTTGCTCTTGAAGGACTTTTGACTAAACATCCGTGCAAATGCGCTCTTCGATCTTTGAATTGTTATACGCTTTCCATTCTTCTTGTCAAGTTCATCTAATATGGATCTAACTAGTTGCTCAAAGCGACGTCGAAAAGTTGGATACCTCGAGATAGATTTGGTGATGCCTTGGAGCCTGTCGTGAAGAGATGAAACGATAAAGAGTCGTTTATCAAATAAAGGAAAGGATTAGTTAAGCTTTTAGAAAAAGTTTTTGCAGCATCACCTCCGAGCTAAAGCTTCGAGTTCAGCTCGTTTACGCTCCGGTTCAGGTGGTGGGCCAATCTCTGCATCTTTCAGCCTTGAAGGGTCACCACTCAACAGAATCAATTTGCAAAAGTAGCTCTCTTCTGCCTCGGACAGGTTTTCTGCTTTAATCTGGTCCTTGATGATCAACAAGGGGTGGAGAAACCAATCAAATACAACATCTTTCGGTCTGTTCGTGCTATTTATCTCAGTATTGTCACCTACATAAACAGAAAAATACAAAAACAAAAGTAAGCTACTCTAAGACAACAAAATCTAGTCACGTATATCATGAAGAAAAGAGTTTGGCTTACCTAACAATATGCCTATAGAATTGGCCTTTGCCGAGCGCAAGAGCGTCTGAAGCAGGCAATACGCTGGTAAGCCGATGCCAATAACTCTGCTTCCTTTACCTGACTTGGCATCTTCAATGTCTTTAAGGCTTATTAGTCCTTCAGAAACCAAGAGTTCTCCCTGATGTTGGCACTCCTTAAATAAATTATCAAGAAGCTGCATGAGTCATGGAAAGGAATTTCGTTTCAGTGCCTAAATCACAAGCTAAACAAAGGATGATTTCAGAAATCCATATTTCACATTTTTTCCGACTATCTTATGCGTGTAGTGTAGATGCAATTTACACAAAGATTAAAGAATATTTATGCAGGATACCTCAAGTGGCTTCAAATCAATCATATGACTAGAGAGTGAAGCTGTCCGGGAGAGGGGATTTTTGAAAGAGCCGGGCCTTGAGAAGGAAGATGCACGAGAGGTGGTCCGAGATAACTTATCCTTTCGGTAGATAGGTCTACCCACATCAAAAGAACTTGTTAGATTATAGTCAGAGTGAGTCAAGTGCATATAAGAAACGTTAAAAATATGCGTGCGAAGTTAGCACCTCGGAAAACAAGATCCTTCAGGCATATCGAGAATATCATTGCTGTATTCGTCATATATGGCCAGGGAGGCAACGATATAGCAGAGCCCAAACCAGAAAGAGGACTCCTGTAATCCAAATCCCATAGAATCTATTAGCATCTAGTTCAAGGTCTAGGTAACGAAAACATCGACATAAATCTTAGCTTGCATTCGGTGTATGGGTTTGGAATAGAATTTTTAGGTTGGTGTTGGTTCACTTTTCAAAAACTTGTTATAATTATTGCTGACTTTTCAGAAAAGGCAAAAACTGATATCAAAACTTTAGGTTCAAACCTGAAAGCCAACAGAATTTTAGTAAATGAGGTGAGCTCTAGCTGTAGATGCACTAAGGCTAAATAAAACAGACGAAAACCAAGAGAATAACCTGATAAGCAACCACCCCGGCGAAAGCACCAAGAAATATGCTGGCCACGATGGAGGCGAGTACTGCCCCAACGACGGCCAATGGCCAAAGTAGGATAGCAAGACCTGCAAATGGCACACATATCGTTTCCAAGAAAGGGCCTTCTCGTCCTATAAGGTCCTGAAACAAGCGATGCCATCCCTTAAAGAGCATAAACAGACTTTTGAATAGGGCAATAACTGAGATCACCGGCATATCAACCAAGAAACCTAGTACGCCTGCTATAACAGCGCCAGGAAGATAAAGTATTCTGCAAAAAAAAAAAAAAAAAAATCAAAGATTCTGTAATTGCAAGACCATAAAAAACAAATTGCACAAACAAAATCTTAAGACTTATGGTCTTTATCTCCACTATAAGATCTCGATATCACTGCAATCATAACATAAAGATGTGATTTTATGCTCAATGTTTTTTTCATACAAGTAGCTAAGAGAATGACATTTTGTAATGCCTGCTAGTCATTGCTAAGGATTCATCGCTAAAAAATTTAGCCTCTATTTCAAGGAATGGTTTTGTTTGGCAAGAACCAGATTCGAGTTGATAGATTTCCGCGAACCTGATCTCATAAGATTTTCCATTTGGAGGCCCTTGTTCCCGCAAATCATTCATAATTGCGAAGTAAGAATGATGACAAACATCCTTGAAATCCCTGACAACAGTGAAGCACCCTTTAACAGTGCTCACGGTTCCATCCTGCCACACATCATGAATCTTCGTTTCACGGAATGCAACAAAAGAAAACTGGTTCGCAACATGAACGTATAAAACAAACACCACAAAAAATCAAACACATACATAAAAGCACCGATATAATTTGTTTGTCCTCCCTTCTTCTTCAACAGCTTTAAAAGTAGCCATTACTGGTGAAAGAAAGCCATAAGCTGCTCCGCCCACAATGCTTCCAAGAATACCAACCACAGGCCACGATATCAAAACCACAGGTAGCACAGATATGCACAGGACAAGCTTTAGAACCGGCCCCAATTTTTTAGCCCTACCAATTAAAGAAAAGAGGAATTATTCAACAACGAAAAATAACAAACAAGTAAGATGAAGAACATGAAATAAGCGAAAGAGAGAGTACCACAAAATGCTGTAATAAGCCCACACACAGTGTGGCAGCCACAGAACCAGTATGATCGCCGTGTTTCCGGTCGACATGATGAGACATATCAATGGACATAATATGATGCCTGAAACCAAAGAAGGGTCTAATTCTAAGGTTTTGTCATATTAAGACAGCACTTAACCTAAACCTTCAATTCTTGTGCATTAACTTTGTTAATAAATCTAAGTACTAAATCCAAAAGATCAAGTATATAATTAGATTTTAACTAAGATGTATAATTAAAAAATATTTGGAAAAAAAAAAATGCTGCAGAGTTCATTCCAACACCAAAATACTGTGAAATTCTTTTTTTCCAGAACAAAACTCAAAACATTAACCAAGCAACCACAAAAGGCAGTACTTTGAGCAAAGAAAGAATATTAAAGGAGAAAAAGAAAGAAGGGGAAAAATCCCAGAACAGCGAAAAGAGAAATTATTAAACAAATACTAACCTTTAATGTTGCCTAGAAGCAAAAGACCAATGAAGTAAGGTAAAAAGCAAATAAAGTTCCAGAGAGAAGCCCAAATTCCCTTTGGAGGTTCCATTTCTCTCCTATTCACCCAGATTTTCCCAACATTACTTCGTAACAATCTTATGTTCCCCAAACTCCAATCCCTCACCAACCAAAAAAGAAAAAAACAAATCCGTTAAGAGGAGGGGAAAAAAAAAAAAAAAAAAAGAAAGAAAGAAAGAAAAAGTAAAAGAAAGAAAATTTTTAGAGACCCATATGAGAAACTTACTCAAAATCCGAAATTCTCTCTTGTTTTGACACGAAAGACCTCAAATCTTGAAGTTCCTACCCATTATCTTTTGTCAAGTCCTTGTTTTTTAACGTTGGAAGTTCTTTGATATTATATGACCAGTTATTGACAAAAGAATCAACAGCCAAGCTCCTTGATATTTCTTTTTTTTTTTTTTTTTTTGATATATATATATATATATTTTCCCTTATCTAGAATTTTTACTCTTGGTGCTTAAATTAAAAGCAAAGCAACTTGGCAGGCACCAAAAAAAATAAAAAAATAAAAAAAAAAAAACCCAAAGCAACTTGAGGTTCTGTTATAGTTTGTGAGGTAGCCAGAAATGAAATAAATTTTTTTTAATTTAAAAATGATGGCACAGATAACGAAGTTTTCATGAGGTGGAGTGTCAATATCACTTTGCATTGATTTTTGGCTGCTTCCACGCAAACTAGAAAGTTAGAAACATCGTGACTGAAAACGTTAACCAAAAAACGAGCGTGGAATTAGCCAAAAAAAAAAAAGAAAAAGAAAAGAAAACTAACCTAGCCGCTTATTTGAACCAATCAACATGTGCCACGTAGTCAAGAGTCCACGGTAAAAGGCAAATCTTTGGTTTCAGTAATTTCAGTTAAACAAGCAGCGTAAATTTCAGTCCAGGTGTGTCGGAGTCAAATCCCCTGGAATTTCACCGAATTTTTTTATTGAGAATTTATATTAAAAAGAAAAGTTAGGGTTATTTATTTTGTGAGTGACTCGAATCAATCCCCTTAAATTAAATAGAGATATTAAGTTTCAAAAAAATATATATATATTCTATATTCGTTATGCTCCAAGTCAAATATAAGTATTTCACATTTCGGATTTAAAAAAAAAAAAGTATTTCTTTAGTATAAAAAACAAGGGTTTAACTTTTTTTTTTTGGGAAAAAAAAAAGAATCTTTAATGGGAATCATATGTCTTGTTACTTTGCAGGTATTTATTTTTTATTTTTTAACTAGTAGTTATTGTCAAAATTGGGGGGTGACTTTCTCTTCCTAACTAGTGCGAGAAATTAATGATTATGCACTTATTTAATGGGAATCATATGTATTATTCACTGGTAAACTATGAAATCATGAAATGGGTTTTTAAAGGACCAGATTATAAACCTTAATTTTCCCCAAAAAAAAAAAAAAGTTTTAAACCTTAATCCTTAAGAACAATCTAATAATTTTGATTAAAAAAAAAGGAATAATATAAGGACCTGACAGCGCGAATTATCATTTTCTTTGAAATCTTATACAGAGGCTTTTGGCCAAACAAAAATAATAATAACACACACAAAGGGGGAAGAGAGAGAGAGAGATTAGCTGGTTATATATTCTCTCATGATCTTCAAGTTGGCCAAAGTGGACCACTCAAAACTAAGAAATTGTTCAAAATTAAGACTTTTAGTGCTATGTTTTTTTGTTTTTTAAATGATCTCCAAAAAAATGTCCCCGAAAAAAAAAAAAAAAAGAAGAAAAGTGATATCACACTCAATCAAAAGTCATGAACATGAAGTGGGAAGGTTGTTTAGAAGTTGACATGCAAACAACATTAAATACACATATGATATACGAAATGCCAGGCTTACCCAATTTAGTTTCTAAATCACTTTCTGAAGTAGCAAAGATAATGTCCCTAATTCCAAAATGCAGAACAAGTGAAAATAAGTTTTTATTTCGTTTACTCTGATTTTTTTTTTTTTTTTTTTTGGGTTTGTGATTGAAATGAGTTAAATCTTAATGAATTTGTTTTGATTTTGACTTGGATTTTAGGTTTTTTTTTTTTAAATTAAATGAAGTGTTTAAACTAAAAGGAAAAAGTCTCAGATACCTTGATGATATTTTCTCAAATATTAAGGTACTTCAACAAGATTTTCTAAAGGTATGAAATTACATAAACCCACAAAAAAATATCAAAATAATAGTTTGTTATTTTATTTTGATATATTTTGATAAAAATCTAACAATTAAAAACATACATTCGTGATAGAATATCCAAAGCCGTATATCCTTTTCACAATATCTTGCTGCACAACATAAGATGTTGGGAAAAGTAAAGAAAACTACCATTATCAAATGCGAAGAGTACATTAGTCATGCTCCACCGGTTGGCTGAGATAGCAGCCAAAATAAAAGAACTTGGACGAACAAGAATCCACTACATGTTATCTTTTAGCTTTGTTGAAATAATAACGCACTCCATATTCTCATATAATATAAGATTTTCTACTTTTAATTGTTTTATTATTTTTGGTTGTAAATTTTGATTCCCTAATCATCACAACTCATGGGCTAAATAGATGTACTTTATTACACCCATAGGGTAGATGGGTTGACAACGATGGGTGCCTTTGTTGGTTTCTCCCCTTCATTTACTTGGGTTCGATTCCCATTTGTCTCCCCTTAGGCCTCGCTCCAACTTCGGCTGTTAAGTATGGTTTGGTGATGACAGGATAAATCTCGGATGATCAACTAAGAGAAACTAGTAAAAAAAAACATATTATGGTACTTTTTTTTTAGGCACTTTTTTTTTTTTTAGGCTAAAAAAAGATGGTACTTGTTTATATTTTTTCTTCATTAAAAAAAAAACACAAAAGCTTTTTTCAAACTTGAAAGTAATTGAAAATATAAGATAATTTGAATTTCACAAGCAACAACTTTTGGCAATGGATTTATCAAAAAAAAAAATCTTTTGGACTTTGTTTTTTTTTTTTTGTTTTGTTTTTTTCCTTGGGGCTGGTACAAAGGAGAAAGCATCAGAGCACCATATGCTTATCCACAAGCAATAGTTGTCCATTATGCTTCTTAATCAACATATTAAGTAGCAGCTGCAGAATCGGTCTATCTACTATTTTAGTGGAGACATATATTTAAAGATAAAGTTTTTATAGAAATTTATACACGGATAATCTAACTTTTAGTGTGCGCAAAATAAACAAAATGAAAAAAAAAAATTATATAAAATTGAAAAAAAAAAAAAAAAAGTTCATAGGGTGCCCCCGCCCCCTCTCCCCGGTCATAGATGGCTCTGCTCCTGTTAAGTAGTGCAATACATCTTGAATGTAGAAAAGCCCTCAAATAGGAGGTAAAAGATGCATTTATAAACAACATGGTTGTACAAAAATGTGAAAGGAAAAAAAAAAAATTTCGGAGTATCAATGCAAGTTTACATACGGCACAAAATGACTTGATTCTGTTCTCGATCTATGAGGTTATTTCCTGGCTATCACATTCGTTGGAGTTCACCTGAACACAAACATCTGCCAACTAGTACAAATTCGGGTTAGTTTTTCATTCGTCTGCAACTTTTCCTTTTCTATCAGGCGGTCGAGGTCCTAAAAGTCTTGGGTCAATAGTTGCTCCATAGATTTCTGCTGTCTCAACGACTATGTCATAAGCCTTTGGAGCGAGGCAAAGGCCCTCGTTTTGAGCCCTCAAGTACAACTCATACGCAAGCCTCGGTTTTCCATCCTTAGCTAGAGCCTCGATCAGCATTTCGTAAGTCACGTTGTTCGGAGGAATGTTCTGAGCTTTCATGAGGTGAAACCATTCAAACGCCACATTGGTCATATCATTGCGCGCACAGCCGCTGATGATTGCGTTGTATGTCACAACAGTTGGCTCGATCCCGGATGAAGCCATTTCATGAATGACAGTATCAACCATGTTAAACTTCCCTTGTCCAGCGAATACTGAAGCCATGATCGTGTAGGCATAGACGTTTGGTTGGATACCAACCTTGAGCATGAGTTCCCACACCCGCCGAGCCTCATCATAAAGTTTTCCCTTTTCAAGGGCGCTAAGCAATGCCCCGTAGGAAAGGATTGTGGGTTTTTGACCTTGTTCGATCATTCTCTTGAAGATCTTCACAGCAGCTGAAGTTTCTGAAGCCTTGGAACAAGCAATAAGAACCGCATTCCATTCCTTACTTCCAGGTTTTAGGCCTTTCTCTTCCATCTTGTTAAGCAACCTCACTCCCCATTTCCAAATCCCTCTTTTTCGAGCTGCAGTAAGGAGAATGTTAAAGTGAGACACTATTATTTCATATGACATGTTGTTTGGCTGTGGACCTTTGTCCAACAAATCCTCGTAGATCTCCAAAGCCGTCCACCACCTCTTAGCTTTCCCCATCAGCCAAATCGTGTGGTTGCACACCGACAAACTTATATCGGAAAACCTTTCTCTTATCCTGTCATATAATTCTTTTGCCACAAGATTATGTTCTTCACGGGTGCAAGCCCATAATAACCGTTCATGTTCTGATCGACCAGGTGGAATCCCGGCAATATCCATCTTCGTGAGAAGTTTTAACACATTGGTACTCAAGTTGTTCTCATTTACAAGCCATTGCCGCATCACTTGGTAGCAAACACGTATCGTAAAGTTCTCAAGCTTAACAAATTCATTTTCCCAATCTTCGTCGTCATCATCTTTCCCTATCTCTCCTTTCTGATACTTTTCTCTAATCTCAACAAAGAACTTAAGAGCTCCATGCCCATCCTCCATCCTTCGGTACGCCAACAAGGCTGTAGAATAGGATATTGGCGATGGAGTGAGACCATTCTTCCGTATCTCCTTGAGAACATTAAGGGCCTTGGTACCTTCTCCGCTCTCCAAGTAAATTGCCATTATAGTATTGTAAGTTACAATATTCGGAACCAGTCCTTCCCGAGCCATATCATTCAAGACTTTCTCCATCTCTCCAAATTGTTCCGATTGCTTAACCGCACCCAGAAGACTGTTGTATACAAATAGGTTCAGGCTTATCAAATCGTTGTTTTCTTCCTTCTTTCTCTTAAGCCACTCAAGAAGAGCAAATGCCGGCTCGAGTAGCTTGTCTCTGCCTAAACCCCTAATCACGGTTGAGTACACTTGAGGTGGCAGCGCACCCTTGTCCTTAAGAACCTCATCTACATCATACGCCGTTTTAGCAAACCGTAAGCTCGAAGCTAGTACGCGAACATCAACCTTACCACCCTTCTCTTCGCCATTCTTTTCATCACTTCCAACATCTTCGGTCACTTTGTTTTCTTGTTCTTCACCATCATTATTAATTTCATCACCACCCTCTATTCTACCCAAATGAAGATGACCATCACTCTCAGAATTTTCTGATTCCGAATTCAATTCCTCTACACGAAAATCACTCCCAATTGCTTGTTGCTCCAATGCCCCCGCCAACTCAACCGAAGCGCCTAAAGAACTCTTCCTAGTCTTATAAAAGCGAGCAACTTTAACCTTAGACAACCCAGATAAAAACCCACATCCCAAATCAAATCTTGGCCTTTCCCCATATCCAAAACCACTTGAATTGCTTGCAAACACTACAAAACCAGTAATTTTACCCTGACAAACTGGAAAACCAATACCCACTACATTTTTTCTTCTCCTTCTACTACTGGCTTTAAGAGAAGAGCTCTTCTGCTCAGAGCCCAATTGTGGTACAACCCACAAGTCACCCTTTAAGGGCCAATTGCTTAAAGCTTGCATTTTTCTATCGAATTTACAAGAAAAGAGAACAACCCAGAATTGAAAATCTCGTGAATGAGAAAGATGAGGTGTACTTCTTTCTCATATTATGTTCTTCCAACAAAAAAATTCTATCTTTACAATTAACAATAAAAGAAACAAGGACAAAAAACTGTCAGCTTAATTTCGAGTACAGAGGTTTACCTCTGGTTTGGAAGTGATAGGTTGCAAACCTGAGTTTGAAAACTTGAAGAGAGAGAGAGAGAGAGAGAGATTTGTAATACTGAATTGAGCAAGTTCAAGTGGAGTGAATTTTGGAGGTGGGTTTTGGTTTTTCTCTGACGTTAACGCTGTGGTTTTCTCACAGCCACTCAATTGAAAATTTGCAACTAACGGTGAACAAAATCAGTTTTAATTGAAGAAAATTCAAAAAGGGCAAAAGAAAATTAATGCTAGAGCCAAGTACCAAGACAAGAGTCAAAAAGGCCTAAGGCCAGGGTTCTAATGGGCCGTTTTAAGCCTATGTTTCTAAGTTTAGAAAGGCTAGCCCACAACTCTAATGGGCCTAAAATTTAGACCATTAACCTCATGGGTTCAGCTCAGTTGTAGTACTCCTTCTTCTGACTAATGAGGCTTTTGCTGTGGGCTAGCAAATAGTCCATTTTTAAAAAAAATTTTAAAAAGGAAATAGTTTATTTATTTTTGAGAAAATTATCCAAGTAGCCACATTTTTCAATCAATTGATTAACATGACATATAGTTCTCATTCTTAATTAATATGATACAAACTTTAGTTTATCTTGTGTTATATTGGTTTAGTATCAAATTTTCGTATCATATTGGTGTAATTGTATTTAAATTTGTATTATTCAGGTGTTTTTCCCTTTAATTTTCCTTAAAAAATGATTTATTTATTTTTCTAAAAGAAGAGGCTACTTATTATTAAAAATTACAAGGGTAAAAGATGATTTTCTTAAATAAAATATTATGTAAATAATAAATTAGTAACTTAGAAAATGATATATTTAATCTGTTATTGTTGGAATTTAAGTAACTAAGGAGCTTGTTTGGTAGGAGGGAAAAATGAAAAGAGGAAGGAGATGAGAAAATCAGTTAAATTATAGGACTCATTATTGTTTGATAAGAAAAACAAAGAAGATGGATGAATAGACTACTGAATTAGGAAAGAGATTTCAAATCCTTTTAAAAACCTTAACTTTAAAAATACAATAAGAAAAAAAGTCCTCTCCTTTATTTTCGTCAACAGTTACATGCCTTTGTTTCTTTCCTAATTTTCTTTCCATTCTACCAAAAGTAGTCTAATAATAATATTAGGCAGAAAATCATAAAAGGATGTTCCCAAACGGCGTGCCTAACACGTCCCAACTTATGGGATATTTATTATCGTCAGAATTTTGTATATTATCATGCATGCAATTCGAAACGTACTATAATATTACTTTTCATTGAAGATATCAATCACTTTGTATACTTAATACAAACATGTATATATATATATATATATATATATATGTATGTATGTATAGCAGCTTTGTGTTGCAAAACGCACGCGTGCCCGGTATATGATTCAAAGACAATGTCGTTGATTTTCACAAAACAGGTACACAAATAAGTGAGAATTCGTCTGACCATTCAAACAAAAGCTTGTCTATATGTAAGAGATTCCAGTTTATATAAATCTCAAAAGAAGCACAACAATTATATTATCACCTTGTTGATAATGATATCATTATATAACATACATATATGACCATATATATAATTAAAAGTCACCTGACAAGAAAAAAATGACAGTTATGTCTTATACCATTACCTAACATTACACACACACACACACACTACACCATTATAGAAACTGCATGTGATAACTAATATTTTGTTTGGTTAATAAAAGAAGAACATTAAGGCACAATAATGCTTTTGAAACAATTATAAGAGAGAGTGAGGGCCATATAAATATGTATATATATTTTGAATATAATTCATTTGGACACGGATATTAAAGGGATCGTATATACATATTTATGTGTGTGTGTGTATATATATATATATGATGCTCATAAAATCTCGGGCTATATCTTCCACTTTAAGCAAAAATCGAGTAACAACAAGAAGCAAATCTTGTGGGATGTGTGCAAGAATCAATATTGTTTTTGGATGATTACTTCTCTTTTGTACATATTTGTTATCACCACCATTACCTTATAATTAGTCCTCCATGGATGTCTTCACGTGTACCCTTGTATATATATAATTACAAACATATACATAATTAAACAAACACACACATATATATACACACACACACACAAACATACATATAATCTCTCGTAGCCCTATAACTGATCTAGTGGTAAATTTGATACCTGTCAAAACATTTATAAAGCTTTTTAAAATAATTAGATAAAATCTATATAGGGATATTATATACACATGTGCATGACTGTCTTTGTCCAATGTATATATATGATACCCTTTTGATCACATATCATGCATGATTGAGGATATGTTTCCTTATTATTGTTAAGATTACCGAAATGCATATAATATACATATATATATGTAGTTTTTGTCAATAAAAGACCATGTTGGTCTAAAATCATTGAGAACCTACACACACACACACAAACATGCATCATGAGATTTTAGTGGATTAGAACATAGGAAGTAAGCGGTTATTTTTTTTTAATTTTTATTTTTTTTTATTTATTTATTTATTTATTTTTTAGAAAGCACGCAAAGACATATTATGTGAATTATTGATGAATTCTGAGGCAGAGATGTTAAGGCCCATACTAGGAATATACACGCATTTGAAATGTCAACAAAACGTGAGAAATATATTTGTCGTTCCAACATTTGGGCCCATCTTACACTCTCTGAATTTGATCTCTCTGCACTCTTTTAACATCAACCATGTTGGTTTCCAAATCTATATTTGTGTGTGTCTTTTTCTTTTTTTTTTTTTTCAAAAAAAAAAAAAAAAAACTATTGTATTTGTGTGTGTGTCATGGATATGTATATGTATATATAGAAAGTAAACCTGAGTACTGAATAACTCTCGCCTCTCTACATGTGGGGTGCCGTTTGTTGCTAATTAAATTCAACCATAATTAGAGAGCTGTTTTAATTAAAAAAATCCATACATAATTGGAACCCTTTTTTCCCTCTAGGAGGCTTACTTTATCATTTATAATTAGGAAGAAAAGGACACAACATATATATGTGTATATACATATACATATCATGTACGTATATATATAAGCATAACAACAGTCCCGGAAGTTAATGGGAGCAAGTTAACGAGTAACAGTTGAATACACGCTTAAGAATATGCTACGAACACTACCTTAAGAAAGGGAAGAAAAAAAAAGGAGAAGAAGATTATGTGCAATACATTCAGATACGTGTGGATTTAATGAATGTTATTCCTGAGTTGGGCTGTACAATTATCCCTTAATTTCGGAAGAATATAATATATTTTTACAAGCATAAGCTAAGTACATAAATTAATATAGACGGAGCACCAATGGACAAAGTTGACACTTGAATACATATATACATATACATATATATATATATATATATATAGAGAGAGAGAGAGAGATCGAGAGAGAACAATAATATTATTTCTAGACTCTTCCACATGGGTTGATACCCTACAGATTAGCCAACCGCCAATATATATATACACACACACACACACACACAATATACAAACCAAAAGTAAACACAAATGGAAAATTAATTTCTAATTAACCTCCCCACCTAACTAAAACCAAACCATGTCAAAAATTGCAAAATTCCACAAGTAAGGACAAAAGAGCTTCACTAATTTGTTTAATGTAACATATATATTCCAAGTATCCACATTTAAGATCTATATCACTCTTCTCTGTTAGACCGGCCCCCAGATTGTGCAATCAAAATTAGGTAGAGAAAACTACTTAACTAATACAAACCTCCCAAATACTACTTTTACTTCCGTCGTATGCAAACCAAGCTTGAGGTATATTATTAATGATTATTGCGGTATTTATAATTTACTTTCCCTGATCTTTCTTTTCTTGCATGACATGATGGTTAGTCCAAGAGGGAAACAAAATCAACTACTCAATTGAAAACTTAGTAAAAAAGAAAAAAAAAAAGAGAGAAAAATGCCCTTGGAAAAGAAGACAATGATATCATGGCAAGAAATAGATTAAAGTGATTGTTTCCAACCTAGTCCTAAGACTTGGAGAGAAAAGAAAAAGGAAGAGTACTATATATCTTCATTCATCATCAAAAGGATTTAATATTTTATGAAAATATATATCTTACTTTTAGGACTTTAATTCAAACTATTCAAATTATATTAACGTTACACATTTTATTTTTTAAAATTTGATAGTGTGATTTTAATTAAATATACATAGATTCACATCTGACACTTTTATAAAGCAGCTGTGATTTTAATTAAATATAACATTTAAAATCATACACATAGACTCACATCTGACACTTTTATAAAGCAGCATTTCTAACCTTTTTTTTTTAAAAAAAAAACATTGATGTAATAAACATTTGATTCGAAGATGGCCTATTTTATTTTTAGTGATGCATGTTCTTTGTATTAATAGTTTTAAATAATACGTAAAGTCACATATAAATTAACTAGTTGTTATAACATTTTTAAATAAAAAGTAACAACGATCGGACCTATTCAACTGCCGGATAAGAGACAGTTCCTATAATCATATACTATTAATAAATTTTATTTATTTCAAATTAATATTACACTTTTCAAAGTATACCATATCAAATTACATTTATATTTGTTACATGTTACAAAAGGACCGAAGACAAACTCGACATACATATTAAACCCTAAAAATAGTGCCATATATTGAAAAGGACCAGCCGACCAATTGATGTTTGGTTTGGCCCGCTAATCAAGCAAGCATGTCACATAGCACCCACCCCCATGTGCCCTAGCCCCCCACAAAATAAGGGTTAGAAAAAAGGCCCCATGTTGTTCCCCATGTGTCATTATTTCATTGGCCCTTCACTCTCATTGAGCCTTACTTTTTTGCTACACTCCGGGCGGCTACTATTCTAGTCCCTTAACCTTTTGTTTTGTCCTATATATTATAGTGCATGTCCAACTACTACTATATAACTAGCCAACCTCCCAACACTTGCTCTTCCCCCTTTGAGTTCGGAAAGTGAAAAAAGAGAGAGAAACAAAGAGAGAGAGAGAGAGAGAAGGAGATTAAGAGATTAATTAAGAGTCAAATTTTAATCAGAAGATGATGATCAAGTTTAGATCAAAGAAGTACTTCTGCAGGAGCAGCTCTAAGCTGAGCAGAAACGACAGTGGCGGTGGCAACAAGCTAAAAGGAGGTGACCAGAATAAGGAGTCATGCGGTGGAGACAATAATAATAATAATAATAATGTTACTGAAATCAAATGGGAACTTCGACCCGGTGGCATGCTTGTCCAAAGGAGAGAGAATTCTGGTCAAAGCGTTGGTGAAGAGATGATCACCATTAGAGTCTCGACTGTCTCACAATGGCATGACATTTCTATTGAAGCCACTTCTACTTTTGGTAAGACCTCTCTTCTAGTAGTAGTAGTAGTATTTCTCCCAAACATACTTGTTCATTGTAATTTGATTCCGTTAGGACCAGCTCAACACTAGGAAATCAAGATTTTTGTCCTATTATGAGTTTCCAGAACTCCATCTGTAAAAAGAATGAAACCCCGTTTCAAATTTGACACTTATTCATAATAATTTGTAATTTGATTTACTTATCTTATACATATTTGTAAATTGTAATTTGATTCCGTTCGGACAAGTTCAACAGATGGGAGAACAGGGTTTTAGTCATATATGAATTTTCAGGACTCCATCCATTAAGAAAAGAAAATCCCATTTCATATTTGTTAGAGTTTGACATATTTGGATAAATATTAGGCCTTAATTAATTTTTATTTTATGTTATTTTATTTTTCCAGGGGAATTGAAGATGATATTGTCATTGATGACTGGATTGGAGCCAAAAGAGCAAAGGCTATTGTTCAAAGGGAAAGAGAGAGATGATGGTGAATACTTACACATGGTAGGGGTAGGAGACAAGGACAAAGTGCTTTTGCTACAAGATCCGGCTACGAAGGAAATGAAGCTTCTCAGCTTGGCCGGAGGCCAACCCATTACCAATACTTGTCCTACCATTAGTGTATAATCAATAATTAATTAAGCTAATAATTATTAATTAAAAAAAACATATTAATGTAATTCAGTACTAACCACTAAAATATTTAAATATTGGTGATCATCATGGATCCTTCTTGATCATCACTTTGGCTAGATCACGTTAGGAAGTTAATTATATTGTGTCATTTTGTGTCGGTCCGGGTAATTAAAGGTTAAAAAAAAAAAAAAAAGTGTAAGCTGATGCGTATCCGCGTCATTGTCCTTAGTTTTTTTTTTTTTTTTTTTAATTACATCTGTTTTATGATGAAGATGTTGTTGATTCCATGTAATGTATATTTTTAATGCTTCCTTTGGCCAAAGAACAAATGTTCTTTTGTGTACTCTCTCTCTCTCTCTCTCAGTGTGTGTATACGCGATATATATAATATATTATATATATATATATATATAATATTGGAAGAGTCTTTTATCCAGTACTATCACAAATGCCGATCTGTCCAGCACATATAACAATTGAAGTTAATATATGCAACATTAGTCATTAACTTAAGGATATGTAATATACTCGCGTCAATAACGTGTGGTACTTCCTATTTATAAAAAAATGTTACGTCCTTATAAGTAACATTATATGTTTGTTTAGTTACACATAACAATACATTAGAGAATTAACCGGAAGTTACATAAGCCTAAAAAAAAAAAAAAAATTTATAACCGTTGGATATCAAATTTGTTAATTTATCAATCAATCTCAAAGTTTAAACAAAGAGTGCGATTACAGGAATTCGAACTTAAAATATCTTACTCGAAATTTGGGTATAACTTATCCCCAAAATTTAATTCAAAGAGAGAGAGAGAATTCAATTAACATTTAGACATGATCCCAACAGTTTGACAACTTACCAACTTGAGCAGACAGATTCACCATCTAACCTTACTAAACTTATATAAATAAATCTATATATATATATATATGTGTGTTTGTGCATATATATTCTCAAAATAAAGCACGCGTGCACACCGACACCAAAAAATATTATGTAGATCACACTGCAAAGCTGGCCACACCAATACTAAAAGTTGGAAACAATATTGTAGTGGGTAAAAAAGCTCTCAGTTTTATGGGTTTCCACATTTTTTAAAGGGTGTTGCTTGAACCAAAAGGGAGAGTACTACAGCCAATGCCCACAGTTTTATCATTTGATGAAATTAATAACAATTTTTTTTTTTTTTTGGGTTTTTTGTGACTAGAAAAATCATAGGTTGTTGAACAATCCTCCACTCAAACTACAAGGGTCCCATGACAGGCGCATTTGATCATTCTCTTTGTTAGAACAACATTCTTATTTTCTTGAGTGTGGTTGATGGAAAGCAATAATTAATTTTATTTTATTTTAATTTAATTATTTAATTAAATTTTTTTTTTTCCCTTCTGGCATGTTATATTAGCGGCCAACAGACCAACAAATTAATTAGCCCAGCACAATGATTTTCAAGAACTAAAAACATCACTTGGGAATTTTCTAATCGGAACACGTTGATAATTGGGTTAGTACTTGATCCGACAACTTTATCACAATTTTAAGGCTTTATTATGTGGTTTAATGGAGTGCTTCGGCTTGAAGTACTTGATAAAATAAAATTTTCCTTTTGTTTATAGTTTGTTTGGCTTTGCCTTTTTGGAAGTTGCTAGTTTTCTAGCTTTATAATTGGACTTATAAAGGTTATTTGTACAAGTGTTTGGAAGGCCATCTGATCACTCTGTTTTCTCCATGCTTCGAATAAAAGCTACAAATTATACGCCTTTCAAAAAAGTTCTTTACAGAGGAACTTTAAAACTTTTACTTGAACTTTAATAAAATTGTACAATTTTTTTTTCTCTTATCAAAGTCTTTTAAAATGGAAACTAGTTTTCAAATGCAAGTTTTTATTTTTATTTTTTAGTATTTGTTTCTAATATCATTAGTTTTTTTCCCCCTTATGCTTATTTTTTCATTAAATAACCAGAATAGTTTTTACTTTTTAGTTTTAGTTTTTTTTTTTTTATGTACTTAGTATTTGTTTCTATTACCATAATTATAACAAAATAAAATTAATTATATATAACATTATCAATGTTAGCACTATCATCTTAAATTTTATTAACTTTAATAGCTTGTTTGATAGGTGGGAAAATAAGAGGGAGAGGGATGAGGGGGGTTTAGGGTCGGTTTGAGGATTTTTGAACTATGATTGTTGTGTAGGAGAGAAAGAAGAGGAAATACATTGAATGAGAGGGATTCTAAATCCTTCAAGATGCTTCAATTTTAACATATCTCAATATAAAAGGATTAGGGAAGGAAATCCAATTCAAATTCAAAAAATTAAAAAATAAAATAAAATAAAATCTCACTGCGATCTCTATTTTCCTTATCAAAGTTATACACCTTTTTTCCCTCTTGTTTACTTTCCCTCTTGCCAAAGAAAGCCTCGGTGATTGGTTATTATTGAATAACTTGCATGCCCACACAAAACGACACCTAACGATCTCCTCCAAGCGAAAACGACATATCGATTTTTCTTTTCATTTGAAGAATAACACGTCCTCTGTATCAATGTGCTGTTGTCTTTTTTCTAAATGGCTGTCCTACAGTGGTAAAACGACATCTCGTTTATATTGAGTTTCTTTTTCGGTAACCCCCCCCCCCCAAAAAAAAAAAAAGAACATGCAATACATTCGTTTATCATTTGCTGTCGTCTATATTTATTAAAAACAAAACATGTCGTTTGCATATTGTGTCGATTTCAAAAAGTTAATGTCCAGTCTACTCAGTAAGAAAGCGACATGTCGTCTAGAATAAAGTTATCTATCTGTTAAAAGAGAAGCGGCACGCAACATCGTTTATTTTTGTTGTCTTTTTTCTCCCGACGTTCCATATTAACCAAAAACAGCAGCATTCTTAATTATTGAAGAAACGACATATTGTTTTAACTACATGACTACACTATATGTCGCTTTTCTTTGGGTAAAGCAACATGTCGTTTGTTGATGTCCCCAAAAGCTAAAACGACAATTAAAAAAAAACAGCACGACTTTTGTTGTGAAAAACACAAACGATGTGTCGTTTATGTTAGTGTTGCTTTCTTATGACTTATAATCATTAAACATGTACAAAACCACAATTCACCAAAAGAAAAAGCAAGCGACAATACATTCAAAAGCGACATGTCGTTTTTCTTGTCAGCTGAAAAAGAACACGTCATCATGAGGTGAGCGACTGCATGTATGACTGCGAGTCAAGTCATAAACTCAAAACTATATGAAGATGTCGTTTAAGCAAACGACATGGAAAAGTTGGAAAAGCAAGTCGTTTTCTTGTAAAACAATACCATCCGCGCTCATTCAGCAGGTCCATTTGAAGAGAAATTATAGAATAATTATGTTATATTATAATAAGATGCTCTGTCACACAGATGACTAGAGGACAAAAAGGGACAAAATAATTTTTGTCAGGGAGAAAATAATCACACAGATAACGTGGCTTATTTATCCCCAAACGATTAAAAATTGAAGTAAAAATAATGGCTTGCATTGCATTCGGAGCAGTCATAGGGTCAATGTGATCTTAAAAAAAAAAAAAAAAAGAAAAGAAATTAACGATTTATTTTAATTACATTGAAAAAGCTATATGAAAATTAATTGGTCATTGTGATCTTAAAAAGAAAAAAGAAACTCACCCACAAAAACGTGAAAAGCTAAGAAGAAACGTGAGAACAATAATTATTTCAAGTCCTACTTGAAAGGGCAGTAATAGAACTGTATAATTCCGCGTGCCCTCTACTTCTCAAAATTATATTTTAGACACACACACACAAGTATATAAAGGAAATGTCTTATATTTAGTACCGGATATGATCTGATATTTGTAATTTTCTGTTTAGAAATTTGTAACAACTAGTTGATTTACATGTAATTTCCTATTTAGAATCTTGTTACATGGTATGGGTTGAAAAATGTTACATTAAAATCACTTGATTGATATAACGTATTACAAAAAAAATTACAAGTGTCATATAGGAAGGGTATCGGAAAACAGCCCCTCGTATACATTTATGTATATTGAATTGAAACTCATGAATGACAACCGCCCTGAATTTCTTGTTGTAAGAAAATGAAAGGTTAAGAAGACACCAAATAACTCGGTCAATGCGATGCAACGGATGTTGATATTATGAACCCGTCCCTATCAAAATTAAACAACTTGTTCAAGAAAGAAATTAGAAAAAATAAAAGACTTTTTCCAACTTTCTTATCCCGAGCTAGACAAACAACCCCCCAAAAGTCTCCTCAATTTCTTGAGCTTGTTCTTCTAATGTTTCTGGTATGGCAAAGCTAATCTCTTTTTCATTTCAATTTGTTGTTCCTTTTGTTCTTATATATGGATTTTGACACAAGATTTTGTGTTGTTTAATGTGCAGATAATTAAGGTGATGAATATAAGGATTTGTTCCAGAACAAGGTTGGATTTTTGTTGAAGAGGAAGCAAATCTTGTTGTTTTTTTGTTGACAGAAGATAGAGAGCACAACTGAGCATATACCCAGGGAATTGCTCGTGTATGAGCAGTTTTGTGCTCTTTATTCTTCTGTCAACACAATCTTCTCTCCGCCCACTACTCTTTATTTATAAAGCGAATACTTGTATCCTGATGTTCATGATCTATATTCCTGTTTCTTCGGACAAAAGGTAAGATTACAAAAACGTTGTTCATGAGCATCTTTATACTTGGTAATATCACTCCTCATCATTTGTTTTATATATATATATATATATATATATATTTGTATGTATGTATATATAGACTGCACTTTGTATCTCTGCCCCTCCAATAATAAGGTCAACCATGAAATTCTCCGCAGATGAGATTTGACCATTTCATGAGATTTATAATTTTATAGTTGAATCTGGCTAGACTTGATTTCAGAAACTAAGCGGCTGTGATTGCATCTATTGTGATCTTTCGTTATTTACAATTTCTTTTCTGTCGTATAAATGATTTCATGAATATAACTGCTTGGTGAAGATCCGAATTTTAAACGACACAGTTGCAAATTTGTTTTCAATCTTACAAAATAAGGATCTGTAAATTTTTTTTTAATTATAGAAATAGCGGATGGCGTATCAAGATAACATAAAATACATTTTCATGTATATATAAATCTCTCACATAGTGGATGTTTCATATACCTTTTATATCACATATTGTGATAGGATTGACTGCAAATAAGAAATTATCAACAACAAAAATAAAAACGAACAATCTTATTAAATGACCTGTGATTTCATTAGAGAGAGAGAGAGAGAGGGAAAAAAAAAAAAAAAAGAAGAAGAAAAAGGAATGCATAGCTGTGTGCTTTAAATTTCTGATCAGAAAGTCATACAACTTGTATGCCTAGGAGAACTTTCTTGATCGATACTCTTGTTAATGTATTAGCTCATAACTTCTCATTCGATACAAGAGCATTGTTCTATTAGTACTTTTAAACTGTTGTCCCAAAAAAATTTCAAAAGAATATTTGAAAGTTCATGAAAGAGATAATCCTACGATCATTGAGAATCTTCAGGACCAACTAGTGTACAATCATGTATATGTACATATATATATATATATATATATATGCGATTCTTTTTGCTTCATTCTAGGATAATCTTTAGTACATTAAGAATGCGGAGAAGCTTGGAATATGCTAAACTAAGATGTTCCAAATTCCTATTCCTAGGTGGCGTTTGTTTTCTAGGTTTGAACAAAAGTTTGGATAGAAAAATTCAAATTTTTATGAGAGGAAAAAAAGAAGTAACATAAAAAATTCAAATTTCGATCCCAAACCATATTTCTGATATCTTGTTCTTATGTTCTGCCAAAACACTCCATTTATTCTTACTTTAATGAATCCTAAGATTCTAAATGGAAAAAACGATATAGGTAACAAGATTTTTCTTCCGTAATTACTAGTTACACTCTTAAGTATTCTAGAATAAAAGAAAACGTTGCCTAATAGTGTGAAAAAAGCTGTGTCGTCTTAGATTAGACCAAAATAAGTGAAAGTGAGTTGCTACCAATTAATATTCCTCTATTATACAATTCCCCACAAGGACCTTAGTTTACAAGTCAGCACATGCATAACGTGGACAAGCGCTACCGTCTCCTTTCTATAATGACATATAGAAGAATATTTGGAACCATTCAAAATAATAGTATAAACAAGAAATTAGAAGAAAAATTCAAAGAATGTGCACATGGTTTCACATATTATGCAATCAAAGCATCTTTCGCTTGGGAATTTTGCTATGAATTTATAAATCCAAACTCATGAATCCTTCCATTTCTCTATTTTAATACCATATTTCCTATCATGAAGCAAGCCACCCAAAATTTTTGATTGTGGTTTGATGATATCAGAACTTATAATACATCGGGTCCCAGAACTCCGTAATTAAGTGTGTTTGGGTCAGAATAATACTAGAATAGGTGATCAGTCCTTATGTCAAATCCCACCTTTATTTTTTTCTCCTAAAAAATTATTTGATTGCAGATGGAAGGGACGCTTCGCCTCTCAATTCCTTGTAAAATTTGTAAGATTTTTTTTTTTTTTTAAACGGTTGTTGGACCTATGACTTTCTCTTTTTATGATGAAATAAAAACACTCATAGATTTTGAACCTGAGACCTCCTACCCAAACTCCGCCCCTCTCACCCACTAAGTAAACAAGCGGGGAACATTTAAGAGAAGGTTTAATTTGTTTACTGGGGAAGTTTTTACAACACCACTTATTTTGGCTGAAGAATTGGGACACTCAATTTAGTAAGTTTAATTACTGTATTAGCCAATCAAATGCATGCCATCAGCTGTACGAAAATTACAAAGTGAATTTCCATATCTTAATCTACCAGAAAATGAAAGCTGCAGAGATGGCTTTGAAGGAACTGCGTATGGTGCATTCAGTGACTGTCCTCTCAACTCTCAGGACTGGATCTCTCCAAAAACTACGGCGTATTGCGCATATGCTCCACACCATCAACATGAAGTTTCGAATTAAAAACCCGAAATCAAAATCACAACTGCGATGTGGTTTCCGATGGGAGACAATTTCTCCGATCATTTGCTTCTATCTCGGTTGTGCTTTCTCCGATCCGGCATCCATTGCTTAGCATCATACTGGTGTCACCCTTCCCTGTCCTCGTGTAAACTGAACTGGGAAAAGAAAATACCTTTTGTACACTGAAGAGCCATCTACTCTTTATTTGCAGTAAAATAGTATTTATGTCCACTTCTCTACACTCCTCAACTTATCTTCACAAATCTCCCCTGCAATTTTGAGAAGGAAACAAAAAAAAAAAAAATGTTAATTTCCAAGATAGGAAATCTTTGTAAGACAGGAAATTTGAAGATTACATAATCTTGTTTGGTAACAAAAAAAAAAAAAAAAAAAAAAAAAAAAAACATGACTTTTCATATGGTGGTGACTTGAGAATGAAACAAGAGATAAGAGTCCGTAATCAATGACCTCACCTAATGAAAATGAAATCTTAATTATTTCAGACTTTAGAGATAAGAAGACATCCTCAACTTTTAAGCAACCCTATTGAAAATAACAGAAACTGGTATAGGTAAGAAGTATTTTTGAAACATGATCAGCCATTTACCTTCATACGAGGGCGCTTCTCGGCGTTGAGCTTCCGAACTTCGTATCGAATCCGCTTGGCGAAGAGCCTGCTTTGCCTTTTCTCCTTGTATCTCAACACACTTGCCTCTCTTTGCCCCGTCTTCCAATTACCATCTTTGCCTTCCGTCTCCTCCTTGATTTTCAGGCCACTACCACTGCCTACCCTTTCCGGAACCTTCCAGAGATTCCCAGCATTTCCCCAACCATCCATTAGCACCTGCCAAACACAAGAAATTACAATTCTGTCATTGATATTTGAATTATCCTAATCTCATTCTACTGAGCAGCAATATTTTGGTAGCAAAACAGGACACAAACATTAAACAAACAAATATAAACAAACAAATGTGACATTAAGCATAGAATTAAGCATAGAAAAGGAAAAGCCTGACTCATGTGGCGTGATCATTTCTTTATAAATAATATTTCTTTGATGTAATCCTAGGAGGTTTGTTGAACATTAGTTTTATTATGATAATTAAGCCGAATTTTTATTATTTAATTGTTTTTTTTTTTTTGGGGGTAGATAATACCTAGATATTTTGAACAATATCCCAAGTCAAAAAAATATTAATTTTTCAAGAAACTCAATGCTGGGAAAGCTGGGCCACAGCCGTAGCTGGATGAGGTGCACCAATGGGACCACCCAAAAGGGCAAAAAAAAGTGATAAAGCCGGACTCAGATTCTAGAGAGCAATAATAGAAAATACTTTGATTGTAGAAATAACAAAAATAATAATAATAAAGGGGATCAGAATCCAAGTTGTTCAACTCCTAATGATTAGTCCTCAAACCAAAAGCGATTAAAAAAATAATTAAAGAGATTCACAGTCAAATTTTGTTAAATTACTATAGTTTATTTAATTTCATACGATCATGATATAATTTGACGGTTAAAAACTGTATGTTTTATGGGTAGAATAATTCTAGAGTTAAATAAGATCATGAAGGAGTAATGATAATCTTACGTTGGCGGAGTTGTCAGAGGCGAAGAAATGATCATGATGATCATGCAAGTCAGGGACGGTCTGCGGTGAATGATCAGATCCATGGATGTAAAGCGAGCCTTTATCAGACCAGGCATTCAAAATCCCCTGGTAATCGAGCTTCAACGACAACAAATTCCCCTTCCTCGGCGTCGTCGTTTCGCTGGAGCTCGTAACCTCCTGATCGGCCTCGACGAGCTCCTTCTTCTCCACCACCTCCGAGTAACAAACCCACTTCTCCTCGCTCAAATCCCTCTCCCTGTTCCTGTTCCTCATCGCCGTCTTCACCAGCGACTCCTCCTGATCACCGGCCTCCTCGTCTCTGTAGGCATACGACTGCGAGTCCTCCTCCGACGACATTGCCGTCGTCGTCGAATGGAGGAGGCCGGAGAGCGAGGCGCCTCCGCTGCCGGCCTCGGAGTTGAAGAGCAAGGCGGCGTTCTCGTCTGCTCTGTCGTCGGAGACCACGTTCTCCGGGTGGAGAGGGAACAGGTTTAACTGGTGGTGGTGGTGGTGGTGGCGGCGGGGGGTCATTTCGGTAATTTCGGAAGGTGTCGGAGTTGGTGTCGTTTGGGATTTGAGCTGTTTGGAGAGGCTTAAGAACTTGGGCTTTCTGGTTTTGGTTCTGGACTTACGAGCTCGTTTTACTTGATTTTGATGATGATGATGATCAGGAAGCCTCCTCCTTAGAGTGTTCTTGTTGCACATGATCTTTTTTTTTATTTTGTTCTATTAGTGTAGTAATTTAGTTTCTTCTTCTCTCTATCTTATTAGGCTCTTTTCCTGTGATTCCTTTTGAGGAGATGTCAGAAAAAAAGGGGAAAAAGTGTGTTTGTGGGGGAAAGGAGAGAGAGAGAGAGAGAGAGAGAGAGAGAGGGGGACTCGACCCACTGCCCACTGTGGAAAAAAAAAGTGTTGTTAGTCATCAGACTCTCGTACTCAGAGATGATGTGGTGACGTGTCAGCTTTTATACACGTGGCGGATGATGATTGGGTGGAGCAGTGGATTGTGTTGTTATCCGGATATTGTTGGATTGGGTTTGTAAATTCTTACACTATGTGGTAGTAACACTAGTGAGGCAGGCACTTTTATATATAGCTGGGCCAGTACGCCATTCTATGCAACTAGAACCTTTTTTTTTTTTTTTAAGGATTCATTTGGAGTATGAATTTGAGTTCAGATTTGTAAATTTAAATAGTGAATTTAATTAATTTTTTTTAAAAAGATAAAAAAATTTTAAAAAAAAAGATAAAAATTAAATTGATGGTGATGAATTTCACCTAAACGGGCCCTTAACGTTTCCACGTGAAAATTGTGGTTTCTTTACACAAGTTTTTTTTTAACTATTGCGATATTATTTTTATTATATTTTTGTTTGTGACAGTTATCGGTTGTTGAGCAAAACGTAAAAAAGTTAAAAAATTAGCTAAGCCATCTTGTATTTTCAGTTTCGGGAAAGAGTGTAGTTTGATTTTAGATGATAGGCGTAGGCCTCATATAGATAGTGTTTTTTACTGTTAGATTGATTAAAATCATTTTAAAACAATATATATATATATATATATATTCAGAAAATATCCTATTAGTATTGTTTGTATAGCTTTAGGATGTTAAGTTGTCATTACATCATGTAAAGAAAAGGTTATATTGTATGTGTTTTGTATCTCCCTAGGCTTAGACGATGTATATATCTGCACATTATTAGAGAAATCTCCAAAGTCCTGCTCTCTGAAAAAATAAATATGATGAATGAATCACTTTGGCGCAAAAAGCCTTCTTCTTTTTCTTTTACATGGGATGGGAATTTTCAAATACTAAAACATATATGGGCAAAACTTTTGTATAATTATATTGTTATTCTAATTATTAAATTGACTTTTTAACGATCCGATATTCAATTGTTCATCTTAAAATTTTATAACATAATACTATTTTTAATTTAAAGTTATTATTATTGAAGAATTAACTGAATAACCAAAAATAATTATATATATTGGACAGACAAAAGTGTAGTTCAAATTATATGGGTTCGTTTGGTTCGTTAGTTTGAGTTGAGTTTTTGAAGTTGAATAGTAAATTTTGTTGACTTTTCAGAAAAGACAAAAAATTTTTTGAGAAAAAGACAAAGACTTTTGAGGAAAAAAATAAAATTTAAGATAGAAAAATTAAGTTTGAGTTGTCAAACCAAACACACTTGTAAAGTTTTGGTAAATAATAAATATCTTAGACATGTATGTATGTGATTAATGTGAGGATGGGCATGAGGTCAAAATCATGATGTAGAGAGAATTTTGTGCATGGGGGGAGAGAAGGGAATGGGATTTGGCAGCATTGGAATGGCGGGAAGTGCTGATTAGGACAAAAGGCACTGACTTGCACGGGAAAAGTGCATTATATGTGGGCCCCAAAGCGGTAGAAACAGCTTTTGGGAGGACTTTTCACTTTTCTTGCTGACGTGGCGTGCGTGCAACGCACGGCACACACTCTATTTCATTTTATTTTTGTACTTTTTTATTTGAGTGAATTGTCAAAAAAAAAATTAAAAAAAAAATATATATATATATATATATATATATTATCAGGGGACTTCTACAACGATGTAAAAGTGTTTTTAGCCCATCAATGGAGTAAAAATTCTTGACCGACTGACTGATTTTGATGGTCCAGATTGGAAGGATGCACTTAATAGGTATGAGATTGAATACATAGTATAACACAATAATAAAAAAAAAAAAACCCCTAAATCATGCCCTGAATCTGCAAGAGCCCGTGCCCTCCATGGTCCCCGACAAGGTTGTTCACCGACGGCTGCAAATCCATGGTCCCCGACAGGGGTCCCCTCATACTCAATGGTGGGATTTCGGAAGCAACTCGGCGGACGGACAAGGTCGCCAGTGTTTGGACTGAGGAGATTGTTCGCGCCGTCGCCCATGGGGGATCGTCCAGACCCGAGTTGTTGGACAGATCGGTTATCGGGGGAATGACGGCGGGGCACGAGATCCGGCGGTGGGAGGAGCCCGTCGGTGAGGAGAGAAGCGAGGTCGAGGTACAGCTTTAGAGCTGGGTTCACCCGTCGCAGGCGATGACGCGGAATGACGGCGGGGGCACGAGGTCTGGCGTCAGGAAGAGCCCGTCGGCGAGGAGAGCAGTGCGGTCTTCGGGTCCCCTCCGAGACGCCGGCGGTTAAAGAGGAGATCGCCAGCGTGGGCGAGATGCCGGAGGACGGCTGCGTAGAGTGGATGCCCAAGTCTGCCGCCTCGCGAGCTTTTTCCTGTACGGCGAACCACCACCTGCTGGATCCAAGTTCGCAGGCGGCGGGAGCTCCTCCCACATCCCGACCGAGCGTTAACTTCCATTTTTTTTTAATTTGTTTGATTTTTTAGAAATTGAATCATATGTGGGAGATCTTATTTCACTTTGCTATACGTTCGTTGATCGTTGCCATCCAATCTTAATCCAACGGTAAACAATTTTTACTCCATTGGCCGGGGTTTGTTGTGTGTGTGTGTGTGTGGGGGGGTGGGGGGTGTGGCAAGGCATATCCCCCACCTAGAATTGGCCATATTACTGTTATTTAAAACTCAAATTTTTTACCGTTAAAAATTTTGGTTTTCTATTTTATCTTTTTGTGGTTCTTTTTTTTTTTTTTTTCATTTTTTTCCAATTTTTTAGATGAAATTGTTTAATATTTTTTTCTCTTTAATACAATTATTCTTTATTATTACTCTTTATCTTTTAGTTGTAAAAATTTGAAATGGGGGCGTTCAGAGAATTAAACTCGGGACCTCTCGCACCCTAAGCAAGAATCATACCACTAGACCAAATGCCTTGGATGGTGCCAAGTGGAAAAATAAAATTCATAACAGAGAATATATAATGTTTTTACTTGTTCCTTTTCTTAAGCTTGCCACAATGAGAATTTCTACGAGAAGATGTTTTATTAATTTTCAATAAAATGATTTATCATTAAAGTAATGTTATGTTGCATTGTAAATTATTAAAAGAATAATACTAGAGATATCAATTAATAATTCATACCATTAAAAAATTAATTCAATGATTGTAATAGAAATGAAAATATATATATATATATATATATAAGAGGTACAACTGTAAAAACACCCCCATAATATAATATTGTATATTTTTTTAGTGTACGTTTTTAAATATGAAAAGCCAGCCTTATACATTATTAATATGAATCTGTTTTCGATCATAAAATATCTATATGACTCTGCGTATTTTCAACGGTAAAAACAACATGCACCGTCAATATAAAGTCATATGTATATGTATATTGGGTCTCGATAATTTATGAGACGGGTGAATTAATGAGGCTTTGATTGACAGTGGATGGGTGTCGGTGGTTTGTCCTTTTTTGTGGTAGTGGTGGGGCCACTAGTAGTTCATGGGTCTCATGCAATGTGAGTAAATAGGGAAACGTACTATGATATGTCTGTATCTTTTGTGCAACCAATTGCTCATGCGTAACCGTGATCTCCTTCGGTTTTGAAATTTGCAAATTGTATTACTACTCGGTACTCATAATGATAACAATATGTGTTTTTTTGAATATAGGATTAAGGAACGCTTTATAAATTTATGATGTAATCAGGTATTGATTTGTTATGATTAACAATAAATCTACCTCTTATATAACACTGTATTTGTATTGTGTTTAGCTGAAATATTTATATAGCCTCGCTATTTGGTATTGATATGATGAAAAATTCGAATTCTCTACCTTAAGTTCAAAAAGAATAATTGGAAAAATTCTGGTAAAGCTTTTTCGCCTCCTCTCATCCTACTCATAAAAAGTGTGCAAGTGCAAAACTTCTCCACTGAGCCAAGAAAGATCTAAACCGAGTGTTTCATTGTGCAATCTTCATTTCCGCCAGCAGTACTAAGGATCGATATGGAAGAACCAAACTTAAATTTTGTTTATAGACGGCCACTGGGGCTAGCTTAGTTGGTGAGGGAAGATGGTTAACGGTTTTAGGTCTGGTAAGTCCAAGATTCAAGTTACTGAATCGAATAAAGAGAAGGAGAGAGTTGACTAGAAAAAAGTTCGAGTTGACCTCTGAGGAAAGGGCCCTTAGTGAACATGATTTTGGGTCTGAGTGAACTTTTCAGCAGTTTGTATGAGTCTGACCCAATATGAACTCACAAATTCCATCTTAAAAGGGTTCACCCAATAAAAAGAGTCAACTAGTTGGGCCTGGGCTGCTTTTTGTGTTCCCAACATTTAACGAAACTCAAATATCATTTGGGAGAAAGATGAAAAATATCATTTGTAACATTTAATCTAATAGCATTTATTTCATGATAAGTCCCAAATTTTGATTTTCTTTTCCTCAATTAGTTTTTATATTTACTTACACTAATCAATCTTTATTTTTCAGGTATCATGGTGGCTTTTATATTTTTTCCATGATTCATATGGATTATATTAATCTTATTTTCTTGCTTCAAGCTGTTTGATTAGCTATGTTTTTAGTTGTCTTTTAATGGTTTATGATTAAGCTTAAGTTGTTTTTTTTTTTAATATAATTAGACGTCTTATAAATTAGAATTATTTTTAGTAATTGATTTCATATTTCTAAAAATAAATAAGACGGCAAGAGTCGTTCCCGCCAGTCAATCTTGAATTACTGGTTCAGTGCTATGGGTCCAGTTAGAAGACGAATTTGATCTCAAATTACCAACCCGAAATAAACAAATATGGTCATGCTAAATCAATAATTAATGTATCTTGGACGTACGTAACAAGTGGTGGATTGGTTAAATGTGATTGCCAGTCATAAAGCTGATTAAGTAGCAATATTTTTAGGGGCATCCAAGAAAAAAGCTTTGAAAACATGATTTTTTTTTTTTTTTTTTTAGTTTGGGATTTAATGGACATTCATTTTATTAATTTAAAAGAAAACCTCTTAAATTCCGAATTTAAAATTTGACCCTAAACATCCCGGATCGATCTTGAAAACATAAAGTGAATATAATTGTATATTTATGTGTAATTTATAACGGAAAAGACTAAATTAAAACTTGGAAGGACCTTATACCGATTATTACATCTATGATAAGGAAGATAAAACAGTATATATGAACTCGTGTTACAATGCTCTTAAGAACAATGTCAGCTCTAATAAAGCCTAACACATTGATTTCATTTTCTTCTATGCAAAAATGATCATATGACCTAATTGATATGCTCAATTTATTGTGACATTACTTATATAACAAAGAATCTCAATACGCAACCACAGCTTATCAATGTGAGCGCGTGACAACAAACACTACTGATCATGCATGATTGCGACTTAATTATCATTTCCTCTTCAAGAGTGATTTTATTTTATTTTATTTACTGAAATTTAGAAGAGTACACCTCTAGTGCGGGGGAGTTTACATACAAGTCCATATATATTAATTCTTAAACATTGTAGGATTTATGCA
The DNA here is from genome assembly GCA_038430175.1 of Ficus hirta. NCBI lineage: Eukaryota > Viridiplantae > Streptophyta > Magnoliopsida > Rosales > Moraceae > Ficus > Ficus hirta. Next base: position 26,251,552 of record CM076591.1, on the reverse strand, counting down.
TTCGCTTCACCCTTTGTGTATTAACTTTAGAGGGAATGAAATATAGATGATTAAGGAGGGTACATAGTTTCTTCTTCAATTTTTTTTTTATTAATTTAAATAAAAGAGAGAGAAGATAACAATATTTAGGCTGAATCCAAAGCTAAGTCGTAAAAAGAAAAAGATAGATGATTGCGGTAATTTAACTTATGATTTCATCACACGATTTAGTGTTTGAATTTATCACTCTCAAGTTTTTTAAAAGATGTGATAAATGATCGAATAGTGCTAAATGACAATATCCGGTGGATACCCCTAAATATTTTTTTCTATATGACCAGTAAAATGACCCGATAGATAAATTTCCTTGTCCACCCAAAAATAGCAAATACTAAGAAGCTCTTTTGGAGAAGCTTAGTATGAACTCAGTTATTCAAAAGTTCAGGAAAAGCAGCCAGTGGATTGACTACAAATAGTGGTGCACTAGAAGATTATTGTGGTTGCTAATGAAAATTACCGCCAAATTCCCGGCAATTAATAAGAGGAGTACTTGCGAGATCATTGGTCCCAAAAACGGTTAAATTTTAAGTCAAAAATTGTATGTTCCGCAGTCAGTGGGGAAGTTTTTTATATGATATCTTCAAAATGTAGTTCGGTAAAGGTTGACGACCTTACGGTCAGGTTTAATTTTCATGTAAAAACTAGCACTTTTTCTCATAGTGGGCGCAGAAAATGTTGTTGAGTAAAAACAAATTAAGGGGGAGAAAAAACGAAAAGATACCCTAATTCATGTTCTCTTAGACTATTAAATCTTTTACCAATTTAACATGTACATGTTTTGAAATATATAATGAGATATTGAAATATCAATAATGATATCTTAGAATTTAGACAAGACTGATAAATCTACTAGTCTTTCTTGTAAGAAGTTTTGGATTTAAGTTGATCTCGTTTTTCGAGATTATTTTTATTACATGTAAAGGGGATTGCACCACTTCTAAGAATATATATATATATATATATAATGTTTAGGAAAGAAAATGATACCTTATGATCATTCAAAAACTTGTTAGTTATTTCATTTTCTAGTGAGGTTAGACCTATGGAGTTTTCTTTTCTCAACATGAAAAAAGTCAAAAGAAGCCATCATTGGTGAGTAGGAGGTAAGAAAATATGTTCCAACAGAGGGAACTACTAAAGTCCAAAAGTAATTAGGAGATTGGCTTGTCTGATGGTCACGTACTGGTTGTACCTAATAAAGGCAAAAATAATGACATGAATCATACGTGAAATTATTTTTTTTTGGAACATTTTACGTTTTAGCTAATAGATGAGGTAAAAAAATATAAAAAATAAAAAATAAAGCCATCTCCACCATTAACTTGAAAAATTTTTAATGAATTGGTTATTTTTTTACTCATCCAACGATTGGAATTAAATTACATCATATTTCCCATGCTTGAAAATATAGCACAAAAAATATTGTCATATTTTTTTTTTTTGGGCATAAATTTCTTCTGTTTTTAACCTTATGTTTGTGTGGGCTGGAATCGACAAGCCGGCATTGAGAATCTTTTGCAGGATAAAACCCAACTACTATCTGATACACCTTTTCTTTTTCTAGCTCCTATCTCCAAGCTCCAATTATGCATGCAAAAGACTGATTTTTTTTTTACTTCTTTATTTACTTTGAAAACAAAAAGGCAAAAGATAAGGAGGAATTAAACCCATTAAATTAATAGAACTTAATGAGTATGTGCATTATGATCAGCCCTTTATTTATCATGAGTTTATTCACATCTGAATGTGAATATATAGATATATAAAAATGCCATTAACTCTCAGCCAAAAACTTTGTGAATCCGGATAATTTGGGATTTTATAATTCCTTTATTAAATTAAGGGGAAAAAGTTGGTTTCGACATCTGGTGGAGAGGAACTAAAGTCAACTGGATTGACTTAGAAGGGTCTTAATTTCTTAGAGCGGCCGAACTTGATTAACGGCCTTAAACTACCAAAGTCAGATTATGGACATAGAAGTGGCCGAAGAGCCACACCCACATGACAGACACACACACACAAACACACACACACTCTCCTTTTGCATTAAAACCTGAAATTGCGATTAGGCTTTGGCTTTGGGCCCCACCTCCTTAATTTAATCACGCCATCACTCAAGGCTTTATCCATCTATAAAACCCCTCACTCCTCTTCTTACTATCACCAAAGTCTCTCAACTCTCTCTCTCTCTACCACTTTTCTATCTAAAGTTAGAGAGAAGGAGTAGCTAGAAAAGAGAAAAAATAACACATAAAAATGGCCAAGCTTTCAATCTTGCTTCTTTTTGTAACATGTTTTCTAGCTGCGAGTTCCATTTCCTCCGCTTCTGTTCGAGACCCTGAACGAGTTGCAGAAGAAGTACACAGGTACAAATTCGAGATTCGAATCCTACATCTTATACGTTCTTATAAGTATATGTACGTTACGAGTACTATATGAAAATATTGTGGTGTGCAAATTAAATTTACACTATATACGTTTTTTTTTTTTTTTTGGTTAGGAGTATCAACAATTCCTCAAAGACAAGGAGGAACTTGGGGTATTTCTCATGCGGGACGGGAAACCCTATTGACGACTGCTGGCGGTGCGACCCCAACTGGGAGACGAACCGCCAGCGGCTAGCCGACTGTGCTATTGGGTTCGGGAAGGACGCGATTGGAGGGAAAAACGGGCGAATTTACGTGGTGAGTGACGCGGGTGATGATGACCCGGTAAACCCTAGGCCCGGGACACTGAGACACGCTGTGATACAAGACGAACCGCTGTGGATCATCTTCAAAAGAGACATGGTGATCACGCTGAAGGAAGAGCTCGTGATGAACTCGTTCAAGACGATCGACGGCCGCGGCGCCAGCGTCCATATCTCCAGCGGGCCGTGCATCACGATACACTATGCGTCGAACATTATCATTCATGGTCTCCATATCCATGACTGTAAGCCGGGGCCGAGTGGAATTATAAGGGACTCTCCCAGCCATGCGGGGCATTGGTTGGTGTCGGATGGCGACGGAGTGTCGATATTCGCGAGCAGACACATCTGGGTTGATCACTGCTCGCTGTCGAATTGCCGCGACGGGCTGATCGATGCGATCCACGGATCGACGGCCATCACCATATCCAACAACTACTTCACACACCATGACAAGGTGATGCTGCTGGGCCATAGTGATTCCTACACTCAGGACAAGGGCATGCAGGCCACCGTTGCCTTTAATCATTTTGGAGAAGGTTTGGTCCAAAGAATGCCGAGGTACATTTTTATTTTATTTTATTTTAAATTAGTACTATCTGAAAATTGAGATTTTATAATTATAATGCTGGTTTATCATGTTAAATTGCTCAAATAAGGAAGAGCGGAACACAACATTCAAAATTTGACCTTAAAAAGTAATGACATCTTTTTTTTTTTTTTTTTTTTTACTATACAATATAAGATGTTAAAAACGTGAAAAAAATACTTTCAGATTTTGAATATGAGAGTTGATATTCAAATATCTTCCATCATCACATCTATTGTTCAAGCTTAGAAAAATAAAATTGTGACATTCTTTTAATTATTCGATGAGAAATTCAAGGCTTGATTGATTGATGGCCCAACTTTTGACTTCTGTTGATCAAGTATATTAAATTCACATATAAATGGTAAATCTGGCGTTGATTTTTATATGACTATTTGAATATATGTACGAATAGAAAAAAGTGGACCTTATAATTTTATACCATTGGGGCGCATGTGATGTTGCAAGTCCCACATGGCTGGCCAATAAACATCACTCTAATTTATAATTAACTAAATAAAAAAAATTCCTTACTATTTTCTTGCCAATTGTTAAATCATAAAGTTAATATCTACCGATGCATATGTTGCAGGTGTAGACATGGTTATTTCCATGTGGTGAACAACGACTACACCCACTGGGAAATGTACGCCATCGGCGGGAGCGCCTCGCCGACGATCAACAGCCAAGGCAACAGGTTCCTGGCATCTGATGCGCGGTCGAACAAGGAGGTGACAAAGCATGAGGACGCGCCGGAGAGCGAGTGGAGGCAGTGGAACTGGAGGTCAGAAGGAGACCTCTTCCTCAACGGAGCTTACTTTAGGCAATCCGGCGCCGGCGCGTCGTCAAGCTACGCTAGGGCATCAAGCCTTAGCGCAAGGCCTTCTTCCCTTGTCGGCTCAATCACCGGCACTTCCGGTGCCCTCAACTGCCGGAAGGGTTCACACTGCTAGAGCTTTTATATATATATATATATATATATATATAATATTATGTTATTTTCTGCTTAAATCACATATATATAACTGCTGGTGGCAAGGGCTAAAAGGATACAACAGTGCTTTTATCCTTATATACATTTGTTGCCGTGCGGTTTTATATATATTATCCTTTTTTTATCTAAATTATCAGTTTGTAGCCTTGTATTCTAAACAAGCTTTTCCTTTAAATTTTAACTATAGTATCTTGCGGATGATCAGTACTTGTACTTGCAACCACTGCCTAGCTAGCTTGTAGCTTTAAAATTCGTCAAAATATTGTAATGAGCCGCGCAGAGAGCAAGTGCAGAAGTGTTGTTGTGTCAATTCAATAGTTTGAACTTTTTATCCTCTCTCTTTATTTTGGTGTCATCTTGTTCTCTATATTCATCATGTATAAAAAGAAATCTCGAAGCCTGTTAATGAAACAGAAAAAGCCTAACTCAATTCTACTCTAAGGATTTACACGGCACTAGTGGTAGGAAGGTTGAATCTTTTTTTGTGGTGTGAAATAATGTGAACAGAAAAACTTTGATATTTCAAAATAATGACAAGCAAAAAAGCCTAAAGGGCTGTCCGCCTCTTTTCCCCGTCAATCAAGCAAAGAAGATGGCGCTTTTACTCATTTGTAATCAAGGGGACGTACCACTACTCTGTTACGGTTCACGTAATAATTGTGTGGTTGTGGGCCATAGCCATGTTGGACCAACACTTCCCACGTCAAGAAACATTCACTCATGTATTCACATTATAACACTACTCACTATTGTACTTTTTTTTTTTTTTTTGGGTACGTTTTCTCAATCTAGTCAAACGTTATGAACAGACAAGTCACCGTTAGCCCTTCTTTGTCTATCCACTAATATGCACTCATCATATGGAGTGGATTTATCTATTAATAGAACTACCGTAATATAGGATTGACAGATATGATTCATCTTCTATTATGATGGTGTTTCAAACCGGTGTCTCCAATATTTTTCTATGTATGATCAATTGGATATCCGACTGGCGGCTGCACAGAGCCAATTTGCCAAGGTCATAGATAGCCACTGCTCTCCAGGTGCAATTTTAATTGCATTTTTTAATTTTAGATTTTAACAAAAAATTAGATAAAATAAGACTTTTGTTTGGTATATGACTATTTAGATCATTATGGGGATATTCATGGCTTAATTAAGTAGTCCTTTTTTATGGTGTACGTTCCTTTTGAAGTAGAAAAAAAAAAAAAAAGAATATAGACTTCACCCCCAAAAAAAAAAAACATTAAAAAAATCATAATTTAATTAAATAGTGAATTATGAGAGAATGCATACCCTTTATAATCTACATGAGTTGATTTGTCTTAAGGCCATTGATGAAAGTGGATGTTACAATTTAATGTTGAATCTGCTCAATACGAAGACATCTGTAATGGCAGAGATGTGCGAGAAGAGGCGACTATATATAGAAATTAATAACAAATCTGGTATGTTAATATTAAAGTTAATAAATCTCCTAAAATTAAAAGATATTCTCAATTAAAAATACAAATAAAATCAAAACTTCTAATGAATTTTCCCCACACATATACATATATATATATATATATATATATATTTTCTTGTTAGCGTGGTAGGCATTAGCGCATGCAAATATTTCATTTTGAGGGTCTCAGAAAGTGCATACTACATTATTTAACTTCACACAATTTTGATCAAAATGTTTGTAGCAACAAAAATATAAATGAATTAACGAATATATAGAACTATAGAAGTGCTACAACGAAACAAAAAAAATTTAAGACAATCCTAAAGGTACCTCTAACACGCAGTGGCTTCCCCATTAGGCAAATTATAAAACTCATGAAAAGTTAATTTAACCAACAGGATCAATTCAACATGCATGCATGCAACGTAAACATGACACACGTGAAGATCTATCTTATTAGAAGGCAAAGATTCCGGCGAAGGAACCTGCTGCGGCGGCAGTGGAGACCACAAGATCAGCAAAGGCTACGCTTTTTGGCGCCACGTTGGGGGTGGCGAGAGGTCCATTAGGGTCGGTCAAGGTACGAGAAAGGGGTGGCGGCCGGGGATGGAGAGGATGGTATTGGAGCCTTGGCGCTGGAGTTTTTGGAGATGAAGTAAGAGCTTTTCCAGCCTCCGTGCTGAAGTTAGGAGGCGGCCGCTGGCGATAAAATCGTCATCGGCGACGGCGAGGAGGTGGGAGAAGTCATAGGAGGTGCCTCACGTGCGGAGACTAGGAGTGCAATGGCTATGAAAATAAGAGCAAGGACGACAACTTGGCGAGCCATTAATAAAAATAATATTAGTCCTTGCTTTTAATTTTATGTTATTATATTCTTAAGACTGCCGTAATCTCTTAAAAAAAATGAAGAGAAGCACCACAAAATCAAAAATAGTTTCTTTTAATTAGGGAAAAAAAGAAAACGTGAGAAGGTTGAAGAAAAGCTTACTTTTTATAATAGACGTCCGCTGCTCCTTAGTTTCCTGATTTGATTAGGCTTTCAAATTGGAATTTGAAGGAAGTGCCCTTATTTTTAATAAAGCCAAGTTTCCTTAATGCCTTGTTTGGTATGGTGGTAAAGATGAGGGAAGGAAGTTGGGGGAGGCATTTTTTAATGGAAAATACTATACTAGCATGTTTGGTAGGAAGGAAGAGAAGAGCAAAAGATAAATTGAATTGAAAATTGTTATAGTAGGACTCACTAGTTTTAATCTTTCTAAAAATATGAGGAAAATTAAAATCCACCCTATAATTATTAAAAATTAATTTTTTATCCTTATTTTTAAAGTAAACTAATATGTATAGATAGATAAAATTATAATTATATAATGTTTTTCTTTTCTTTACTATAATACCCAACAACATAAAAGAAAAATAAAATATTTTCTTTCCTTCTTATTTTCTTTCACTTTTATTTTTCCTTTTCCATCTTATTTTCTTTCCTTCTTATCAAACATAGGCTAAAGAATTGGCATATCCTAACTAATCAATAAAGCTTAATTCCGAACTGGACTCTTTTCTTAATTCTCCGCATTGAAAGTTACATATTACGTAGCGTATTTATTAATACGATTAAGAGCGCATGCAAATATTTCATTTGGGGGGTGTCAAAAAGTGCAGATCACTACTTCATTATTAAATTAATTTACTTCGCTAAATTCTAATTAAAACATTTAAAACCAGCCAAACGAATATTAATGACTTAACACATACAACAAAAACAGCTCAACAAAAAAATTTAAAACGATCTTAAAGGGATTGTCATGATCTGTTGTACATATATTTGGCAGAAATTAATTATTAAGAGACCTCTAATACACAGTGTGTTTCCCATTAGGCAAATTAAACTCTCATAAAAAAGTTAATTAACCAGACGGACCAATCCAACATGCATGCAACGTAAAACATGACACGTACGTAAAAGAACTATCTTATATCAATTAATTAATTAATTTAGAAGATAAAGATTCCGGCGACGGCTGCGAAACCAGCTGCGGCGGCAGTGGAGACCCCAAGAGCAGAGGCACCACTTTTTGGCGTTTCGTCGGGGGAGGCGGCAGGTCCATCGGAGACTGTGTCCTCGATGTCGGAAGAAGCAGGACCCGGACCAGATGCATCGGAGTATTCGCTCCCGGGGGCGGGTGGAGACGAGACGTCGGTGTCCGGGGACGAGGCAGGGGTGGCGGCGGAGGACGTAGGGGAAGGAGAGGCCGATGGAGACTTGGCCGGAGCATTTGAAGAGGAAGTCGGAGCCTTAGCAGCCTCCGAGCTGGATTTAGGCGAGGCGGCGGGTGACGAAGATGTCGTCGGAGATGATGTCGGCGACGGTGAGGAGGTGGGAGAGGTGGCAGGAGCCTCCTGGGCGGAGACTAGGCCGGCAATGGCTATGAAAATCAGAGCAAGCGCAACAACTTGGCGTGCCATTATTATTATATATATATATTCAAGTTTTTCCTTTGTGTTTTGTGTTATTAGATTCTTTAAGATTGCAGTAATTCTCTTGAGAAAAATTAAAAAATTGAAGAGAAAATACCACAGAAATAAAGAATGAGGGTGTGGAAGGAAAGAAGGAGGGAATTTATATAATTATAGATATAGAAATTTAGAAATGAGGGTGTGGGAGAGAGAGTAGGGAGATTTACGGCGGGGAATGCATGGAACTAGCTGGCGGTTGGTTTTTTTGGTTAAATTGACAGTTAGTTTGTGTCGTTGCACACACACACACACACACACACACACACACACACACACACACACACAAACACACACACATGTAAGAGGAAGGGGAACAGAGAGTTGATGAAATATTGGTGACCACCGGTGTGTTGGGTTGGCCGTGCTTGACGGGCTGTGGTTCAATTCTTTGCGGGGTCTTTTGGTGCAAGACTAGCAAGTTTTTTTTGTTATTTTGATTTTCTTTCTGTTTTGTAATTTGGTCTTCTTGTTGATTAATTAATAAATGATAATGGATATAGAGAAAAATAATTAAAAAAAATGATGGAGAATTAACAAACAAAGATATTCAAAAATTGGGGGGGGGGGGGGGGGGGGAGGAATCTAAGATGTTGATTTAAAAAAGAATTTTTAAAAAAAAAATTGCAAAAAGAATTGATAAAAAAAAAATTTTGAATTTTTTTTTTGATTTATTATAAAGAATGTGTAAAAATTCTAATGAACCAAAAAAGAGAATATTTTCTCAAAATCAGATTTCACATTAATGAGAAAAAGCTAAATAAAAAAGAAAAATCTCAAAAAAATATTTCGTATAATAATCTGTTTATATCATAAAGATATGTTCGATTTTATTCCTACTAATTTGTATAAATAAAAATATGTTTTCATAAAGAATTTGATTTCATTTATTGTGTTATGCTTCAATTTATTTGGTTAAGACATAAATGACAACCCTTTGATTTATAGTGGATTACATAAACAATTAGGTTTTTTTCTATAAAGAATTCATTGGTTTTTTATATGAAAAATATGAATATTCAACAATATTTATCGTTAATATTTTGTATTGTGTTTATTATTTAGTATGAATCATCATCTTTATAGTAAATATTTTATATTTATTATAATTACTATGATGTTTATAACTGATTTTGGTTTATTAAAGGTAATTTACATTTATCAACAAAAAATTCTCATCATTAAAATCAAAAAACAAAAAAAGGAAAATAAAAAATATGAATAAAAATAAAATAGTGTCAATTATAATAAAAGGACAAAATAGGTACTATAGACATTTATTTCTTAAAAAATAGATATATATATAATATTATTGAAAAATGAACATATTTCAAAACATGACTCTAAAAATGGACCTTTGTGTAAATATTTCTACTTTATATGTGAAAATTACTAGTGATACAAACTCTAATATTTTTAATAAACTGTCAATATGTATAGTATATGATTGGTCCTCATTCTTTTATTTGTAGGTATACTTTAAAAAGTTCAATCGATTATACTTACTAATTATGAAAAGATAACCACTCATTGTCACGTGAGTTGGTATTTAAAAATTTTAATTAAAGTTGTCCCTAGCACTGTAATTACTTTTATTAGGGGTTCGTTTGATATTTCAATTTAACTTCAACTAAACTGTACTTTTTCATTTCAGTTTTTGTCTTTTTTTGAAAAGTCAATAAAAATTATAACTAGTTTTTGAAAAGTCAACAAACTCCAATTTAAAATTTTCATCTCCAACCGGTGAACCAAATACAAGCTAGGTGTTTTGAATTTATTTGTATTTATTTTCATATAATGAAATCTTTTATTGTCAAACTTCATTAGATAATCTTTGTGCACTCTTACGGATGGTTGGAGCAACAACTCCAAACCAAAAAACTTTATTTATTTTTTTCTTTTTATGAAAAATCAACAAAAATTTTAACTAATTTTTAAAAAATCAAACAACTCAAATATAAAAAATTCAACGTCAACTTATATACCAAGTGCATGCTTAATTTCTTTTTCTTTAATTTTTACTACTGGGGTCTTTGGGAGTGTTAACTACGATAACATATAATAAGGGTGTGGATTGAAATCGGTCCAAATTTTGGAAAAATGCTAACACTATTATAGATATATTATTATAATTAAGATAACTATATTTTTCATTCTGATTGGAGACGCAACCGTGGAAAGCTGTTTAGACTGTACTCAGGCAACCTTTCTGACGTAATTCGTTGCATTTGTCCATTAATTCATCACATCGATGTAATTAATTTAAAAAATTGGAGACTCGCTAGGACTGTTTGGTCTTGGCCCGTCAATTTTCCACAAATTATTTAATAATGAAGTAGTGCTTCTATATATATATAGCTTATATTATTACACATTTTTAAGAAATAACAAATTTAGTTTACATGGTAATTTTGAGATTTAATATATATGTGACGACATATTATCATCTCATATATATTGTCCTACATGTTCAACTCTATAGTTTAAAAGTTCACTATAACTAGAATTTTTTTTAATAGAAATACCATTTTTCATATCATATTATAAATGTTGGAACAATGTATATGGCTGCTTATTTAATTCAAGAGCATGGACCACGTGGTGACATGTGAAAATCACTTTTTCTTTTTTCTTTTTTTCTTTTTTGAAATTTGAGGAGAGAAAGAAACAAAAAGAAATGCACGCCCCTAATAATTAAACATTTTAATTGATCTTCTTTTTAGATATTTTCGGCGTTATTAGCTAGATTCACCTCTCCTAACAAATATATTTCACTAAACGGGTCCTAAACAGAAAACACTAATCTAGTCTTTTCGTGATCTGCTCACACTATCTGCATATTATAAAAGAGACCATGATCATGATTTAAATAAACTTCTTATACATGAAGCTCTGCTTGGTGTTTAAGACGATCTTTTCTCTTTTATTTCTCTCTCACTTCCACATATTATTTGCAGCGAGAACCGGTCACCGTTTCTCAGGTAATGAAATTAATATAACTTAACTTCTCTATATATGAATATGTATATAAATATATGTAGCACACATTTATGCATATATATGTTTAATTTACAGGCTTGTATAATATGGGGTTAGAAGTTGACGATGATAAAAAGCAGCAATTAGTGGGAAGAAGAATAACAGTAATGCAATATGCAGTTGGTGAAGAGAGAGGGCCTTCTTGGTTGTCTGAAGATTATTCTTTGCCCCAAAAGCGTCGGCCAGTGCATAATAGTTTACATCACTAATGATCAGTAAATATTATATATATATATATATAAATATATATATATATATATATACTTCTATATATAGATCCTTAATTTGCTTGTTGTACTTCTGAGCTGTAGAATACTTGTCATGTGGGTTTTCTTCATCTGTTTAATAGGTTTTCAAAGCCTTGTTTGGAGCTGGGAATTTATCGTGCAGTTTTTTTTCTTTCTTAATATTCATATATATGTTTTAACAGCTGTGACATTGTTGTAGATACTTGTCTTGTGGTTTTTTTGTTTAATAGGTTTTCAAGGATTTGTTTGGTATATATTGAGAATTGATCGTGCAGTTTTTTTGTTAATGTTATGTTGGAAATGAACTTTATTATTATTCCAATTATATCAAAAGGTTTATATATATATATATATATATATATGCACACACACACACACACACACATATATAGCTAGCTTCTAGGTAGAACAAGTTACACTTCAAAATATTTCAATATTTTCCGAAGGGAAAGTAAAATACATCCGCTCATCAGATCGGCTGATCATGCTTAATTTGGGGGGTAATTACACCACCATGAATATCTCCAATACTAAATAGTTATTCTCCCTCAGGTTTTTTCAACTTTTTTAAGCAATAATGTTGATAGACACTACTCAAATAGCAATTATGGAGATTTTAAAAAGATAGTAAGACGTGTCTGTTTGTATTAAGAATCTCAAGTTGAAGAAACGATGACATTCAAATGAGAGAGTAGGCAGAACCCAAAATAGAAGCATGACTGCAGCCTCAGTAGATGCAGAAACAAAAGAGCCATGTAGGATTAAGAGATGTAGGATATCTGTATTCTGTATAAAGTCGAGTTAACGGTCAAGATCAATGAATTCTAATAGATTTTCCGTCTACTTGACACTATAAATAGGAGTAGAAAGATAATATTCATATGCTTTTAACTGACTTGAGAATTAGCAAGAACTCAATTAAGATTTTCAAATACGCTTTATCTGTATTATGTGTAAAGTCGAGTTAATGGTCAAGATCAATGAATTTTAATAGATTTTCTGTCTACTTGATACTATAAATAGGAGTGGAAGAAAATATTCATACGTTTTTAACTGACTTGAGAATTAACAAGAACTCAATTGAGATTTTCAAATATTCCTTTAATTAGTCGAGCTCAATTGTATAGAACCTGCTTCATACTTTACAGCATAGTCCAATTAAACATTGTATCTTATTAAATGTCGTTTTATCAGATTTCAACGTAAACAGTTCTCTTGCACTCATTAAGAAGTGAAAGATACCGATAATCATATTTTTCTTCATTAGTTCATGAACCTGATTGATTAGATACAACATTCAATTTTGGCGGAACAATATAGTACCACTGCTTTTCGGTTGATTTGGCCTACACCAAACTATCCATGAAACGACGTGGATATATATATATATATATATATATATTCCATTTTAACTTTATTCATTGTCACTTAATTTCATTAATGGTTGCCATGACTTCCATATATTCACGTTGAATTATTGCTAATTAATCTCACCAAACAAAATTAGACTAATTAGACATCACTCTCACTAAGGCAAGTATATATATATATATATATATATATGTATATTAATCTACTCTCATGATATCCAAATTGACCCACAAAGTGCCGAAAGAGGATAACAAGTATTACCTTTCATGCACAAGCAGTTCGTGGTTGCCATGCATGTTCCGAAAGGCAAAGTTTCTCAGTGCGGATTAACTGTGCCTTTGCTTTTTTGCTCTTTATATAATTTATATTACTTAAGTACCTAATTGTTTACTAATTTAGTTTGGTCCCCCACCGCTAATTGTTGTTATAAACTATGATTATAGTGCTAAATTTCAAATCCTTTGCCTAGAAAGAATTGATCCGGGTAGAATGACTGGTTTTGGCATTGCCTAATTAATCTTGATTAACTTTTCTACGTCATCTTCATAATGCACAGTTCTCTACGAATAGACTCTTATAGTCATGTTTGGTAAGAGGGAAAGAAAATCTAGAAAATAAACTTAAATACTAAATAGTCTAAGTAAATTGAAGTTTTTTTTTTTTTTTTTTGAATGAAAGATTTGAAAAATGAAGTCCCTCCAATATATATCCTTCCAATTTCTTTGCTACCAAACAATTATAGATTGTAATTAGTACACTAATCCACTCTCTCCATCCACTTTTTTCCTCCTACGCAACAAGCTCTTAACCTTTGCCAAAGACAGAGAAAGACATCACAAATAGACTCATCGTATATATATTGCCCGCTAAATTTGTCCTAACGCAAAATAGAACAAAGAGAAGGGAGAGGTTAGGGATTAAGTGGAGTGTGACAATCAAAGAAATGGGAGAATGCAATTACCAAAACAAAACCCAATTGGTTGTTGTTTGTTAAAAGAACGACGTGTAGTTCTTTGTCCAAAAGTTTGTTGGTCATACGCAAGGAAGGACGTGTCATTTTATTTTATTTTTTTTTAAGAAAGGATCACTGCGCCTAATTATATAAACGCTGTTTCGTTTTATTGACAACTTTCTGTTCTTTTGCACGTTATTTTATTTTTTGGTTTGAAGCAGCCAGTATGTCGTTTCTTTTTTCTTCTTTTCTTTAAAAAGCACAAATTTTCAGTGCGTCCGCACAAAATGGCATGTTGTTTTATTCATAGCTAGTTGAAGCATTTTCATTTTTTGGGCAGCATAAAAACTGACGCCGGGTCACTAATCTCTCAGCTCAAGATGCCCGATTAATCAAAGAGCGCTTTGATTCGCAGATCTTGAGCCTAGATATCCTGATAAAGAAACCAAGAGTGGTTTGTTTTTTATCAGCGGGATTCAGTAGCTCTTAGCCGTAAAATAAAATATCTATCTGGTGTAGGACCGGGTACTCCTATATTTTTGAATCCCACTACACTATTGAATGAGACTTCACTTTCTTGATGAGAAATGGCAGTTGGTGAAAAATGTTTGATGCCATTTCTTGAGGTTTGAAGCTTTCTGTTGTCTGTTGTTACTTGTTAGTTTTTTAACTCTGGAAAGTACCTAAATGTTGTTAAATTTTCAGTCGTTTAGATCATCAACGACATGCCGTTTTATTAGTGAATATGCGGTCGTTTTATTAGTAAACGACTTGACGTTTTTTCTGTGAAGTCCATGGTCGTATACAAACAAAACGACATCTCGTTTTTTCTAAAATTATTGTCGTTTAATGACACAAGATGACCGAACTTCCAAAGCTTCGACATCTTGTATATTGCCTCGTAAATAGTCCTAAAGCTTCCTCGAAATATAAGCAAACCAACTATGCATTTGAAAACTATCATTAATCTTAACCTTGTTATCAGATAAATGATTGAAAATGGAAAAATTAAAGCTCTATACTCCGTTTATTTTTTTTTTTAATATATAAACACTCGTTACTTCCTTTTATATTCAACTCAAAATATTCTGTATTTTCAAAAGAAAATAAAGATCGTCATATTCTGTTGATGTCCAGATTACATAAATATCATTTTTTTTTTAAAGAGGAAAACAAGACAAAACGTTAGTAAATAATAAGCCAATCTGAAGAGAAATATTTTGAAGTTAAAAAATGAGATTCAGATATTTTTGCCTCACTAATTTAGTACTCTAAACGAGATTGATATATAATTCGTCAAATATTCAACAAAATATAACTCCATAAATAGCAATTGATTTCGAGAGAGTCTCGTGTCCACACGTTTGAATGTTGCACTTTATATGGATAGACAAAATACAGAACTAGTAAATCCAAACTCCAAAGCTCCCATCACGTGATAGCTTCTTTCTTTATTATCTTGGAAATTTAAAATAGGTTTCCTTTCAGAATAGTATTATGATATGTATAATAATATAAATGATACAACAAAAGAGACATACAAAAAAAAAAAGTCTTTCTAATGCCTAGTTTTAATACACGTTTTAATCGTTACATCTCATTAACTTCGCATAGTAAGTATGGAGATATCATCAATTTCACATCATAAACAAAAACTATATAGAATAGATAATTTGTTATATATATATATATGTGTGTGTGTGTGTCTAATAATTTAAATCAGAACGTCTTTCAGTTGGTAGAGATTCAAAAAAGAAAAAAAATTTGTTCAGTTTCGAAAATAATTAGATAAATAAGTTGTTTTTACTTTTTTTTTTAAGGTAAAATATTAAAAAAAGTTTTTAGATAGATAAAACTTTATTTTTTTAGGAAATACAAAAAAAAAAAAAGTAAATTATTTTTTTAGTCAAAAAAAGAAGTAAATAGGTAGATATATATAAAGGAAGAAACATACATATACATACTTTAGGGTGGGGGAAAGAAGAAAATACTACATACATAGAGGAGGTCGCCATATATAGAGAGGGAAAGGAAGAGGCAGGCCTAGTAAGCGACGAAACGTGTATGGCATCTCCGCCCCCACGCCACGACCTCATTCTCGGACGGACCTTTCTTCTCACTCTTAACGCCTCTCCTTTTCTATATATTTTTAGCTATATTTATAGTTACATATCCAAATATAAATATATATTATTCTCTTCTTCTTCTTCTTCTTCTTCTTCTCTCCGTCTCTGTCTTTGTCTTTAATGGCTCCTTCCATGGAGGAAGAAGAAGGAGCTCCTTCCAAATCCAGAGTCACCGTCGTCGGTAGCGGCAACTGGGGCAGCGTTGCCTCCAAGCTCATTGCCTCCAACACCCTTTCCCTCCCCTCCTTCCATGGTAATCTTCTCTCTCTCTCTCTCTCTCTCTTGTTTTCGTTATTTTTAATTTGCATGTCAATGTGAGAATTGGGTTCCTGTCGTTTCGGGTTATACCTTGTAAATTCTCCGTTTGGTTTCTGAGAAAATGAAAACTTTTTTGGAGCAAGAAAGCTTATTACTTTTTTTTTTCCCCTCTCTCTAAACAATTCAGAGTGAATTTGAATTAGCGAGTTTTTCCTCTTCATCTGAAATTCTGTTGATTTTGTTTTGTTTTTTTGTTTTTTTTCTCTTCGAATGAAAATTCAGATGAAGTAAGGATGTGGGTGTTCGAGGAAACATTACCAAGTGGAGAAAAGCTCACGGATGTCATCAATCGGACCAACGTAAAAATCCTATGAATTGACCATCACCACATTCCTAATTACAATAATATATTGTAAAATTCAATTACACATATAGATTGTAATATTTATGTTTCTTTTCCCGGTTTTATTCAAACAGGAAAATGTCAAATATCTACCTGGTATAAAGCTTGGCAAAAATGTTGTTGCCGACCCAGACCTTGAAAACGCAGGTACTCCACTTTCTAATCCAAATTCTATGATGAATTTGTAAATTGGTCAAAATCCTAAAAAAGTTTTTTTTTTTTTTTTTGGGTGGTGTTGCAGTGAAGGATGCAAACATGTTGGTGTTTGTGACCCCACATCAATTCATGGAGGGAATTTGTAAAAGGCTTGTGGGGAAGATAAGAGGAGATGTGGAGGCTATTTCCCTCATTAAAGGAATGGAAGTCAAAATGGAAGGCCCATGCATGATCTCCACCCTCATCTCCCAACAGTTGGGCCTTAATTGCTGTGTTCTCATGGGTGCTAACATTGCCAATGAGGTTTTTTCTTTTTTCTTTTTCTTTTTATTTTTTTTTATTTTTTGGGCAAGATCTTATATATATATATATATATGTATTTGAACTTGGGCTACGGGGATTCGAACTCTGTATCTTATGGTGGAGTCAAGTATAAAATTACTGTTAGACTATCTTTGCAACCATTGTGCGTGATTATTTTCACCTGCAGGTTTTAAATGAAATTTCTATTAAAGGCTGCTTCTTGTTGTAGATTGCTGTTGAGAAATTTAGTGAAGCGACGGTTGGATACAGAGAGAACAGAGAGATTGCGGAGAAATGGGTTCAACTGTTCAGTACTCCCTATTTCATAGTCACACCTGTGAGTTTCGACAAAAATTATCATTGCCAACTCGATACTAAATTGCACTTCATTAACGCGAAATGCTAATTAATATCCGTGACGATGATCACAACTGGTTTTTAAACTAGTTAGAGGTCAACACATGAGACTTGGTCTGTTCCTGTACCATAATCCGTGTGCCTCGGATTGACATGTGAAAATGTGATTGGTGAGAAAGTGTCGATGAAAGAAAATATTTGGTTAAGTACTAATAGATGTTGACCTGTACAGGGATTCCCTTGTAGAGTTACACATGAAAGAAAATCCCACGGTGACTTATGAATATCGATTTGTTTAATCAATTCTGCATCACACAGATTCTGAAGATGTGATTTCTTGATAGTTAATACCCTTTTCTGGCATATGAAATTAACAGGTTCAAGATGTGGAAGGAGTGGAATTATGCGGGACTCTGAAAAATGTTGTGGCCATAGCAGCAGGTAAATAGTGAGATATATTAGCCTTTTGTTCTCGAGGATACTGTGCAATTGAGGGAATAATTAATCAGCAATTGAACAGGTTTTGTGGATGGATTGGAGATGGGAAATAACACAAAGGTTGGTTCAACATTTTTTTTTATCGGACTTTAAACCAGTAACTGATTTGCCTTTTCGATTCCGTTTTGACTATTTTACATGAATGACTAGGCTGCAATAATGAGAATCGGTCTCAGAGAGATGAAGGCATTCTCCAAACTCTTGTTTTCGTCTGTCAAGGACAGCACCTTCTTTGAGAGCTGCGGTGTAGCTGATCTCATAACAACATGCTGTAAGAAAGCAAACGTATTTCTTTTATCTTATTTTTTTGCTTATCTTTCTTAGTTACCAATTTTGACATGGCAGTGGGAGGAAGAAACAGGAAAGTTGCGGAGGCTTTTGCAAAGAACGAAGGGAAAAGGTTAAACCGAGCTGCTTGATTCATAATCCTGTCAGAGTTTTGAGAATTAGCCTTTAACTAAACTCTCCTGTTTATCTGCAGATCATTTGACGAGCTCGAAGCTGAAATGCTGCAAGGCCAGAAATTACAGGTATATTATTTATTCGAACCTATTTTACTTTTACAACCAAACAAATGTACTACTCAATTAATCCTTTCTGCGCCTAGACTATAATCCAAAATGAGGTATTAATTTTTCAGAATTTCATAATTGCAATTTCTAGATGCGACTATGGCATCGCATGACAAGGTTTTTTTGGGTAAAAAAAAAACCTTTATTTGGAGAAACATATCAAATAAAGACCACGCATGAAAATTTAACGAAATTTGATGAATGTTTGACAATCGGAACTGCACTTTTTTATTTTTTTATTTTCAAAACGCGACTACAAAGTTTTTCCTAAGCGAACAAAGTGACGATTTGTGCAGGGTGTCTCAACAGCAAGAGAGGTTTACGAGGTTCTGAGCCACCGAGGATGGCTAGAGTTATTTCCACTCTTTGCAACAGTGCATGAGATCTCCATTGGCCGTCTCCCACCTTCAGCCATAGTTGAACATAGTGAGCGCGAACCGAAATTCTCTCTTGTAGAAGGCTCTACCTAATACTTTTTTTGACCGAGGAAAAAAAAAAAGGCACCATGGTAAGGTAATTATAAGTAATTTTATTGTGAAAGAAACGATCATCAGTTCACACAAGTCAGCAACATGTCCACAAGGTTAATTGCTGGGTCCAAAAGGCTTAGAAAAGCTCTTTCTTGCTCATGAAGGCATCTAAAATTTACACGTTCGAATTGTAATCCTCTGTTTTCTTGCAGTATGCAAGGCAGATTAATCAATTCATGTCATTTTCATACAGTTTCATATAAATTAAAGACGACTATAAATTTTCATATAACTAACCTGTCGATAGAACATAAATTTTTAACTGTCAAATCTTTATAAAATGTCATTGAATCATCTTTTATATATTTCTAATTTGCGATGATACCTAGATTTGACAGTTACCTAGATTTGACAGTTAAAAACTGTGTGCACAAATCGTAACCAAGTTCTTCAATCCCGAGTCAAATCTCGTAGATGGCAAAAAGATGTAATTTCTTGTGGAAACACTCAAACAAGAGGGACAATAGATCTATGTCGAGTTTGTTCCAAGTGGGATATACAATGGCACTTATTAGAAGTGAAGATCCTACTTGACTTCATATTACAATGTTTTCTCATCTCATTTTTTTCCCCCTCATATTTCTGAAATGAATACCATAATAACACCAAACCCTTTCTCATTCCATACCATAGTTATTATAGAACTGCCACAAGCCAAATAAAACAGCTGGAAGAAGACCATAATTAGATGAAAAAGACCCAAATGATTTTTTTTCCTTTTCCCCAAAGACACCAAACCTGAGCTCAAATTTTACACATGGGGTTGGTTGGATATAACTAAGAAGAAGAATTACCCGGTTCTTATTCTATCCAACCGATCAACACTCTTCCTTGCTCTCTCCAATTGGTGGTCGATGCTTTTCCGGGACTTCTCGTGGCAATCCACGCTTCTCCGAGACCTTTCCATATGATCAAATGACATTCTTAACTTTTCTAGCTTATCAGCATTACTGAATTGGTTCTTCAGTTTCTCGGGCCTGTCGGTGCTCTGCCTTGGCTTTTCTCTTCTATCGGTACTCTTCCTTGAAACTTCAAACACATCTGTACTCTTCCGAGGCGGCTCATATTGGTCTGTGCTTCTCCTCGAACTGTATCTCTGCGAAGGAGACTTCTCAACGGTGGATATAAACTTCTTGAGATGCCTAATGTACTCAGGGTATTGCTCTAGATTACAATGGTTCCCTCCTTTGATCCATAGCGGTTCATACTTCTCTTTACACAGTTCCCAGAGTTGCTTCCCATGGGAACAATCAACAACTTCATCCGAAGTGCCCTATTGAAAGATGCAAAAAACAAAGTCGAAAGATTAAGAGAATTCTATGATAGAGTACATAAATATATCTTATCTTATGCCGTCTACATCATCAAGCGATCCATTAGTTTAATATCTAATATCATTATGATGTGATCTGACAATCAGAACCGTACAGTATTGAAATACTGACAAAAATTAAAATACTTACATGAATGATGAGAACTGGGCAATGAACCAGTGGAATTTTGTCAATATTCTGCAGAGAAAGTACCAATACAAAGCAAGCAATTACAAATTAGTAGGGTTCGAAGATTACCGACTCCGGAACAATAAGCAAGAAAACATAAAACTCCGATGTTTACCTTGTAAATGTCAAACCAGTATGTGCGTTTTACAGGATACATGACTCTTAAACCGGAAAGAATCGGACTGTGCAGAACAACAGCTCTTAACTGAGGCAGCCTAGCTGCAAGATCCAAAGTCGGGCCACTTCCAACGGATTGGCCATAGAGGATAACATCTTCCTGCCGGGTTCCATAGCTTTCTTCAAGGCACTTGTATGCAGCTTCAATGTCCGAATATGTGTTCTGCTCACTTGGCTGCAATCACACAAATGGTGTGGGTCCATAAATGATCCTCTCAGCTCAAATTTCTATAAATACAAGAAACAAGAAGCTTTTACATTTATAAATAAATAAATAAAAGAGAGAATTCAAATGTCTCCAACGAACCTTGCCAGATGATTGGCCATACCCAGAATAGTCGTATCTGCAGAAAAGTACATATGAGTAAGAGAAATAACAATTTCTAGAACACGTTAACAAGGAAAAGGGGTGAATTATTTGGTACAATGTGAAAAATATTCTATCGGTGGGACACAGTTTCATCGAGTTCTGTTATGATATGACGGTGAAAAACTGTGTCGTGGCGCTAGGATCTTTTTTTGTACCGGTAGTAACCTAGTTGCACTTTGTGACTCTTATTAATGGAATGTGCATACTAGCATTATTCATTTGGAACAAACTAACAAGTCATCAACCATGTACTTAAATAGAATATTAGGATTTCTGAGTCATAGAGTTAATCCCAATTCCAAATCCTGATGACGTCAATAGATTAGTAAACATCAAATCCTCAAACCACAACTTTCTACTATCTGAAACTAGTTCATCTTGACACGCAAAAACCACACTAGAATTTACTATACTGTTAAAAGTTAGATCCAAGGACTCAAATCTCAGAATCACAACAAAAATTTCACCTCCAAATTCAACATTTTGCTTGCTGATCAGCTTAATCTTAAAACAAATCTAATTTCCACTTCAACAGAATTTCACATAAACAACAGCATCAACCAAAAAAAGAAAAAACTCCGATCAAGTAAAGCAACGTCAAAGAAAAAAAATAAACAAAACCCAGATGTCAAAACTTGAACTTTAGTTCAGAAATTGATCAAAAAAAAGCCCAAGAATTCCAAACTACCAAAAACCCAGATGCCCCAAACCCCACACCCCCCCCCCCCCCCGCCCCCCCAAAAAAAAAAAAAGCAGGTAAATCAGAAAGGAAAAAAAAAAAGGGTGCTTGGGTTACCCCATGAGATTGACGCGCAAGTGGATGCTCAACTCGATGAAGAGCTCGTACATCTGGCCGAGATCGGCGGCGTTGCCGTGAGAGTAGAGGAGGGTGGAGGTGGCCATGGGGTGCCGAATGTAGACGGCGACAATTTCCGTCCCGCGCCGGGTCTGCAGCTTCAGGACCTCCACGTTTTCCCGGTGAGGAAAAGGGCTCAGCAGCAACAGCCTCGTCCTGTCGTCGTTCACCAGCTTGTACGACGGCGGGTTCGGAGGGAAGAACGCGAACTTCGCCGCCATTGATGACGTCACCCCACCCATATTAATAATAACAGTAACCTGTTATCTCTCTCTCTCTCTCTCTCTCTCTCTCCCTTCAATTCAGTCTCTGTTTTTGTGTATCTCTTCTGAATCGACCGACCGACCGACCCACCACCACTGTAATGAGGGCAATTGAAATTATAATGATTAAAAAGGAATTAAAAAAAAAAAAAAACCGGACTAACTAGTTTTTGACAGTCTCAGAAAACTTTAACTGGGATCGACATTGGTTATTTCTTTTGGTTTTTTTTTTTCTTTTCTTTTTGTTCTCTCTCTTTTTCCAGAAGATTTTAAAACTTTTTGAGGAAAAGTAAAAGCAAGAGTGTGAAGTTTGTAGAAGTTGCCCTAGTGGGTAATTGATCAACTTTAAAAAGTTTAAATTGGGTTTCTGCGGAATTGGAAGAGAGAGAGAGAGAGAGAGAGAGAGATTTACTCAATTTCACTTGGGTCACAAGTCACCAGCTTTCAGGGAAGGGAAAATGAACCATAACAACATATCCCTTCGCATAGTTTCTTTTCTAGCGACATTGCAATTGGACGTAAAATGATATACAATGAGAGAGAGGGAGAAAGAGAGAGAGAGAGAGAGAGAGAGAGACTCGACGCTTGTCGGTTCTCTGTGTTTTTTCCCTCTGTTTTTCTTTGAAAATCTGATTTTTTTTAGAATGAGGTTCGATGATAATAAAAGTGGACTTGGATTTGGATTTGTACTGGATTTGGATAAGATACTACTCTACTAATGAAAACATGTTTGTCAAGTTTTATTAATGGGAAAGACCCTAAAATAAATACAAGGTAGTATAATAGTTACATGTATAATTTAATAATAATTTTTTTTTTTAAACTTTGATTATTTTTTGGGAAAGAAAACTTAGATAAAAAGTTTGAATTTTCACTTCTCAGTTCTTGAAAACAATTTTTTTTTTAAATACAAGGAAATATGATATTCATTTTATGTAATTAATCTTTAAATTGTGGTATAATAATAACAATTTAAGAGTGTGTTTGGTTTGACAACTCAAACTTAATTTTTCTATCTTAAATTTTATCTTTTTCTTCAAAAGTTTTTGTTTTTTTCTCAAAAATTTTTTTGTCTTTTCTGAAAAGTCAACAAAATTTACTATTTCAACTTCAAAAACGCAACTCAAACTAACGAACCAAACGAACCCTAAACAACTAATATTATATGTTTTCAACTTTATTGTTAAACTAGTTTTTTTTTTTCCCCCTTCGTGGTATAAGGTATTATAAGTAATCATTTTTATTAATTTGATATAACTCTTAATTTTCAAATTAGAACCTAAAATTTGGAGTTCTTTTTTCCATTGGTTGAGCTAGTCTTAAGTAAGAAATGTTCTACAATACTTTATTCAATCGTTCACAAAGGACGGAGATAAATCTCATATTTTTTAACAAAAAGCTCATAGTATATGGTTGAATGAAAATATACATAAAAATATATTGAGAAACTAAAGTAAGATGCTCAAGCTTGAAGAACATGAAAAGCTAAAACATGTTCTGTTAAGTTCCCATATTTAAAAAGAAAAAAAAAAAAGAAAAAAAAGGGGGAATGCTGTTGAGCTATTTATGTCAGCATGATTGATTTTTTATATGATGGGAAAAAGTTTCTTTCTTTTGGAATAAATTATATATAAACCAACACTTTTACCTGTCATTTTGATATTTTGTCAATAGATAAATTATTCTTTTTTCAATAATATGAGATAAATTACTCTTTTGAAAATTTTTTTTTAAACAAAATGAAAGAGGCCTACATATTGAAGTTACTCCTAATTTAGACTTGATACTTTCTAAACCACTAAATTTAAGAAAGTTTAAATCAAACTGACTATATGGACACAAATCAGTCTGACCAAATTTTGTCCTTTAAGTGGACCCTGGTTTTGGAATAAAAGAGGACAAACAAATAGCTTTCAATTTGTTTTTAAGATTTATATATATATTTTTTATTAGGACCCAGTGATGAGATTGATTAAAATTTATGTTCCAACTAATAATAGTATTTACCCATGAAGGCAAATGGCACAGTTAAAAAAAAATGTTCAAAATGGTATAGCAAATAGTTTATAACTAAGTCGTACACTTTTATCAAAGGACAAAAAGGTTTGAAACTTTTTTTTTTTTTTTTTTGGGGGAATAGTTAGTCCACAATACACGGCCATATCCCCTTTTTCAGAAAAATGCGGAGATAAAAAGTTTTTTTTAAAAAAAAGATGCTTTTTTGTTTCACTTTGATTCACATGTTTTAATGTGACATAAGATCTCACTATTTGATATCAAAAATTCGAGTTGTTTTTTTTTTGTATTTTTATTTTATAACTTTCAGATGAGCCGTAGCTCCAAACATCTAAATTGAGGACTTTTATTAATAATACTTATGTACTATCTCATAGTGCTATTATTATTTCTTTGCTTTGGAAAGTAGGTTAGAATGGAGATAAATGATCACGTATTGCTTGAAAAGAAAGATTATATATAAAGACTTTGCATATTTATGATTGATTACGTTGACAGTCGATAAAATAAGAGACGAAGAATAAGAGACAGAATAAAACTAACGAGCTTCTTAAAATATATATATATATATATATATATATATATCTAAGGTGGATGATTGCATTAAAGGCTAACAAATAACAGAAAGTGGCCATCGTTTATTTGATTTACTCATCAACCACTTGGGAGGGAGAGAAAAGGGATTGTTACTGATCTTTGCAAAAATTAACCGAAGTCAAAGGAAATATAATAATGAGAAAAAGTTTCAAAGGAAATCTTTAAATAAGATATTGCACATGCAAATCAGTCATTCAGTCAAATATTACAAATCACGTTGTGTTTCTGCTCTCTTTCCCTCTCTACATCAACTATTAAAATTTCTGAGGGACCCCTAGTGCAAGACAAAGCAAATATGTATAAAATTATATATGTATGTATATATACATATATATATGTAAACACACACAATATTCGAAATCGACCACACTTAAAACCTTGACGGAGCCTAATTAGATCAGGTGAGTAAGCATTGAATCAAGGTCACAATTAGACAAAACACAAGAGCATTACTGGGTAGGACTGTGATGTGTGAAAAGGACATATATATATATATATGTATATATATATATATATATATAATAGCAAAGACATATATATAAACCAACAAATGGAGCCAATGACAGAATAAAAGGATGTATGTCTGTGGCGTAATGGGGTCCATGATAGTCTGCAGTGGAAAGCGAAATACTTAAAGATGGTGGTGGTGGGCCTCTTTCGCCTGCGCTTAACCCTATCTCCTTGTTATTCTTATTTTCTAATCAAATCTTATTATTTAATTCCTATTTATATATATATATATATATGTATATGTCATACACATGGTGTCTTGCAGCTCGCATAGATATGTCAATTCATCATCCAAAAAATAATTACTTGCAATATCTATGTAGAATTAGTCTCTACCAAAATGTAGCTTCTTAGTTTATTTTCTTATGCTTTGCAGTGTACTAATAATATTTTATCAGCAGGTGCTAATTTAGACCTCATACTAATAGCGGAGTTAGAAATTTAATTTAATTTTTTTTTTATAAACAGGGACATAATTGTAGTTATAATTTTTCTTATAAAGGATTAGTATCAAACAAATAGAAAAAGAGGGGGTCAAGTATAATCACATAGTCTTTTTCCGTTTGATTTTAATAGAATTCGAACCAAAGTGTAACAAAAATATTCTTAAAAAATAATTGGGGCAAATTCAAAAATTAAGAGGTAAAGTGATAGTTTTTTAAGTTTAAGAGATAAAATAAGAATGATTTTAAAATTATAAGACATAGATAAAAATAATCCAAATAAGTAAAGGTTAAATTCTTAAAATTAATTTGAGCAAGGACTGCTACTTATTATAACATTAGTTTATTCATGTTTTGATTCTAACATCAATTTAATAAAACCTAACGTCCAGAAACACATAATATAAATAGAGATAATCTACAGCATAAGTAATAAGTATTATGATGACTATATATTTATATATATATATATATATATAATTGAGTCGGTCATGATCAATAGTCTCAGACTTCACATTAATGCCATATGGCAGAAGCCGGAAAGCCATATTGTTAAAATTATTTACTGTGAGCACGCCTATGATCATATATATATATATATATGTTGCAAGGATTCCCATGATCTCGTGCTTTTGCATTTGCAAGCTATAAAGAAAAAAGGCAAAAGAATCCAAGGTTTTGAAATTAACTAAATTCACTGCCAATGTTGTCCAGATCAAAAGAACCACATAACCCCCTTTTTTTTTAATTTTTTTTAAATTTTTTAAATTTTGTTTTGGGTGAAATGGCAGTAGATCAAGGCAGATCAGAAGCAAAGCAAATTAATCTAGCTAGTGCGGGGCTGGTGAGCACTATAAGTAGCAGATAAAAATATACAAGGATAAATTGTTATCCGACACTCTTATAAAGTGATGTTTGTAATTTTTTTTAATAATATATTATAACAATTAGGTGATCTAATATAATATTTATAATTTTTAATTATATACGTATCTAAATATATAGAAAGTTATAATCCTTCCACAAGATATAAAATATTTTCTAAATATATATTTGTACATATATGTACATATATAATAGAATAGAATAATAAGGTTAAAATAATAAGAGTGGGAGGGTTATGTCGAGCGTCCCCTTTGTCAACAACAGTGGGCACCACCACCAGATGAAATCATGCAGACACCCGCAGACAGACAATCCTCTGCTTGTATAGTCGTCCTCAACCACTCTTATTATATACACATTTAGCTCCTCTAATCGTACTTCCTGTTCCTTAACAACATCTATATTCTACCACCTATATATATATATATATATATCACAATACGTACAAAAACACATATATGTCCACTGAACTGGGGTATAGATAGGTTAAACTAGTACTTGTATGTATTGTTCATTTTTCTGAAGGTATTTGGCATTTAATTTTCTAAAGTTTTAAGGTCTAGCAATGTTGTCTTTTAATTTTGACAACTCCCACCTCGAGTTTATTAAGATATTGCTCCAATTACTTCTAACTCGCTTGCTTCTGTTAAAATTTAAATAAAAACACTAAATATGTCATTTAAGCTTATTGAATCGGCTAGAATTAAAAATTTAAGTTATCATGTAATATATTATGACACGTATACGAAAATATTTCCTTTTAAATTTTAACATTCTTATTTAGAGAGGTACTCCACAACAGTTTCTTAAGTTCTAGATAATCTATCAAAAATCAAAATTAAAAAAAAAACTGTCAATTATGAAAAGTTCAGGGACCAAAAGCAAGTAAAAAACTTTTTCTTAAAGAGGAAAAGAATGTGTGAATATCCTCACTATTAGTAATCATCATCACGTTTACTTTTTAATTACCAATTAAAATATTATGCTTTCAAACTGAGATTCCTACGCTACATTTTATGCGGGTCTCAAAGTGGCATAAAAAGTCAATATAATTATCATTAAAGTGACGTTAAATACTGCTGAAACAACAAAAATATGAATTTACAAAAGAGATACCACTGAATTTATTTAATGTTTATTTATTTAGTTAGAAGAACATTATATATATATATATATACACACACCATACATAAAGTAGATTTTTATGATATAAGTTATCCTTTTTTACTGTCAATAGAAATTATAATTTTTCAATGGTTTGATATATGTTACAACTGTAAATTTTACATATGATAGAAAAGAACAGTTCTTATATTGCTATTATTAATAGATGTATATGCATATTTATGTGTCTATATATGTGTGTGTAAGAATTGTAGTACGTATATTCATATGCAGTGACTCTATACCGTGATAACGTATAGGAAGGAGCAACTGGGTTGTGACGTTGATCAAGACTTGACATGAACTTCAAAAGAAGAGGAATAAAACCGTGGGAAACTCATGTAATATCATCGTGGTGGCCTCCTCCTATCCACAGCGGCTCGAATTTGTTTCTACGATCTGCCACCACAGTTTCTTCCCTACATATACGTTTATATATATACACATACATACATGTATAATAATCTGATACAAATTAAAGCAGATATAATAGGTTCACAATTGTGATGTACCAACTTCAAAGAAGATGTACTATATAGTATTATACTAACGGCACGGTTATCAAATTATAAAAGAATGTAACAAAAAACGTAGGGGATTAGATTCATTAGGATGTAGAATAAAAAAGATAAGAAAAAGGATTGTTGTTTTTTTAGAGTGTTTATTTAATTATTTATTTAATTGTGTAATGGGAAACAATCTAATTTCATTTTTTTTAGTGTCTATCAAACTTAAAAACAGGAATCTTATTATTATAATTATTAAAATATCATGGTCAAATAATTATCAGTGCATAAATCACGTGAACAAAGGTATCTAAAGATATCTAAAGTAAAATTGACATCCATTTACTTCAATTACGAACCAATTTACTAAGAGAGTATAAGGATAGATATTGCTTTCATTAATGATTTTGTAAGTAACAAATAACGATGATGATTAGATAAAAAAAAAAAAAGGAATCACTATTTTTTTCATTTTCTCTTTTATTTTCATGCAAATTAGTAAAAGCACCCTAAGTTGTCATATTAATTTAATCGCATATAATAATTGAAATTTGACCTAACAAATAAAATTTGTGCTTAATTTAATATAATGATTAATAAGTGTATTATAGTGGTCGAGTTTTTTTACACACGCAACTGAAGATTACAGCTAATTATAAAGCATACTTAAGTGAATGAGACAATCTGTCAGTGGGATTTTGTCGCTATTATGCACATAATTCACATTCAAGTTCATCAAAATTACCAACCGATCAAGCAAAGAGAAGCAATACATATTTCATACTATGTGTGTGTGTGTGTGTGTGTGTATATATATATGTATGCATGTATATACGTTATAATTACGTACCTTATAAATGTCAAACCAATAAGACTCGTTAGTGGGACACAAGACTCTAAAACCAGAGAGCATGGCACTATGCAATTGAAACGAGAAAGCCGAGAAGCAAGCTCCGGAGTGGGCCCAGTTCCAAGAAATTGGCCGTAGAGGATCATGACTCTTCAAGACACCTAACCGCTATATCTGCATATGTATTTTCCTCACTTGGCTGCAGCATAAGAAATAAAAAATAAAAATAATCTCAAATAATAGTGGCCATTATTGACATATAATAAAAATCATATTAATTATATATAAATATTATCAAACAAAGTTATATATATATGCCGTTCCAGTTGATTGTCCATATCCAGAGTAGTCGTACCTAGACAAGTAACAAACATAAAAGATTATACGTGAAAATGAAATGCATATATATAGATTATAAGGTTATAAATTTATATATAACTATATTAGTATAAATACCCCATGATATTGACTTGTAATTGGGAGCTCAAAGAAATGAGAAGTAGGAAAATATGGCGCCTAGATCATAGGCGTTGCCGTGAGAGTGGAGCACCGTGGTGGTGCATGGTGGCGGCCATGGCGCAACGGACTTAGACCGCGACGATGTAAGTGCCTCGGCGAGTGGGCAGCATCCGGATGTCGACGTTCTGGCCGGGAGATGGGAGGCTGAGAAACAGGCGGTTGGTTCTCAGGTCTCTTAACACGTTGTATGTCGCTGGTTTTGGTGGATGGAACGCTAATATGGTGGCCACGCAAGATGTTACCCCCGCCCATATCTATATATGTGTGTGTGTGTGTGTGTGTATATATATATATATATATAGATTTCCTGATCTGTGTATATATCTAGAGTTGCTCACTAGTATATAAGCCATTCAGGAAGCGTGGTGCTGCTATTTATAGAGGGTTGATTTAAATTTTCAAGAATTTTGATTAAACAGCGACTTCAACTTGATTAATAATGACTAATTATATTAATAGTTTTGAACTTATATAATGTAAAAGTCATTTAGCTTAATTTGGAATCTCTTCTCATATCTATCCCGGTGTCACATACCAAATTGCCCCAAATATTCTTTTTTTGTCACGTCCTTTCTAGTTTATCTCTTACTATTTTTTTCCTGAAAATTTCCCTCGACCCTTAAAAGAAGAGGGGGGGGGGGGGGGGGGGGGGGGGGGAACTTCGAGAAACATTATTATTAATAGCATCATTATGAATGTAAATGAAGCACAATTTTTTAGGGTGTCTAATTGAAGAGATGTTTGCGGAGCCTTATTTGTCCAAGTACTTTTGATAAAAGTTCATCGTTAGACAAATCACGCGGGTTTTTTTATTTATTAATTTAATGTAGATGATGAAGCGGATATGGTCCAATATTCCGGAATGAGGACTTTTTATTAGTTTGAGCATATTAGTTTTGTAAAGTTGGAAACTTTTCTGTTCACATTCTTATTCAAAAATTGTTTGCATCGAATAATTCTAATGGGGACGAGCAAAGCATCTCATTCCACTCATCTTCTTATCCTATTGCAAAAAGAGAATTTCAAAACCACATTGGCCTCCATGAGAAAGCTCACTATGCAGAAACAGTGTGCGTGTATATATATATATATATATATATATTTATATCATAATTTGTAATTATTTATTTCTATGGTTGTTAAGATGAGGTCTATGCATCCTATTTATTAAAGAGAAATAAAAATAGACAGTTAATTAAGGATCCAAGATCTCTTTTTCTCTCTCTTGTTAGGTTTTACGCCGTTAATTTTTTAACCTTGGGGCCGGAGCTTCGCGCCATCTCTTGATTGGTCACCGGACTACTAATGCTAGAGAAGATGCTTTGGACTCCATAATGATGATTTTGGTAGGAGGGATGGCTTCATGGTTGGAGGGGATGTGTTTTGGTCTCTTTGGCTGTATTATTTGGCTTGTCAACGAATGAATTATCCATGGTGTCCGGGGTTTTTTCTCTTTTTTGTTATAGTTATTTTTTTAAAATAAATACGATATTATTTCCACCTTGCGTTTTGTTAGTATCTTTTTGTACTTATTTTGTAATAAAGGAGATGGTCTCCCCATGCTCTCGTATTGTTTGTGTACCCAATCCGCTAGAGTTAGTTCTATGCAGTGTTGGGGTGATCTTTTTGTTACGGGTTTCTTGGAATCGATTGATCGGAGTTTTCCATCGATTGTAGTGGAGTTGTTAAAAGAGTCGTATGTGTGTTCGATGATTGGTGTACTTTTTTGATTTCCTCTTGTTGAATTTTGATGCAAGTTTTACCCCTTTATTTATTTGATTAGAATTTACTGGTAGAAACGATTTGTAATTGAGATTAAGTTTCCTTGTATTATTAGGTCATTTAAAGTATTGATATTTATATTTTATTGATTTGAAATATAATTATCCTTAAAAATAATAAACAAATAAACAAATAAGAAAACGAACGTTTCAAATTTTAGAGCTTTTGTCCAAAACTTTTCCCTTTCACTTGCTCGGTAACATGTGATTTATTATCTAATGTATTTCTAAAGAAAAGAAAATGACAAGATGAACAGCTAGAGCCCAGCTGAAAAGGAGTGGAAAAAAAAGAGGACTTTTGAAGAGAATATAAAAAATAAAGAATTGTTTGTCAATACAAAAAAGGGAAGGATTAAAAGGAGTAATGGTCCAAATTTTAATCCATCAAAGAGATTTTTAGAGGGAAAACAATATTCAAATAAAAATACAAACAATTAATTAATTAAATGGTTATTCACATACTCACTCATTTTCTTTTCTTTTAATCAGACCAAATAAGCTAAAGAAAAACTCTTTTTCCCATTCTTTTTTTTTTCCTGTCCTTTTCATTGACAAGGAAAACATAAAAAATAAAAAGAGTACAGAAACTTCTGATGATCCACCATTCCACCTGTAATGAGGGTTCACATTAATGTTTATCAAGTGAAATAAGTTCCATTTACAGCTAACAATTTATCACTAGAATTTCTATGGTGTGGGAACCCTAGATAGTGCATACCCTATACGGGATTTAAATCAGGCGGCACATATGATACGAGGATTTTATGAAAAGATTTTTTGGACAACATCGTTACATCTGTTTCATAAGCATAATCTTACTGTCGAGGAAAATAGCTCATGGGGTGGGTGCTCACTGTAGAATTCCTCTTTACTAGAAAGAAGGAAAAAGCATAGAGTAAAAGTAAACGAATAAAGCAGCAAGCATGGCTTTGGTAAAATACCAATACAACAGAAAAGAAAAGAAAAGAAAAGAACATAAAACAAACAAAAAGACCGGAATAGAAGCACCCATGTTATCTAAACCCACGAGACGTGAAATTCTGTCTAGGGTTGGCAATTCGTGTCACGTGTTGGGCTCGTGTCGTGTTAGAGTCGTATTGATTTTTTTCTTCCCCGACCCGAACTTGACCCGTGACACAAAAACGACTTCAAACCGCGACACGAACACAACACAAACCCATTATGGGTTGATACAACACGAATTGAAATTGACCCGCGACACGAAATTGACCCGTGACACGAAATTGACTCGCGATACGAAATTGACACGAAATTGAACCACAACACGAAGTTGACACGAAATTTGACCAGAAATTGACACGAAATTTGACACGAAATTGACGGGTTGTGTTTGGGTTCTACGGGTCCAACCCGAACACGACCCGTTTTTTCTCGTATCAATTTCGGGTGACACGAATTTGACCAGACCCATATTTTTCCAAACCCGAACTCGCGAAATTCGTGTCGTTTTCGAATCATGTCGTCGTGTCGCGACCCGTATTGCCACCCCTAATTCTGTCCTCTTATTTTTTGAAAGGGAAATTGGATAGCCGATCAAAAGACACGAGAAAAAGAACACACACACACACACAGAGGCTGGACCAGAAGCCGCTCATGCGAAACAATCCGTGGGACAACAGCTTCTACCTTGTTTTATTCAACTATCCAATGTATGACCATCATTTAGGAATTTGTAACTTCAAAAAGACTTCCTCTACAAAAATTTAGAAACCGTATTCTCTTCGTTCTTGTAGACGATCCATGTGTCTACAAGATGAAAAAGGACAAGGACGACCCACGGCTATAAATCTATGCTAGCATCTTTAACATACAGCCAAACAATGTGCTTTTGAGAGAATATATCACGAGCAGATTTTTCAATGCAGCACAAAGAGTGAATAGGAGGGTCAAAGCCAAATCCATGGCTGAAGAAGGAGGAGCTTGAGCTCTGTTTTGGAGGAACTCAATCCTAATTTGCCAAAGAATGCTTTCTGCAACATATATATCAGGTGGCTTCAAACACCACGTCGTTTTCTAAAACATCGACAAATGATGTGTTACCTTTTCTACATTTTTCTAGGCCAGCAAACCCATATGTGTTCTCTAAATCCCGTGACACATGGATGTAATGAGTAGAGATTGCAAACCACTACTTTTCGTGAGACAAGGCTGCATTATGTCTACCTCCACTAGTGTCTACGTGCTAGAACTAGATTTGTAGTTTTCTTCTCAAATATCACAATTATCAACGTCATACAAAAGGATCCATGAAGTGCAAACAAAAAGACATTGTCCATCTATAGTCCACTCAAAAACACCTAAGGCGCAAAGGGATTTTAGCAAATGGCAATAGGGGCCAAGATTTTTCAAATATCAGTGAAGAAATAAAACAAAAAAACAAAAAAAAACAAGCTTTAAACACTCCCAATAAAGGAAAAAGGACTCGAGACCCCGCAACAGACTAACTAAGAGGTGATAACCCTTCTCAATGGAAGATAAAAGGAAAAAGAAGAGAACCAGATTCCTAAGAGACCTATCTCATTCACAAGACACTAAACGCAACCCTTCAAAAGAACCCAAGTCATGTTCATCAGCATTTTGGAGTCCTCCACTATCAAAACCATTTCCGTTACGAATTATCGGAAAATTATAATCTTGTGTTATTTTCGCAAAGCACAATTCAGAACTTTCCCTTTAAACAGCACGGCAAAAGCAGATGCTTTAGCTATCGCTTTAACCATATCAAGTTATCAACAATAACGTAAACAAAGACAACAAATCTCAAACTTGTCCGTAATGTGAACTGAATAAATTTCTTAATGCCAAAATTGACAATCCACCCAATTCAGCTCTGAACAATATTTCCCATAATCTTTGCCGATACAAAATCAAATACAAAGAAAAATCTCCAATTTTTCCAGAACAAAGCATTAGCCTGACTAGCAAGCAAGCCTATTCCAATCACCAAAAATATCAAAATCTCACCTAAATGAAATGAAGCAAGAACTAAGTCTGTCTCCGGAGTCTTTTCCTCAACTTCTTGTACTTGTGCTTGTTCATCTTCCTCTTCCTCTTCTTCTTTGTGCTATCAGCCCAAACCTCCCTCGAATCATCCACCGCCACGTCCTCGGCCTCAGATGGGACCGACCCAGATACCGGAACTGGGTTTAAACAAAACCCAAATGGAAAACTCGGGTAAATCTGCGAGAAAGGGGATAACTTTTCCGGTTTCTCTGCACCCAGAAAAGGTTTTAGAATTGGGATGTGACCCAAATGAGGATCTGGTTTAGTTTCAATGTTATGGGGTTGTTGAAAAGTTAACGGTAGAGTGATATTTGGTTTTGATTGACGGTGAAGAGCAGAGAAAAGTCTTGTCTGTGGTAACTTTCTGAGGAGCTTTTGGATCGTCGAAGCCATTGAAGTCGGGACGTGGGTTTTTGCGCGGCGTCTTCCGCTCTATTCTCTCCTGTGTCCACCTCTGTGAGGCAGTGACTGTGTAAGTGTAATGACTGAATTACCCTCGTTTAGCGGTCGCAATGTCGTTTTTAAAGAGGGGTATAGTACTCCCCTTAAGTCCAAAGTTTTTATACAATTTGATTTTTTTTTTTAAAGAAAAATTTTATGCAATTTGATTGGACCAAAGTTATTTCATAAAAATTAAAACGACTTGTAGTTTAAACTGTTTTTTTTTTTTTTTTAATTCTGTTTGGTAAAAAATATATATATATATATAAATATATGCATATATCTAACAAAGAGTGGTTGCCCCCATGCAGGATCGAACTACAGACCTTCAGTTTACAAGACTGACGCTCTACCACTGAGCTATAGGGGCTTGCTTGTTTGTTTAGAAAGTTTTTGAAATTAATACAATTTTTTTAAAAAAAATCTTATAGGGACCAAAATAAAATAGAAAAATTAGACAAATAGGTTGTTTTAAAAAAATATTTTTATTTTTTAAAAAAATTTATTAATCATTCATCAATGATTAATAATTAATTAAAAAAACATACTAATATTATTAAATATTGATATATATATATATATATTGTAAAAAAGATGATGATATTTTCTAATTTAATAAAACTCAATAAATTTATTAAAAATTTTCTAAAAAATGTATTTATCCACATCATAGGGACATTCATCAAATCGATTAAATCAATTAAACCGATCAAACTAAATCAAACAAATTAAAAACCAAATCAAATCATATAGTAATTGATTTAATTTGGTTTGAATTTTTAAAAAACCAATTAAATTGGTTTTATTCTTAAAAAATTCAAACCAAACTAAACCGATTTCTAATTAAAAATATATATGTGCAAAAAAAATGTAATTGATTAGTTTATTTAAATTGCAATTTGTTTATATATGTTATCAAAAAGTATTATATGTGTATTAAAAAACTATTTATAATAAATTTATGTATTATTATAATTTTATTGAGAATGCTTTATTTTTAATTATGAGTATTTACTTTTATTTGAACACTTGATTTTAGATCATTAATATAATATATATGATTTAGAAATACAAAAATATTTATCTTAACAATATTATAATCCTATTTTATTTGTGACTAAAAAGAGATAGATGAATATTAATTCAAATCAATTAAAAAACTAAGGGGGTGTTTGGATGATCAGTTTAAACTCATCACTATCAACTTAATTTTTATCTTTTTTCTCAAAACTTTTTTATCTTTTCTGAAAAAGTCAACTAAAATCAAACCTATTTATGGGTGTTTGGTGTATGAGTTTGAGTTAAGATTTGTAAGTTTAAATAATAATTTTGGTTGACTTTTTCAGAAAAAACAAAAAATTTTTGAAGAAAAAGACAAAAAACATGATGAAAGAAGTACGATTTAATTTAAATAGAGTCAATTACCAAACAAAATCAATATTAACTCAAACTTACACACCAAACACCCCCTAAATCAAACCTATTATAATCGATTTAGTTGGATTTGATTTGATTTTGATTCCGAATCTTCAAACCGATAAGCGGTATGGTTTGATTACACTCACGAAAATGAGAAAGAAGCCGGACAGTCCTCCCTACTCTCTTGCTCACACACTCATCTCTGGACTTGTTTCTTTCTCTTAACGGAAGGAAGCACAACTCAAGCTTTCTTTACTTTGGCTTCACCACCGACCTTTCCACCGAGTATAAACTCCAATTTCTGCAGGCGAAACTCTTCTGGAGCTCTAAGAAATTTCTCGGCCTTCTTGAAATCTTTGAGGTATGATTTTCTCTCTCTAATTACCTTCATCCGAAATTCCCCCATTCAATTTGCTGTTTCCTTCTTAGATTTCACAACAACAAAACAAAAAAACCCTAAAATCCCCAAATTCTCGTTTTTTTTTTTCCTTGATCATTTTTGCCCTCTTTTCACTCTCTCGGTGCGGTTCGGTTACCGACCGAACCCTGAATCGCAAAACCGCAAGTCGCCCGGAAGTTGCTTCTACGGTTCGGTTAACCGACTACACGGGCGGTTCCGGGCGGTTGCCGACGGTTGCTTGCGGTTCTCGGTTCCCTTGTTCAGCCTTACTAGATAAATATAGGTCATTTACTTTTATATCAGATTGTAATGATTTATGGTTTCCCTTCTGCCTGATATGCTTGCTGGTGATTTGTGGTACAGAAGGCCTTATTTGTAATGTCAGACGATTCAAAGGCTTTGGGTGCTTCTGCGGAATGTAATAGAGATGGACCTGATTACTTTGGTTACTATGCCAGTCAAGCTGCAGAGATATTGTCACAGGATGAAAGTTTCCAGCTTTTGACTTCCCTAATCCCCGAGTTACCTGCAAGAGGACTTGGCGAAGTCAAGGGGGATTCTTTATTTAGTGATGGAATTCATATTGGGCTGTCGGATTTCCAAAGAGAAAGATTGAAAGCATTACTTCGACAAAGTGTGGTTGTTCTTACTGCAGAAGCTGATGAGGTATTATGGGTTTCTTTTTCTTTCTTTCCTCTCCTAATTCTATGATGAACCAAAGTCAATTATGCTTGTAGATTCATGAATTATTATTATTATTTATTTATTTTTTTCTCTTAATTCAGTCTTTGTATAGTAACTAGTTTTGTTTTGTGGAGAATATGTGGTAGAGGCCTTTTAAGAGGCATTACATGTAGTGTTTCATCCAATGAATAATAGTTAATCAAGTTTGAAATGGATGGTTAGAAAGTCTTGTTAGTGTTGTCATTGGTGCATTTGATTACGTAATACCATTTTTTTTTTTAAATGGCTTTAATTTGGTCCCGGCAAAAAAGTGGCTTTAATAAGGGCATATCTGTAATTTTCTTTTGACTTATTGGGTTTTTTTTTTCCGCAGTATTGGGTTGTTGAATCTCCATTTCTCACACTTTCTCTCTCACCCTTTCTTTCTTCTCTGCCAAACACAAACTTAGGAGAGAGAAAGAATTGCACTTTGTAGAGAGAATGGAATCTCTCTTTACCTGCCATATAGCTTAGAGAGAAGAAGACATGACATTCAAAAATAGAAGAAACCCTATTCTAAAAAAAAATGATTTTGAAAAAAAAGGAATAAATATCCCCTTAAAAAAAATAAAAATAAAAGAGGAGAAACATTTGCAATGGACGAATAAGAAGATCAAATGGAGCATTCAAAGCGAACTATGAATTTTTATAATATAGACGAAGTAGTGGAAGTGTGGTTTTGAATGGAAGTATTTTGTCAAATTAATTAATGAACTTGGAATTGGAAATTTCTCTACGGGATCCAAGCCAAATAGAGGGGTATATGTCCTTCATGAGAATTGTCACAGGGGAAGGAGTGAGGGCATGGGTTCCCTGCTGTTGGTTGTGATCCATGCAGAGGACTGAAACCGTCGGTGACGGAGGTTGCGGAGTCGTGATTTTGATACGGAAGTCACGGTCACAACACCGTCGGCGGTGAAGGTTGTGAGGTCTAAAGAGAGTGGATTGCGATCTGTGGGTTGCAACGATGCAGCTCCACGACATTGCTTCTAAGGCAGCAAGAACCCCTCCCACGGTGGTTACTGGCTTTTTTTTTTTTTTTAATGGAAAATTTGTTTGTTTGGGTTGGGGAAGAAAAAGGGTGCGGTTGTATGCAGTAGTGTACACTTAAGCTTTTGTGCAACTCAAGTGTTCATGTCTGTGTGATTTGATCTTGATGGCATACATTTTAGTAATTACAGATGGTCTCTACCACAGATTCTCCCTTTGTTTTGTTTTATTTTTTTTTTTCCCCGTTAAGTTTTAAGTCATTCTACTTTATTAGTTAAAGTAATAAACAGTGTCGATGATGTTATTGTAGATGCTATGTCCTGTTGTAAAAGCGAGTAAGATACAGACGCAGCGAAGAAAAAAACGTTCGTTAAGAGCAAGTCAGGCAGAATCTGAAGATGATGAGAGTCAACCTCCGTCTAAGAAACTTAAACTTCCCTTGTCTGACCCTTCAACTAGCCTCCCTCAACTTTCAAGTGCTACGAAGAATTCTGCTTGTGGCAAGAATGCAGAAACTGTCAAGTCGACAAATGGTCCAGACGAGTCTAAGGTGATTAATGTTATCTTTTCATGCCTTTTTTTTTTTTTCCCTTATAGAACTTTGCCATGGTTGAAATAAACAAGTTCGCATGTATATGTGCCCTGTGGCCTGGGGGGATTCTAATTTCTGTTCAGTACTAAGAAAGGGAGCAGAGAGGTGAGGACAGTTAAACATGATGTTAGGTTCAATGTGTTAAATTGGTGGCTATGAGATATTGTACTACATTTAAATGATGTGACGTTTGTTACATAGAAGGCAGATGTGGAAGTTCTAAAGATATCTTCGCCTTTGTCTCTCTATGGCTCTTAAGGCAGAAAATGCAAGTTTAGATTGATCTTGGTGAAATTGAACAAATCAAAGCATTTTTGCATCTGGTTGTCTGTCACTTTTATTGTACTGAATCATTTTTAAGTGAATTCTTTTTTGGAGGATTTAATTTAAAGAATTAAATTTAAATGGAATTAACTTTGTATTTTCAACTACATGAAAAGCAAGAGAAATAGGAAGATTGGCGGAAGGGGAAGGTGCATGTAAAGATTAGTTTGTCCTCATCTGTGTGGTCTACATTTGTACGTACATGAATTACATGCGGGGTATCTTACCTAGTGCTATACATTTGTTTTTCAGGGGAATGATGATTTGCAGTTCGTTCTAGAGAACGATAGCTCTGAGCTTGACAAGATAATGACGAAATTTTGTGATGAACTATATGCAAAAGTAATTATCTGAAAAATTTATTCTCTCCTATGAAACAAAAGCATGCACATGCTCTTTTCTTTCAATTTAACTGTTTTTCTTTCAATCTGAAAATATTGTCACTGATAGCAATGTGGAGCATTCTTCGTAGTGTTTTATGCTGATAACATCAAACTGAATGTACCTTTTTTTTTTTTTTTTCCAAAAGCTAGGGCACATGGAGCAGCAGCTTGAGAAACTTCTTGATGCTGTGACGTCCACCTGCAGGTAGTGGTTGATTATCGCTCTCGACGCTTTATTTTCCTCAGCTAGGAATTGCATTTCGTAATCTCAAGCATCTGGTAGTCTGAGAAATTCCAAATTACCGAGTGGGGGTGTTAAATGCTCTAATCCCCTTTTAGAATTTAAATTTGTTTACCAAATATCTAAGGTGGCAAATAAGAGGCAGAGAAGCTCTAATCTAGACTTGGGTCGAGAGAGTGAGTTTAGTGACGTACTAATAGTTGTTGAACTTCATTTTTGTTAAAATGCTCGGTCCATTCACAAGGCTTACGCTGCTTACTTATGTTCCCAAATGTAGGTTAACGTAGAACTGATTCTCTCTCTTACTTTCGAAAGGTTGTTCAAATGCCTTCACTATCATCAGTATATTACCTAATTCTAAAGTTAACGGGGCTCTGCAGGCCTATGGTCCTTGCTGAGAAAAAACAGCTTCAAAAGATGATTAAGGGGTTGCCGCGTGAAGATCTTGACCGTGTTGCAGAACTTATAGAACGTAACAAGCCGGCAGATGAAAGATCTGACGATGAGATTCACGTGGATCTTGAAAAAGAGGTACAGGAAGAGCAAATGGATATGAGTTATGAAGTTTTCTCTGATTCTAATCCTTTGTTGCATATTGCTTTTGCAGAATGTTGGAACCCTTTGGAGATTGTATTACTGTGTCAAAGTAGTCGAGAAAGCTAGGAAGCTCTCTTTGTAAATCTCAGCACGTCCATCGTATCTTACCCAACTCCAAAAAGCTTTAAAAACTACTGTCTTTACAGAGCATCAAACTTTTTGGTACATCTTACTGAAGTTTGGAAATGAGTGTATCGTTGGATTCTTGATCTCGGTAGGGCACCAGGTTGTGTTGAAGTCTCTTACTCGCTAACTTTGATGGTTTGAACTCACAAGTCGGGAAGTACATCTTATTGAAGTACCTGACAGAGTTTAGCTATCCACAATGTGCGGACTTGCCGGTGATTTTTCTATGTGCTTCACAGTCGTGCTTTGTTCAGTGTAGATTTTTGTTCAATTTTTGGCGAAAGTGGTAAGAGTGTAGATAACATGTAGTGGATGCAAAATTTTAGTGCAACTTTTGAACTCGTTTGTCATACTTTTGCATCTTCTTTTGGTATTTTGTCGTATACCCAGAAATCTTCTTTTACGTGACTAGCTTTTGATATTGGCAGTTCTACTTTCCTTTTTCAATTTTCCCCAACTGTCAAAAAAAAAATCTTCATTTCTCCAAAATATAGGGATGAAAGGCAAGAATAATTGGGTTGTGAAATCGGATTTTGTCATTCTTAAAATATTATCTGAAAAACGACACCAAGATTAGAGTCATGAGCGACAACTCGCTCTAAACATGAAAGATTTTTATTTTTTTAATTTTAATTTTAAATTCAAGCATGAAAGGCATATTGTTCACCCTTCTTTCTTTCTTTCTTTCTTTTTTGTTTTTTTTTTAATGTAGCACACAATGTTATTTTCTTTTCTTTCTTTTTAGGCTAGAAAACGATAATATTTTATTTACTGATGTCCAAACGACAACAAAAAATTGCAGTTAATCTCATGAATGATAGGCTACAAATCATTTTCAAGTTAAACGACAACCTTCAAGTTTAGCGAGACTAGAAAAAGGAGGTTCAAATGGCACATTCCATGTCGTTTGAGCAATAAACGACATTGCATTAAACAATTTCCCCCTTTTTTTTCAGTTTTTTTTTTATTTTTTTTATTTTTTTTTAAGTTAGTAACCCGTTTGCGACACCAATTCTAAATGATATTTTACTATCTAGATTTTAAAATCTCAAACTCTACATAAAGTTTTCCGCCTCTTTCATTTTCAAAAAACTCAAATTTTAAAAGTTCATAACTTTCTCATTTCAAATCGAAATAAGATAAATTTTAAGTCAAAATACTCATATCGACAAGACAAATAAGACAATATCCATTTTACATATTTTTTTCGAAAACATTTTAAATTTTTACACTATTTTCTATATCACGTAACTTTTTCAAAAGTATAACCCAAACACACATTTCCAACTCAATCTTCAAAACACTATATCCAGATATCCCCAACCGGCCGTAAAAAAATGTCGAAAACGATCAATAAAAAAATAGAAAATAGAAAATTTTCGATAATAAATAAAAACTAGCAATATTTCCACCAAATATGATTACATGAGAAAGCTAGCTGCATTTGAGTGATCAAATTCAACTATGATAAGGAAGAAAATACGGAAAAAGAAAACCTGACAAGAAAATTCCATATACCTCAATATCAAATATAAAGCTTCTGGTCCTACTATACGGTAGATAACAAATTAAACAGAAGTATAAAAATTGTTGAAACTCTCAAAAAGTTATGCAGGGTTCATTCAGCAGAAGAATCTTCTTAAAACGAAAACGAGTTACGCCTCGGCCTCTGTTCAGCAACATTTACTCTGATTGCCCTTCCATCCAAACTCTGCATACCAAGAAGAAAATAAAATTAACCTCTATAATTTATCACTAACGAAATGGAAAGAACAAATATTTATGGCTCATTGATTAATTTTAAGATCAAATGTTGCGTTCCATCCGGCATTTTCAGTAGTGCAGTACCTATCCCCAACGTTTTATAGCCGTGTTAAAACTACCCCTAAGTTTTACAAGAGAATGTGATGGCAAGACGAGCCGTTTATCATTACGATAGGTGTCAAGTGGAAGTGCAGTGATATATGCACTTGAGGCATCCTAACAGACTGAATAATAACATATTGTGTTAAAATTCACCCCACAATTGGTAAAACGCAGGGGCTATGTATATTATTCCCGACAACATAAGGTGAAGTGCATTATATAAGAGTCCTTAACCACAAGTCCTTTGTCTTAGAGGAATTCAGATACTACATAGAGCTAGAAACGATTATTAAGCTTGAATTACTTCCCAAATGAAATCTTCATCTTGTTAAGACATTATGATCATCTTGATTGACTTGTTGGCCTTAAAATCTAGGCGGGTCTATATCACAAAGCAGAAACTTCAAACTTTAAGAGAAAAAAAGGGGCAAGTGAAAATAACCTGTCCATCAAGAGCAGCAATTGCGTCATTCAGTTCTGTCTCACTAGACATTGTCACGAAGCCAAACCCTCGCGAACGGCCTGATTCACGGTCATAAACTACCCTGGCATTTACCACCTTTCCATGTTCACTGAAAACCTGCTCCAAACGAGCGTCATCTACTTGCCATGGCAGGTTACCTATATAGATTCTGTAAGAAGCTTCATCCACTCTTCTTTCAGGCTTTGACCCTCTAGGTGCAGCCTTGTTTACAGTCAAGAATCTACCATCAAAGTCCTGTGAAAAAACCATATTGAACTCTTAAAACACAGAGATATATGCTACCTGTTGTTTGCATTTTAAGCTTGAATGATATGTTTTGTCTTCGATAAGTGAAAACCACAAATATATAAAACATTTCAAGTATACAAAAGGAAATTAAAATAACATATATGCCTTCAATGATTAAACGCAAAAGGGTGACTATGCTTGCACTAGGTAACGCTCTCTTTTCTTTTCTCAAAGTGTTATTCTATAGAAATACTATGACTGAGATATGTTTACTTCTTTCCTTTTTATGCTCAAAGACCAGCGAGACAACCCATAAGCCTCGTTAGTTGAGAAGTTCAGGAGTCCGTCTAGCGTAACTTGAATTCAAGGTATTCAAAGATATATTTACTTCTTTTCCTTTTTTTTTAACTAAACTCAAAGACCAATGAGACAACTGATAACCTCGTTAGTAGAAAACTCCACGAGTCCTCGTAGGACTTGAACTCAAGATGTCTACAAAGACGCACTTCTTTCTCTTGTTGCTCAAAGACCAAGGAAACAACCCTAAAGCCTCATTAATGAAAAATTCATGGGAGTCCTAACTCAAGATGTCTGAATTTATGGCTTGGAAAACAAGCGAGACCTATATATGGGAGATATCTTTACTTCTTTAAAACAAAGCCTTCCTTTCTTAGTCCAAGGCAACATTCTTAGTCTCTATATTCAAGAGTGTCCCAACCAATGCAGATTACGAATTTGAACTAATTTCCTCTTTAGAGAATATCAACAAATATATGTATATGTGTGTGTATATATTAAAAGCAACTCACATATCGGTGAAACAACTCCACAGCTTTCTCAGCCTCTTCAACAGTACTCATGGTTACAAACCCAAACCCTCTACTCTGATCTGTTTCTCTGTTGTAAATCACCTAATTAAACAACAAAAAAGCATAAAAACACACCAGTTATTCTAACCATACAAACACATAGTTAAACAGAAACAATAACTTTATTTATACATATGTACGTTTTTTTTTATATATATAGATATATATATATTTTTATAATTTCTGGGTTTTACCTCAGCAATTTCAACAATTCCAGCCTGGTTGAAGAGCTGAGCAAGTTTCTCACTATCAACATCAAAAGGCAAATTACCCACATAGAGTTTGGCCTCTTCAGGTGGCTCAGGATAAAATTCAGGTTCTCCTCCTCCTCCTCCTTCTTCTTCGTCGCTTCCCACCAAACCTCCTTCACCGGGACTGTCGTTTGCCCAACTCTCTCCTTCCCCGGAAGAAGCCTGAGCCTCTACTTCCAAGCCTCCCTCTTCTTCTTCCTGTTCTGTGTCCTCCTCCTGAGCCCAGTCCGAGGTCTGAGCAACCAGAGGGACCATGCGAAACGACAGAGACTTGTGTTTGAGAGAGACCCATGAAAGGGAAGAGGAAGAAGAGGAGAGAGAGAGTTTGAGAGTGGATTTCGAGAGAATTGGGTGTTGGGTTTTGGGGGTGAAGAGGGATGGTACCGAGGCTAAACAGCTCTCCGCCATTGA
Organism: Ficus hirta; assembly: GCA_038430175.1. NCBI lineage: Eukaryota > Viridiplantae > Streptophyta > Magnoliopsida > Rosales > Moraceae > Ficus > Ficus hirta. The sequence goes on along the minus strand of CM076591.1, from coordinate 26,206,656 downwards.
TAATGCATTGGTTGCAGACGGCATGGTGATAGAGAGAGAAAGTGAGGAGAGGGAGAGAGAGAGAGAGAGAGAGAGAGAGGATAAGGAGCGAGAGAGAAGGGGTTGGTCTCTTGGGGTCACATAAGGTTTGGGACGGTCCAAGGATTTTGCAGCAGAAATATTTTAAGATATATTTTTAATTTTTTATTTGGGAAGAAAACAAGGCTTTGGCGTACCAAAAATGGATTGAAACGACTTCGTTTGAAACCGTTTCGAATATCAAATAATCGAAACGTATTGCGAGCAGGTGTGTCAATGTGTAATGAAGTTTTTTTATTATTTTTTATTATTTTTTAAGGGACGTGATGAAATTATTGTCTCATAATGAAACTTTTTTTTAATGGAAAATGAAACGTTTTTTTAATATTAATAACAACTAAACGTTTTAATTTGGGAATTATTTGCTAGATTTCAAATTTTGCGATTTCTATTTTTCTTATGATTTAATGGTGAGATATTCAAATTTTAAATATTATAATAGAGTCTAATATATAATTGCCACTAAACTATGCATGGATTTTAACTTAATGGGAGCACCAAGAAAAAAACTAAGTAGGGTCCCATTTTAAAAAAATTATTTTATTAGAAACAATTCTGAAAACTAAAAGTAAACTTATAGGTTAAAATTAAATTTGAATGTTACTCAATATTTTGTTTATGTTAAAAGTTTCCATATTTAAGTTTGACATAGATGTTTTATTCAAATTTCGTCATTAGAAAAGAAGAAAAATCGATTTGTATTCAAATATTCAATCTTCATAGAACATTTTTTTTTTAGCATATAAATTCATTGTACATTTTCAAGTGTAGTGGAAAGAGCAAAAAACAAAATACAGACGTGCATGATTTATAAAAGATACAAAAGTGAAAAGTGGTGTTAAAAGGAATAAACGAGGAGCAAAACAGCAAGTTTCACTTCCAATCTTTGAATGATCTGGTCGGAAATTCATTCGAAAACAGGCTTGAAGTTCCGGTAAGAAAGAACCGCATAGAAAGGGTCCGAAGGAGGGAGCATTCCCAGAAACCCCAAGGACCAACTGAATGGCAATTGCTCTCCTTGAGCACTAGTGTTTGCAGCTGGTAATTTCTTAATGAACTCAGGCTGTGTGAATCCTTCCACAGATTGGAAGTACTGATTGACCAATTGTACCCGGCTGTACTCGGTCCCGTCTCTCCATGCCGTTACGGCTTTCTCGTAGAACATTCGATTGCTGAAGCTCACTATGAACACCCCTCCCGGCTTGAGCACCCGAAACACCTCTGCAAACACCTAATAGGAACTTTTAGTCAATACCAGAGACAGTGAAGTGCATAAACATTTAGAGCCAACAAAATATGCAGCATTTTTGTAGATAGACAAAAGTGGATGTGCCATTGTGGGGAAAACAAAAAAACAAAAAAACAGAAGTTATTGGCATGCAACTGTCTAGATCAGAGACTTCTATAGCACAAATTTTCTCAAGGAAAATGCAACTTTTAGTTCATAGAATTATTTATACACTTGCATTGGCCTGTTGTAATAAGGTATAAATTCTACACTTTCCTTTTCTAACAAAATATGTATATGAAACATATGAAATTAACAAAACATATTTGTATATAAACCTTAGTTTTATCAATTATTTAAGTATAATCAGTTGCAGAACCACATGTCAATGAGTTGCACACTTGCCCCCACTCAAATTTTAGATTTTTTTTTTTTTTTTCCGCTTCAGTTATATCCCCATATCATAAAATAAATATTTGTATCTAAACACCCCAACTCAATTATGTCCAATCTTACAAAAGTATTTCACTGAAACAAAACATCAAACATCTAACCTTCTCAGGCTGTTGAAGATACTGAACACTAACAGTACACAAAACGGCATCAAAACTAGAACTCTCGAGCTCAAGCTTCTGATCCACGTTCAGATCCTTAACAAAGAAATAATCCAAACGAGGATTCTTCGAAAGCTCTTCTGCATTAAGCCCATGGCCCACCACTCTCTTGTACTTAACCTCACCGGGCAAATGGCTGACCCACGAGCTCATCAGGTCCAGAACCTCGTACTCAGGCCTCAGCCTCTGCCTGTAGAGCTCGGTCAACGTCGAAATGAAGCCGTCGTCCACGTGGGTCACGAACCGCGGGTAAGCGTAGAAGTCCCTGTCGGAATATGGGTTCAGTTTTGTTCTCTCTTCCCCTGACAGAACCAGGCGTCTCACTTTGCCTGCTGATGAAGATGATGATTGTTCTGCTGGATTGTTTTCGTTTGATGTACTGGGACTGCTCATAGTTATCACTTTTGACGGAAAATTCCTTCTGGGTTTAAATAATCTGGGAGTTGATGAAATTGTTAACTTGGGGTCCAAGCGAATGTTGAACATTTTTTTTTCTTATTTTCTTTTTGGGTTTTTTTTTTAAATTCAAAATTGTGTGGAAATAATGGGAAGAATAAAGAAACGCTTGTTTGTGCTTAGAAATGCATATGGTGGAAGTCAGGAAGATAACATGTCTATGGCTGTCAGCTTCTGATATGTTTTTGGGCCTAGAATCAGGGCCCATGATTGTCGGCTGGCCTGGAGTGTTTGCCATTTTGTGGGCCCAATTCTGTTGTGCCTGAGCCTTGCATGAAGAAAGGGATTGACGATTGTCCACTCATAAATGGGCTTGACGGCCCATTTGAGGGAAAACGACAACATAATGGGGCTTCTGATTTCTATAGGCAGAAACGACGACCATGTTCACCGTGTCGTTGTCCTCTGAGGGCAAAATGCAACTCAGTTTCCTAGTTAAAGAAGGAGGTGGACGACAGTCAGATTTGTGTCGTTTGTTAGATACAAATCACAGTTAGGGATTTTTTTTTTTTTTTTCTTTTTGAAATGAGTTAGGGAAGATATTAATCTCCCGTTTTTAAACCCATTTTTTTAAATTTTTTTCACAATGTTTTCTTTTATAAAATTTTAAATTTACTGTTTAAATTATAAATTTAAATCGACAATCCAAATAGACAACTAATATAAATATCATCGTCCCTCACTAGTTACCACCAATGATATCCACAAAACGACATCAACAAGAAAATTCGTCTTCGTTGAGGCACCTAAAACAGCGTCCAAAGTCCAAAAGCTAGATTGCCAATATCATTTTGGGGAAAGCGTTAAAAAAATTTTTTTACGATAGCCTAACTCTTCCATAGATAGGAAGTTCGAATCCCCCGTCGTTAAGTTAAAAATTGATTATTAAAAAAAAAAAAAAAAAAAAAGAAGACCAAAATGACAGTAGTTGTTCATTAAAACAAAACAAAAAACATAGTAGTAAGAGCAAACGACAACAATGAAAAACCTACATTTAAGGGGAGAAAAAAGAAAGAAAAGAAAGAAACCAATCATTTCAAGGTTTATCAACCACCAGACTTTACAGTTTTTTAACCCAAAGAGAATTAAGAAGAAGAAAAAAAAAAAAAAAAAAAGGAAAGGATATCATAGAGCCACGACAGTAATAATGCCATTAGATCCACTAAGGCCATTGGTCCCCCACAAGGTTCTTGTCTCAATTCTCAACTCGACGAGTTAATAAACCAAATGAGGAAGCAAAATCAATCAATTTATGTCTCAAATCTCTTCTTTTAATTTTCCCTCTTTTTTTTAAAAAAAAAAAATTCCTAGCCAAAGGAAAGGCAAATTAGCCGGTTTATTTGTATATTATATGCTTTGATTTTATGATTCTAGCTAAGCTAATCATATAGGGGAGATGAACTTTAGCTTTTATTTTTTTATGTAAATATGAAAGAACCAAAAGCCCAAATGCAAGACAAGAATAATCATAGCTTGTCCTCTCAAACGTGCAATGGAGCTTTATAATTACATGAAGAAAGGGCGATCATTTCTCAAATGGGTGTCCTAAAATGATGAATCTTCTTTTATTGAAATGATTTAGATTATGGTTAAAGGAAACTATAGTTTTGGTCTGGTAAGAATGGTGAGTTCCTAAATTGTGGCTTAGGCAAGAAAATAGTAGTTCCATTGTTCCAAATCTCATTATCTTTTTTCACAAATATATAATTCTCTTTATACATATATATAACCTATGTATACTTGTGCAAATTCCCTTATCAAAACACAAATGGCACTTTTTTATTTTTAAATTTAAAAATGTCCCAAACATTTTTGTGACATAAACTTTTTTCCCCCCCTCTAACGTAACGTTTAGAGTTGGAGAAACTAAGGAAACAATAATTTCAAGATAATAATAATAATAATAATAATAATAACAATAATAATAAAAAGGGATACAAGGATCAATCTCGGATAGGGATCACTAATCAAAAGGAATCTATGGAGTTAGGGTCTGTCTATCAATATCATGATTCATGTCTATCTATTATTTCACTAAGAAAAATTAAATTAAGGGGAGGTGGTGGGGGGCAGAAAAGTATAACCCCATAATTAATTGGCTTTTTTTTTTCTTTTTCTTTTTGAGGGAAAATTGGCTAGTATTTTCACTCATCTTAAATAAGTAAACAATTAAAATAAAGCTACAAATTTCAAACAATCAAAGTTGAGAAATGTAGTGCAAATTATAAATAAATAAATATATATATATATATATGTTGTATAGATTGGAGAGCCAGTAGGCCATGGTTGAAATGTCAATTGATATCCAGCTAGCTCATGGGGGTTTCCATAATTGCCAACCAAACTCAAACCCAATTGATCATTGTCATTGACGTTGTTGTTTGGGGGTCCCCATTATGCAATTGCACGTGCACCGTGCACACTTGCAGAAGACATAGACAAAGCAAGTGACGGAGGCGGAATTTTTTATTAGACAGTTAAAAGCTATATAATAAATTTTTATATTTAAAATGGGTTATATATTATGACATTTTATTCAAAATTAGAGGTTATTTTTTTCAAAAAAGAAAAAAGAAGAAAGAAGAAAGAAGAAAGAAAAGTTGGTGGGGGGAGGGGGGAGCTTATGCCCTCCTAGTCCTTCATTGGCTACGTGTCTGATCACTGTTATAGGTGAATATTGGCTCTGATATATATGAATACAGACACTTATATTAACTTTTGAATATTAATTCGCGTGACAATGAGTTATCATTGACGGAAATGATAATTTCTTAAACAACTATTAATAAAAGAATGACCAACTCACATGATGTACGATAAAAAATTTATTATTGGACATTATTGCTTTGATCTTATCTCTTTCACTTGCCCCCCCCTCTAGTTTCTACTTTATTCTCAAAAGGGCACCAATATCACACGCTTCTCCTTCTCTTAAAGGCCACACCAACAAGAGCCGAAAAATGAGTATCATCATGCAAAGCAAAATTGGTCACCAATTTATGTGGTCGGGTTCGTATTGCAAAACATCAACATCAAGCCCACGTAAAAACATTTCACAAATATATTTTTGAATCTCTCATTGTCTATTCTATGTGCCCTTTCAAAAGTTGAGGATGCTCAATAGGAATTTGTTCCCTCTTTGCTCTCCCTTTAGGAGACCTATTATCATTATTTGTATAAAGACATCCGCAGGCTTCAACTACTATAGACTCTGACCAAGTTTTGCAGCAAATTAAGGGCACACAAATTAAGATTGTATATTTTGCAAGGCCAAGAGTACCTTATTAATTTTTTTTTTTTAGGGGCAAATTAAGTTAATTATTAAGAATGTTTGACTCATTGAAGGCATATAACAAGCCACCTATATAGGTGATTATTTAGGATGTTGGGCTATATATGATTCGGTTCCCTTTGCTAATGTCTTGAAGAGGTTATAAAAAAATAAATAAATAAATAAATATATTACTATAACGCTGCCAAATTAGGTTTACAAACATTCAACAAATGGTTGATTTAAAAAATGTCATAGTGGAGATAGACTTCAGTTTCTTTAGTTGCTTTCATTGTAAGTATAGTTTTTATTGTCCTTTTTCGTGTTTCAAAGAAATCTTTGATTCTTCTCGATAAAGGGTGAAAAAAAGAAATTGTATGAAAGAACATTATTTTGTGTATAAACTAAGGCATGTATATATATATATATATATATATATATTTATATATTGGAGTCAACACCCACCACTTTTGATATATGTTTATCTCAAGAAAAAGAAAAAAAAAAGAAAAAAAGAAAAGAAAAAGGTCATTTCGACATTTCTTATAGAATGTCAAAATCACCGACAAACGACGCACGTTATTGTGCCACTAGGTTTGTCAATATAATTAAAAATATTTTTTTTGGTGAATTAGAATATTTTATTATAATTAGGCAGATAATACTCTTTTGGTTGGTAGACTAGTCTATGAAGGTATAGTATAGCTACTAGCTCAAGCATGTACAGATATGAACATGTCTATATATATATATATATATATATATTAGATCAAAGTGAATACATGAAGGTGCCCTAAGAGGTTGGATACAGCACTCAATATCAAAGAGAGAAAGAGCTTGCGTGAGTGATCAACAAGTTGAGAAAAATCAACCACTATGTTTGGTCACTTTACGACTACACTATTTGCCTTGCTCTTAGGCCTTATAACTTTTGCCTATTTTGTTCTAATAAAACTCTTTGTCAAACAAGAGCCTCAATATGGTCACAACTTGCCTAATGGTAACATGGGATGGTTACCCTTTCTTGGGGAGACTCTTGCCTTCCTCAAGCCTCATAGTTCAAACTCTTTGGGAAGCTTTCTTCAAAACCGTTGCTTTTGGTAATTTACCTAATTTAGCTTCTTCTTTTTTTTTTTTTAAACATTTTTTAAAATATGTTTTGGTACTATATATATATATATAGCTCATGTGATGAACATGTTTTAATCATTTATTATTATAATTTGAGTTGTGGGGGATGGTTTAGGTACGGAAAGGTGTTCAAATCTCATCTTTTTGGTTCGCCGGCGATAGTTTCGTGTGATCTTGAGCTCAACATGTTCATTCTTCAGAACGAAGACAAGTTATTCCAAACAAGCTACCCTAAGGCCATCCATGGCATTCTTGGGAAGAATTCTTTGCTTCTCGTTTCCGGCGATCTTCACAAGAAGCTACGTAACGTTATCGTTAGCTTCATCAGCTCATCCAAGTCCAAATCCAACTTCCTTCACTGTGTGGAGAAGTTGTTGAACTCCATGTTCGAATCATGGAATCACCGTAAGGAAGTTGCCTTCTTTAAAGAAGCTAAAACGGTGAGATCACTAGTTACTAGCTACTAGTACTTATACTTCCACTACTAGTATACTAATTTGTTTCACTTTTTATTTTTTCTTTTAATTTCTATTTTTGTTAAAACTAATCTGTTTCATCACTTGATTAATTTAAGATATTTGGTTAAATAATTTTGTTTTTGATTCAATGCAGTTTACACTTAGCCTTATGGTGAAGCATATTTTGAACATTGAACCCGGTGAGCCACAAGCTTCACAGATTTTAGAAGACTTTGAAACATACATGAAAGGTTTTGTTTCTCTTCCTATCTACATCCCCGGGACTTCATATTTCAAGGCAGTAAAGGTACAAAGTTAAACCCTAGTATAAACATATAAAAATACATATATATATATATATATATATGTATGTATGTATGTATGTATGATAATCTGTTCATTGGCTTAATTTTGATCAGGCTAGAGAAAGACTTGCTTCAAGAGTGAGAGAGATTATGAAAGAGAGGGTGGTACTAAAAGGGAAAGTGGGCGCCGGGTTTAGCGATATCGATGGAGATCAGATTGAGGAAGAAGAAGAAGATGATTTTTTGGACGTGATACTGGAGAAGAAGAATCTAAGTGAGGAAGAGAAAATGAGCATAGTGTTGGACATCTTGCTGGGAGGCTACGAGACTACAGCAACCCTTATGGCCTTAATTGTCTACTTTATCGGCCATGCACCTGATGTTTTTCAAAAACTAAAGGTGCCTTTTTCTTTCTCTCTTTCAGTACTTGCTCTCAAAGTAGGCCTGCATATTTATGTCTTTTTACATCATGTCAAATCTATTTTATTGGAGTCCTCAGATAACGCAAGAGCCTTAGCGGCTCCATGTGGTATATATGCTACATATTTTCTTGCCGTATATCCCGATCAACGTGATTTTATTTGTTCCTTTGCCTCAAAAGTTGATATTTAATATATAAACATACATGTGTGTGTGTATAAATGCAGGAAGAACATCAATCTATAAGGGAAAGCAAAAAAGGAAAGGAACCCTTGAACTGGGAAGATTACAAGAAAATGGAGTTCACCTACCATGTAAGAAAATAATTACTAGAAGAAGTAGATAATGTTCTTCTTCTTGTTGTTGTCTTTAATTATTTTAAAATAAATAAATAAATAAACTTTTTTTAATTAAAGTTGATGCATGGATTGTATGATCATTAATTAGTACTTTAATAATCATCAGGTCACATGTGAGGCCATGAGGTGTGGGAATGTGGTCAAGTTTGTGCACAGGAAAGCTCTTCAAGACGTGAAATTTAAAGGCGTGTGCATATATATATATATATATATATATTATGAATATATTTTAATTTAAAGGTTTAATATTTAAGTATTTTGTTTTAACATAAGAAAAAATATATATATGTCCTCGTACATGATCTTTTTTTTTAATATTATTTTTTTCATTTTCAGAGATTTTCATCCCCTCAGGATGGAAAGTTCTTCCAATCTTCACCGGTGTACATTTTGATGAATCTCTTCATGGGAAACCCCACGAATTTAACCCTTGGAGATGGACCGTATGTGTCTTCTTTCTCTCAATTCGAAATACATATAACCGTAGAGTCCTAAGAAAAAAAAATATTCCATTGTTAAGCTCGACTAATTATAACTAATCATGTTTAATTTTTACTCAGAGAGGTAAATTTTCATGCACGTGTTTAGTAACCAGCTAGTTGTTTTCACATTACATAAAAATAAATAAACTGTAGTTGCATGCTTAGTCTAATAGTTATAATTCCATACTTGAGTTGATCATAAAGTGAAGAATTTGCATTCTTCCACTCCCAAATTCAAGAAATAATAATAATAAATTTTGAAGAAAACTTCTAAGGGAAAATAACATAGACTACCATGTGTAAAACAAATATATATATATATACACACACACAGATACATACATATATGTGTGTGTAAGTAATTTTGCACATTTGCCACTTAACTTTTTGAATTTTTACAACTTATCCTCTAAACTTTTTATTTTGACAGTTTACTACCCTAGTCTGCTAAATTGTTGCAATGCGGTTCATTGTGCTGATGATTGTGTTAATTTGATTACAGAAAAGCATATCCGGCCAAAAGTTTCAAAATCCTAATTCAAACCATACACAAATCCCCAACTCTAAATCCCGCAGACATGACCAAACTCATAGTAAAATTAACAAGTCTAAAAAGATTATAGGGGATAAAAAGTGCCCTATACAGATAGCCTGTAATAGGGATAACCCTTCACATTAAGCATATGATTTTTTTTTTTCAAACTTTATTTTGATTAATCATTCTATTATTGTTATATTGGCTGCAAATTGAGACAGGACAAAGAAGTGCGAAAGAAAGTGACACCCTTTGGTGGTGGACCAAGGCTTTGTCCGGGGGCCGAGCTCGCTAAAGTAGTAATAGGATTCTTCCTTCATCATCTAGTCCTTAATTATAGGTAGAGCACTTAACACATAAATTATATATATATATATATATTTATATGTGTATATATATGGACATAACTTCATGATCAAGTACTGGTACCCCTTAACATGTTGACATGCTTGCTTGCATGGTTTACACATTCCACCCAATGAGGGTTTATTTTGGTGAAACCGTTGCAACCCACTAAAGGAACCATACATAATTGAAAATTATTTTATTTTAATTTTCTAATTAATACCCCATCCTTTACGCCAAATATTCTACTACATAGCATTAACTTTTAGGTTTATATGTTGGCTTTTTTTGAGCAAAAGCACTAGTGCTTGAAGTTGTGTATCGGCTCTCCTAGATCAAGAAGCTAGTCAATAGACAAAATTAGTTTATTTCCATTAATATTTGTAGGTAAGGTCCTTTATCAGCGCGCACACATGTGTAATAACACTTATGTGGTAAGGTTAATGACATGTAATACGAAGATTATTAATGTTTAATATTTTTGTTAAATACATTTTTTTAACAACTATAAATAGTATAATATTATACAGAAAAGTTACATCATGTAAATCAACTAACAATTATTTATATATTTCTAATTATAAAAAGTTATATCTGTCGGATAGATACGACTATCTTTTTATATTTATATACATAAAGTTTTTGTTTATAAAAAGCTTAATATTACTCTTTTCTTCTACACACTATAGGTGGAAGATAAAAGCAGATGATTTGCCTCTTGCTTACCCATACGTGGAATTCCGAAGAGGTTTGATGTTGGAGATTGAGCCAGCTAATAAAGATCGCCATGCAAATGTGAGTTAAAAACGTTGATTTGGGATCAAGGGGATTATAATTAAGAGCCTGATTAATGATCTCCTACGCCAATATATATGTACATGCGCATGACCTTGTGCATGGCATTTACCAATTAAGGCTATTTGAGTCGCTATGTCTAAAGCCCAAGGACTGGTACTCGACGACTTCTTAAACTCTTTTCCTTTAGTTGACGACCCATTGTAATATAACATTGGCACTATAAATACATTGTAGTATATTTACATATGTATATTATATAATAAGTGTATTGTGCTTGCAAAAATGTCTTTATATATATATATATATATATATATTCCTCTTTTTTAGATATCACTATATATGTACATTTGATTATTTGAATAACGCAATATATCTATAAATTAGAATTTGCCTCACAAAACCAAGAAGCTTGCAACGATCCTTGGCAATACATATTACATTGACATATGTGTATAATTAAACAACATGTCGTCTACAACCATAATAAAACGACATGTCGTTTATAGGTTGAAATATATGAGTAAAAATAACGTAAGACGCCGTTTTAACAAAATTTCTGGACAGACAGACATTCTTCTATGATCTCAAGATGGACAGAGATTAAAAACGAGATGTCATTGACAATTAAAGAACAACGAAATTAAAATATCGGACACTATGGTTATAAAAAATAATAATAATAATAATAAAGAACAACAAGTTAGAGTATCGGACACTACGGTTATAAAATAATAATAATAAAGAACAACGTAGTCAAAGTGGAAGGACAAATATAAAGAGAGATAAATTTACACATTTTCCAACCAGCATATAAAGCGTCTTAAAATGTCGTTTCCAATTTTCTTGTATCACTCTCTGTCCAGCCAATGTTTTTTTGACACGCAGCTTAATAAAAAAAATCAACTAACAAAATAAGAACAGTTAGTCTTCCATTAACTCCTAACAAGGAAACTCCCTCTCTCCTCCTCTCTCTTACCCCCCAACCAAAAAAAAAAAAAAAAAGCCAACAACAACAACCCAGAGAATAAGCAAAATAAAGCAAAGCGATTCAAAGTGACGCATAAAAATTATCAACACACTGACGAACAAAGAACTTGTTGTGGGCTTCTTCTTCTTCTTCTTTTAAAACTTTTTACCCAAAAAAAAAAAGCTGAGAATTTTCTGGGTTGTTCGAAAGACAGTTTCATGAGTGGTGATGGTTTGAGGAATTTGGTGAGAAAAGTTTATGATAATGAGATTGATCATCCGAGGTGATTGTTCTGACTATGGTGCTTGATAATTTGGGTGCTTGGAAATTTGTGATTTTTTTTTTTTTTTGAGGAAAAAATTTGTGAGGTTAGATCGATAACGGGAGGGATTGATTGAATTGAATGACTTTTATAGATAGAGTCTAAAGTTTTGTTTGACATTTCAATTTAACTCTAATTAAACTAAAAATTCAGCTTAACTTCCCGTATGTGAAGATTAAAAAACTCATTTTTAACTAAAAATTCCAAATTTACTACAATCTTCCAAATCGAAATCTTCACTACAATATTGGAGGCTTAACAAATTGGGACAAAATGTAATAATATACACAAATTTTAGAGGATAAATTGGTAGAATTAAAAATTTAAATGGCAAGCTCTCAGAAAATAACAAGCTGAAAGGTAATAATGTTATATGCCAATAAGTAAAAGGTAACGGCAAATGTAATAAAGAAAAAAAATGTATTCTTAGAACAAAATTATAAAAATAGATATAATTAAGATTATATAATAGTCATGTAGTTATGTACATATTAAAAAAAAAGTGCAATAAACGGTTTTCCAAAACTAAGCATGTTGGACGCACAATCCAAGTCATATAATTACAATTCAATTTTTATCTTTGTCTTTCAGCTTCAATATTCATATAGTTTTGTAACGTAAACTTTAAAAGTCCATAACTTTATATAGATAAATCCAAATGAGATAATTTAAAAAAAAATTACATAGAATTAAAATAAAAACGAAACAAGTTTCATATTAATTTTTTTTTCCGAACACATTTCAAGTTTTTACAATTTTTAACTTCAGTAATTCAAACTCCTTAATAAATACACAATTAATTCAAATTCAAATTCTATAATCCAAACTTTAATATTAAATGCATGCTAATATGAAATATAGTGGTTATAAATATAAACGTGATAGAATTTTTTATCAATTCTATCATCCAAAACTGATGTGGCCTATAACTGTGTTAGAGGTGGTTAACACGTGTTGAAGTTGGAAGAAGGTTTTTGCCTGATGCAGTACTTCCAACGAGAAAGAAATTCAAAATTGTCAGGCATAGATAATATAACGTGTAACAGGTAGGAAAAAGTTTCAGTGGTGAATTGTAGAGTTATAACCTAGAAGGCAGTCATTGTGAATAATAAGCACAAGACTTAAAAAAAAAACAAAAAAAAAAAAAAAAGGTGCAAGACTTGTAAGGAAGAGTAGAGCTATAAATGGATAAGTCGAGTCTCGTAATTTATCAAAAGTCATATAAAATTATAAATATGAAAGAATGTAATTATGAATAATTAAAGCAAGACTTCTAAGGAAGACTTTTTTTTTTTAAATGCCAAAATTTGAAAAAATAAATAAATAAATAAAAAGTGCAAGACTTGTTAGGAAGAGTAAAGTAGAGCTAAATGGGAAGTTTGTAAATAAATAAATCTGATCTTGCAATGTATTAAAAGTCATGTAGAATTATAAATAACTCGGAATGTATGAGTTCAAGGTCCGCTGGTGCAAGTGCAACTAGAGTCACTACTGGACTAATTGCCCACTCTCACAATCAGGCGAGATGGCGCAGCAGCCCAACCCCTACCGCCACCACTACTCCAACACCGGCTGGCCTGAATACTACCGCAATGGGTGCACTCGGAGCGACACTTGCGAGTTCACACTTTTCTTCAAGACCCCTATTTTTATAATATCTCTTGCCCCACAACCTATCATTCTATATGTGTCAGAGTTTTTTAGGATTAGTTTGGTTGATAAGTCCAAACTAACATTTTCAAACTTTTTTTTGTCTTTTTCCCCAAAAGTTTTTGTCTTTTTCCCAAAAAGTTTTTTGTTTTTTCTGAAAAGTCAACATAATTTACTATTTAAACTTAAAAATCTTAACTCAAACTTACACACCAAACACCCCCTTAGATTATCCTTATCTTTCTTGGTCAAATGACAACTATAGATTTCTGACCTAACATTCAATTTTCGTGTGTCGGACCTATTTATTGGCCGTATACTAGACTATTCTATATAAATATGATCTAATAGTATTTTTACATCTAAATTTATGATAAAAAAATATAAAGTTTGAATCTTCATCTTTCAAGTTAAAAGAGAGAGAGAGAGAAAGAGAGAGTGAAAAAAAAAAACCCTAATAGGAAATAAAGTCGATAGTATCGACACGTCTTGGCCTTTTGGGGCGTGTGGAACAGTTGAAATTAGCAGCTTCTGAGAAAATTGCTAATGAATTATATATGCAAGACTACGAAACAGACTAGTAAGGAATAATGCTAAAAAGAAAAACTTAAAAAGAATAATGATGACCTTAGCAAAACTTAAAAAGAAAAACATTAGAGAAAAAAAAAAAAAAAAGGAAAACCATTGCTAGAAGAAAAACTTAAAAAGAAAAAGAATAATAAATACTAAATACTAAATTGATGACAGCAGTATATATATATATATATATATATATATATATGTATGTATATGTGCATATGTGAACTGGAAATGAGGACGGCTGGCTATGCGTAATTATATAAAGAACTAGTAAACGAGTTATTGATAAAATAGTGAAAAAGTAGCTGTACATAAATGAATTATTTAGTATGTGCATATATATACTAATAAAAAGGGCGTGATAAATGTGTCTATGGAAATAATGCGAAGTCAGCATGATCACAGAATATAGAAGAATTAATCAAACTCATGACTGTACCAGAAATAATTTATGTTGCTCCAATCAGACGTTCGTTAAACTAGCTAGTCCGGACTTTAGTGTGTTCGTTTGTTTTCTTTAACACATATGATATTTTATATATATATATATATATATATATATGTATGTATTGAGGTTTTGATTATTTTTCCTTTCTTACTCTTTCACTAAAAAAAATTTAAATAAAAATAATATTATTACAGATCTTAATTTTTGAATATCACTCACGTAAAAAAATATTTAAGAGATACAAGGTGTCTTTTTTAAATATTTATTAATAAAATAACAATAAATACTGATCATTATTGCGTGATCTTTGATACTACAAAAACAAAATTAGAAATGCTATTACAAAAAAGTTAGGAATAGTAATTTTAACGAAAGAGAGTTATTATTATTATTATTTATCTTGAAGATGGGATGGAAATTGATGGATATAATTGGAACATTGTTTGTTGCATCTAATGGCAGGAGACTAAAATCCTTTACGGTTTGATCAGCGTGACAGTGAGATTCCTGTGGTGGTGGTAGTGTTGTCTTTCGACAACAATGGCGATGGCACATGGGGGCTTACACATTTGGAAGGCGCTTGAACAATACTGTGCGTCTCTCGAGCTCTACTACTTTTTATTTTTATTTTTATGGGTCTTTCGTCAATCGTCTCATCGCCGGAAGTTTTGTCACTAGTGTTGGGAATTTTTTGGGAGTTTTTTTTTTAATATGTTACGGTTTATAAAAACACAACTTATAAAAACCAATTTGGTTGTGTTTTTATGTTTTCAGTCTACTAGATTAGTTTCTTAGTGATGTTTTGTATGGTCTTCGTGTTATGGCTCTCTCGATTTCGATGTATTGGTTTTTTCCAACGATTATAGAGTTTTTGTCAAAGAATCATGTGTATATTCGATTGTTGATGTGTCTATTTTGGTGTTTGTTTTTGAACCTTTGTACATACTTATTCCTTTTGAGTGTTTCGTTTGAGTTTACAAGCGGACCTGATTATTTATCAAGATTATGATTTTTCTTTAATCTGAGATCATATTGATCAATATTGAGATTTGTATTTCTTTAATTTGGCAAATATTCCATTGCAAATAAAAAGAAAAAAAAAAGTAGCTAGGAAGGAGATTTAGTTCATATACATTTTGTGTCATATAATGATATTTGTATTTCTTTAATTTGGAAAATATTCCTTAAAAAAAGAAAAAGAAAAAGAAAAAAAAAAGGGAAGGAAATTTAGCCCATATTAAAGTGTTATATATTTTGAAAAAGAAAAAGGAAGGAGATTTGGCTCTTATTAAAGTGTTATATATTTTTTCTTTGGTCAACTGAATCGAGCCTACTCCTGAAAGCAAAATAAAAAGGCTGAATTAAATCCTACATTTGATACCATTTTAAGGATAGAAAAATCGCAAATTGAATGCCAATTATTAGGGTGTAGATTACATTAGAATTAATATTCTAATTCTTATTAGTTGCTTTCCTAACAGCGCAGATCTTGATAGATTTGGTTATTTAATTAATTATATAATAAATTGTAAGTTAACTAACAAGGCAAGTGGAAGGTCTTGCACACATTTGGAGATCCACTGTATGTGTGTGTGTATATATATACACACACACACACACATATGACATTTGCCAGATATCAGAAGCAATAGCAAGCAGTAGAAGAGAAGAGAAGAGAAGAAAAATATCATTTGTACCAAACAGTACTAGTACAATGTTTGAGTTTTTCTCTAATTTTCTATTCTTAGTTCTAGGCCTAGTACTTTCTTCTTGGCTCCTTAAAGTACTATTTGTCACCAAATTACATGATGATGAGCCAAAGGAAACCATCTTGTTATTACCAGGTGGTTCCATGGGATATTGGCCCTTCTTAGGGGAGACTCTTGACTTCCTCAAGCCTCATTATTCAAACTCCATGGGAAACTTTCTGCACCAACATTGCCTTAGGTAATCAATTTCATCCCTTTTTTTTCCTTTTCCCAACCATTAACTTTTTGTTGTTGACATATATATATATATATATATATATATATATAATAGCATTTTTCATGAATGTTAAAAAATTCAACAAACCCGATCAAACCCACCAAACTCACTCAATTCGTCTCGATGGGTTGTGGCACAGATTTTAGATATCCAATCTAGCACAACCCATTCGAATAAGATGTTTATATATTTTTTTAGTAATTGATGTATTAGATAATTTTTCTTTTAAGAAATATATATATATCTTTATTTTGAAACTCTAATTAAATTTCCTTCCTTCCTCAAATCTGTCCTTATTCTCTCTCTTTCTCTCCGTCTCTTATTTAAGGGATGAAACGACAATTTAGAACTAGAAATGTGTAGAATATATGACGTTTTTTGAACTTTAATATTTTTGTATTTCCCACTTGAAGTTGAGATTTAATTTTAAAATTACAAATGGATCATCCATTATGAGTTGTCTCTTTAAAATTACAAATGGAAGAATAATTACTGAGTTGTCTGCTTAACTCCTACCTACCGGAGGTTCAGCCCTACTTTCATATATATATATATATATATATATATATACTATTTTATTTGTTTTCCTACGTTGTTATGTAAATTATTGCACATTTTTCACTTATTCCAAAATGGGAACTAGAACTTTATATCTTATGCGATGATATCATGTATAAAATTACTGTTAAGTAATATATATATATATATATATATTAATTTACAAACGGGGGTATAATTAATTTACAGGTTTGGAAGGGTATTCAAGTCGCATATATTTGGTTCACCGGCCATAGTTTCTTGTGATCTAGAGCTCAATATGTTTATCCTTCAGAACGAAGAGAAGCTATTTCAAGCAAGTTACCCAAAAGCCATGCACGGGATTCTTGGGAAGTACTCTTTACTTCTCGTGTCTGGAGATCTTCACAGAAAGCTGAGAAATGTTATCGTCAGTTTCGTCAACTCGTCCAAGTCATCGCCCAAATTTTTACACTGCGTTGAAGAGCTATCAATCACAATGATGGAGTCTTGGAATGGCCTTGATCAAGTCGCCTTCTTTTCCCAAGCCAAAACGGTAAGAGCGATCATGATCTTGATGATGATCATGACCATCTCATTCGTATATTTATACGTATATACGTATCATTAAGTGTGCAAAGTCTGATTATCGTTGTAATATATATTCAGTATAAACTTTAGCGGTGAGAATTCCACAATCAAATTGTTTATTAGGGAATTTGGACTTTTCACAACTTTAAGTTTAATAAGGGAGTGTTTGGTGAATGAGTTGAGTTTGAGTTGAGTTGAAATTTTTAAGTTTGAATAGTATTAAATTTAAAAAAAATAATTATAAATTTTGTTGACTTTTCAGAAAAAAAAAAATAAAAATTAAGATAAAAAAATACAGTTTAATTGGAGTGGAACTTGTGTTCCAAACAAACCCTAAGTTCATGCGGTATTTGTTTCTTGCTTGCAATCTTTTTCTTTCAATCTTAATAAAATTCTACAGTGCGGCTGAAATTGACCACAAACTTTCTTATATTAAAAGTGGGCCACTATATATATTTGAGTGTTTATTTTATTTATTTTATTTTTATCGATTTTATTACTTTCGGCAGTAGAAATATTAGAGCGTCTACTGAACTTCATCTTACATTAATATGATATACTAAATTGATTTTATAATTGATGACACAGTTTACAATGAGTATTATGGTGAATCACCTTTTGAATATTAAACCCGGGGAGCCACGAGCCTTGGAGATACTAGAAGACTTCGAAACGTACATGAAAGGATTTGTCTCTTTACCCATCTATATCCCCGGAACTGCATATTCCAAAGCCATTAAGGTATAATAAAAAATAAGATAAAATAAAATCACCTAATTATGTTTAAATTCGCTATACATCTATATTACGTGTGCGTATAATATATTTATATATAGAAAATGTCTTAAAATCTGACTACCGGATGTGTCCAAATCTACTTTCTAAGGCTTTGTTTGATAACACATCTCATCTCAAACTAAAATATACTTTTTATCTCAAATTTTATTTTTTTCTGAAAAAGTTTTTGTCTTTTCTGAAAAGACAACAAAAATTTTCAATTCAAATTTAAAATTTTTAACTCAAACTCATTCACCAAACGGACCCTAATATTTTTTATTGTCTAATATTTTTTATTGTGTGTGCAGGCAAGAGAAAGACTTTCAACAATGGTCAAGGAGATCATGAAAGAAAGGGTAAAAAACAAAATTAAAATTAAGGGGCTTATTAATAAAGAAGGAGAAGACTTCTTAGACATGATATTGGCAAAGCAAAACCTAAGCGAGGAAGAAATGGTGAGCGTTGTTTTGGACATCTTGCTAGGAGGCTATGAAACAACCGCAACGCTTCTCTCCTTAATTGTCTACTTTCTTGCTCATTCTCCAAATACCTTTCAGAAATTAAAGGTATATTATACACACATATATATATATATATATATAAAAACATATATATACATATTTGTGTTATGTTTTTGGTAAATTATGCTGTCCGACAATAAAATAAATAAATAAATAAATAAATAAAAATTGACAACCTTTTTTGTCTTTTTTTTCATTAAAAAAAAATTGCAGGAAGAACAACAAGCAATGAGAAAAAATAAGGAGGATGGGGAACCCTTGAATTGGGAAGATTACAAGAAGATGGAGTTTACCTATCATGTAAGGAAATGTATATTCACAGTAAAAAAAATGAAGATATATTTATATATATTAATACTTGTGCTTGCTTAATATTATTGTTATAAACAAAATTAAAATAATGCATAATCTTATTTTACATTACATTATAACGTTCTTTGAGAATTCTCCATGTTTGGATTACTGGTGCTATATATATGTGTGTTATTAATTTGGAATAATTTAGGTGATATGTGAAGCCTTGAGATGCGGAAATGTCGTCAAGTTTGTACACAGGAAAGCTCTTCAAGACGTCAAATTCAAAGGTTAAATATACAGCATTGGTTTGAACTTTCTCTCTCTCTCTCTCTTATTTTTTATTTTTAACTTGAGGTGATGGATTCGAATTCTACATCTTGTAGGTCGAGTCGGGTGTAAAATTATCACTAAACTATATGTGCAACCACATATTTTTCTCTTTTTATATATATATATATATATATATATATATATATTGTGATTGGATTGCACATATAATGCTTAATTAATTTCATTATTATTAATGTGGCAATTCTGCAGGGATTCTAATACCATCAGGATGGAAGGTTCTTCCAATCTTCACAGGAGCTCATTTCGATACATGCCTTCATGACAAACCCCATGAGTTTAATCCTTGGAGATGGACTGTATGTAATCTTATTTAGTTCTTTTCTTTTCTTTTTTTCTTTTTTCTTTTTTTTTTTTTTTGAATTTTACCACCATTAAAGAAGGAAAAAAAATTCAAGATTCGGAACTTGATTACACACTCACACACCGACGTACCCTATCACTTGAACCTTTTTTAGGTCTTTCCCAACTCCAAGTTTTAGTTGTAATTTTTTTTTTTATCATTTTATGGAAATCCAAATTATATATTGTTGGTAAGGACGTTTTATATAGAAGTTGGCCGGCAAGAAATCAATTAACTTCCTTGAATAATAATGCTACAATTTATACTCTTATTATCTTTTATTATTTTTTAATACTGCCAGCTAAATTGGCTAATTAATTGTAATTAATTCTTCTATAATTAGCCAGCATTATTAAGTGCATTTACTAAAAAAAATATATTTATATATAATTTTTTCCAATTAAAGGTAATGTATATTGACTTACCAATACCTATAATATGGTATTAGCATCACAAATATTCCTTTCTACCCCACTATATATCAGTTAATGGACTTAATAAATGTCTGTAATCTGGCTAGCAAGATTGAGAAGGGAGCAAATTAATTTACTAATAAATGTTTTTTGTTCTTTTTTTCTTTTTGAGAGGATAATTTACAAATAAATGCTTTATTGAATATGTGCACATAGCATGGTATATGGATTCTAAGTTTAATGAACTTGTTAGTAGCCAACATTTTTAGTATACTAGAGAAAGAAAGTGTCATCATTATAATATGTAAATTCAACATATATATATATATATATACACACACACACACACACATGTATTTAAATTGCGGTGGTTGACAGGATGAAGAAATGCACAAAAAAGTGACCCCATTTGGTGGTGGAAAAAGGCTTTGTCCAGGGGCTGATCTCGCTAAAGTAGTAATTGGCTTCTTTCTTCATCATCTCGTCCTTAATTATAGGTAAAAAGATAAAACAAAATAAAACTAACAACTGATCAATTCAGTATATAAATATACATTCATATATACTTATATATATATATATATTTTTTATTGAGTGTGTATATTTATTCAAGGATAAAAATGTTGGTAATCACACCTTAAATTTGAAGATGTTGGGGGAATTTTTGGAAGAATCGTCGTTATCTTAAACATTAAAGTTTCTAATAATTAATGAAGATTCCATTTTTTTTAAATGTCGTATCTCTAACTTAATAATTATCTTTTAATTTCTCACTAGATGGAAAATAAAAGCAGATGAAGTCCCGCTTGCGTACCCGTACGTGGAATTTCGAAGAGGTTTAATGTTGGAGATCGAGCCAGCCGGGGATGCATTGCTTGAGAAAAATTAGACCTTGTAGGCAAAGAGTCAACAAGATCAGCTTAAACATAAAGACGTGACCAAATTATAATCAATAAAATCAATTACATATACGCAACTTATATGTATGTAAAGGAAATATATTAAGGACAAATTAATGCGACTTACAATCAGCATAAGTCTTTAATGATGATGTTTTTATTGTGAAAACTTAATCATACATTGGATTAAACAAGCGCACATATGATAATGGTTCTCAAAAACCATTGCTAGTTACAAAGACGCCGCTAATCGTTTGTGGTTTATGGAGTTTGGATTTTGAACTAAGATTTTTGTTTATGTTGACACCGTTCGGATTATATGTCCAAATTACAAGAATTTGGAATAATTTTGATTTGATTTGAAAATTTTGAATCGGATTATTCGTATTATAATATAATTTTAAATGGTGTTTGAAGAAGTTAGAATTGCAATTCAAAATATGTAATAATGATTACCGGTGTGAGATCCGATTAGTTTTCTGATGTTATTGATTCGGTTTTTATAGAATTTTTAGTTTTAGGGTTATAGAATTTATTAGTTTTGAACTAAGAATGTGCTAGTCAATTAAATACTTTAGGCTTCTCTAAGGGATGAGGATTATATATGTCAAATTAAGCTAAAACTCGATTATTTAAGAACCATCGTTAGAACTTAAAATTGTCATTTATAATGGAAAAATATCTTATGGAAACCTATGGAAAAGTGTTAATCCCGATTGCTGCTTGGAACGATGACAACATTACAATTTGTAGAGTTGCAAGTTGATCTTGCTTCAAGGCACGTTATAATATCGTTTTTCTTAAGACGTTATTTGTCCCCACCAATTCAACGGTGACACATTTTAGTCTTGCATATGTGCCTCCAAGATACAATTAGGCAAAATGCTTGGAAGCACTTGTGCGTTAACGAAACAAACCAGAAATACTCTTTGAGATACTGCTAGCTAGACTTGGATAGGCCTTGTGTCTTGTATCATATTTTCATGATAGCTCTAGCAACCAGCCAAACGGCATACATCTTAATATATATATATATATATATATATATATATAATTAGTGTACCTAGTATTTTTAAACTTTTTAATGAGCTGGTATGCGTCAGTGGGTTTCATAAGTAAATCGCACTTTTTTGCGAAATTAAATAAAACAGATAGCAAGATTTTAAAAATTTTAAAATAAATAATAATAGATAAAAAAATTTTCTATTTACCATTATTTTCTTCAAATAAATTTTTACCTCGTGCCCTATTGAGAAAATTACGTAAATGACTTTTTTTTTTTACCTATTGACCAATATGACATAAAGTCTCAATTCTTGATCAATATGACACAAAATTTTGTTATTTTACTTTAATTTTTGTGACGTTGATTTGGTGTTAATTTTTTTTTGTCTCATATTTCTATATTGAATAAGGATCTGGGCCTCCCTTTCAACATAATGGCCCAACTGTATTAGATCCAACCCAGTTTCAGAAAAAAAATAATAATAATAACTTTATTAATAAATTTTCGAAAATGAAAAATGCGCAAAAATATATAGGTATAAAAAAAATTTCTCATTTTCTTTCCGAAAGTCGCTTGCTTGTCCCCTAGGTTAACATCGCGGTGATAAAAAGAAAAACAAAAAACCCAGAACTGCACTGATCTTCACTGAAATTTCAGCTTTTCTCCCATTTTGATCTGCAATTCGTCTTCTCTCTCAGGTACTCCTCTTCTCTCTCTCTCTCTCTCTCTCTCTCTCTCTCTCCACATTTCGCCGATCGGAGATTTGGATTTTCGCTTACATTTGAAACCCTAGTTATTGTTCAGAAATTGGAGAAGAACTGAAACCTTAAAATTTCGATTTGTTCGAGGTTTTTTTTTTAGGGATTTTTTTTTTCGTTTTTCAGGTTTGTTTGGAATTGAAAAATGTCTAAGTCGGCGGTAGAGGTTCCTCCGAGGTGTGGGTTTAGCTTCGATCTCTGCAGAAGAAATGCTATGCTTTCGGAGAAGGGCGTTAAAGCCCCATCTTATCGGAAGACTGGTACTACTATTGTCGGTTTAGTTTTTCAGGTACTCTGATTTCTCTTTGCTTTATTTTTTTGTCTTTTTTTTTTTTTTTTTTCAATTCTTGTTTTGTTCAAGTTTGTTTGTTTCTATTTCTTGAATTTCGTTGCGAAATCGGGATGAAAGTTTAATTTCTTATGTAAATTGAAATTGTTTTCTTGGCGTACCAGTGGGAGTTGAGTTACAGATTAGCTAATTTGCTTTTCATATTTATGAAGTTAAGAGTAGCTCATTGATTAGTTAGTCATGCAATGATTTTTGGGTAATTGATTCCTTGCGGTGTTTGGTAAGAGGGAAAAGAAAATTGGAAGGGAAAAAGGTATATAACTTAGGTGAGGAAAATAGAGAGGAAGGGGAGGACCTTTCTCTTATTGCGTTTGGCTCGGATTCCCTCCTTTGATCCCTCCATATTGGGAGAGATTAAAGATCGGAGTTCTTTGAAGGAAATCCCACAACCAATCCATTCTCTACTCTTTTCTTTCCCACTAAACAACCTCAGGTCAATATTCTCCTGAACTATCTCCCTTTTTTCATTTCCCTTTTACCAAACAAGCGCTTAGAGTATTGTGGCGGAAATGATAAAAAGGAATAGGAATTTCAGTAAATTATTGTACCATATAGCTGATAGATTGTACGGGTTCATGTTGTGTACAAGAGGTTATGCGTGGAAGTGATGTTACTTATGCCATCATTCAGTGCATCTCAATCAGAACATAGGAACTCATTTGTTACCAAGGCTATTACCGTGTCAATAATTGGCAATTCTCTGTTTATGAACTTGTATCTGGGTATTTTAATAACGTTGTTAATTGGTAATGTTGTAATGAAATGGAATATGCTTTTTGTATCTGTGCTATTATACGTCATGAAACCTGATTTTTATGGCTAAAGATTTTACTTCATGCGGTTATGATTTTATTTTTGCATTTTTTTTTTTAGGATGGTGTCATTCTTGGAGCCGATACAAGGGCCACTGAAGGACCCATAGTTTGTGACAAGAACTGTGAGAAAATTCATTACATGGCTCCGAACATTTACTGTTGTGGAGCAGGAACTGCTGCTGATACAGAGGCAGTAACAGGTACGTCAGGATTATTTTTCTGTTAGGAACACCATATAATTCACAGAGAATGTGAAATATATAGAAATTGTTTCATTATTTTTACACGCTAGAGTTTGTGAAGTACAATCTGTTTTTATCATCACAAGGGTAATATAGTTATGGTGTTTGTGTCGTTCTAGATATGGTCAGCTCACAGCTGCAACTGCATCGCTACCACACTGGTCGAGAATCAAGAGTTATTACAGCACTGACCCTTCTTAAGAAACACCTTTTCAAGTTGAGTTCTTCTTTTCAAAATTTCTATAATTTGGTTAACTGCAAAATGCCGTAAGGATATTAGCCTAACTGATGATATGTTGTTTAGTTATCAAGGTTATGTCCAGGCTGCGTTGGTTCTTGGTGGGGTTGATGTCACCGGACCTCATTTACATACTGTATGTTTTCTTTTCCTGTTTCAGACTTTTAATAATGATCTTTGCCCTCACTTTGTGACTCGATATATTAATGACAATGTTGGTTTGTTTTGCAGATATATCCTCACGGGTCAACTGACACATTGCCATTTGCAACAATGGGTTCTGGTTCTCTTGCTGCGATGTCAGTATTCGAGTCTAAATACAAAGAAGGCCTGACCGTAAGTTATTTTTCTCAAGTTGAAATTCTACTTTCTGACCGAGTCAGACTGAAATTATCCTATCACTATTAGAGTACCTTATTAACGTCCATGATCATATTTATGTGATATCCTTGGAGTTGATTTCTGTTGTTATAAATTGTTAATCTTTATCTAGTCTTAATTAGATGAACGTTTTTGTGTTTTGCCATGTGTCCTTGGTGCAGAGGGATGAAGGAATAAAGATTGTAGCGGAGGCTATATGCTCTGGTATTTTTAATGACTTGGGTAGTGGAAGTAATGTGGATGTGTGCGTAATAACTAAGGTAACTTGTCTCCCACCAGTCTCCAAAATTGTCAACAAAGTATTTGTATGACACTAATGCAAACTTCTCTCCATCGCACGTTGTCTCAGGGGCACAAGGAGTATTTGAGGAACCATCTGTTGCCGAATCCTCGTACTTATGTCAGTGCAAAAGACTATTCATCCTCTAAGAAGACTGGTCAGTAGTATATGCAAATAATTTGCAATTCTATCGTCTTGCACCTTTCACCCCCATTTTGTTAAGCAACATCGTGTTTGCTAGACTGGATTAATCTGTTTTCTCTTTTTTTGTGGTTGCAGAGGTTCTGTTAACGAAGATTACTCCGTTGAAGGAGAAGGTGGAAGTGGTCGAAGGGGGAGATGCAATGGAAGAGTGAAAGGTGAAACAACTCATTAGTCTCTGTTGAATCGGGACATTTCTGTAGTACTTGTTTTTTCCCCGTTGAATTTCCATATCTTTATTCAACTTTTATGTGGGCTTTGCTTCCTGTGAAGATTGAGCTTATGTGGTTGGGCAAAGAAACTATTTGATTTTGAAATGTCAAGCCATCCGTGCTTAGAATTTCGCCATCTGAATACACAAACATCATGAGCACATTTTTATCTTTTAGTAGCGAAAATTCTAGATTGACATGCTTGGCCATGTTATGTTTTGTCTTGTTTTTTTGGCTGGAATGTTGGTTTCGTGGTGATTGGAGTGCTCAGTAGAAATTGGCTTTAGTAAAAAGCTATATTACTCGAATGACCTTTCAAAAATTTGAATTAGTAAAATGATTTCGGAACGATCTGATTGATCCATTTTAACACAGAACGATCAGATGGGCCGTTGAGACGTCAGTTTGCTAATTTCATTGGTAATATCATACTTAATAATCCGAGACATGTATGGGGAAGTCTTTGGAGGTGATTTCTGTAGGAAACACTAGGGATTACTTATCTTGTTTTTTCTCAGTTCATTTTCTAGTAAGAACAACTACAAGAGACTGTTTATTGAAGAACCACAACGCCTTCTCTTGTCACTCCAAGTGGTAAAAATTGAGTCCAAATTAAACGGGTTAGGTAAATGTTAAAAGAGGTTTTTGCCTTCACCTTTTCATCAGCGGAAGAGACAATTGTGAAAAAAAAAAAAATGAAAAAAAAAAACCTGTCATTTGAATAATGTCCACACTCTCTTTTTCCCTTTTAATTATTATTTTCTTTACAATGATAGAAACCAAGACCCTCCATGCCTCCCAAGTCCCATCTCACCTTGACTCTATTAGGTTAATTTTGGGGGAAAATGGAAAATAAAAAATAAAAAAGAGATAATAAGAGGAATGCCAAGGGATTTATGGACATGTTTTTTTAATAAATGATTGAAGTTTTAAAAAATTAAGAAAATGATCATTTTTTAAAAACTATCATGTAGTGATTGACTAATGTTAATATATATTTTTTACCGATTAACTATAATCAATTATCGATTAACGGTTAGTTTCTTAAATAAAAAAAATTTAGTCATTTACTTAAAACTGCCTATATACCTATTTTTCCTAATAATACTTGTGGAAACTTGATGAAATCTTCGATGATTAGTTGTGGGGGGGGGGGGGGGGGAGGAATTTTGAAGTCTTGGCTGGGGAGACAGAATTATGAGCGGAAAAGTTACGAGCATATTGAAATTTGGTATGTGAGTTGAGAATTGTGATACACAGGGCTTGTCTTGGTCCTCTATCATCCGTTGATGGACGTAACATATTTTTTAATATTGAGAGTTATTAAAATTATTTTTTACTCTAAAAAAAATGATTTTTCTTCTCTAATACAAAAGTACAACTCCGCTCCGTAATTTAACATTGCATTAGAGATATTCTTATACTAAATTTCTTATTTTTATATGTTATGTTATAAGGGAGGACAATAACAAAAACCCAATCAATTATTTTTACACGATTGGTTTTTTTTTATTTTTTTATTTTGGCTCAGAATTTCCAATGATTGGTTAGGAAGTATCATCTCTCTCTTTTAGTAGATTGGGAAGTATGTCAAGGAACCATGAAGATTCTTCTAATTTCTTATTATTTATTAGTCATATAAGCCCGTTCTATTTTTTCTGTAAAATTGACAACACCAAAAAACAAATGAGAATAACAAATTCAAAATTATCTCAAATACAAATCTAAAAACTTAGGGGAAAAAAAAAAACAATTCTAGAAACTTAAAAGAGTATAAAACTATTCTAAACATCGATTCAAGAATAAAAGATTTTTCTCTTTTATTATTTTATACCATAAAATAATAACTCTAGTATTTAATATATCTAATATACTTAATTTATACTTAATTAAACTAATTATAGAAGAATATATATATAATTTGTAGTCAAAATTAATTAATTAAGTTTAAAATGTGTTTTAAAATTCTCTAAACCATTTTTTCTATAAATTATTATTACTATATATCCCTAATTTTTAATTTAAGCAAATTCAATTAAGAAAAACCCTTTTTTAAGTGATTATACTAAAAATACGATTATATAAAAAATACACCAATTTTAGACCCTATGTTTCCACTGAAAGATCAATCAACAAGTATATATTTCTATAATTAATATAGAAATATATACTTAAGTAATATACATAAATTGATTTAGAAAATAAAATAAATTGATTTATAAAATAAAAATGATTTTTTTTTAAGTACGCTACAATTATGATATGAAATACGATATACTTATGATAGAAGTTGAAATCTTTTATTACATAATATACCTAGCTACTGCGGTACCAATCAAAAAGACAGTTGTCGCTACTGGACGACGAAATGGGTTTTGGAATTTATTAACATTCTCCAAAAACGGTACTGTTAATAATCCCGCAGGTACTGAAACCATTAAAAGAACACCCAATAATTTATTGGGCACTGTACGAAGTATTTGAAATACGGGAAAAAAATACCATTCAGGCAATATTTCCAAAGGAGTTGCAAATGGATCCGCAGGTTCGATTAAGTACTAGTCTCTTGCACATTTTAAAATTAAAATTATATATACTCTTGCTCTTTTTGGGAGCTTGACCAATTAAATTAATAATTCATAGAAAAGAAAAAAAAATAGTAATTTTTTTACTTAGATTTAATATTTTTTTATATTAATTTAAAACAAGGGGTTGGTTTAGTAAAACTTTGGATCTTTTTTATTATGTATTTTTGCCCTTTTTATTACCTATAAATCAATGTAAAAAAAATAGATAAACAAAACAATAATAGAATACTATATCCAGAAGCGTAAGGCAATTTTTGTCGGTACTTTATAAACTTTAATACGCCACGTCCACAACACGGAATCTTCTTTTTGGTCACGCAAGAACAGAAGCAAAATTAATACTCGTTTTATTTTCCAGCCCAAAAATTATTTTATATATATATATATATATACACACACACACTTGTACTTATTATTTTTCAAATATTTTTCTCAAATAAAAATAATAAATCTCGTATTATTAATTATATTTATGTTCCAATTCTTTCTCTCTCTCTCTCTCTCTCTCTCTCTAGCTCTGAAGAAGTTTTCCAGACGATCAAGCAAGACGCAGAAAACACAGAGACAGATAGATAGAACTATATAATTCCCTTCTGAAAAAACGACGTCGTAGAGCTCAGGCATGTCGTACGACTACCTCTTCAAGTACATCATCATCGGCGACACAGGTTTCTTCCGAGTTCTCAAACCCTAATAAATCCGATTATATATATATATATATTTTTTTTTTTTTTTGGGTTAATTGGGGGGTGGGTGTGATCGGCTGTGGTGCAGGTGTAGGGAAATCCTGCCTGCTCTTGCAATTCACTGACAAGAGGTTCCAGCCGGTTCATGATCTCACCATTGGTGTGGAGTTCGGTGCTCGGATGGTCACCATTGATGGCCGTCCTATCAAGCTCCAGATTTGGGACACCGTAAGCATCTTTCCTTTTTCTTTTTAGTTTTTTATTCTGTTTCTCCCTGTTTGGTTGCCGAGAAAGTTTGCTTGGAAGAAAGGAAATGAATTTCTAGAAAATTTTCAAGCTCAATTAGAGAATTTTACTAAAAAGATGTCATTTTTTGACAGATTAACTTCTTGTCAAAACCCTTACTGTTTTAGAAGGGAATTATTTCGGTACTTTTCTGTATAATATTCAATTTCTCTTAATTTTTCCGTTTTAATAATTCTTTGAACATGGTATTTTTTTTAAGACATTAATTACATTGAGGGTCGTAAAAGGAAATGTGTTAATTCTAAGGTTTATTTTAAAACTGAGTTGAACAAGGTGAATTTTTAGATATATTAATTGCTTTGAAGGAAAATTATGAAAAGGGCAAGTATAATAAGCCCTAAGGTGTATTAAACACTTAAACAGAGTACTATCAGTTAAATGCAATGTTGCAGTAGTGAAATTAACAATTATTTCTGTGTTTTTCAAAATATATATATATATATATTTCTGCGTTTTTTGTAATGTAATGAACTATTAGCACGGAAACCGTTGTTTTCCTTTCAGGCTGGGCAAGAATCCTTCAGATCCATCACTAGATCTTACTATAGAGGAGCAGCTGGAGCACTTCTGGTTTATGACATAACAAGGTGTGTTTTTCTTCTGTGTATGAGTATGAGAGGGTGTTTTGAATTTTGTGAACACTTGCGAGAAAAGTTAGTGTAGAAAGATGCTTAGCTTGATCAGTGCATGGTTGGAAATTTGGAACTTGTAATACGTAGTCTAAGCCAAAAACCAAATGGCCTTTTGAATCCCCTTGCGTAAAGTAGACTATATGATATATAGCTGAGCAATGTACCAAGCTTTGCACCTTTCCTGTGCATCCTCAGATTGTTTCTGAAATGTCACAGAAACCGATAATGCTATTGGGAGGCTCGTAACTTGTATCTGTGTTTTTGTTGGTTATTTGTAGATTGTGTCGACCATAACAAGGGAAATTGTTCTTTGTTCAGGAGAGAGACGTTTAACCATTTGGCTAACTGGCTTGAGGATGCCCGGCAGCATGCCAATCCTAACATGACAATCATGCTTATAGGCAACAAGTGTGATCTTGCTCATCGGAGGGCTGTCAGCAAGGAGGAAGGGGAACAATTTGCGAAGGAAAACGGGCTTTTATTCTTGGAGGCATCCGCAAGAACTGCTCAAAATGTTGAGGAGGTGATTAACTTGACCAATTTGTGAATTTGTTTTCTTTTTCCTCCTTTAAGTGGCAAGGACTCGTTACATTTAAACTGATACCGAGACATTTCTCACAGGCCTTTATTAAGACTGCTGCAAAGATCCTTCAGAACATTCAGGAAGGCGTGGTTGATGTAGCCAATGAGGTAATTCAACTTTCATTTGTTGTCGTCGGATTATAGTAGCGTACTAGGAGTTGGGATATCATCTCTTTGTTCGGATTTCCTTATCAGAGAGTTCTAAACCTTTGGAACAATAGTTATTGTACTGGTTATGCATAATTATTTTATCAACCTCGTGTCTTAGGATTGGGAATGTAATGCATCAGAAATATATGGTTACTCACAAATTTTTGATAATGATTGCAGTCAACTGGAATCAAGATCGGTTATGGACGCGCTCAAGGTCCATCGGGCGCAAGAGATGGAACGGTTGCTCAGAGAGGCGGGTGTTGCAACTAAATTTAAATACTGTAGTTTCTCTGTCTAGTCATTTTGTGGGACTTTCTGTTTATTCTCACCCATGCTTTGAACATACTATTTCAAGTGCACGTGACTTGTGGAAAAAAACATTTGTTGTATAGCTCCAAAGTTCTTTTGGATAAATGATACTACAGTCCGTGACTCGTGTATTTTGTTTTGAATTGGTCATGGCACCAGGGCAGAATTAGCCAAATTATCGTTTTTCTTTAATCTGTCTTGGTACTGTAAAATCAATGACATATAAACACTCGAACAGGATGCTCCGTTCTTTGTTTCCATAAATGAGCTCCCATAAAAATCTCACTTTTCAAGTATTGTAGGTGAAGTTCCAAGGGTAAAAATTCGGGTTCCCGACTACAGTAGATACATGCTAATTACTTATGCTTCGTTCAGATCACCCATTCAATTCGTTCATTTAGTTACTGAAAAGATTGTAATTAAATACACCTTCATTTGAACAGTTCACACACTCATTAAAATATGATAAAACAAAACAAAACTGTTTTGGCGGTATGAGCTTCCTCAACCAGTCACCGCAGATGGTGCAGTTTTTAACTCCTGATCTTGAAGACTCGATAATCAGGAACCACCAAATACCTATGAAGAGCATCATTAACAATCTTCAGAGGAAAGCTCAAAATGGAAGACATTATCGGATGTTGAAAAACGAACTGATCCTTACCCCGGCCAGGAAATCTTTAGAAAGTCTAGGCTTGCTAACTGTGGTAGTTTCTGAAACAGGTTGTTTTTGTGGAAACTTCCGAATCACCTTCGGTGCCTGCTGACTAACAGGGGGATCAGCACTCGTTTCCTCTTCTTCTTGGAGCTTTTGCTTCTGTTAACATAAGATTAAGAGAATAAATGTAGTTATGCCCAAATTTAGAAAATCTTGGTGAAAATATGGTATCACTGCCCCTCTAAAAGTTAATCATGACATGAAAATGGGGCTAGATGACCTTTAATTATGGTTTGTTTGGTTCTCAGGTGCGAATCTAAGGTTTTCATCTCAGTTTTTTCTTTTTCTGAAAAGTCAACAAAAATTATAACTAGTTTTTGAAAGGTCAACCTACTTCAACCTAAAAGTTACCTCTCAAGCCCGTGTTCCAAACGCATGCTTAATATATGATTGGATAAAATGACGGAAATCTACAACTTGATTACCTTCTTTAATCGTTCTTCTATGGAACTCAAGGCACGGGCTTGATCAACTTTGGATAGATAGAAGTCCCGCTCCCTTTTTGCAGCAGAAATTTCTAAAGCCAATTTCTGTTCTCGAACGGCATTATCTTGAGCTGCAATGAAACATCCCAATTTCATATCACATTCATTACCTATCATGACAACATGACAGTGCAAAACAATCCAACAAACGATCATACCCATTTCTTCAGTCAGATCATCCCACTTGAATTTACTTAGGTACTTGATATTCCAAAGATCATAATAGAATGACGACCTCTTTCTCCCACCTAAACATGAACAAAATTAGACAAGAAAACTCAACTACAAGAAATATTCCAGCAGGGCACAATGTTAATCAAAAACAAAGAAGCAAAGAGTAAAATCTAAATCTTCCAAGATTAGCCGAAGGTGATGACGCCTCAAAAAACAAAAACATTTGATACAATTTGACTTTCAGGATAGCATCCAGGAAAACTTAATCGCATAAAAACATGGAATTCTAGGGCGAAATTTTTTAGTAGTTTCTCTATTTAGAAATTTGGCATTTAGTCCGTTTCTTAGGAACATGAAAAAATTGGACAACTAAGCATTAAGAATGTGCAAAGGGCAAAAAAGAAATCTAACTAAAGAAATAGCTTTGTTCTGTATGCATACCAATCTGTTCACCATTTAACATGTTGGCGACCCTTTTAGCAATCCTCTTATCAGAAAACTCAACCCATCTACGTCATGCAAAAAACAGGACAAATCAAATAAATTTACGCTTGCAATAAGAATTTGATAATCATCGAAGAATCAAAATCAGGCTAAAACAGTTGTACTATAAAGGGCAGAAGGGAAACAAAGAAAGACTATAAGCGGAACCTTTAACAGGTTTGAAAAGAAAACAATCAAACTCAATTGTGCATGCATACCCTTCTGAAAATCCTTGCTCTTGAAACCGACCAGCACGCTTGCGGCGTACTTGACCAGCAGACTCTGTAAAATTAACCAATAGGTGTCAATGAATAATACCCCAAACAAGATTTTCACACAGGTATGTATGGTAGGTAAATAGACTAGCTACAAACTAAATGTTATAATAACTGTTTACTTTCAGGGACAAGGTAAATCCGTTGTATCTCTCCAAATTGAGAGAGAAGCTGACGAAGCTTGAACGGATCCATGTGGGGAGGAACACGACTCAAGTAGCAAATCCCACGATTTTTAGCCGAAGCTGCTTCCTTTAAAAGGCGTTTCTTGCTTTTAATCTTTCTCATCTCTATTATCTCATCATTGTGTTTCTCATTCTCCTCCTCTATAGCCCTTGTTCCAATAACTTCTTTCCCTTTCTCACCCTCATCAGCTTCCTCTATTCTATCTTCCTTTCCCTCACCCCATTCATCATCAACGCCCAAAACGACTTCCTCCGATTGATTCTCTCCAATTCCATCCACCCCATTGTCTTCTTTGTTCTCCACTTTTTCCTTCAACAAATGCCTCTTCTCTTCTTTACCTTTCCCCGTTTCCCCTTTTCTCCTTTTGGGTTTTTCAGTCCCCTCCTCTTGGGTATTATTCTTGTGAAGTTGATCCTCTTCCTCCATTTCAGAACCTGCTTTCAGCAATATCTTTTTCTTCTTCATTTTCTTTCCCTTTTCCTTTTTCTCACTAGGTTTAGCATGCCATTCATTAAACTGATTTTCTTCCTCAGCCATTTTCTTTTTCAAATGGAACAATCACACCTGATAAACACAGAACAAGAAAACTATCTCAAAATGTTTTTTTGCAAAAATTTACATGTCAGTCTTAAAAAGCCATGCCCACGTCTTTTATCAAAAAGAAGCAATAACAAAGCTAATAAATTTATGAGTTTTTAGACATTAATTATCCGCAACCAAAAAGTCTTCATATAATTCAGCCAAAAAAAAAGCTTCATATAAATACTTACAACCAGCTTCATTGTTCAAAATCGAACAATTATTGAACAATAAATTAAACTAAAATAATTATTAAAAAAAAAAAAAAAAAAAAACCTTAGGTAGTTGAGTTAGCTCGGCAGGGGCAGAGAAGGGGCGCGGAGAGTTTGGACGAGAGCGAGACTCAGAAGTGAGAGAAGGAATGCAGCGGTGAGACTCTGGGCGGCGGAGGCGGCGTCTCAGGTGGGCAGTGGTGGTCGGAGTTGGTGCCGTGGGAATGGGCAGTGGGTGGCCGCGGCGTGAGCTGGTGGAGGGACGGCCGAGGGTAGAGGCGAGGTTTTTTACTGAATAGGTATAATAACGAACTGAAAGACGGTAGGACTTTAAAACGCAAGTCGTTTGAGGAAAAAAAAAAGAGTAATATTTGGCTTACTACTCGGTTGATCCTTAATAATTATTATATTTATAATGTTTCAGTCCTCATTCTTTTTTATAGCTGAAATGACGTTGAATTCTTAAAAATAATATAAAAGAAGATTCATTTTTAATGGATCTATTATATTGCTTGGTTGGTATATAAACTATTACGTTTATAATATTTTAATCCGAAATCTTTTTTTAGTTGGAACATCAATTTTTATTGCTTTTATTAAACAAATCTTAAGAAAATAAACCGTAAATTTGGTTTACTTGTCACTTTTTTTTTTTTTGGCGAATGTTATTGCTTAATTACTTCATAAGCTTGGACAGAAAATTTGAAGAGAAATTTAAATTTATGAGAGAAAATACTAAATGACATCTGTCTGTCATTATAGCATAACTTAAAAGAGATATACTTAAAAACGACAATGTTGTAACTTGTAATGTTTGAATAAAAAAAAAATCAACAAATCAATCGATAGGCGATAGCAATCAAACACCAAATTATGATATATATATATATATATATATATATGTATATCATACTTTGTGTTAAATTTGCCAACATCATGTTTAATTTAGCCCAAAAACATTGTATTGAAGAGGGATTTTCCTTTCTAAATATTAAAATAAACATTAATATACTAGGACATTGTGTGTATTAGAGATGATTAATGGAAAAAAAAAAAAAAAAGACATTGTGTAAGTGATGCTCTAAGATTGTCAGTATCTTATTTATGTGATCTTTGCTTAAATCGATTTGAAAACTTAAATGATCACCATTGTCTAATTATACGAGTTTAATTTAATACAATAACCAAAACGAGACTCATAAAACTGGTCACAACAACAAACGAAAAACCAATGTCGACATCGTGGCTCAAAATTTTAAACATGCCCCGAAGTGGATTGATCAAATTTTGGACATGTATAAGCTTTGTATTATTCCTCGATTTCAATGAAAGATGAAATTCAAATAACATCCAATAAATCTCAATCTAAGTAACATCTACCCTATGAATCCAATTTGTCTACCAGGTGCAAGAATAGAATTAGAAAAAGAAAAAATAAAAATAAAAAAAGCCTCTCCTTTCTCTAAAAGGGTTGAAGGAGAATGTTTTGGTACAACAAACGGCATATAACGAAGAATGTGTAATCGGTGAAAACATCCTTTGTTCAGTAACTAGGAGGAGGTCGTCCAAAGTTTCCGAATCTCATTCTAAGGTCCTCGTAAATTCGAGACACTTGTACGAGACGAGGATCATCTTCAGGAATCTCGCGTTCCTGCAATTTCCAGAAACATTTATGAGAATCAGTCACCAAAAATACAAAGAAACATCATCGATGCCAACATCGCCCAATAGTTCAGTAAGAAGATGTGAAAAGCCTCATTAAGCCAAAAGACTCACTTTTAAGCCTTTGTAATATGCTTCTACTGAAGAAAATAGAGGAATGATATTGCGAGACTGCATCAAGTCCCAAATATAGTTGGCCACAGTATATCCACCAGTCTGCAAAAAACGTAAATGGGACAGGTTTTTAAATCAATATCTTTGAACTACAGGCAAGTCATGAACAAATTATTAGCACGACTAGCAAAAAACGAAAATACAAAATTAATAGCACACCTTTTCGCCAGCGGCTACAAGGAGAAGATCACTCCCCATTTTTGGGCTCAAGAAAAGCCCCCTGGAAGTCATATTTACCTACATTGGAGAATGCAACCATAGTCGACTAAAGTCCCTGATCAAAATATAATGATTTTAACTAAGAAGCATGTAATAACTCGAAGCGTACCAATGTATCTTGTGCAATTTGCATTCCCCGGGGAGTATACCCAGTCATGGCTCCCTCTACAAGAGTCTGGAGCCACAGAAAGTACAAGATGTTAGTGTCGACAGACTGATAATCACTAGAATTTAGAAGAACGCAATTCAGAAAATACTCATATGTTACACAAACTATATGAGCATAGTAAAACAAGTCGAGAATTCAAATAAACAACAAACCAATAGCAAAATCACCAACATTTGGAAAAAGTTCAAATTTCCATACGGGGTGGCCGGGAGGAAATGGCCAATGATGATTTCAGAGGACAGAAAAATAATTTCATTCTTTCATAAAAGAGAGTGATTAATACCATTTCAAAAAAAAAAAAAAAAAAAACAGAGAGAGAGTGATTAATAGATGTTTCGGATGAACCAAGTAAAAACCAATTTACACTCAGCAATCCATCAGAAAACGCTGATAGGTCAAAAATCCAGTCTATCCCCCACCTTTTGGGAGTCATGCATGGAAATGAACATGTTTACGAATCACTCACCACAAACAGCTCAACAGCTGGAACCCTGTCAGAGTGCAAGCAGTCTTCAAAAACTTTAAAACCACGGTCAATATCCCCAGAATGTAGATAGCACCTACGTTAAAATGGTAGTGGTAAAGACAATGGATTTTGTAACAAACTACCAAAATAAATTATCCAAAGGCATTGAATAATTCAGGAAAACCTATTGAGCATTTACAAATTAACATGTACATAACCAAGTACACCCCTATCTGTAAGTGCATCCAATCAAGTCAAATTACATTTCAAAATGTACTAAGAAGTTCAAAACTCATTCGTAACAAATTTTCACCTCATAATCTGCAGCACAATGAAGAGATCAGGAGCTTTACCATCCTTCTCTAGCATCTCCGAAAGAGTTTCCATGACCTGGCAAGATCAACTTAAATTAACATTGAACTTAGAACAAGCAGCAATGAAAACAAGGAGGAATATATGAAAATGGATAACGAGAAAAATACAAGGACATTTGCTATCAAAGTTAAGGAGCATCTTCGAAATTGGAATATTGACAGCAAAATGTCAACCACCTTCTCACGACCAAAAAAAAACCCTGCCACTTCACAGAAATCCATAGCTCTACAATCAATCAAGACAAACAAGAGCAATAGACACACGGATGCAGAAATAAAAAATAAAAATAAAAATAAGAGAACAAAATAAAGCATTAAAAAAAAAAAAAAAAAAAAAAGGAGTCTAATAGAGGTTAGTTGGTTTGTGCAGTAAAACAGGAATATTAATTAGTACCTCTACATTTTTTAGCTCTGCACAAGCATGAAATGCAGCATGATATACGGTTAGCTGTCTATTCAAAAATCCAACACGCTTATGAGCATATTCAGCAGTAGGAAGATTATAAAGCTCCTCTGCAAAGACACCCATCATAAAATTCTCTGCAGAAACACCAGATCCTTCAACTGATGTCCATTCCTTTGACCGCTCCACCAATTCAATGACCTTGAGAAAACAAAAAAAAAAAAAAAGGAATATTAGATAAAACAAAAAACAATGACAAGTACCAAATATGAAGAGAATGATAAATTAATTACTTTGGTGGCAAAATCTTCTGGTACAAGTGTTTTGTTTTTGTGTGCAGTTATCAGCCCTGCATAG
Organism: Ficus hirta; assembly: GCA_038430175.1. Taxonomy (NCBI): domain Eukaryota; kingdom Viridiplantae; phylum Streptophyta; class Magnoliopsida; order Rosales; family Moraceae; genus Ficus; species Ficus hirta. The sequence continues at coordinate 26,168,845 of CM076591.1, read as the reverse complement.
CAAAATTTGTTTAACCCAAGTCCAGCTGCAGTCATATCACGTATAATTGCATACCTGCAACAGCAGAATAGAGATTTTACTGTAAAAGTCAAAATGCAATTATATAACTTCAACAAAAATTCAAACAGAAGGGCATGTCAGGATCTAGTAAAGCTTTACTTACCAAGGCTAGTTTGCACAAAACTCATTTAAAGTTAAATTAAACAGTTATTAATGGGTAAAGTCATCTCTCTTGTAAAATGAGCAACCTTAACCATTACAAATTGTGCATCACCAAAGAAAAAAGGCTACAAAGTCAAATGTGGTTTATCAAATAACGAAGAATTAGACAAGTTAAAAAATGGCATACACTCTGTCTAAACGGCCAGCAGCAGCACATGCATTGAGTAGACAGACATAGGTCTGCACAACCGGCTTCACTTCGAAAACCTTCATCTCCTCCAAAATCTTTAAATCTCAGGGGGGAAAAAGAAGAAGAAACAAGTAATTAAACCTTGTTTCAACAGGAAGATAATTCTACCATTTCTAAAGAAACTTTGAAGTCGTAACTATAATGAAATGTACCTGAACTGCCCGATCAGAGTTCTTGCACTTCCCACACAATGAGATCAAAATGTTGAATAAATTAACCTATAACGTAAAGAAACACTGATTAAATTGCTAAATTCGTGCATTGTAGGATGAAGATCTCATAAATGTCACAATAGTAATAGAAATTGGCCAGAGAATGTTTCCACCAAATTATTATTAGCCAGACCCAGTACAGAGAAACTAATTTGAATAGTGAACTCTTGCTTTGAGGAATTAAACTATCCTCAAATTTAAGTAAAATTTAATGAGAAGCCACAAACTTATGATTTCTCCCAAAAACATGTTAAGACTGAATGAGCTAATCCGAACAGATGGTTGAGAAAAAAAAAAAATCCAAAACAACACAAATTTCCGTGCCTTTCCCAACTTCACAAAAATGGTTCCAGATTCCAGCTTCGAAGTCCAATTTTTCTTATATTTATTACCCACCAAACAGAGTATTATTACAATGACAATCCCCTCAAAATGCCTCTCATAATCTCTCTGTTTTTCCCTACCAAAAACGGTTTCTCTAAAAGTCCCTAACATATCACAAAAAAAAAAAAAAAACAAACAAACAAATACACATATAGATATAGACTACCGAATCGGCTTTCCGTGTGCTAACTCTACAACGGGGCAATAATTAAGCTCCACATAATTTAACAGAAGGTCCAAAAAATTTTTATTTTAGAGATTAAACAAATTTACATATCCAAAAATTAAAGAATTAAATACAATAATTCGCTAAGAAAGATTTATAAATGAGGACTTACATCAGGGACTAATCCCATGGACTTCATTTGATCGGTGAAGAAGAAAGCGTCCTGCAATCGAGCACCTTTGAAGGACGCCATAACCAGCGAGTGGAAAGTGTCCCGACTCGGCTGTACTCCGTCCAGAGCCATATCGTCATACACTTCCCTCAGCAAGATATACCTACGACAAGCACAAAATACAAGAACTTTTCAATTTCGTCCTTCCTTCAAAAGAAATCGGAAAATTAAAATTAATTAAAAAAAAAAACGAACGAGGAGGAGATGGAGAAGATTTTACTTTCTCTGAGAGGAGATGGAATCGATGACGGTGTTGTACTCGATGACATTGTTGGCGTAGTTCCTCTTCTCGTATACCTCCGACGGCGTCGCTGCGGCGGCGGAGAAGTATTGCCGGCCGGTGAGTTGCGAGAGTGACCTGTGATTCCCTGAATGAGGGAACAAAAGATAGAGAAAGGCAGCCATTTTTTTTTTCAGTAAAGAGAAATCGGTGCAAAACGTGGAAATGAGTAGCTCAGGAACGGAACTGAGCTTTCTCGCTCTAGAATTTCCAGATTGAGAAGTGGAGAAGAAGCGAAGAGAGAGAATACCAGTGATGAGCTTGAGGAACCTCATGGCGTTCGTTCTGCTCCGATGACTCTCTCTCTCTCTCTCTCTCTCTACAGAATCTTCTTAAACCCAGAAGAAGAAGCTCGACCCAAACGGAAACCCTTTCTTCTTCTCTCTGACCCTCGCCCTTTCACTGCAGTTACAGCTGCGCACCGTTTTGGAGGACAGTGGAAGTTGATGAAGGTGGGCTTCATTGGGCTTGTGGTGGGTCGGGCTCGGTCCAATTATCATGGGCGAATGGTACTATTGGCCCACTAAAGAATTGTATGAAACGAGTTTTACAATACAAAATTTAAAAAATAAAAATAAAAAGATTACTAAAATAACTATTTCTTTTTTTTCATCTATTAACCAACATAATACAAATTCCCCACTTTTAATCAACATGATATAAATTTTAGTTTAATTTAATTTAATTTTATGTCATATTAACTAGTGTTGATTTTTTGTGTCATGTTCATCTAATGGCCGTTACAATTGTATAATTGAGGTGTTTTTCCCTTTAAAAGTTAAAGAGGAGAAAGAATATCTAAATAAATAACACTTTTAAAATACCTTTCAAGATAAATAACACTCTCAAAACAATAATTTAAGAAGCTTTTAAAATAATCTAATTATCTTTAAGATAAAGAATTAATGACACTTTTAAAATACCTTTAAAAAATAAAACTGTCAAAATAAATAATTTTAAGTAAATAGTAGCTTTTGTAATGATCTAATTATTAAAACATAATATCATATTTCTTAAAATAAATTTATAATATCATTATTCAAAATAGAAATGAATAGGTATTGAGCTAGTTAAGACCCAGAAGGGATAGTTACAGTCCCCTTTGGAGTCAAATAACTCCATTTAGAACCCCTCAAACTTTTGCTCAACAAATTTCATTTATAATTCTTTAAATTTTTTGCTATTTTGTCCTTTTTTTTTTTCCTTATTTGATAATTCTTACACTGGGACTTAGCACAAATGGTAAGAATGATTGTTTGAATTCTTGTATTATATGATCAACAACCTGATGTATAATCGAAGAAACAAGGATGTGTTGTGTGTTGTTATTTTTTAACATAAACACTTATCGATCAAATAATTAAAAATTTAACTTGCGTTTATATTTTTTTTGTTGGAGTTATTTGACTTTTTAAAAACTAGTTAAAATTTTTGTTACTAGATATTGAAAAAGTTTTAAAAATGAGTTGAAAAAGTTTAATTTAAAACGGTGTTCCAAACAAAAGTTTAATTTAAGATTTTAAAAAATTGCTACTAGAGGTACAAATATGAGATTTAGCTTCTTATTTTGCCCCCCTAATTTTATTTTTTTATTTTTTATTTTTTTATTTTTTACAGCAAGAAACACTCTCAGATTCTAAATTCTTTTCCTTTTCTATTTCGATTTCTTCTTCCTGACGAGTTCCTGATTTCCCTCTCTATATATATCCTCCAAGGCCCCAACTTTTTCTTCACAAGTCCTCTTCACACACAATTCTCACTTTCTCAAGCGTTCCACTTCTTCCTCTTTCTCTCTTTCTTTCTTTCGTCTTCTTCTGTTGCTCACCATTTTCATCAATGGCGACCTCAAACCTCCCAGAACCACCCACCACCGCTCTCTCCCAAACTCCTTATTCTGTGGACCTTTCCCTCGAAAGCCTCGCCCTTCGTTTGCGTGATCTTCACGTCAGCTCGTCTGGCAGGGAAGAGAACGAAGAAAACTCAGGTTCTGATCAACAGATGATCAGTTCTGGAGTTGACAACAATGGAGTTTCTTTCAATGGCGGTGATGTTTCCTATCAAAGAATGGTGAACTCTTTGGATTCTGGCGCTGTAAAGAGGAAAATCGCAGAGCTGGCTCTGGATCCCTACGGTTCGATGTTGTTGAAGCAGAAGTTGATGAAAAACGACAAACAAATCACGGATGTCGTTTTCAATGCGGTTTTTCGGTACATGTTTGAGCTTATGGTTCACCCTTGTGGAGCTCATGTCTTTGGGAAGCTTCTCGAATGTTGCGATCAATCTCAGCTGCAACTGGTTGTGACAAAGATTTCTCTCCAGTCTCAAACTTTCCTAGAATCTTTGTTCAATATGCCAGGGTATATATTTTCTCTCTCTCCTTTTCTTTTTCTCTCTCTCTCTCTAATTCTTGAAACTGATGAAACTTGTTTTGTGCAGTACAAACTGTGCTAAGAGGCTGATCGAAGCGCTGGAGAACTCGCCATTAATCTCCGAGATCATGTCAATTCTTGTCTTCGCATTCGTTCCGGTGATGACCGATCAGGTAGCATCTTCTGTTGTCATGAAGTGTTTTGACATCCTCAACGTACGTCAAAACCAGGTAAATATTTCTGTATCAATCTTTAACATAACAAAGATTAGTTTAGTCTTTTCTACAGTTTCTATCATCTTAATTACTCGAGTTTTTACTTAATTATATTAAATATTATTGATTACAGAAATTGTATGAAGAACTCGTAAAGAATTGCCTCAAATTGGCCACGGACGAACACGGATGCATAGCCTTGAAAAACAGCATCACCTACATAAGAGGGCCGTACAGAACAAAACTTCTTGAAACCATCTCCTCTCATGCAGTTTTCCTTTCTCAAGATCCTTATGGGTATGCATATATACATATAACATACACACACACACACATATATATACATATATGTTTCAGTTCTTTATATCTGTGTAACATATTAATTGTGTTGTTTCAGGAACTATGTTATACAGCGTGTTTTGAAACTGCAAGACCCCGGTCTCACCGACATTATATGCTTTGCATTGAAAGGAAATTATGTGTATCTCTCTGGACAGAAATATTCAAGCCACGTATTACAGAATTGCCTCATGACCTCTGGAATGGACTACGCGCTTGAAGAGTTCGCCGATTTTGACAAGCTCTGGCAAATTGCCCGCGACCCCTATGGAAATTATGTCCTCAAAACAGCTCTACAAGCAGCCGAGGTAAATATACATGCATATATTTTCATATATATATATATATATATATATTGGTTATAGGATTTTTGACTGATGTTGTGATGGTTCTTTATCTGCAGAGCACAGACAGTCCATTCTATGAGAAGCTCCTGAAGAAGCTCGACCAAGACAAGGAAAAATTCCGGAGTGGTTATGGAAGGAATGTTTATTTCAAGGTCCTCAACAGTAGAATCTAATTTGGCTGAGGAATGAAAGATTTGTGTCCTTTTTGAGTTTTTGTTTAGGATATTCTGTTGGTGGTTTTTTGTGTTTTTAATACATATATTATTGCCCTGTCAGGGTCTGCGCCTTTAGTATATAGTTTTAAGTTTTCTAGTGGTTAGTTTCACAACTGTATATATGAATTCTCGCTTATAAATTTGTTTATATACTTTTTCCTATTATATATATATATATATATATATAAATTTATATTTGCACCATGATTTAGACACTCTGCTTTGCAAAGACGCATTAACAAACACAAGTGGCCATAATAATCATCATATATAAAATATATAATACAAAAACAAAACCAAGCAGAAAAACAAAAATGAACTCCCAAAAGTTTCTCTTGGATTACCTTTTTTTAAGGGAAGATAAAGAACTATCCTTTATAATTTGTTATTGGCAAAATGTCTTTATGTTTTTGTTTATTGTCGTTCAACAAGGCATTGCCGTTTATGATTGAATCTGTCGTTTCAAAAACCTCGCTGTCGTTTCAAGTCGTTGTCGTTTCCCAATTCCAGCTAATTGTCGTTTCTTATACATTATGTCGCATTAATCTCATTCCACTCCCATGTGTAAAATTTCACCAACTCAACTAGTTTGGAACTTTGATAAGTGAACTGCTAGTAGAAAGACTAAGACTTCATTTGGTGAATCATCTCAACTCAAATTTTTCATATCAATTTTATCTTTTTTTGAAAAGTCAATAAAGTTTATAATTACTTTTTAAAAAGTCAATTCAACTCAAACTTAAAAATTTCATCTCATCTCAAACTCAACTCATTCACCAACGGACCCTAAATTACGTAAATGCCAAAAAAAAAAACCGATAAGATTGCGTGATTTATCCAACCTGCACCCCTCCACCCCCCAACTGTCCAACTACCATATTAATTAATTCGATGCCGTTTAGTCCACATGCTGTGTCCACCTAGCCTAAAACAGTCACTTTTGCCATAAAATAAGGTTGTCCTTTTTGCGATTTTGTCTTGCACACTTTGCTTCAAGTTTGACACGTAGCAAGCAACTGCTTGAATTTCTAGCTATTTCTACACACTAATAGGTAATTAGGCATCACTAACAAAACTACTAGTAATACCAAATAAATGCTCCTTTTTTTTAGCCAATACATAATGATGATTGCATAAATCTTGAATTGGCACTTTTGAAATCTGAAATTAGTTTTGTTCATTGTATTACGAGATGGAAGAATGTATAAGGACACCAAATACTTAATGAAAAGTGAATTATATATATATATATATATATATATATTATAAAGGAAAAACGTTTTAAAAGGAGATGTTAAAGTGTTCATCTAACGCGAGTCATTTTATGTACCCGCCGACATCTTAAAATTGGATAAATACGTGGAGATGATTCGAATCCAGGAATTATATTACAAGAAAAATGAACACTCAACCAACTCTTCTAAGGCACTTTAGCATGTTAGATATTACTTATATCATATGATATTGTTTTATGAGATTAGGGATGATATGCTTTACTTGCCTCGAGCTAATACTACTGTACTAATTCACATAAACAAAGAAATATGAGAGGATGATTAAGGGAAACATGCCAAAATTGAAACTTCCATCTATACCTTTTTTTTTTTTTTTTATTGAACCCGAGGAATTTGGATTTCAAATTTTGATTTTAAAACGAGGGTAAAATTACCACTAAACATGCAATTGAATTGCTGATAATGCTAATTGTTTTCTTACAATCAAGGATTTGGAAACACAAACTAAGTAGATCACATGACCAGCTAGCTAAGAAAGGAAAGAACCTCATACACTTCTAGCTAGATGTTTAGGTGAAATTACAACAAAACTAGCATCACAAGAGACATAATAAAATACAAGACCAAAATCCCAAGATCTACATATATATATATATATATATGAGAAAAAGTCTTGCATTCGATACCGGATACCATCCGGTACTTGTAACTTTCTGTTTAAAAGCTTATAACAATTAGTTGATTTATATGTAACTTCTTATTTAGAATCTTGTCACATTGTACAAGTTGAAAAACGTTACATTAAAATCAACTAATTGATACAACGTATCACAAGAAAAAAAAGTTACAAGTACCGTATAGAGAAGGTGTCGAATAACAGCCCATAAATATATATATATATATATATATTAATAAGCAATTTTTTGAAGAGAGTACCTTGAAGACAGGCCATTGAGGTGATGACGGCCCTTGTCAAGGCACTTGAAGGAAGTAGGAGTGACTTGCAAGAACAAGTAGTTCCCAGCAAAGAGATCACCAAGATGAGACTGGCTTTCCTTTAGTCTCTTGACAACATTTGCAAATGAAACTCTAATGGAAGACACCAACTTGGCTTTCCTTCTTATAAACCTTCTCAAGCTTGGGATTTTAAGCTTGAATCTCCTCCTTATGGGAACTTTTCTAAACCTGTACCAAGTCCTTGACCTAGCCAAGGCCTTCTTGTAATATTCCCTTAATTGGTAATCATCAATGTCATCTTCTTGTTTCAGTCTCTGGTAAGGAAACTTGACTCCAGAGGACATTTCAATGGCAGACATGGAGTAGTGATTTTAGAGAGAGAAGAGAAGTTTAGAGAGAGAGAGAGAGAGAGAGAGAGAGAAGAGAATCCTATGCTTGAATATGAGTAGTTGGTTTGCTTTGTATAAGAACATAAATATGGTGAGCAAGTTGGTTTTGAGAAAGCTGTCAAGTGCATTAAATGTAACAAGTGAGTGATCTGGTGTCACTGCTACATAGAGTAGCAGGTAAGTATTAGAGTAGTTTTGATGAATTTCTTAAATAATATGATCCGTGCAAGACTTTAAAATAGTTGGTCTTATTTCCTTTTACAAGTCCTTTATTTTTTTATTATTATTATTTTTTTTTGGTACAAGTAGTTAAACCTTTAATCAAGAGCCATGTCAACTATCTTACCAAGGACAACACCGATGTAAAATATCAGAAAATACGATTATTTGAAAATTTTATACAGTTCTAGTTTTTAAATATTATAATTGTAAGATGAAATATTAAATTCGCGAATCTTTAATTATATATGATAACGATTATTTGTAAATCGATAGATGTCATTATAGAAAGGAAGATCCATAAAGTAAAATCATTCATCAAAATCATTAATTATGCACCTTCCATTAACAATTACATATGACGTGCACCATCCACGAAATAGGATGAGGATCTACGAAACAAAATTACAATTCTATCCCCTTGGAAACCCAACTTATTAGACCCCAACTCCCCCACATCCCCAACTAGCGAGGAGGACAACAAAATATATGAAATTGTCAGTCATCGGTTGTCTCTGATAGATCATGATTTCCTCATTCTTAATCTATGTTAAAAAATTGACCTTTCATCTTAAATAGTCAACCTGTTAAGTGTAATAGCTTAATATCCTTATATATTTGTTATTGTTGTTATAAAAAGTCAACCTGTTAAGTGTAATAGCTTAATATCCTTATATATTTGTTATTGTTGTTATATGTTTTGATGTGAGACTTGAGTTTCTTTTTTTATCCTTAATACACCCCCGTAAGATAATACGATCTTTGGAGTCACCAAATCTTATATTGGATGGATCGAACCGCTCATTTAAACTTGTTGGACTCTGATATCATGTTAAAGTTAGAGAGAATAAGAAGGAATTTGAGAATATCAACTCAAAAGGAGTATGTGTTTTAATTAATTATGAAATTATATAGCATTTTCTAAGCAAAATTATCACCATTCAGCGAAACTAAGAGCAATTAACCTTATGGGTCCATCTCAAAAAATATATATATATACACACACACACATATACATATATATACACACACCCGTTAATATATATATATATATATGTTATACAGAGAGAGAGGCTATGTGGCCATCCTATAGTACACCTAAGCTAATTCCAATTGAACAACTTGATCCGATCTGTTCAGCTCATTACAATAATGAAAAAAAAAAAAAAAATCAAACTAGCATCCCCTCTTAAAGACGGTTATTTTTCACTTTCTGAAATTACAAATAAAGGTCTGAACGTAAATTGTGGTGCAAAATTTCTTTCACTTATCGTGTGAATCCAACATCCTTAAATACTATTAAATTCATTAATGAGCCGCGAAAACACTCAACCATCAAACTCACAGATTGTCACCAGCTACAAGTAACTGACGTCTTCCTAACCAAATAGGCAAATAATGTCCAAACCGACATTATCCAACAAATTAAACTTCTTTTGGCTATTGGGATAAGCAATATATTTTACACCGGCATCCTATTTTTCAAACAAGAATCCAATTACAAAAAATTTGTACAAAGGATGACAACCTCAACCATGAGCTACAAACTTAGCGAGCGAGCCCTTTTATCGTTTCTAATCACATGATAAATAAACGAATCTAAAAGAAAGTTGACAAGCCAAGACGCGGGGAGGGGGGGGGGGTGGGGGGTGGGCGGGGCGGGGCGGGGAGAATCAAACCAAGGCAATGGAAGCTGCTTAGTAAAGTTTTATTCTTGTATGGATCGGGCTTCGACAAATCGGGCATGTCTCGAGGTCTGTTCCGCATTCGCAGCACGTCTGTCACAAAAATAGGATTTTCAAGGAGAGATTCACAACATTATTACTAGCTTCACATAACTTCTACCGAATTTATCATAGAACATGAATGAACACAGCAAGTACCTGATGCCCACAACCGAAGGCCATGTCCTTTGGATTACTCAAGCAGATGGGGCACACCTGTTTAAGACCATGTAAGATTATAACTTTATTCATGGACGAACGTACAAAATCACAATTTGTGAACCAAAAACCGAGTAACATTTGAGCGTGTTTTAGTCAGCGTGAAATGTGAATGTTGACAAAATACAATTTCAAGCGTAAACAAAAAATCCCATCTGAATGCATGTTAGGTAGGACCTCGCCATCAAGTGCTTCATGTTTCTAGTTATCAGTTATCATCAAAAGACTCTGCTAGTATTTACGAAGAAGGAAGTAAACGTCAAGCATGATTGCTCGCCAAATAAATAAATAAACAGCAAAATAAAAACCGGTAAAGCATAGATACATCGAACAAACCATAACAAGTTTAATATGTGCTTTTATATAGCTGTAGGCACACCTGAATCCTTGAAAACTAAAATTTTGGCTTTTATGGCAGATCTAGAACTTGAACCCAAAAAAAAAAAAAAAAACTCTTCTTTTTAAAAGCAAAATTGTCGAGTACTATTTATCAAGTATTTTTGCAAGAATATTCTATCCTCAAGTTGGACTTCGGATTATCCTCCCCCACTTATGTTGCATTACTAAAAGGCGCCAGTAGTACTTTAAGAGCTGTTTGTGATAGAAGTTTATGGAAACAAAAGAGTTAAATTTATCCATCTAAGAAGTTATAAGAACCTGGTTATCGTAAGTAGAAGTAGGAGCTGGTGGCGCTGAGCTGACAGAGGTGCTTTCTTCACGATAAGCGGGAACACTTGGTACGCTAGGCTTGAAACTAGTAGAATGAGAAGGTTTAGAGCTACTAAAAGATGAAGCGCCATATACAGGTGGAGGGAGAGGGACCCTCTGGGGTGATTTCCCCTTTTGACTCCTGCTTGATAAAATCGAGAAGTTAAAATTGTTGAATTGAAAGGGCTTTATTATTGAAACCAGAGAGAGAAGCAACTGTTACCCTAGTATGTTGAACTCTATAGTTGCTTTGTACTGAGAGGGAATTTCCATTAATGCTGATAGAGCAAATTCAGTCTCTTTTCGTGATGGGGCCACATTCTTTGACATTATTTCTGTAAAGTTTACAAACTGGACAACAGGAAAATAAGGGGTTTATATTAAGCAATTTGGACCAATGAAATACAAATGTCGGAAGCCAGCATAAAGAGAAATGTATTCAAAACACTTACTTGGAAATTATCAAAAGCACGAGCAGGGATATTGTCATCAAATTCCTTCATCATGTCCCACGGTCCATCTCCAACACCGACTAAAATTATTGAAAGAGGGAAATTACTGCAATGAATAAGCATATTAGTTAACTAATGTTTAAAACAAAAAAATAATAATAATCGAGAAAACAAATCAACCCACGCTCACCTAGCTTCAACAATGGCATTAACAGTCTTCTGCTCCTGTGGGCTTAGCTTTCCACGCTCAGTATCAACACTTCTAGTCACCTTATAAAAATATCATTTTACACAGTACAAACAATCAGGAGATTATATGAAAAGATTATAAAACAAAAAAGGGCATAATGAGCTAGAAGGATTATTCTCATCAGTACTTAAGATTGTAAATTATAGTACAGTCAGTATAAAACTGTTGGCGAAAATATCCTCTCAATGCACATTTGTAGAACTAGCACAATACGGGAAAATGACCCCAATATAATGGACATACATTAATTACACCACTAGACAATACCCAAGTGAAGACAAAATACCTGGCCATCTGCAATTATCACCAGAACATGGTATTGGCCACCACTCTGCGCAACAATGGTCATGGCCATTTCGATTATTGGTGCAAATGAAGTGGGTCCTGATATAGAATGAGAAGCATTGTGTATAAGAATCAATTAGTTAAATATGATAAGTATCTCAAACAACGACATGATAATGAAGTCAAATCAAACCTGCAAGTCGTAGACGCGAAACAATTTCCTTGTAGCGACTCAATACTTCCTCAAAACCATTGCAAAATCTCTCATCGGGATAAAAGCTGAACACATCTTGATCATGTGTTGAAGCTGCCAAGTGATGCAAGTACTATTTCTTATCCCAAATTCAACCAAACAATATTTATAAGAAGAACATCGAGAGTACTTTCTAACATACCATCTCCAAATCCAAAACAAGGAATCAAGTTATCTTCATCAAAAGCTGCTAACGTTTTCCCAATGATGGATATTGCTTGTTCATAGGGATTCAGAGTCTCTCCAATGTGATGCAAGCTTTTTCTGCTGAATGACCTTGCGCCTATTTGAAAAAACAAAAGTTCAGCATGTTCCATTACAAAGCACAAAAGAAAATTGATGCAATTAAAGAGTTTAAAGCTTAACCTGTCCACTCATTGCTCTTAGTAAAATCAATACCAACGATAAGATTGGACGACTCAAGGCCAGCATTTGCAAGAGCTGCCGTCACCTACAAAAAAGTAAAGTTATCATTTAGTGTCAGTGAGTTAAAGAAAACTCCAGCATTTGGAATTCAAATCATTGTACAGCCTATCTAGCCAACCGATTCCAAAAATTCTAGCACATGCCCATCTATATATCAAGCCCGCATGGGAACTTTATGATCAAGTGTTGCTAAGATGTTTTCACATTTTTTCGGGACTTCCACTTAGGTCAGATAAGCTTGAAAGTTAAAGCTGCAGAAAGTTAATCCTAGAGAACCACTCCCAAATTTGAATATAACAGCAATATATTTCGTAAATTTTTTTATAAAAACAATAAAGGGTTTTGGCTCATTTGGTCCCCAAACTGCTTAGTTGGCAGCAACTTGGTCCCAAAAAGGGGGGCAAAAAAAATCATTTAAGGAATATGGCATATTGTAATCACCTCATCCAGGGAATTGTAATTGTCGGCAATTCTTGAGTATCTCCGGTCCAACCTCCTCCTACCATCAGCGGCATGGCTGCCACTCTGTTCCCGAGGTGGCGAATCATGGTATTGCGACGATCCATATCCAAAGGATTGCTGGGGTGCATAGGGATATTGCTGGGGTGGTGGTGCATAAGAATATTGCTGGGGTGGTGCATAAGAATATTGCTGGGGTGGTGCATAGCTCGGATAACTCTCTTGACTGTATGACGATTGAGGATATTCACTATAAGCTGAAGAACTCGAACGACGGGACGAATTCTGCCTGCCACTTTCGTCCCTTGAACTACTTCCACCCATGAAAACTCAAAATCTCTTCAGAAAAATCCAATTCTAAACACAAAAATCCCACTTTCTTCAGCAAAAACAACAAAACCCAATTCCTCTCTTTCTCAATGCAAGCCACAAAATCAACCAAACCAATGCAAACCGATGCCTACGAGACAAAAACCAATAAAACCCAGAAAAGAAACGTTCTTCAGTTCAATGGCGTGAATTTGAACTAATCTGAAAAATTAATGAGGGAGAAGTTTCCTTAAAAAAGAAATTTCTAGTTTTCTTCCTAAGGAGGTAGCTTCAAACACGACTCATTCCCCAAAACCGCCTCAAAAAGATACAGAGAGACTCGGTTGTTTTCAAACAGAAGAAAGTTAAGTTCATTTTGATAAGCTCTACCAAAATATATATATATATATATATATATATGTGTGTGTGTGTGTGTGTGTATACCTATATTTTAAAATTGCCAAAAATGTGTTCAAACTTCATAATTGCGAGACGCGGCCAAAATAGTCGGCGGTAATCTGATACACAAAGAGAAGGAAAAAAGAAAAAAAAAAGAAAAGAAAAGAAAATTAAAGAATTCGAGATTTAACTGTGAGAAACTACGAGAGCGAACGAGAAAATCGCAAACAAACCCTAGAGAGAAAATCAGAACCTCCATGAAATCCCCAAATTGACAACAAATTACAACGGGAACAACTGATTTTCCCGCCAAACAACCGCATTTTGCAAAGATCTGAAACTTGTAGGACCCATTAAAGACCAGAAACCAAGAACTTTCCACAAATCATATCAAAATTCAATCCAGTAATATGAAACAGAAAAAAGTCAAACACGCACAACGACTACATAATTCAAAGTAAACAAAAATAAAACATATATATGTGGTGTGTGTATATACATATAAAAATAATAAATAATTGGGTAGTGAGACTGTACCTCAGAGTTCTGGAAACATCGTCGTCTCCGATTGGTACTATGTTATCGAACTAGTTTAGCTTGCCATATAATTTCTTGCTTTGTGTTCTGGATCTATTTATGCGATTAATATTATTATTATTATTATTTTTTTTTTAATGAAAGTGCCTAGACTTTTTGTTTATGTTTTAATTATTTGTTTTTTTTATTTGTCATAAAAAGTAGGCAGACAGACTTTTTCTTTTTCTTTTTCGTTTTTTTTTTTTTAATTTGGCCACATGGATTGATGCAGAACGAAGGGCAATCATTGAACATTGGCGTCATTTTTCAAAGCAAAAAAAGAAAAAAATGATGAAAAAACTTATAAAAAAAATTAATGAAAAGATACCATTAAATGAAAAAATAAATAAAAATAAAAAGAATCGTGCTAAGAAAGTGGGAAATTTAATTTTTTTTTTAAAAAAAAGAATCGAAAAATGATTAAAAAAGAACAAGGTTTGGCTTAATTTGGGGTTCACGTTACTTACTTTTGTGGCCACTAGTGTATGTTGTGTGGATAAAGTGATAAGCTCGTCCCTCGTTGTTTCCTACTTTACTACAATTATACGACTACTATTTTGTGTGTAAATTACTTATTTAATCTTTAAATTTTTAATTTTATACAATTTTAATCTATGTTTTTTTTATAACTTGAATGATTCTAAATTAATAAAAATATTATTAATTTTTAGATGTAATCAAAAATATTAATTTGATCAAAAAGTGATACTAACTAACATATTTCTTTCAAAAATTAATAAAAAAGATTATTATAACAATATTTTTAATAGTTTTATGTCACTCCAGCTATAAAAAAAAAGAGATTAAAGTTACATAAACTTAAAAATTTAGATATCAACCTAGCAATTTGATAGTCTTTTTATCTATACATTATATAAAAAGGAGGGAAAAAAAAAACACTCATGTATACTTAAGTTCATCCAAAACGAATCATTTTGGACGAAAAACTTTTTTAGTTTTGTTTTGGTCTTTCAGCATTTTTTTTTTTGGCTCATTTTTTTTTTTCATTTTAGTCCTTTTTCTGTATTAGTCAATTTTTTTTTCCATTTCAGTCCTTTTATCATTTTGGTTTTTTTTCATGCCTCTTTTTTTTTTTTTTTTTCTAAGTACTTTGTTGTTGTTTTTTTTTTTGTCTATTTTTTTAGCTTATTATTTTAATTTTCCTACTCAATAAATTTTCTTAAATATATCCAATATATGCATAGCACATGCTTTAGTTTAGTAAAGAAAAAAAATATGGAAAGATGACTAATGTTAGTGTTTTTTCTCTAATTGTTATTAAAAGTTTCAAACATACGTTGATAGAAATATTTACTAAGCGCACTATAAACGGATCCTACCTCTTGACTAATGACAAGAATACGTGAGGCTTGACACTTTAAATCAAGTTTTAGATTTATAGGAAGCAAGCTTTAAATTTAAGATCCAACCCTACTAACCAATAATGGTAATCCTTACCACTAGACCACCACATTCTGGTGGTTTTGTTTGCCACTTTGGATGTACATTTTTTGAAAATGAAATTTGCAAAAGTCTGATTTCTTTTATAAATAAAATATTTAAAATTAAATAATGATAAGTTTGAAAATAATAGTGTTAGACACCCACTTTTAAAAGGTGATTTGCTGATTTTTCAAGATTATGTCTAAAACTATCTTATATATATTTGCCGATTCTGCTTGATTTTCCTAAAAAGCCTTTAATTGTTTTTTTTTTTAATGCTTCTATTTTTATTTTGGTTTAAGAAGTCTTGTGATTATAGATATAGTCTAACGTTAATACTACATATGACTTTATTTAAAGATGCAAAGTATGAATATTTTCACTCCCAAATTCAAAAAATTAAAAAAAATTAATAAAATAAGAAGCCTTATAGAGTTTATACTTTCTCAATGAAGGAGACTTTCCTTCAAAGAAGCTAATTAGGACTATCGGTGTAGCACGTAAGCAGTAGTTACGTACGCATATCAATTGCCATTTGTATATATATATATATATATATATATATATATATATATTTTTGTTTATCTTCTTTATTTATTTTCTTTGAGGTGTTGTAATTTTTGGGTATTATTGTTTTGATTAATTAGCTTAATTTTCTTTTTTGTATTTATGTTATGCACTTTGTTATGGTTGTTTGTTTACTTTACTTGATTGGAGAACAGTTTGAGGCGTGCATCTTGATAGCATCTGTTGTTTTTAGAATTAGAATATATATCTATATATATATATATATTTTTTTTTTTGGCTTGAATAGAAGTAAAAGAATTGAGCATCCAGCAAAAGGTATCTTACTTTTTTTTTAATATTTCAAAAAAGCTATTTGTTTTCATATCCTGTTGGCCGAAAAGTCATTTTCATATTAAAAAAAAATCATTTTCAATGATCAATGTATATTCATTTTATTCTTCGTGAATGATTAAAGGACAAGAAAAGAGTAAACGCGGTTTTTAATGCTTATTTGGTCACGTAAATTGTTGAAGGCAAAAGGCAAACGCGGTTCTATAACATGTTTAGGATATCATCTCTGAATATTATCTTGTTATCTATATTTTGAATTTTTAACTCTATATCAAACTTTCTTTATTTTTCATTTTCAAAAAACTCAAAACTTTAAAAGTTTAAAATTTTCTCATTTTAAATCGGAACGAGATGATTTTTATATCAAAATGCTCATAACAACAAAATGAACAAGATAAGATTCATTTTGCATATTTTTTTTTGAACATATTTCAAATTTTTACATTATTTTTTATATCACATAACTTTTTCAGAAGTTTTCCCCTCAAACATGTATTTTCAACTCAACCTCCAAAACATTATCTCCAGATGTTACTCCAAACTGGCCCTTAATGTTTATATAGGTCACGTGATTTTTTTTTTTTTTTGTACACAAAGAAAGTACAACATGCAAAACCCATTGGCAATTCGACCACAAAGGGTCTTCAGAAGGAGGAACTAGGTGGACTCATAAGTGGACTCTATTAAGTTATAACTTTCAAGCAATTGTTAATTAAAAGATAACTCATGAATACTTATAAGTCCCTCTATCTCCTCACTTCCGCCGATGTGGCATGTGAATAGTATTTTAAAAATGTTTAGAATAAATAATGCATTTATGCGTTTATAGCTAGACGGTTTCTTTTTAAGAATTATTAGTTTAAATGTCGTTTATTTATTTTTTATTTAATTATTGATTGATCATATAATATAATTAATTTGATCAATCAATGATTAATCATAATCCATCATTAATTAATTATCAATTTTTTGATCAATCAGTAATTAATTATCATAAAAAAAATTCCGAAATAAAAAACACATGGCATCCGAATCAAATCACAAAAAATTCCAAACACAGCTTCAATTTCACTGGGATTCACATCGGAATTCCCTGACCCAACCGCAATTAGGCTGGAATTTTGGAGCCCGGCCCAACCCCATTTGTGCTGGAAATCGCCTATATCACACCGAAAGTGGCCCAAATTGCCCCACAAATCGCAAGTTGTTGTTTGGCCATCGACGTTGATGTGTGATTCCAACTTGATTCTCAGCAGCACTTTCACATCAATCCCTCTCCTACAAACCTCAATTTGCACCTCCAAGGCAAGTGGACGGATTGATTAACCATTTTCATGGCAATTGGCCTTTTAACTTAAATTGGTGGTCAAAAACAGTCACCTAACCTAATTATCTCCTAAATTTATTTCTTAAATAATTCTTTAGAAAAATAATTTTTTTATTTAGTAAAATTATCGACTTCAAATATTTTTAAACTTCACTATTTGCTTTTTTGTTTGTTTGTTTGTTTGTTTGTTTTGTTTTGAAAAGATGGTAAGTGTATAATAAATCTAAAGTGATTATTCATGACACGTTCACTTCATGCATCATAATATTTGAAAAGGTGGATTTCATAGCTTACGCCTTACTGAGGACCAAGCCAAACAACAAACCATGTATTGACTTTTGTCATATTTGTCACTTTCTTGTTTTTTAAAAGCTTGAGTTTGAGAAGTCTTTATGTGATACCTAATAGGTGCAAAGTAACTCCAATATTACAATGATATTAGAGTAACTCCAACCAATCTACCAGAATACTAAATTGTTGGTCCAGAAGATGTCTATTTTCATTGCTTTATGCTACGAATTTTCTAGTTTTTTTTTTAATATTATGTTATTTTAATTATTGTTGGCTTGAATATATGACTTTTTCTAAATTAAGTAATTGCATTTCGTATTATTTACATATTAATTTTTTATCATATTAAATTACCTATAAAACAAATTTAACAATGTGGGACACAAAAAAAAAAAGTTCTTTCTTTTTTGGTCTCAAAAAAGAAACAAATTTGTTAAGAAATATGAAACTGGGGTAATAATAGAAAAACAAAATATATTTTGAGCTCTTTGTGAAAAAAAGAAAAAAAAAAAAAAAACCAAAGAAACAAAGGGGGAAATAGTGTTGAGTGAACAATGAAAACGGATATTTTTCAGTGTTCACATGAGCAAATTTCACACCAAAATGGCGTGTGTGGTTGGAGATGCCCGGAGCCGATTACTCCTTATTTATCGATTATTACCACAAAAAAAAAAAAAAAAACAAAACAAAACAAAACAAAACAAACAAACAAACAATTAGCACTTTGGCTTTGACTCTCCGTCAATCCGGGCCCGCAATTTTGGCAATTAAAATAAAAGGGGTGTTTTCGATACAAACAGAATCAAGAAACTATACTGAATCCAAACACGTGGCCGACTTCAACTAGTCGAAGCCAAAGAAATTCCAACAATAAAATATCCTCAACCGTCGGTGATTACTCTCTCTCCTCTCTTTCCTCTCCCGCGAAGATCTAAATCTGGCGCCTATAAAACACACAAAATCTCACTGATCCACTCCCAGTACGGATCGACCACTAGGGTTTTAAGCTTTTTCTTTCATGGTTCACAAGATTCAGACACTTCCGAGTCGGAATCGGATCGGTGAGTGAGTGAGTGAGTCGGTGTCCGATTCAAGTACAGAGAAGAAGAAGGGGAGAGATGAAGCAAAAAAGCAAGTCCGCTGCTAAGCAAGTGAAGCGCGTCTTGGTCGCTCTGATTGCGTGCCTGGGATTGTATTGCTTATACTACGGCTCCTCTTTCGCTCCGAGCTCTCGGAGATCCGACGACGGCGACGGATCCGACCCGGTTACCGGCGGGTTCGTTGGCCGGAGGGATTTCGACGATTTGCATGAAGATCAGGACCTCAATCTCGATGTCCCCAAAAGCATTCCTGTACGTCTCATTCTCTATAACACTGCCTTAGTTTTAGGTGAAAATTCTAATCGTCGCTGATGACTAACAAATTCCATGAAAAATATTTGTTTTTGACGAGTAAATTAAGGTTTTTGGTGTGTGTAATTTTTTTTTTTTTTTGGAGTTATCGCATGAACATGCTTATCTGTTTCTAGCGTAAGTTTAAGAATTTGAATGATATGTTAATAACTTTGAGGTTTGAATAGAGTTGGACTATATGGATTTTGCGGTTTTTTTTTTTATTTTAAATTTTTTGGGGATTTTTATGTCGTGTAAGGCATGTTAAAAGAATGCCTTTAATAGGACTTTTAGTTACTTATGTCTGTTGTTTTTCTAAAGTGGGGAATTGGGTTTGTTGTATTTGCAGATATGTGATATAAAACTTTCAGAGTTGATACCTTGTTTAGATAGAAACTTTATTTACCAAATGAGATTGAAGCCCAACTTGGCATTGATGGAGCATTATGAACGGCATTGCCCGCCTCCGGAGCGTCGCTATAATTGCATGATACCACCCCCGATCGGTTACAAGGTTGGTTTCAGTTGCTGCTAATTTGAAACTTTGTTTTAGTTTTTGCTTCAGTTAGTTTTGACTCGGGAAAAAAATTATTGCTAGAAATTCAGATACCTATTAGGTGGCCAGCAAGTAGAGATGAAGTGTGGAAGGCCAACATCCCCCACACACACCTTGCGCAGGAGAAATCAGACCAGAATTGGATGGTTGTGAACGGGGACAAGATAAATTTTCCTGGTGGAGGAACGCATTTCCACTATGGAGCTGATAAATATATTGTTTCTCTTTCTCGGGTAAAAAAATTTTACTTGGTTCTCTTCTCTGTATCTCCACTTGTCTTTCCTTTCTTTTGAAAAAGGTGAAAAAAAAAAATCTGTCTGAGGATAACTTTTGAGATGACTTGCTTATGACAAAATATATGTTTCTCTTCCTTTTTTTCCCCCCCACTTGTCAACTAATAATGCACATATAATAACTTAGCCTTTCTTTTCTCTTTTGAATTCGTATTATGTGTAGATGCTTAAATTCCCTGGTGATAGACTCAATAATGTTGGACATGTCAGAAATGTGCTTGATGTGGGCTGTGGAGTTGCAAGTTTCGGGGCCTATTTACTCTCCCATGAGGTTATTGCTATGTCCCTTGCACCTAATGATGTGCATGAGAATCAAATACAATTTGCACTAGAGAGGGGGATTCCAGCAACTCTAGGTATCCTGGCCACAAAAAGGCTTCCTTATCCAAGCAGATCGTTTGAACTGGCTCACTGTTCACGATGCCGTATTGATTGGCTTCAAAGAGAGGGTATTCTCTTATTAGAACTTGATAGGTTACTTAGACCCGGAGGGTATTTTGTGTATAGCTCCCCTGAAGCATATGCTAGTGATCCTGAAAACAGGAGGATTTGGAATGCTATGTACGATCTTTTGAAGAGGATGTGTTGGAAAGTTGTTGCAAAGAAAGACCAGAGCGTTATATGGGCAAAGCCACTTTCAAATAGTTGTTACTTGAAGAGAGATCCTGGAACTTACCCCTCTTTGTGTAGTTCTGATGATGATCCAGACGCAACCTGGAATGTGAGCATGAAGTCTTGTATCTCTCCATACCCTGCAAGTAAGTGGCAATCCTATCATGTCTTGTGTTCTGGTTTGTTCAACATTGTGGGAAAAATTACATCTATACGAAGTACTTTTCTCCGGGATTGGGATACTTATGACATTTCTAGCGCATTTGCCTTGTCTCTGGAAAAAAATACAATGTAAAAGGAAATTAATATATAAGTATGACTTCCACTTTCTGGTCCCCTGTTTATCTCAACAAATATCAAGATCCAGATGAATTCACCATTGCAGAACAGCATTTTTGCTTTGGGCGGGCTTCTCAGTTTTTTGAACTTATATTAGAATAGGAGCAGGTCATTGTCCACATTTTGTGTGAAAGGGCTAGTTAGACACTATTTTTCCCTAGTCAGTTTACTATGTAAACTTCTCTTGCTATAAATTATAAAACAGGGATGCACAAGAATAAAGGTAGTGGACTACTTCCTTGGCCTCAGAGGCTTACTACAGCACCGCCTCGGCTGGAAGATATTGGTGTCAGTCCCGAGGAATTCATGAAAGACACTGTAAGTTATTGAAATTTGCTAATGCAGTTTTTTTTTTTCCCCGGTCTTCCTCTTTTTTCTGTTTGTTAAGTTCTTGAGAATTTCATTTGGTACAGAGGACATGGCATTTTCGGGGTATTGAGTATTGGAAGCAAATGAAGTCTGTGATACAGAAAGACTCTATAAGAAATATTTTGGATATGAACTCAAACCTTGGTGGGTTTGCCGCTGGCTTACGTGATAGAGATGTTTGGGTGATGAATGTTGCTCCTGTCCATGCTTCTGCAAGATTGAAGATTGTATATGACCGAGGCTTGATTGGAACTGTACATGACTGGTAAGAACTTTGCTTGCACCAGTATTTAGTCTCAAGCTCAAAGTTTCATCATGTAAATGTCTAACAAATGGAACCTGGCAATCTTAGAATATGTTCTTGTCACTATCCTTCATTCACATTTTGGGACTGTGAAATGAAATTGCTATATCTATCCCTCGTAAAAATTGTATAGTATTCTAACCCTGAGGGTTTACTCAAGTTTGATGCTTGTACTGTAGTTATTTTGATGAGAGATGTACGGAGATAATTCGCCCATTGATTAAAAACTAGCCTAGTCTTGGTTTAAAATTTCCTTAAGTTAATGCAACTTGCTCTCTATTTTCTCTGCTAACCAACCTCTTTATAATTTAATCCCCTTGTGCCGACACGTGAAATATATTTTTTCGACTTTGCTGCCATTTTTCCTGCTTTGGAGATCTGACCATATTCTCACTTGTGTACTTAACAGGTGTGAATCATTTTCCACATACCCACGTACATATGATCTTGTACATGCATGGACGATATTTTCAGAGATTGAGGAACAAGGGTGTGGCATGGAGGATTTATTGATAGAAATGGATCGGATCCTACGGCCAGATGGATTCGTCATCATAAGAGATAAACCCTCAATCATAAACTATGTTCGAAAATTCATTACTGCGTTAAGGTGGGATGGTTGGTTATCTGAAGTAGAACCAAGCGTTGATGCTCTTTCATCAAGTGAAGAACGAGTTTTAATTGCTAGGAAGAAGTTGTGGGATGAGGAGCTCTGATGCAAATATGAATCTGCTTTAGTTCTAAGGTATAGAATATTCGGCCAAATTTCTTCATTTTTAAGGATATTATACACTTGTTCACAAGTTAAAGTCTTCTGTGTGATCCTAAAATTTAAAACTAGCAAGTGTTTTAGAAATAATTATGTTTAAACTTTCACTTTTGATTAGAGACCTTGTTACTTCTCTCTTTTGATTAGGATTGTTTTTATTTTTTTATTCCTGAACTATAGATCAAACCCCATTTTAATCCCTGAACTTTAAAATGGGATCCAATTCCTGTATTCCCTTATTCATGTCATTCTAATAAAATCATGACATGTCAATTAAAAATATATATTTAGTTACGATATCATTTCACACCAATTGAAAAATCATGTTAGTTACACACATGTTATGTTATTATTGGAGGGATATGTATGAGGACATATGAGTTAAATCCTTTAAAATGTCACTTAAGCCATCAATTTGTCCATAATAGTCTTTCTGGTCAAAACACTGCTCATATCCTTTAAAATGTCACTTGAGCCATCAATTTGTCCATAATAGTCTTTCTGGTCAAAACACTGTTTAAAAAGTGGACTATAGTTACCGGTTAAAAATCACATGTATTTTAGTTGGGGCTAATTTTGTCAACCAAAAGCTTCCCATCATTAGAAAAAAAAGCTTGAAACTCCATAAGAATAGAAATTTAACTCCAACTGAAAATGGCCTTGATATTCACGTGTTAACTACAGTCCATTTTTTAGAAGTATTTTGGGTGGAATGACTATGGTAGGACAAATTAATAGCTCAAGGATTAATTCTGGAACATTTTAAGTTTAAGGACTAAAAAAACGATTAGACCCATGGTATGGGGACCAAAAATGAAATTAAGCGTATATATATTGTGTATACTTGCTAATGTTTGCTGGTTTTGCTTGTGTTTCTTTTGTCGTCTAGGTAACTGCTGCTTCTTAGGAGTTTGGACTCCGTCTACCTGACAGAACGAAACCTGAGGCATTTCCTACTGTACGATACAACATACCAGAGATTTAAAGGTGCAAATATTTTGCGGTTATCTGCCAACTACAAGATGCTGCTGTTGTATACACCAATTACCATTGAATTATATAGCTCACTGCATATCTAGGGATTTCATTTCTTTTTTTTTTTTTTTTTTTTTTTTTTTCACTTTGGGACCCATGGGCTGCATTATTTTGTAATTAATCTAAGTTATAAATAATTGGTCATGGTTTGATAAACTGTCAACTACTGTTGTAGTTGGTATGGTTGGTATTATTTGCTGACCCGAACTCTAATATCTAATATCAACTTTTATGTATGAACTTAGGTGGCGTTTAAGTTATTGTTATTTTTTAACTTTTATGCATGAACTAAGGTGGCTTTTAAGTTATTGTTATTTTATTAGTAAAAATGACAGAACTTGCTTTTAAGTACTAATATCATAATAACAAAGATAGACATAGAAAGTTAAGATAAAGCAATTAAAAGTTGCATAAAAATAAACAATGGAATTAAAAAAGTAAATAAAGGGATCAGTTAAATAATAGAATCAGATAACTGGAAACTAGAAAATAAAAACGAGACTTAAGAAATAAAATTAACACACAATTTTATGAAATGAAAATTTATACCGCAAACATAATTTTAATATTTGGGGTTTGTAGCTTAATAGCATTTGGAGTAGGTTCTTGATCTTGTTCTTATAAGTAAAGAAAGAGAAATGAGAGCTCCAGGGTTTTAGAAGGTGTTTGGAGTGGAATTTGGAATTTAGAAAGTTTGGGTTGCTATTCAGGAGAAGGGATAAGAAGAGAAAGGCTAAGTAGTTATGATTGGAGTAAGAGAATGGCTGATTTACTTAGGCTGATCTGTGTTTTTTTTCTCTGCCTTCTATCTCCCTAAAACTGTTTGAGAATGGTGGTATTTATAGAGGTTCCTCTAGCCCCCTTGAATCTAGGACAGCCGTCTAAAATCCTAGAGATTAAAAGAGCTATTTGACATCTATTTTGCTTGCTGTTTAGGTGTCAAAACACCTGTTTTGTTAGCTGTTTAGGTGTTTTGCTGGCTATTTAGGTGTCAAAACACCAGTTTTGCTAGCTGTTAGTAAAGCTGATGAAGGGTGTTGACACTTTATTTCTCAGTGTCATTGTATCCTTCCTAGCAACGGTAAGCAGCTATTGATTGTCAACAACAAGCAAGCTTTTCAGTTTTTAATTAAACATTAGACTTTTTTTTTTTTTTCCCACCTCCCAAAAATAAGTCCCCTCAATTGTAATGAATAGTAATATTCATTACAATTCATTTGTATAAACCCTTTCTCATAGTCTCCATTCACAACATGAATTTCTGTTTTATCTATCCCTATTTTCCCACCCAAATAGCTAATAATGGTGATAGGACCACCTCCTCAAGGGAGATAACTCTTGAATTTCCAACTCTCCCCTCGTTACCAAAAATAAGGACGAACCCGAATAGAGCTACTAAGCGTTATGAGCATATTGATGCTCTTAATAATCAACTCTCCGACTTCCACGTTCAAATGATAGCCACCTTAGAGTATTACTCCCAAAGGATAGTGGAGTAAATAGCCCACGTTTTCCAATGTAATTGTGAGATTCAAGTGTATGTAGAGATGAAAATTTCTCAGCTTGAAGCTAAGCTGGCTAGTACTGAGGCCGAGCTTAGAGCTACCTACCTTGAAATTCAAAGGTGAAGAGACTTCTACTGGAATCTTTGGGAAAATGTTATTGCTGTCCTGATATACTCCCAGCCCCACCTTCTTTTGACAACCCCCGTTCGTCTCAACAACGTTCTTTTCAATCTTTTATATAATTTCAGTCGAGCTTTGTTTATGATATATTGTCATATATTAATTGAGATAGGATTATTTAATGAGTTGTCTTTTACCGCAAAATTGCTAAGAAGTATTTTGTCGATCGTAGATAACTTGTAAGGATAATTTTATTTGGTTCATCTTACAGATTTAATCCACTTAAACACATTTATTTATTTTGTTCATCTTTAATTTCATATTTTTTGATTACTTATTTGAGATGTGAAACTTGCAATTGAGTCATATGTTAAATATCGAATTTAAATTGGAGAGCGAAACATATGAAATATTCACGATAACTTATCTTTTACTATTGAAATTTTCTTTACTATAGAAATTTTTATATTTTCTTTATCACAAAAATTCATCAAAATTATTTTCACATTTTGTTATTTTATTCCTTTGTCTCTTTAACGTTTATTTCCACTATTTTTCTTTATTTTTATTTGTTCTCCCTGTGAATACGATCACGCAATTGGTACTACAATTGGCCATTTTGTTTGTGTATTTTTTAGCCTAAATCAATCATATTTTTTGGTTTTGACATGTTTTTTTTTAGACTAAAAGCTCTTTAGACATATTATCCAAACACTTTCAGAAACAGCTTTTAAACTCAGAAAGTCAGAAAGAACATCTAGAAAAGCTATGCCAAGCATGTTCATAGTGAAGAGTATGATGATGAGAAAGAGAGAGAAAGAGTAAGAGACAGACAAGATAGAGAATTAAAAGAGCGTTTGGGGTCACTATTGGAGATGGTGTTTTGCCGTCTCTTTTCCAACAGTATGTTTGGGGTGGATTTGGTTTTCAAATCCAATTTTCCAAAAATTATTATTTTACTATTTTTTTTACTAAAAAATTTAATCTTTTATTTTTTATTATCAAATCAACAATACACACATCTCCAAAGCATTATTTTTTTCAATCATTTTTTCATTAAACATTTTTTCATTAAACACTGAAATCCAAAATCACTTTTTATCAAAAGTGTTTACATCAAATTTACATTTTTAAAACTAATCGTGGCTTCTAGGGGTGATTTGGTTGGCTGCTCGGTAGGTCTCAAAGGAGGAGCGTTGTGGCAAGAGTTTGTTAAAGTTTTTGCTAAGGAGAGTTTAAAGGAATTCTCTACAAAATCCCAAGTTCTGTAACCAACTTTTCTTTTATATATATATATATATATATATATATAAATATATAATGACAACTCATCACTATATAAGTTGGTGTTCAAAAATCAATATTAAAATTGATATTCTTAACACTAACCAATAATTTTTCACAAAAGTGTCCAAGAAATAATTGATACGTAACATTAACTGATTGTGATTTTCACAAAAAAAATAAAGTAGAAAATGATTGAAAGTCGTAGATATTTTTAATTAACCTGTTGTAAAATTATTGGAGTGATCCAAAGGGATAAAAAAATAAAGAGACAATCTAGACATGAAATGTATTTTTTTTTTTTTTTTTTTTTTTTTTTTTTTTTTTTTGAGAAGCCTTGTCCTTGGAAATAAACTTACAGAAACTGTAACAACTTTCAAATGAAAACAAACAACCAAATTTCGCAACTAAAGTGTAAATGAGAAAGAAACGCCTAAGCAAGGAAACTACTTAATTGGGAAAATCTTCTGTTCCTATTCCAAAATTGTACCAAATTATCTCCCCCTTTGGGTGCCAAATGAGCCTGCGGACTATAAATGTACCGTTACACACCATAGATGATGAACTCTGATCTACATGATAACACACACCAAGCCCCAAAGCCAAGTTGCACAGCAAATCAAGAAGATGTGTCCTTTTTAATCTTCTTCTTTCTCGAGGCAAAGCTGCTCGGTCCGATTTCTATAGACATTCTTTTGGTTCTGCAAAGCATAAGAACAGGTTAATGGATGCAGGAAATAGAATATCCTGTGACGGTTAGCTAATATAAACGCAAAATCCATACTGACGGCCTACTACTAACGCAACACCCAACATAATGAAGCAGCATACCTAGTAAAAAGCTCTTCCGATTCCTCGCCTCCATTTTCAGCTTCAGCATCTGAAGTAGAAAATTAATGTAAGAAACATCACCAGGATAAAAGAGAAGGGTAACAAGCCATATTCAAGGGGACCTCGGATAAATACTAAAGTCTGAACCAGTTTTGCCACAAGCAACAAAAGTAAACGGTAAAACCATACGTCGTCTAAAATTATGCAGAAAAAAGTAATGCCTTTTTGCTAATTTAGTGTACTTCATCAGGACAAGATGGCAGTTCGAAATCACGAACAAGCTTTGCTAGTGGCAATCCCTAAAACTATTTTTTAACATTAGATTTCGGAATATGGAACTTAGCCCCTGAACAAATTAGCTCCCCCTAAAGAGGAAAAAAAAAAAAAAACCATATGATATATCAGATCATCTCTCTTCACACACTATACGCACAAAGTTCACTGACAAAATGTGGAGAACACAATGCATTACTAAAATCTGAACTTTCCATTGGAACTCTCTAAAAGCTACCACCAATGCCATCACTTTAAAGAATTAACATCAAGTAGACACATTTAGATCTATGTTTTGATAGTTGAGGAGACGGATAAGTTCTAGCAGTTATAAGTAGAAAACAAAACAAAAAGTTTTGGAAACCTCAGCTCAAACTGGATGTGAAACTCACCAGCTCCATCAGCCTCATCACTTTCCTGGTCCGACTCCGAAGCAGAACCCCATCGGTCCCCGCCATCATCAAAGTCCCATCGCTCCCCCGCAGGAGGCATCCAAAAGTCAGCTTCTTCTTCTGAGTCACTTTCCTCATTAGAAGGCTGCCTCACTTCAGAGATAACCTCTTCAACTGACTTCTTCTGCTTCTTCTTCTTCTTCTTCTTCTTCTTCTTCTTCTTCACAACATCCTTGTCACGCTTAGTCACTTTTTCGGCCACTATCTCCTCATCCTCTTCTTCTACCATCCCATTTGGTGCTTGATTTTGTGTTTCCTTTTCCTCTATTCATATCAAAATACACATGAATATCATTAATCACTATCCAGAATACACATTTTGGGCACAATCAAAATCATTAAATTATCAGCAGAAAATCATGATTCCCCAACAAAATTCACACACGAATTTCAAATGGGCAACAATAAAATTAACTTATTGACTAAAAAAAAAAAAGGCCAAAAATACAAACCTAGTTTGTTGAGGAAGCGTTTCCCATTAATATGTTTCCAGATATGTTCCTCGGACTTGTTAATGGTGTCCCCAGTTAACTTGCATACAAGCTTCGAACTGTAACAAGGTTTCATAACTCCAAAGTAAATAACTTTGTATTCTTTTTTCTCTAACCCAAAAATATTCAACACAAAATCAAGCCAAAAAAAAAAAAAAGTGAACTTTGTGAATTGAAAAATAATACCGAGATAGAGGGTCTTGCTTGAACATGTTGAGAGGGGATTTACTGTGGGAGAGGGCAAAGTCGATGAGGCCCAAACGACAGCGTTTGCTGAGGGAGTAGGAATCCTTGTCCTTGAGAAGAACTTCGTGGCCGGTCTCCACGCACTTGAAGCGGCCATTTTCGAGCTCTTTGAAGCTTGGAGAGCCCAGAAGGTTGTTCCCTTCCTTCTTCTCCGTCTCCGCCTTCTCTTCCGCCGTCGCCATGGGATTTCGGTTGCTACTACAACGCTTCTCTCTCTCTCTCTCCTGCGCCGCGCGCAGAAGAGGGAGAGAGAGCAATGGCGAGACGAAGAAGGCGGGCCTTGGGCCACACATTTGTCGGTTTGGGCCTAGGCTGTCCTTAGGGAACTCCTTAAAGCCCGAACCTGTTACAGAAAAGGGGAAATCAGAGACAAAATCAAAAGACTATTGCATAATTATTAATATTAATATTAATATGACACAGAAAATTATGGTATGTCATCTTATATAAAATTAAACTAAAATTTATGTTATATTGATAGATGAAAAAAAAGATAACTATTTAGATAATTTTCTAAAGAAAATGAAGAGCTTTTCACATGGCAGCATTTGAGAGTTTTTATGAATAGTTTAAGGACACAAACTATAATTTGAAGAAAAATTATAGCATATAGTACATTTTATATCTATTTTTAAAGTTTATTATAGATTTAAAAAAATAAATTATAGTATATATTTACAGGTAAATTCTTAGATTTTCATATAAATCCTTAGATTTTTGGATAAATCTTTGGATTTTCTAATAAATTTTTGAATTTTTTAGTAACTACTAACTTTTCAATATTTACTTATATAACATGTGAGCTGTTATTATTTTATTGGTAAGTATTTAAAATATAGTCACAATAATTAATTGTGCTAATAAAAAGATAACAATTCACGGGACCGTGAATTGGTACTCAAATTTAGAGTTAGTATTCCAACACTACTTATATAAAAATGACAACTGACATACCATATAAATTGACATTTTTCTTCATGAATTTTTGCTCTATCATCATTGGTAGAACACGAGCTTTTTGTCATTAAATTACTTTTCAACCGTCTAAATTATAAATATTCACATTCATGTTGAAAATTTAATATAAACTTATTTCTTATTTATAAATATGTCGTCTAATATTATTCTAATATATCTATACATATATAAGAAGTGAGAATACTCACCACTATAGCCTCCCTTCGTTTAAAACGGTTCGTTTTGAATGAAAGATCTTTGTATTTGCTTTTCGATCCTCTGGTTTTTTTTTTCGGATCATTTTTTTTTCATTTTAGTCCTTTTTTTTTCATACCAATGTTTTTCATTTTCGTCCTTTTTTATTTTCTTTTTGGACCATTTTTTTTTTCATTTTGGTCTTTTTTACTTCTATATTTATTTTTTAGTCCTCCGTTTTCTCCTGGATCTTTCTTTTTTTTTTTTTTTTTTTTTTTTTTCATTTTAGTCATTCTTTGTGTTGATAATTTCTTTCATTTTAGGAGGTGTTTGGTGTATAAGTTGAGTTTGAGTTGAGTTGAGATTTTTAAGTTTAAATAGTAATTTTTGTTGATTTTTTCAGAAAAGACAAAAAACTTTTGGGGAAAAAGACAAAAAACATAATAAAAAAGTACAGTTTGGTTTAAACCAAACTTATCAACCAAACAAGGCCTAATCATTTTATCTTTTTTATTTTTTTTCCGTGCCTTTTTCTTGGGTATTTTTATGTACATTTTTTTTGCTTGTTATTTTAATTTTTCTCTACTTAGATAAATTTTCTCAAATTTATCTCATATATACATAACACATGTTTTACACTAATACTTTAATAAATGCACTTTTGTAACATTTAACACGTGATGTAGATTCCGGATAGATCTTCCAACAAGAGAGAGAGAGAGAGAGAGAGAGAGAATATGGAGGAATGAAGATCTGGTCTAGACAAGAGTCAACCCCTACAAATGTGATTGAGGGAAAGTAGATTAAATGTATATGGTTGGTTGGGCAGGGTCATTCAGACACAGTTGGCTCGGATATATTTGTTTTCTTATTTTTTTTTTAATTTTTGATAATGCCTATTGTTCTTAAAATCAAAGTATTTTCTTGGATTGCTTACCAGAAAAATCCACAAAAGATATCCCGATCGATATTTTCCATACCTTACCAACCACCAAGTGCACTTTGTAGCACATGTTATAATATTTTTTTTATTATTGTTATTTTGTTTAGTTATTTATTTTGTGTTAAAGGATTAGCACATGTTATGTTATGTATGTTAGGATTGCTACTTTTAATGTTATGTGAGTTTCTATTATCATTAAATTTTTGAATAAAAAATTTAAACTTTACATTTTATAATTAATATAATTATATGCGAATTTAATATTAAACTTGCAAAATGAAAATTAGATAGCTCAAAATGTGTTATTTAAAGAAATTCTCTCATTTCCCTTAATAATTTAGTTCCCCTTTTAAGAAATCTCCTAAAACTAGAGGCCTTAATGCACTTATCACACAATTAGTGTTTATTTCTTTAGTTTTGAGTCATGTCATAACTAAAGAAATCAAGATAACAAATTCACCAGATTCAATCTGCAAAGTGGACAACTTTGAGGTCACATGATTCACTATGCAACAAAGATATCTTTTTTTTTTTTTTTTTTAAAGCAAAAAAAGAAAAAGTAAGATATCATTTTTTTTTTTGTGCAGGAAAAATGTGAAATTTGAGGACACCCTTGTGTTGTAGTTTACGACAGAAGATGGAGGAAAAGAACAAAGAAAGTACAGCTAGCTAGGTTGTATTGAGCCAAAAAGAATAAAAAATAAAAAAACGACAACACTTGCATATCAGTTACAGTGACAGAGAGTGCTTACAAATCAAGAAGTCAATCATTTTTCTCTCTCTCTCTCTCTTTTTTTTTTATAATAATTTTTTTATCGTATAAATGGGTTAAGAAACTACACGCCCTTCTGCAAGTAACCAAGTCATGAGAAGAGTGAAAATGAAGATTAGAAAAAGCTTATTGTTATCTAGTATTTTAGCTACATGGGTTTTGAGCATTGCCGGTGAAAAACTGACAGACATGAGACCTTGTAACTTCCCTGCAATTTACAACTTCGGCGACTCGAATTCGGACACTGGTGGCATATCAGCTGCATTTTACCCGACGATTTCTCCCTGCGGCGAAACTTTCTTCCACAGACCGGTTGGAAGGGGCTGCGATGGTCGCCTAATGATTGATCTTATCGGTAATCGACATGTTGAACTTCAACAGCCCTTTTTTTTTTTTTTTTTTAATTTTTACCTGATTAAATTTTTCTACTCAAGCCTCTGAACACACTTTTTATGCAGCAAATCACCTTGGATTGCCCTACTTGAGCGCATATTTGGACTCGATCGGAGCCAATTTCAGGCATGGTGCTAATTTTGCCACCGGAGGAGCAACGATAAGGCGCCAAAACGAATCTGTGTTTCTGAATGGTTTGAGCCCGTTTCCGATTGATATCCAAGTTGTGCAGTTTACCCAGTTCAGGAAACGCACCAGCTTGCTTTACAAACAAGGTACTTTGTTGTTAAAAGATAAATGTTTCTTCTGATCAGTCTTGTTGTCGTAGGTGTGAGAGAATATTTCTTGAAAGGAAAATTTGCTTGTTGATATTTGCAGCCAAGAAACGCTCAGAGAGAAGAAATCTTCCAAGACCACAGGACTTCTCAAAGGCTCTTTACACGTTTGATATTGGCCAAAATGATCTTGCTGTTGGGTTCAGGACAATGAGTAATAAACAGTTCAAGAAAGAAATCCCGGACATAATCAATCAGTTTGCTAAAGCCGTCCGAGTAAGTAAAACTATTAGTAACGGCATATAAATCTTTGGTGATGTGAAATACTAATACACTTTATTTATAGTAATGGGATTGACTCGAATCCAAAACTTAATTAAAAAAAAAAAAACCTGAGGGGCTCGGTCCGCTAGAAAATAGGGGGTGGACCCCTCACAAGTCTGGAGGCCATCTCCTATTTTCTATAGCAGAGTAGGGGCTGATTGTTGAATGTTTTACCACAAAATAATGTTTTCTATAACTAAAGGTATTTTTACAGGATCTGTATAAACAAGGGGCAAGGGCATTCTGGATACATAACACAGGTCCCATTGGTTGCTTGGCAGTGACCTTGCGCGACCCGGATCATTGGAAGCCCGGGTATTATGGTTGCGTCGAATCTCAAAACGACATGGCCAAAGAGTTCAACAGACGGCTCAAGAGGAAAGTCAGCAAGTTGAGAGAAAAGCTCCCTCTTGCCGCAATAACATACGTCGATTTATACACTGCAAAGTACAAACTCATCAACAATGCAAAGAAAGAAGGTTGAAAAAAAAAAAAAAATCTCCTGCTCTTATTTGCAATGAACATAAGAAAAGTGATAGTGACATGATTTCTGTTGCAGGGTTTTTCGACAAGGCAAAAATATGTTGCGGTTATCATGAAGATAAAGTTCATGTGTGGTGTGGGAACAAGGCAAAAATAAATGGAACTAAAATATATGCAGGTTCATGTGAAGATCCTTCCTTGTATATCAGCTGGGACGGTGTTCACTACACTGAGGCTGCAAATCATTGGGTTGTTAACCATCTCATAAATGGTTCTCTGTCATACCCACATCTTCCAATCACTCGTGCTTGTCATAGGCTTTGAACTTATTTTTTATCACCAATGTTTCAAAGTTATTTTTTTAAAATGTAAATCCGACTCTTTTTTTTTTTAAGTGGGAATTTGGGGAGGGACAATAAATCGTAGTTACAGCGTGTGAAATATTCGTAATGAGTCATGGTTACTTGTATCGGGAAACGAAGTGCATCATCTCTGTTTAGCACCTACGGTCTTGATTGTGGCACTAGTTCCGGATGGTGTTTCACAATCTGAAATTCAAAATCTCAATTTTAAATTAAATTTTTCATCTTTTCTATTTTTAAAAAATTCAAACTTTAAAAGTTCATAACTTTCTCATTTCAAATATAAATAAGATGATTTTTATGTCAAAATACTCGTAATGATGAGATAAATAAGACAAAATCCAATTTGTATATTTTTTTTCTGAACTCATTTCAAATTTTTGTACTATTTTTTATATTATAGAATTTTTTCAAAAGTTTTCCCTTCAGCCGCACAGAAATTACAGTACTGTTTAACGCATAAGGAGGCCTTGTTCCTTAATTCCAAACCGGAAGGGAACAAAATGACTAAAAGTAGCTCAATTTGTAAAGAAAAGGACATTGTTAAATCTAATTGATTTCTTGTGAAGCCTATTGAATTTTTTTTGTTTGAATTTAGAATAGGGGATTCAAATTCTACACTTTAAAATAAAGTTAAATATGATATCAACCACATCTTTTTTATTTTTACAAACAGCCAATAACAACAACTACCTTAATTATTTGAAATATTAGCTTATTACATGTTATGCAGTCCCTGCTATAATATTCTAGATATTTAGGGATCTTTTCTCACCGAGTAAGCTGAACTTTATTAGTCTAGTAATTCATGACAGAGGGTAAGTCAAGGCTTACTCAACCATATTACCAGGACTTTAACATATCTGTGGTATTTGAAACTGTATTTATCGTGTTTTTAATAATGCTATTATTCTATTATTGATGATTATTTTGCATATAAGTTTTATGTTACCATCCTCATTTTGACTCGGAATGTCGTTTCTTAAAAAAAAAACGACATAGAGAGTTATTCTTAAAAAATGAGACCCTGAGATAAAGGGGGTTGTCCAAAGACAAAAAGAAATGAATAATAGCCATTCAGATGAGGGACAAATAATAGACTTTCAGATTTTAGAACAATTATCAAGCTCAATATTAAGTCAGTGAACCGATATGCATTAGAATATTCATATTGTTTTATAATTATTTATATCGGGAAACGAAGTGCATCACTCATGTTTCAGCAACACCTAACGAATATAAGTGATCTCCACCCCCATCTCTAACATGGGTCAGTTTTAAAATGTAGTGTCTATTATAAAATAACTATCAGGTCTAAATTTCAAATTTCAAAGCTCTTATCCGAATCTCTCTCTTCTTACCGATTACAACTTTCTTGGTCACGTTGTTTAGCATTCATGAGTCAAAAAGCATAGATATATATATATATATATATATATATATGACGCAAAATGCAATAAGTTATGAATCATTATATATGTATATATATAATTTTTCTCTCTTTTAACACTAATCAACAATAAGAGATAAGAGAGAGCATTAAGAGCACGACTTTATTTTTTATTTTTATTTTTTTTCCTGCAAGGCAGAACATGACACGTGATTCAGATCCTTGATGAATCACGAGCATAGAACTTTGCTTCTTGTCAGTCATGACGAGGTTCCTTATTTTTCATATCAACTCGTGAGTTTGAGGACAAAAAATATGCAAAATATTATAATCACATAAATGAAAAATGAATATAATATCTGCATGATGGGTTGGTTGGCCACACAGAAATAATATATATAAGTTAGGATGCTTTTTTAATGATGACTAAATATTCATACCAATTAAAGATTTTATTTTTCTTCTTTTTTTAATAATTTATCCAGATATGCCAAATTACTTCACTTCTTTAATAAACGTACTTTGCAGCCCATGTTTTTTTATGGTTGCTGTTATGTTCATTTTTAAATTACTTGCAAATTTGGAATTAATAATGTAAACCAACAATTTACAAAATCACTTCTCTGTTTAATAAACCTCTCCTAATTGATGTCCTCAGTTTATGAACAAAGTTATGATTATGTTTCAACCACTGGAAAAGTTCCACCCTTTATGGAGTAAAAGAAGGGAATTGAAGTCAAATATATACACATATATACATAAATTTATATATAAAGTGGTATAAAAATAAACATTCTTTTGAGAAATAATAAAAATAAACATTCTTGGTGAATCATTGTGCATGCTAAAATGCACAACATACCCACTAAACACTCTCTCTTTGGAGTTATATAATATTGTTTTTTTAACAAAAAAGCGATAAAATATGGGTCTAATTTCTGTCAAAGCATAAAGTTAGGCGCTATCCCAGGATTCAAATTCTGCCAAAAAGAGAGAGAGAGACCAAAGAGAGGACAAAAAGAGGTAACAGGAGTCAATCTGCAATTAAGACATTGTTTTTGCAGGTATAATTTAACCTTATCTAGGTAAGCAGTTTTAATGTTTATATCAGCAGATACTTGAGAGAAAAGAACAAAGTAACCACAGCTAGCTGGTTTGTGTTTAGCCAAAAAAAGACAGCTTTCTAGCTTGTATTACAGTAACACCGACACAAAATATAGACAAAAAAGAAAGCAAGCAAAATATCAAACTCAAATTTTCCTCTTCTTTTTTTTTATTTTTATTTTTTTATTTTAATTTCCTTATTATAGTTTCTTTATATGACTTTTGAGGAAACCATGATCATTTTTGATATGTACATTTAATATTTTCCTTATTTATCTTTATGTTACTAAGCCTTTGAGATTGTATAAATTAGGTAGTGGACTTATATTTACATGCCCTTGTTCAAGTAACGTATAGTCGAAGCAAAATGGAGACTAAAGCAAGATTCATATTTGCTTTTTGTATAGTCACATGGGTTATCAGAATTGGGTGTGCAGAAGTTACAGATGTATCTCCATGTGACTTTCCTGCAATTTACAACTTTGGAGACTCCAACTCCGATACCGGCGGCGGATCAGCTGCCTTTTACCCGACCGGTCCACCCTGCGGCGAAACTTTCTTCAACAGACCAGCTGGGAGGGGTTCTGATGGTCGGTTACTGATAGACTTTATTGGTATAATACAACATTTTAGCTTCAACTTTTCTTCTTCAGAATTTGATTTATGTCAAATTTAAAGGACTAATATGTAGTATTAAATAGTTTTTATGTGTGTATATGCAGCAAAGCGCCTTGGATTGTGGTATTTGAGCCCGTACTTGGACTCAATTGGAGCCAATTTCAGGCATGGTGCAAATTTTGCCATAGGAGGATCGACCATTAGGCGTCAAAATGAATCTTACTTTCTCAACGGCGTTAGCCCGTTCCCCCTCGACATCCAAGTCGTGCAGTTCACGCAATTCAAGTCACGTACCGTCTGGTTTTACAACCAAGGTAAATCTTTTCATCTAAAAAAATCTCTGCTTCAAGGTAACTTTCATGAATTGAATTAAGGGAAATTTGGTTGTGCACATTTGCAGCCAAGAAAAGTTCAATCAGAAGGAATCTCCCAAGACCAGAGGACTTCTCGAAGGCTCTCTACGTGTTCGATATTGGCCAGAATGATCTTGCTGCAGGGTTTAGGACAATGAACATTGAAAAGTTCAAAGCGGAAATTCCTGATATTATAAACCAGTTTGCCACCGCCGTCCAAGTAAGTAACTCTTTTACCTTAATTTGATTGCTTAAATTTGTCATAAGATGTTTAAAGGGTGTTATTATCGAGATAAATATTATATGTGACAGAATCTGTACCAACAAGGGGCAAGGTCATTTTGGATACATAACACCGGCCCCATCGGTTGCTTGGCCGTGACACTGCATTACCTCCATGATCCACTCCCCGCCGGTTATGTTGACCGTCAGGGTTGTGTCAAGTTTCAAAACGATATGGCGATAGAGTTCAACAGGCAGCTCAAGCGGAAAGTCACCGATTTGAGGGAGAAGCTCCCTCTTGCTGCATTAACATATGTCGATTTGTACGCTGCAAAGTATGAACTGCTAAGCAATGCAAAGAAGGAAGGTAAAAAAAAAAAAAACTGAAATGACAGAATAATTGCTTGTGATACTAAAACAATGTATTAGTTTTTGCCTTGTTTTTATGTTCTCTGTTTTTCGCAGGATTCTTGGACAAGGCAAGTATCTGCTGCGGTTATCATGTAGACAATGATCACGTATGGTGCGGGAACAAGGGAAAAATAAACGGAACCGAGATTTATGCGGGATCATGTCAAGATCCTTCATTGTATATTAGCTGGGATGGTGTGCACTACACCGAGGCTGCAAATCGTTGGATTGCTAACCAAATCGCAAAAGGAACCTTCTCAGACCCACAAGTCCCCATCACACATGCTTGTTACCGGCAGTGATCGCCTTTTATGATCAATGATCAGCCTCTTCCTCGATATTTTTAAATTTCTACTTCAAACAGGGAAAAAAAAAATTGCAAAAATGTGGAAATTGATCAACTTGGCAAACAGGCCAAGAAATGTATCAACAGTGGAAAAACGTTTGATAGTCACAAATGAATTTTTGGTTAGTAATTGAAAACAAGCAAATACGATATATTTTAACATTTGAGAGGAAGCAAGCATGAAAGAAATCCTTTGTGTGAGGCGACAGCTAATGCCTCAACCTACAAACATGATTCCTTCTCTACTCTTTTTTTTTTTTTTTGGTATAGACTAGCATGATCACAGACAGTTCACGGGACCAGGGGATGCTGCTCCCGGCCATGGTGGGCCATTGAATATTTTTAACACAAGTATCTATTTCTTTTTATTTTTCGTCTTTTAGTCCTTTTTTTTTTTTTTTTTTTTCTGAAGGGAAGTCCCCTAAATAAGATTTGGCTTAATTCAAGCTCCCCTAAGTAAGTTTCTTGGCTTCGTCCCTGGCTAGAGGCCTGCGGACTCTCGCTCTGATTAAGCCCAAAAATAGTCCACTTGCGGTGTGAGCCTATAAGCAATGTGTAAAACACAGTTTATATGAGTTAGCTCTATCTGGGTATGTTCTGCAAGTAGAAGAGATAGAACAAGAGGAGAGTTTTTCTTCCTCAAACCCTTTTAACAGGTCTAGAGAGAACAGATTTCCTAAATGAATGCTACTCCGAATGGTTTGCGTGTCTAGATTTAGCAGCAAGTCCACCAAAATCCAGAGGACTTTGCCAAGGCACATACACCATCCGTGTTGGGGCAAAATGCTCTAAAACTCAGAGGCAAAGCCACCTCTAGATGAGTGAAGACACCTCTAGATGAGTGAAGACACGTGCCTCCACTCAAATTTTGAAATTTCAATTTTTACCTGCTTAAGATTTTAAAAGCTTTTAGTAGTGACCTGTTTAATAAGAAAAATTAGATTCGTGCCGTGCTCAGATTTTAAAAATTAATTTTTTGTCGTTTTTAAGTTTTTCAAATATTTATTAGTATCCCTACTTAAGAATTAAAACTTACTAGTACTCAATCAAGTGATATACAGATGCACAAAAGAAAGACAAGATCCAAAACTGAAGGTGTTCAGTTACACTTGCACTCATTGATGGACAAGATTCATGAAGATATATAA
Source organism: Ficus hirta (assembly GCA_038430175.1). Lineage (NCBI taxonomy): Eukaryota > Viridiplantae > Streptophyta > Magnoliopsida > Rosales > Moraceae > Ficus > Ficus hirta. Next base: position 26,129,729 of record CM076591.1, on the reverse strand, counting down.
ACTACATGTACTAATAATGCTTGATAAGTTGCCAATAGCCGTTTAAATCAGGGTAATTAATTACTAGAAAACGTTCATCAACAATTCGGCAATCAATGAAGGACATTAATAAACAGAAAGAGAATCTCTGGCTTTAAAAAACTTCTTTTGTGACATGAATTTTCGCTTGTTTTTTCCCATGCAAGAAACTGAATTGAATAAGCTCTTTAACTAGTATGTAAGTAAATGCATTTGTTGTTGATATACGTTTTCACTCTTTGTAGTGAAACTCATGGGATGTTTCTCAACTTACAAAGTCCATAAAGCCATATTTATTTCCTTTCAACTATACCTAATCAATATATAGAAGAATACATATATATATATATATATATATATGAGTGTGTGAGCGTGTGTTGTTTATAGCATCCTTGGTTGAAAACCTTTGATACCAAATACTTGACAATTTTTATTGAGATGGACCATTCTATAACCCAACAAGGAAGCAATGAGCTTTGTGATGTTCAAGACCAAGACCAAGAGTTGTTTCTTTCCAAACTTCCTAAAACCAAAGGTTGGTTAGGCTCTTCTGACCTCTCTCTATACCAAAACTTTTGGAGTCCATCAACACTTGTTCCCAACATAATCTCCTTCCAAAAGCATTTCCAAGCTCATGACCAAGACATCATTCTCGCCTCCAAGCCAAAATCAGGCACCACTTGGCTAAAAGCCCTTTTGTTCGCGATCATCAACCGCACCAACTCCAATCTCTCCGACACGCCTTTGCTTAATTCTAACCCTCATGAACTCGTACCCTTTTTCGAGTTCACTTTGTATGCAAACAACGACGAGCTTCCAAATCTAAGTGACATTCCATCTCCAAGACTCTTTTCCACCCACATTCCTTACGCCTCCTTGCCAGAATCCGTGACGGACTCAAAATCCCGAATCGTTTACATTTGTCGGAATCCTCTCGACATCATTGTCTCCCATTGGCATTTTGCAACTCAAGCTGATGGTGTCCACAGCTGCTCAAAGTGGACATTGGAGGAGTTTGTGGATGCGTACTGCAAAGGCGAAGAGATCTTCGGACCATTTTGGGACCACATGCTTGGTTATTGGAAGCAAGGCTTGGAGAATCCTCAAAAGGTGTTGTTTCTCAAGTATGAAGACCTGAAAAAGGACACCAAAACTCAAGTGAAAAGGTTGGCTGAGTTTGTGGGATTTCCTTTTTCTCTGGAGGAAGAGAACAAGGACATTGTTGAAGACATATTGAAGCTTTGTAGTTTAAGAAATTTGAAGGACTTGGAAGTGAACAAACATGGGAAATTCATGCCTTACTTTGATAACAAAAGCTATTTCCGGAAAGGACAAGTGGGAGATTGGGCTAATCATCTTACTAAGGCCATGGTAAAACGCTTGGAGAAGTTAATCCGAGAAAAATTAAGTGCTTATGGTTTAACATTCGAGCTAGTTATATAATTAGCTTCCTAAAATTCCTAAAATAACAAATATATATATATATATATATATAAGTATATGTTGTTCTAATTAAATAATATTATGTGGTTTTAGCTAATTGTGCTAGTAAAATATAGGTTGAGTTGAATTTGGCTTTCAGTTAGAATTTGTGGAATGGATATGGACAAGGGGAATGGTTACCTCCTATATATTGTGCTAGTGTAACTTTACTAAAAGAAAAATAAAAGTATGTGCATTTATGTTTTAATTAGATCCAAAAAGTACACAAAATGTATATTAGATATTGTAGGTGCCTTAATTAGTTATATGGTTTTTTGTTGTTTTTTTTTTAATAGGTAGTTATGGCTCTTTTGTTTCATCTTCTATATGTTTATGCGATTTGATAGAGTTTTTTTTTTTTTTTGTTTTACTAAATGCGAATTGAAAAGACGAGTCTAATTTAAAAAACTCAAATTTTAAAAATTCATAACTTTATTATTTTAAGTCGAAATGTATTTTTTTTTCAAATTGCATAAGATCTAGAGAGGAACAAAAAAAGATCATATTATTAATTTTTTTCCGAACACGTTTTAAGTTTTACACTTTTTCACTCTAAATAGTTTATGAAATATTTTATCACGAATATCATGAATTACCAAGTATCCAAATTTTATATATTCTATAAAACTAAAATAACTGCTTTATCCCTACTTTTTTACCCCTAACAAGTTACTTTTTAGTTTCATAATCCATCATGAAACTTTTCTTTTATGATACAAATCATTTTTCTTTTACTAAACGTATACTTTTAAAATTTAAACTATTTTCAATTTTCAAAATACTGTCTCCAACCGTGATCTCCAACGGGTCCTCAAACATTTGATTCCAACCAACCAACCAACATGGTCAATTCTTTACAAGGACTCGTACTGAGTTCAAGGCCCAGGGGCTAGCCAGGCCCAGGCGCCTTTGCATGTCCCGAGGTTGTGGAGATAAAGGGTGAATGAATAAACAACATATTTATAACAAATTATTTTTTGAAAATATTTAGAGCGGCAAAAAGAAACTTTTTCAGAGATAAATAACAATAATAGCAGATATTGGTACTAATTTTACAGTTATCTCTACTATAAGATATGAATAGATAATTTATCTAATAAATTTATTAAACAAATAAATTTTATTTACATTCCAAAGTTAATAATTAAATAAGTAAAAATACCACCGAAAACAAATGCTTAAAAAAAATAAATTGAAAAACGCCGGGAAGAAAACTTTTTTTTTTTTTTTTTTTTGAAATTGAAAGAAAAACATTTTAAAGAAAGTTTCCCCATTCATTCCAAGTCTGCAAAACTAGAACCCAGATCACAACGGAAGCTATAGGGCCAAATTTATATATATATATATATATATATATATGTACGTATATATAGGTATCAGCTCTGGGAAAGAACGGTTTTTGTGGGCATATTGTAAGGTAGATATGGTGTTTAAATTTGAAGCAGGTGCAGAAATAAATAGGTTTTTACAGCTTCCTGAAGAGGTTGTGGAGGAAATTCTATTGAGGTTGCCCGCTGACTCTCTAAAAAACTATAAAGCTCGTTTGTAAGTGGAGGTTTAATCTTATCGATGACCCCTCATTTGTAAACAAATACCTTGTTCATGTCACTTGCAAAAACAGCAAGTTCTCGGGGACCGTCTTTTTGAAGTGGATTCGGCAAGAACTTTCATCGGAAGAAGATATCTTCAATCCTACTACCACCTGCAACGTCCACGGAAACGATCCCTCCATACTTGTACTCTCACTCCTCACTATCGACGGCAATGGCGTCGACTGTAAAGCTGACCACCTAATTTTTATGCAGAAGAGTGTAATGGCATCATTCACATGTTTGATAGTTATTACGCGGAGACAGTCCATAAACTTCTTGATCATTATAGTGAGTTACAGTCTCATATTTAGGAGAGCCTATCAAAAAAAGAGAAGAGAGAGAAAGAGGCGGAGAGAGTGAGAGAGAGAGAGAGAGAGAGAGGGAGGGTCTGGGAAGAGAGAGAAGGCGAATGAGAATGAGAGAATATTTAGATTGTTGACTAAAATATGACTATTCAGCCATTTATCTAAAAATAAATAAAAAGAAAGTTGAGCTATATGTTAAACTAAGTATTCAAAAATAGATATGCAGTTTAATGGGGTATTTGGTGAATGAGTTTGAGTTAAGGGGATGTTTGGTGTGTAAGTTTGAGTTAAAATTGATAAGTTTAAATAATAATTTTTATTGATTTTTTTAGAAAAGATAAAAAACTTTTTAAGATAAAAATTGAGTTGATGGGTGTAAGTTTAAACTTACACCCCAAACAAGCTCTAAGATTTTTAAGTTTCGATAGTAATTTGTATTGACTTTTTAGAAAAGATAAAAAACTTTTTCAGAAAAGACAAAATTTTTTTTTCAGAAAAAGATAAAAAAAATACAGTTTAACTTGAATTAAACTTATATGTCAAACAGGGTATAAGATTTCTATATTTTAATCTACAAACAAAAATTTTGATATTGGTGTAGCTGATTCATTATTGTAACGTGACTATTTGTTTATTTAACATTTTCTTGGTCAAACAATCAAGCCCATGTTTACAAGACAAATCTTAATAGCCTATTTTTGATAAGGAGGAAAGAAAACAATAGGAAAAGAAAAAATGAAAGTGAAAAAAATAAGAGGGGGGAAAATTTTTACCTTTTTTATTATTATGTTTTTAATATTGTTAGGTAACATAAAATGAGAAAGAAGAAAAAAAATTTTATATAACTATTTTATTTATCTACACATATTCTTTCACTTAAAACCACATGAACGACGCCATTTTTATTAAAAAAATAATAATAATAGAAAAAAATCTAAAGAAAACGAGAAACCCAAGAAACGAGAAAAATGTTGAAAAAACGACAAGAGCCACAAAACTTAAGGACCGAAAAACTTGAAAACGACAAATTATTTGAAGAAACGACATGTTTTGGAAAAACGACAAGAACTAGACAAGACTGGATAAAACGACTGCATCGTCAAATTCATTCAAGGAAACGACATGAGTCAGTCACACCTATAAAAACGACATAATCACAAAAATCCAATATCTCTAGAAAACATTATCATCTGGTTAAACGACACAATTACAAGGACATTTTTATTTTTATTTTTTAAGGAAATTACATGGACATGTTTTAAAACATATCTCGGGACAAACATTTAAGATCTAAAAAAACTCTTCAAACGGCTACATGAGCACAAGATCTGGAACTTGAAGATCGAAATTTTGAATTACAAATCTGCAATTCTTCTATAATAAGAATAATATGTGAGATTCTTAGAAAGATTGAAGTCAAATGGATTATGGATATTGTTAAAGTTTGGTGATCCGAATTCTTTTTGGCCCGGCTCAAAAAGCTTGCGGTGCGACATTTATGGTGGAGATTTAATTATGGGCATTAAAATTGGACCAATACGGTTTTTAACCGGATCTGATTTTAGAATTTGGGTGTATATATATGATATAATTTTAGGGATTTATAATTATGCTATTTTGTAATAATCGCTCTATTTATATCAATATTTGATTTAGTGGATTTCTTTTTCTTTGTTCATTATTTTTTCCCGTCTAGATTTTTCCATGTAAATCTGTGTGTTCTTGTTTTTAGAATTTAGTTTTTTTTTTTTTTTTTTTTTTTGCTTATTTCGTAACAATAAAGAGAATATGATATTAACATAGTATTCTTAAAAATCATTTTCATGTTACCGGCACTTAACTGCTCATGACTGATTGTTTCTTGGGAAAATTGGAAAACATGTAATAGTCAACGAAAGAAAGATAATAACAGCTATCTAACGTTAACACGTAAGAAACCCCAGTATTTAGAATACAATTCAAGTTGTCTTTCTTTATTCCTAATTACAGCATCTTTTTCATTACTTTATATATATATATATATATAGCCAAGCCTCAAGGTATGTATGCATATGGGTATCTATTGAGCTGTATAGTGCAGTGAAATGGAGATGATAATTGCAAGATTATGTTTTGCAGGCGTTTTGTTTATTTGGGCTCTCAGCGTTGGAGCTGAAAAAGTGAGTGACCATGAAATGCCTTGTGAATATCCTGCAATTTTCAACTTTGGTGATTCAAATTCAGACACCGGTGCTATATCAGCTGCATTTTACCCGAGGCCTCCTCCGAATGGAGTGACTTTCTTCCACACTCCATCCGGGAGAGTTTGCGATGGCCGTTTAGTAATTGATTTCATTGGTAACTAAACTGTGCATTCCAACTGTATGTTCTTTTTCCCAAAAGAGCTGCTACATTAGAATCTGATGTGTGATGTATTGTTGTTACGTATATAATGCATTTATGCAGCGAAGTACCTTGGATTGCCGAATTTGAGCCCGTACTTGGATTCATTCGGGACCAATTTCAGGCATGGTGCCAACTTTGCTACCGGAGGAGCAACCATCAGGCGGGCAAACGATTCGCTATTCGTGTCTGGAATTAGCCCCTTTCCTCTTGATATTCAGACCGTGCAATACTCCAACTTCAAGAACCGCACCACCAAGCTTTACTCCCAAGGTAACCTTGTTATGGTAACCGCCTTTCCTAGATTTTGGATCTACTAGGGATTCTATTTCCTTATTCCGTACTTGTTTGTGCTATTGCAGGCAAGAAAAGCTCAATCAGGAAAAACTTTCCAAGACCAGAGGAGTTCTCAATGTCCCTTTTCGTGATCGATATCGGGCAAAATGACCTTGCTGCAGGTTTCCGTAACATGACTAACGAAAAACTTCAATCTGCAATCCCTGAAATGATGAACCTGTTTGCTACAGATGTACAAGTAAGTAGGACTATTAAGTTTAAATAGCATCACATTTATATGGAATAGTTGTAGCTTTCCACCTCTAGCGGGTGCCATGCTCAAGATTGAACCTTTTTTTTTTTTTTTTGACAGTTTCTATACCAACAAGGAGCAAGGACATTCTGGATCCATAACACAGGTCCCATTGGTTGCTTGCCATCAACCCTGTTCGATATCCATAATCCAGTCCCGGGATTTCTTGATGACAATGGTTGTATCAAGTCTCAAAACGATATGGCAAAGGAGTTTAATAGGCAGCTGAAGGAGACAGTGGACAAACTAAGGACAGAGATTCCTCTTGCTGCAATAACATATGTCGATATGTTTGCTGCAAAGTATAGTTTGATCAGCAACGCAAAGAAGCAAGGTAAAGATCGACCATTTTGAGATTTTAAACTATTATTAAACCACCAAATAAAACTCCAATACCTTGCTTTTTCTGTTGTGACTGTTTTCACCAGTAGTATTGAGCAAGTTCGTGATACAAGTCCCACGCTGAATATGATTACTCCGAAACCGATAACATGATGTTGAAACTATAGTTTATTGATATCTCTTGGAACAAACGAGTGAAGAAATTTTATGGTTAGTTCCTTTTTTTCTTACTCTCTTGGTTCGTGTTTGTTGATTTTGTAGGACTTTTTGAAAATTTGGACATCTGTTGTGGTTCTTACAAGAATGGCGTTCGGTTTTATTGTGGGAATAACTTACTAAAGAATGGGACTCAATTTTTTGTTGATCCCTGCAAAGATCCTTCCCGGCATATCAGCTGGGATGGCATACACTATACGGAGGCTGCGAATCGCTGGATTGCTAATCAGATAATAAATGGTTACTTCTCCGATACGAAGATTCCGATTACACAAGCATGTTATAGGCATTAGACTTTGCATCCAAGTGGTGATTTCAATACTCAAATCACAATTAAAAGTCAAATGTACACAATAATTCGACTTGGCAAACCAGCCAAGAAGTGTCTCAATATTACCTTTCAGATTGAAGGGTGACCTTTGAGAGTGCATTACTAATAGCAAGTGTTTCAAATATTTTGAACATCTTTGTTATTGTTGATGCTCAAATAAGTTAAAGTTGACAATAAAAAAATATATTGCAATGAAATAGATTTCCTTGGTTTTCTTGGCAGCCAAACAGAATAGGAAATAAGGAGGAAGAGGAACTAATAACGTCAAATTTTGTTGAATAAAATCAAAGCTATAACTCACAAAATAATGGTTTCTGGAAGAGGGCCAAACTGAGGATTGTAGACTAATTGGCAAGTTATGCTGTCAATACAACAAAACCAGAGATGCTGCAACAATGAGTTGGATTTTGCAACCAAGAAAGAGACCCTTTCTAATTCAATGAGCTTTTTGCAAATTAAAATGATACGGCTTAAAATTGCTAAAAAAAAAAGAACTAATAGTTGAGGAAACGTAGTTTTATGAAGTCAAATCAAATATCCCAGTATTTGGGAGAAAGAAATTATTAATATTTTGCAGTAAATAATTAAAATAAAGGGATTTATAGCTAAATTATCTTTTTTTTAATAAGTTTTTTAATAAATGACTTAAATTTTTAAAAATTAGTTAAAAACCTTAAGTTTTTAAAAATTAGTTAAAATGCCCTTTTTTTTTTCCTTATAATGGTCAATCAATTTTGTAAATTGTCAATCATTGATTGACTATATTGTATAGTTAATCACTGATTGAGTAAAATATTACTCACCAATTTTTCTAGTCAATCATTGATTAACCTATAATCAATCACTGATTGACCATAAATAATAATCAATTTTCAGGTTAATCACTGATTAACCATTAATAAATCATTGATTTACCATTAAAAATAGGGGTTCTTGCAAGAATGGCATAAATTCGGCACCTCCTTTTAATTTTGCCCACCATAAAAGTAAAGTTAATAATTTTATCATTTCATAACATTTAGCAAACCATATAATTACAATCCAATTTTTATCTTTTTTCTTCAACTTTACTATTCACACAGTTTTGTAACTTAAACTTTAAAAGTCCATAACTTTGCATAGACAAGTCCAAATGAGATATATATTTTTTTAAAATTACATAGAATTTCGAGACGAACGAAACAAGCTCTATATTGATATATATATTTTTTCGAATACATTTCAAGTTTTTATAGTTTTGCCATTAGTGAGTTGCAAGAAATAAAGTAAAGAACAAGAAAAGTAAATAGAGACAGAGACAACGACTTTATAGAGGTTTACCCGTAATCTGTAGGCTACGTCCTCTACAGTGTTTCCGGGAGCTTCCACTATGTGTAAAAGAGCGTTACAATGGAGATCTGTGGTAAGAAAGGGATAAAAAAAGATGGAGCATGATGTGATACAGAGAGATTCGGGAAATTTGGTGTGTATTTAACTGAGTACAATGAGTTGAACATTAGGAATAGTTGGAAGAAGAAGATCCCTAGGCTTGCCGAGTAAGCCTTGATTTATAGGAACTAACTTGATGCCTTGCGTTGCCTGATTCTGGTAGAATATGCCTTAAATGCTAATGGGTAGTTACCCTTGTTTGTATTGCTTGACTTTCCAATTAGTGGATGACTAAAAGATATTGGAAAACTGTCTTTTCCTGATAGATCCGAGCTTGTTGGCTGATTCCTTTGCCTGATATGCTGGATTTAGTTTCCTAATCTTATCCATAAAGTCAACTTTCCATATTTAGCTCTGCTAACCTGTCAATCGCCCACCAGTTGTTCTCTTCTTGTTCGGGAGTTATTCCCAAGTTTTCTAAGCGGCATGTCTTCGAGTCATCTTGTGCTCTTCGATGACTTATCTGGAGACATGTGTACGGTAAGAAATGAGATACAAAATCTAACATCAACAAATATTTTATGATCCACTTCAATAAAGATAAACAAGCTCTACAAATATAATCATTAATAATCTCTTTCTCTTTTCGATCCACTTTAATTGAAAACCTGGATCTATTATCGAGCATGCCAACTTGAAGAAAACAACTAAAACTTATTTTTGTCAAGAATTTGGTATTGAAAATTGCGTTTAGTTTCATAATTGTCTTCACGCTTAGGATATAAACTATAAACCACAATTAATCGGAAACATATTCTTTAAATGAGATTGAACGGATGAAAGACCAATATTAAAATTAAAGTGGACAGCAGAGAGACTAGAATCTGCTTAGTACAAGCTAATTAATCAACATTCTCAGACTAAGTAGAAGTCTTAAGTTTGAAATAAGCAAAGTTAGGCAGAGATTAATTAAGAAAGAAATACAAAGTGTTGAAATTTTATGAGATAGATTGATTGGTTGATTATTCTTGTAATTACCTTTTTGTGTTTCTTTATATTTTTAGAGATCATGCAATATCAATTAGGTAGATTGTATAACTTGATTTTAGATTTCTTGATTGTAATTTATCTAAATACACTCTTGTAAAAATTCAATACAAACTGTGAAAGAAAATTATTTAAATCCTAAATTTAAAGTTGGTATCAGAGCATAAGCTTTGCTGGTCTTAAAACGCACAAATAACAACAAAAGTAAAGCATAAGGAACGGCAAAAGAGCAAAAAAAATCCAAACACAAAAGGCAAAACATCATACAAACAAAAGACCAATCAAACCCATTTAGCAAAAAAAAAAGACCCATCAAACCCAACCTTCAATTCTATCATCAAAACCTTTGAACACATATCGCAAATCATAAATAGCAAATCGAAACTCTTGAATCTCCGAAAAAAAAAAAAAAAAAAAAAAAAGAACTTTGAATATCTTGAATCACTGCATCAATAGACATGCCATCTTCAAGTTGAAGGACATGAACTGCCTTCATTTTCTTTTCTCCATATTGAAGGTTTGTAAGTGAGGCCTATTTATCGAGTTTATTTATTTATTTATTTTCTCCTTGTTTCATCAAACATACGTAGCTGGAAGGAAAAAAAAAAAAAAAGAAGAGAAAAAGAAAAGGACAAGGAAGAAAAAAGAAAAAAGAAAAAAAAGAAAAGAAACACAACACCCTATGCCGGCCCATGAAGCGTCGCTTCTCCTAAGTTGAAGCTTCATTCTCTCATGTTTATATGTTCCCGTGTTTCTCTCTTATTGTTGGTATATTATTTGCAAAAAAAAAAAAAAAAAAAAAAAGAGCAAAATATAAGAAATTTAAGGGAAAATTAGAAAATAAAAAAAAATAATGTGTTGTTAAATAAAAAGTTGATTGCTTGATTGGAAAAAAAAAATTTTTTTGAGTGAAAAAATTTTGAATTATCTGAGAAAAAATATGTTCCCACTGTTGTTCATCGAAATTCTTTCCGAGACAGTATTAAATTGGGAAATCTCAAAATTTTTGATCAATTTGGGGGAGTTTTGATATTTTACGGGATTGATTGATAAATTGATTTTTCTTGTAATTACCCTTTTGTAATTCTTTTCTTTTTTAGAGATTATGTAATATCAATTAGCTTGATTATAAAATTTGATTTTAGGTTTTCTAATAATTTATCTGTATGTAATTATGTACTAATTCAATATAAATTGTAAATGAAAATTATATGAATCATAAATTTCAAGTCATGCTATTTGATTGCTCATTATTGCTGCTATTAGGAATCGCAAGATACCATCTCTGCAGCGGCTCTGGTTTAGGTGGCATATTACTTTTGTTATGCATGGAACCCAAACTCCTCATAGCCCCCTATTCCCACGTGACGTTTTTCAACTTATCGAGGGTGTACGTTCCGCTTCTCTACCACCAAAGGGCAGATACAAAAGGCTGTGTACACATAGAAATTATATTCCATTAAAAAGTAAAAATATTATCATGCTAATAGATTTCTTTCCATACTCTTTTGTGTTAATTCAAAATCCCCATTTTACTTTTTTTTATCTATTTTTTAAAACCATTTATCATATTAATTTTAAAATTAAAAAATTATTTGTTCCACCCCTTAATTTTTCTAAAAAGCTTTCATAAATAAATTATTTACTTTTTTTTTCTTTCTCCTCCCATTAAAAAGTCTAAATGCCTATACATCCCCCTCCCCTCCTATTTTTTTTTTAAGAAAAATGTTCTATTTTTTGTTATTTTTTATTTTATTTCCAGGAGAATTTTTTAAGAGAAGATTCTTTTATTTTGTTTGTTATTATTCCTATTTTTCAATAGTTTTTGTAGTTCCATATTATCAGTGGTTTTTTGTTTTCTAAGAAATAAAAAGCAAATGTAAAAGACGTATGCATGATGTGGATATATAATCTTATATATTGATTTGATTGGTATTCATTTTATAAATAATTGAGAGAAATGAATTCACTCTGAATTGTGAGCTCTTTCTAATTATCTAATATAAGTATTAACTAAATTCATAAATAATTGAGAGAAATGAGTTCACTCTGAATTGTGAGCTCTTTCATTTCATAATGTTATTATATTTTTTCCCCTTTTTCACTTACATCTTCATCACCAATAAAAAAAATTTTTGTTGAAATCATGTACCTGAAGGCAATGAGCTTGACACCTTGGCTCACAAATTTCTGGTTTTGAATCCATCAACAAATTCTTTGCATCACTTTTTTACTAAATGGAAATAGAAGAGGATAAATAAATTTTTTTTTTTTTTTTTTCATTTCATAATGTAAAGAGGATAAATAAACCGAGTAAAGACTAATCGACTTTTTGGAGAATTGAGGACTTTTTTCTTTTCTGTTCTTTTCTTTTTTTTTTTTTTCCCCCCACACCCCCACTTTTTATTTTTTTTATGTGAATTATTTGTTTTACCTTTTGATATTTTAGGGCAAGTTTCAATAATGGAACACGGCATTGCATGCGCACGTGAATTGATGAAATTCAATTTGATTGAATTGCCTAAAAGGTTGGTCTCTTGTATGATAAAAACAATGCCACCTAGACCGGAGTTGCTGCAGAGATGGTATCTTGCGATGCCTAATAGCATTTTTCTTATTGTATGTTGCCAAACTTTATGCGTACATTTTCATTGAATGCAAATTATTTCTTGTATAAAAAAAAAAAAAAAAAAGGAAAGAAGAGAAGACGGAGATAGGGAGACCACAAATTAGGTGGCTTACGAATGATCAATTAATTATACCAAAGTCGTCTGTCTAAGTTCATTAATTAACTGCAATTATTATAACTAAATTTTATTGCCAAACTAGTTAAATTCAACCCAAATATTATATGTACATTTTTGAACTGACATTCGAATACTATACCTTAAAGTGGAGTTAAGTGTAAAATTACTGAAAGACGATGCCTGCAACCACATTTATATGTATATTTAGGTGAAGGAAAATGCTTTAAAACCTAATAAAAAAATTATTTGAATAAATTGATTAAATGGTTTTTGGATTAATTGATTTTCCCCCATTTTTTTTTTCTAAAAACAAAAATACACATGTATAAGGTAATATACACAGCAGTAAATGTCAGAGTCAACTGGATTATATGTAAAGTTTATAATTTCATAAACTGATAATATTACTCTACATAAGCGAAAAGAAACCATTAAAAAAAACAAAAAAATTGAAAAATAAAACTTATTATGCTTACACACAAACTACTAGTACACTTTTATTTTCTTCTTCTTCTTTTTTTCCCCTATTTTCTTCGATTTCATAATCAGGGATGTTCAAAAAATCTGTTAAACCATGAAAACCGACCGAGGCAAATCAAGCAGAATCAAATCGTTAACCATTTTTAAATGATTTATCAGTTTTCATAAGTTTTTTAACAGACATTTTGGTCGTCAGTTTGGTTAACGAATTTGAAACCAACTATATGATCAATAATCTACCCAAAATTGTGCAACATAATAATAATGGCAATTTTTGATACTTTATTATGTTTATTTTGAATATTATCTTAATCTCTTTGTACATGGATAATTTATAAAATATTTTAAAATATCGAAAATTCTTTTAATATTAAGATTTAACTGTCTAAAACCTACGGGGGGGAAAAAAAAAGATTTAACTGTCCAAACCAAATTACCTATATACACGCATTATATATGATTCGGTTCAATTAATTTTCTTTAAGAAATCAAGCCGGCTAAACCGCCAATAAAGAACATTTATTTTTGATTTCATAAATAATTTTAAAAAAAAAAACTATCAAACCGAACATGAGCAGTGAGTACCCTATTTATAGAAATCATTAAATTCTTTTCTTTCTGCAATAAAATAAAAAGAAACATAGCCTTATCAATGGATCATAATTGAGTTAAGTTTTTAAGAAATTTTTACGTATTCTGTAGCATTGGTGTAACTGTAACGCCGTAAAATTATATCATATGTATATGATATTAAAATTGGGAGCGTATTGTATAAATCAATCATTTCAAATATTGTTTCCTAAATAAATTAGGGAGAATCATGAAAAAAATACTAATTCTAAAATAATTCCCAAGTCAAAAATAGACTCCACCTGTAGTAATTAGACTTTTGGAAATATATGTGCACAGCATCGAAATTTCAAAACCCTATAGACCAAATTATGATCTTAGAGCTCTACGAGAAGAGTAGGCTTCGGTATATTATTCTTTCTTCGTACTTTCAATTAGAAAGAGAAAATATGAACCGGAGAATTTTAGGTTTGAAATTAATGATTGTGACAGATTGCAAACTTATTAAAGGACAAATTACGATTAGGCAAGTAGTTCAATTATCTTGCAGGTTAATCTCTCTCTATATAAACTCTAAAGTTCTGAAGCCACAACTCATTCGTTCCTAAGCCTATCATCGTGTGAGAGGTGAAAGAGTTCGGCTCCATAAGTATGGAGCTTTCATGGCCAAAATTGGCTCGTTTTGGGCTGCCATTGATTTATATCTTCTTATTATGCTTGATTGGCACCAATGTAGCGACTGCAAATGAAAGTCCCTCAACTCCACCAGTAGCACGACCACCACCTCCGCCCCCACCTGTACCAAGACCACCACCTCCGCCCCCGCCTGTACCAAGACCACCACCTCCGCCTCCGCCTGTAGCACGACCACCACCTCCGCCCCCACCAGTAGCACGACCACCACCTCCGCCCCCACCTGTACCACGACCACCACCTCCGCCCCCACCAGTAGCACGACCACCACCTCCGCCCCCACCTGTACCACGGCCACCGCCTCCGCCCCCACCTGTACCAAGACCACCACCTCCGCCCCCACCAGTAGCACGACCACCACCTCCGCCCCCACCTGTACCCAGACCACCACCTCCGCCCCCGCCTGTACCAAGACCACCACCTCCGCCCCCACCTGTACCCAGACCACCACCTCCGCCCCCGCCTGTACCAAGACCACCACCTCCGCCCCCACCTGTACCAAGACCACCACCTCCGCCCCCACCAGTAGCACGACCACCACCTCCGCCCCCACCTGTACCACGGCCACCACCTCCGCCCCCACCTGTACCAAGACCACCACCTCCGCCCCCACCAGTAGCACGACCACCACCTCCGCCCCCACCTGTGCCCAGACCACCACCTCCGCCCCCACCTGTACCCAGACCACCACCTCCGCCCCCACCAGTAGCACGACCACCACCTCCGCCCCCACCTGTACCCAGACCACCACCTCCGCCCCCACCTGTACCAAGACCACCACCTCCGCCCCCACCAGTAGCACGACCACCACCTCCGCCCCCACCTGTACCCAGACCACCACCTCCGCCCCCGCCTGTACCAAGACCACCACCTCCGCCCCCACCAGTAGCACGACCACCACCACCTCCGTGGCACCCTTTCTCCACCTAGATTTGTCCTCCACCAAGAGCTTATGAATCTCTAAATCCACCACAAACTTTTTCTATTTCCTAAATAAGGAGATCAAATCTATGTTATTGTCAGGTAAGTTTATTAAAAGAATAAAGAAGATTCTTACTAATTTTTATGTCATTTTTTCTTGATGATCTTTATAAAATGGAAAAATCTTTCTACTACAAAGTGGCAAAAAAAGTGGAGATAAAGATAAATTCACTAATTTCTGAAAATGTTTCTATTATCTTTTAATATCTTGCATCACATAGTTTTTTTTTTCTTTTAATTTTTTAGAGAAAGAAAATTATCCCTATGAAAGAGAAACAAATGTATATAAGCATATTTGTTTATTTATAAGAAAATCACAGTTTAATTTACAGCATCGAACGTGAATAATAATTTAGATACTTGTTCTCATGAGTTTGAAGTCTAAAGTAAATCCTTAATTGTTGCCAAGTACTACCCACCTTAAGTGCTATAAACTAAAAATGCATCATATAGGTCTGAATAGAAGTAAATGGGGAAAAAAAAAAAAAAAGTTTATATAGAATCCTGTTCATTAATTTAGCATATTAAGTCGTACCAATTTCAAGCTTGTATTTTTTAATTTGTATAGTGGATTGAGATACGATATGTGAGCGTTTCCTTATTTACATCCTTCAATATTGTGCACCACGTCTCAAATTAACGCGCGCGCGCACACACACATATATATATATATATATACGTCCACCAATCATATGCATTCACTGATACAATTCCATATATGGCAAAAGCAAAAAAAAAAATTCATTGATACAATTCTCAATTTTGTGGTGCAGGTTATATATGTACTGCTATCTGCAATAAAGAAGTTGCTTGACGACCAATTTGTTTACATCTAGCTAGCTAGTCTTCGGCGACAAAACTGGCCGCCTATGAATATATAGAAGATGTAGAGCATTGGCGTGGTCAAGCTTCGTATATTATAATTATAGTTGTTTTTTTTTTCCCTATATGTACTTGCATATTTTTAGTTCTTTATACGGTTGTATGATCTTCAAATGTCTAACATATTATGTGTACCTTTTTTAAAAGGACAATACAATTATGTTCTTAACTAAACTTTGCTCTCGATTTTTTTTTTTTTTTCTACTTATTCCAAAGCACAAAATTTCATTGATTTTGAACCTACAAGGAATCACTCATTTTGTTTTATTGTTGATCTTATGTATGTTATCAAACTCAAATATTTTTTTCTTTTTAAAAGATCAGCAGCTACTGTTAGATGAGGTTATTTATGGCCATGAAACTGCTACATTAGTAACCTTAAAACCCGTTTGTAAAGAGAAAAATGGTTGATTAGTTTTATTTCTCTAAGAAAGTAATTGATTAAAATATCGCCAGCATCATCAATACATATGTAAATTTCATTTTAAAAGATAAAATTGATAAATCCCTAAAATCGATGAGAATGGCCTGTAATTTAAATTTGATATGCTTAAAAAGAAAGAAATGTACCGAGTTTTGATCACAAAAAAAAAAAAAAAAAATCAAAATTTGAGTCACATTATATCCTTTCAACAAAACCTAGATAAATTGAAAACATCATCGATATTTCCATCACCTCCACTTTTGTGTCAGCCCACTACATATGCATTTTTTGTTTCTATTTACTAGTCACACTGCAACTCCCATACATATACTTCTAGAAAAATACTATGAACACTAACTCTAATCTCAACTTTTGAGTACCGACTTATGTAGTATATGAGTTGTCATATTTTTATTAATAAATATTAAAGTATTGTCACATTAATTAATTGCATTGACCAATGAAAATATAACACATGAATTGGTATTTAAAAAATAAAGATTAAAATTGGTGTTCCTAGCAGTACTCATACTTTTATTATACGCTACTGTAAAACTTTGAGAAGATAATAGAGGACTCGAGTCCAGATCAATAAGTTTTGCAAAGTCGTCAACGTCCAAGAAGTTTTGTCACCATAACTCAATGATCTTTCGGTGCATTAATTTAAAGCTCCTTTACTTTACATGATTATATAAAAGGAAAAACTTATGATATCAACTTTATTTTTACCTTATTGATAGATAATATCGTGTTAATCATTAAATGAATTTTTCAATAGTATGATCTATTATTAAAATTAATTCTGCATATTGCGTTGTATATTTAAACGTGTATACTCAAAAATCACATCATTAAAAAAAATTAACCCAACGGTTAAGTAGTAATGCTTATCATTTGGACGAAAATAAAGTTCCCAGCTACCATCAAATTTGTATAGATTAAAAAAAAATGATGAGTGCTTTCCTTTCTCATTCATATATTTACTAATAAAATGAGGAAATTATTATAGAGCCAGATGAATGACCAAATTAAGTGAATGCCAATTTCTGAACTTACCCGTAGTTTTCCAGAGAAGTGAAATAAAGCGTGTTTCCTTATATGTCCCCTCGGGTGCAAATAAATACAATGTCCCCTCGGGTGCCAATTATTTGCTTATGCACAAAGACATTTGTAGTAATTGAATTGATTATACAACGACAATTTCTAAGATATTAATCGGCCGATTATATATATAGATTTTTTCCAATTTCACTTCATCAAAGATAAACAAATCTCTAAAGAAAGAATCATTAATAATCTCATTTTTATTCTTGTTCTTTTCAAATCCTTTGTTTCTTTCTATATGTCATCAGGATTTAGCCAACATGAAAGAGAGAGAACATAAGTAATTAGTTTAAGTCTGCAACTTTCATTACTAATTAATAAAGATAGTACATTCTTTAATATATTGGCAATAATTCATGAAATATAAACAACGCAAGATATTTAGTTTCTATAATGGACGCCTCATGCTGAAACAGAAACTTTATCGATTCTTCAAACCAAAACGAATCGGAAGTTGCTATTCAAGCTTATTCAAATGGTAGTTCAAAGCTTAGTAGTGTTTAGGAGGTGGAGGAGAATTATATCAGTAAGGAGGCGGTGGTGAGAGAGATGGTGGAGGGGTTGACATATAAATGTAGGAAGATGGAGGTGAAGGTGACGGTGGAGGTGGAGAGTTGTAAATATAATGAGGTGGCGGGGATGGAAATGGTGGAGGTGGTGATTCATAGCTGTAAGGAGGCGGAGGTGATGGGGATGGCAGAGGTGGAGGTGGAGATGTGTAGACATATGGAGCAGGTGGTGGTGATTTATAGATATATGTAGGTGGAGGAGAAGGTGATGGTGGTGGAGGGGATAGGTATACATATGGAGGAGGTGGTGAAAGGGATGGTGGTGGTGGAGATGGTGATGGTTGTTGTGTGATAACTCGCAAGTATACGAGGTCACCAAGTTTTGATAGTATAAGGTGAGTGAGTCTCGTATCCACATGGATTGTTTCTTAGATTGATGCTAAGTATCACGATTATCGCAATCCAACTTTATCTAGGCAAACACAAAATGGAAACTAAATTAACCTAGGCAACTAAATTGAACTAAAAACAAGTAAAATAAATGCAATTAGAGATATGGATTGAAGGGAACTCAATCTAATGTGTGGTTAGGGGGTTTTGATCTCACTTAACTAGATTATCTTATTCCAATTCAAAGGCTTGTCAATCAATTTCACCCAAATCATTAATCTTAGATTCTAATTTTAATTTTCACTCCCTCTCCCGAGTGCCTAGTAAAATAATGCACAAAATTAACCAAATTAGTATCCCTATTAACTTAATCAATTAAGCACTCATTAAGCAAAACTGAATTTAGTGATTACCCAAGTGATATTAGCCTCCCGAACTTTATATTACTTTGGGTTGTGTTTTTCAAGTCTCAACATATTAAATTAACTCTGCCAAGCCCAATTTCACACATCTAATAACTCTAATTTAATGAAAAATCAAATTAGAAAAAAGCATCAAGAAACACAAATGGAGGAGGTGGCGAAGGGGATGGTGGTGGTGGTGACTTGTAGTAATATGGTGGATGACTTCCATGCTTTGGCAGTGATGGCGAATTGTTGTGGTATGGAAAGTCATGTGCATCCAATTGCTCTGGAGGTGGTGGTGATTTATAGATGTAAGGAGGTGGTGGTGATCTGTAGATGTAATGACCTGCTGGGGATGGAGATGGTGGAGGTGGAGATTTGTAGATGTATGTCGGAGGAGGCGAAGGTGGAGGTGGAGGTGGAGGTGGAGCCTTGTAGAAGTATGGGGGTGGTGGTGACCTGTAATAGTATGGCGATTCTCTTACATACTTTGGTAGCGGCGGTGACTTGTAATGATATGGCGGGGGTAAGTCACATGCTTTGGTGGTGGAGGCGACGTATAATAGTATGGAGAGTGCCTAACATGCTTTGCTAGTGGTGGTGACTTGTAGTAGTATCATGTGGATGACTAAAATGCTTTGGTGGCGGTGACGCGTAATAGTTTTGAGGGTGCCTAACATGCTTTGCTGGTGGTGGCGACTTGTTGAAGTATCACGGTGACTCGTATGCTTTGGTGGCGGCGGTGACATATAGAGATATGGTCGGTGGTGGATTGCATGCTCTGGTGGTGGTGGGGAAGCATAAGTGTAAGGCTTATAATGATCGGCAACCACACTAGTAGTGGCTATGAGGCAAAATGCAATGGCATACAACAGTCGATCGAGGCCAATGCCTCGATTGTCCTAAGCTTCCCATTTCCGATCTAAACTCAACTCTCGTTGCAAGAAATTTATGTTTCTGTGGATGTATCACTTAAAATTGTACAGTGCATTGCATTGTAATGATGAAGATCACAGCCCCTTTATATAGTGATCTCTCCGCCATCATTCTTGAGCAAGACATCTTATTTTAAAAATAACTAATTGCCTACTAGAAATTAGATCAAAATGTGAAACTTTTTATTGAGAACAATTCAAAATTTCCTTTGAATTTGTATATAAACACACACACACACACACACACACATATATATATATAAATATTTTTCCTCATGCAGGCCAGCCACTAAACGAGACAAGATGTGCTTGTGAGGAAGGTTCGGCGGCGTGCTCTACGGCAGGAAATATCAAATCGTTTTTCAAGTCAAAATACATGATAGCTGGTGATGGTTTTCTTCCCCGTTTTTTTTTTTTTAAGCGTCTTTTTCATGTCTCTTTCATAAGCAAAAAAAAAAAAGTAAACAAAACATCTAAAGTCAAAATCCAAGTTAGGAATTAATTTTTAGATAGCATTTGCCTCCAACAAGCTAAATCAAAAATCATAGAAAACTAGTAGAGGTCACAGTTGAGAATTTTAAATACTGTCTTACTTTCTTAATCCTCTAGATTTTTTTTTTAATACAACCCACTTCCATCTTTGTCAAGGAATATAGAAAGCTTCTATTTACTACTCAAATTTACTTTTGAAAACTACAATTCAAATAAGGGCTACTAATACTACCGCACGTCTTATTACATTTCGTAAAAAATCGAAACAATATATTTGTCACTAGTGCATTGTAGCTTCAGTGTCTAACGTTATTAATGATAAGCTAATTAACAATGTAACATAATAGTCCTGTTAAAATAAGTGCTATGCAAGTATAAAAAGATTCTTGGTCTTGATTCCTCCATTATTGTCTAGTTAAAAACTTAAAATTGTGTATAAGTCCATATATGCATATGTACACAAACATGTATAAGCATAATGATCCTCCCTTAAAATATAAATGACACACACATACAACAATAATTCAAATATTTCGATAAACGCATAATCAGGTTAAGCTCTACAAAATATAAAATATATGACAACAAATTTGTTTTGGGTAGCTAAAGGAAACTTGAAATCGATCAAACAAGAAAGCAATCTAAAATTCAAAAGTGATAAGTGAAATCATGAAAATTCGATCGAGTACAGAAGAGAAACAATTGTAGCAAAAACAAAGGGGAACTTGAATGAGGGCTAAAAAGTAATTACAATTCTTCAAATCTCATTAATTGATCATCTACCTAAATGGGAAAAAAAAAGTCATTTATCAAAAGCTGATGACAAAACGGCCACCTAACCTAATTTCTCTATAATAAATTAACTACTTATCTATTTATTTTAAAATCTTGTTGTTAATTTTGTTTAATTTCCTAAAAATGTTATTTACTACAATCTTATTCTTGTGTTTTGGGCCATGAGATGAAGATGCTGGAGCCCGGAACTAGATCTCTCAGTGTAGATTTTTCTAGCTCCTAGTCTTAGCATTTCCAATGATGATAATATAAAGTAAAATAATATTGAAAGGAAAAACAAAGGTGAAGAATTGATTTGTGCCGCGGATAACGCAAAAAACAAATCCCACTCGCACCCATATTGGTTTTGTCCACTTACAAGAAGATGCCGACAGCCGTGTTTGCCACTTCATTTAATTATTAGTTGTATTCGTATATATTTGAAACAGATAAATTAAAAAAAATTTACGCAATAATAACATGATCATTATATAATGATAAAGTGACAATAATGTGAATTATGTACTAATTAGCTTTTTTAGAGATTATGTAATACCAATTAGCTTGACTATAAAATTTAATTTTAGGTTTTCTAATAATTTATCTGAATGTAATTATGTACTAATTCAATATAAATTGTAAATGAAAATTATATGAATCATAAATTTCAAGTCATACCATTTGATTGCTCATTATTGCTGCTATTAGGAATCGCAAGATACCATCTCTGCAGCGGCTCTGGTTTAGGTGGCATATTACTTTTGTTATGCATGGAACCCAAACTCCTCATAGCCCCCTATTCCCACGTGACGTTTTTCAACTTATCGAGGGTGTACGTTCCGCTTCTCTACCACCAAAGGGCACATACAAAAGGCTGTGTACACATAGAAATTATATTCCATTAAAAAGTAAAAATATTATCATGCTAATAGATTTCTTTCCATACTCTTTTGTGTTAATTCAAAATCCCCATTTTACTTTTTTTTATCTATTTTTAAAACCATTTATCATATTAATTTTAAAATTAAAAAATTATTTGTTCCACCCCTTAATTTTTCTAAAAAGCTTTCATAAATAAATTATTTGCTTTTTTTTTCTTTCTCCTCCCATTAAAAAGTCTAAATGCCTATACATCCCCCTCCCCTCCTATTTTTTTTTTAAGAAAAATGTTCTATTTTTTGTTATTTTTTATTTTATTTCCAGGAGAATTTTTTAAGAGAAGATTCTTTTATTTTGTTTGTTATTATTCCTATTATTTTAATAGTTTTTGTAGTTCCATGTTATAAGTGGTTTTTTGTTTTCTAAGAAATAAAAAGCAAACGTAAAAGACGTATGCATGATGTGGATATATAATCTTATATATTGATTTGATTGGTATTCATTTTATAAATAATTGAGAGAAATGAATTCACTCTGAATTGTGAGCTCTTTCTAATTATCTAATATAAGTATTAACTAAATTCATAATATTTTTAACCATGCTTGTGGAATATTCAGTTTTATCAGTATATTATCATCAAGTTTTTATCGTCTAAAGAATAAGTGTGCCAAAGAATAAATTTATAGAATTTTTATTGGATATTTAAAAAGAAAAAAAGAACAAATAAATCTCATGAGAAGAAAATTTAACATTAGATATAAAACAAAATTTATTTAAAAAAAAAGATGTGCAGAGGTTTAGATTTAATATGTGGAGAAAGAAAAAAAATCAAATAATTTAGTTATAAGGGTTTTTTGGGAAAACTGAGGGGTGGAACAAGTGATTTTTTCATTCTAAAATTAATTTGTTGATGATTTTAGAAAGTGGTGGGCAAAACAAATTAGGGGTGTCAATAGACTAACCAAATTAAAAACATATATAATCAAAAAGAAAAAACTAAAGAAATAAATAATTTTTTTTTCCTCTGTCGTGAATGAGGAAACATAAGTTCATATATGACCAGAATTTTTAGTCCACGAAAAAAAGGTTATGTATAAATTACCCAAAAAAAAAAATCTAAAGAGTTTCATTCATATAGTACACAAATAAAAGAAACTCATTGAGTACCCAATTAAAAGAAAACTGCTAAAAACTAGAATCAAAACTCAAAAACGTATATAAATATCATATTTTCAAAGTCAAATTATTATATTTTTTCCCCTTTTTCACTTACATCTTCATCACCAATAAAAAAAAAAATTTGTTGAAATCATGTACCTGAAGGCAATGAGCTTGACACCTTGGCTCACAAATTTCTGGTTTTGAATCCATCAACAAATTCTTTGCATCACTTTTTTACTAAATGGAAATAGAAGAGGATAAATAATTTTTTTTTTTTTTTTTTCATTTCATAATGTAAAGAGGATAAATAAACCGAGTAAAGACTAATCGACTTTTTGGAGAATTGAGGACTTTTTTCTTTTCTGTTCTTTTCTTTTTTTTTTTCCCCCCCACACCCCCACTTTTTATTTTTTTTATGTGAATTATTTGTTTTACCTTTTGATATTTTAGGGCAAGTTTCAATAATGGAACACGGCATTGCATGCGCACGTGAATTGATGAAATTCAATTTGATTGAATTGCCTAAAAGGTTGGTCTCTTGTATGATAAAGACAATGCCACCTAGACCGGAGTTGCTGCAGAGATGGTATCTTGCGATGCCTAATAGCATTTTTCTTATTGTATGTTGCCAAACTTTATGCGTACATTTTCATTGAATGCAAATTATTTCTTGTATAAAAAAAAAAAAAAAAAAAAAAAGGAAAGAAGAGAAGACGGAGATAGGGAGACCACAAATTAGGTGGCTTACGAATGATCAATTAATTATACCAAAGTCGTCTGTCTAAGTTCATTAATTAACTGCAATTATTATAACTAAATTTTATTGCCAAACTAGTTAAATTCAACCCAAATATTATATGTACATTTTTGAACTGACATTCGAACACTATACCTTAAAGTGGAGTTAAGTGTAAAATTACTGAAAGACGATGCCTGCAACCACATTTATATGTATATTTAGGTGAAGGAAAATGCTTTAAAACCTAATAAAAAAATTATTTGAATAAATTGATTAAATGGTTTTTGGATTAATTGATTTTTCCCCCAATTTTTTTTTCTAAAAACAAAAATACACATGTATAAGGTAATATACACAGCAGTAAATGTCAGAGTCAACTGGATTATATGTAAAGTTTATAATTTCATAAACTGATAATATTACTCTACATAAGCGAAAAGAAACCATTAAAAAAAACAAAAAAATTGAAAAATAAAACTTATTATGCTTACACACAAACTACTAGTACACTTTTATTTTCTTCTTCTTTTTTTTTTCCCTATTTTCTTCGATTTCATAATCAGGGATGTTCAAAAAATCTGTTAAACCATGAAAACCGACCGAGGCAAATCAAGCAGAATCAAATCGTTAACCATTTTTAAATAATTTATCAGTTTTCATAAGTTTTTTAACAGACATTTTGGTCGTCAGTTTGGTTAACGAATTTGAAACCAACTATATGATCAATAATCTACCCAAAATTGTGCAACATAATAATAATGGCAATTTTTGATACTTTATTATGTTTATTTTGAATATTATCTTAATCTCTTTGTACATGGATAATTTATAAAATATTTTAAAATATCGAAAATTCTTTTAATATTAAGATTTAACTGTCTAAAACCTACGGGGGGGAAAAAAAAGATTTAACTGTCCAAACCAAATTACCTATATACACGCATTATATATGATTCGGTTCAATTAATTTTCTTTAAGAAATCAAGCCGGCTAAACCGCCAATAAAGAACATTTATTTTTGATTTCATAAATAATTAAAAAAAAAAAAACTATCAAACCGAACATGAGCAGTGAGTACCCTATTTATAGAAATCATTAAATTCTTTTCTTTCTGCAATAAAATAAAAAGAAACATAGCCTTATCAATGGATCATAATTGAGTTAAGTTTTTAAGAAATTTTTACGTATTCTGTAGCATTGGTGTAACTGTAACGCCGTAAAATTATATCATATGTATATGATATTAAAATTGGGAGCGTATTGTATAAATCAATCATTTCAAATATTGTTTCCTAAATAAATTAGGGAGAATCATGAAAAAAATACTAATTCTAAAATAATTCCCAAGTCAAAAATAGACTCCACCTGTAGTAATTAGACTTTTGGAAATATATGTGCACAGCATCGAAATTTCAAAACCCTATAGACCAAATTATGATCTTAGAGCCCTACGAGAAGAGTAGGCTTCGGTATATTATTCTTTCTTCGTACTTTCAATTAGAAAGAGAAAAAATGAACCGGAGAATTTTAGGTTTGAAATTAATGATTGTGACAGATTGCAAACTTATTAAAGGACAAATTACGATTAGGCAAGTAGTTCAATTATCTTGCAGGTTAATCTCTCTCTATATAAACTCTAAAGTTCTGAAGCCACAACTCATTCGTTCCTAAGCCTATCATCGTGTGAGAGGTGAAAGAGTTCGGCTCCATGAGTATGGAGCTTTCATGGCCAAAATTGGCTCGTTTTGGGCTGCCATTGATTTATATCTTCTTATTATGCTTGATTGGCACCAATGTAGCGACTGCAAATGAAAGTCCCTCTACTCAAGAGTCCCAATCTAAACCATTAGTGAGTGATTCTAAATTGTTCAATCCAAGACCACATCCGCCCCCACCACGACCTCCGCCCCCGCCTGTAGCACAACCACCACCACCGCCCCCGCCTGTAGCACAACCACCACCTCCGCCCCCACCTGTACCAAGACCACCACCTCCGCCCCCACCTGTACCACGGCCACCACCTCCGCCCCCACCAGTAGCACGACCACCACCTCCGCCCCCACCTGTACCAAGACCACCACCTCCGCCCCCACCTGTACCAAGACCACCACCTCCGCCTCCGCCAGTACCAAGACCACCACCTCCGCCCCCACCAGTAGCACGACCACCACCTCCGCCCCCACCTGTACCAAGACCACCACCTCCGCCCCCACCAGTAGCACGACCACCACCTCCGCCCCCACCTGTACCAAGACCACCACCTCCGCCCCCGCCTGTACCAAGACCACCACCTCCGCCTCCGCCTGTAGCACGACCACCACCTCCACCTCCGCCAGTAGCACGACCACCACCTCCGCCCCCACCTGTACCAAGACCACCACCTCCGCCCCCGCCTGTACCAAGACCACCACCTCCGCCTCCGCCTGTAGCACGACCACCACCTCCACCTCCGCCAGTAGCACGACCACCACCTCCGCCCCCACCTGTACCCAGACCACCACCTCCGCCCCCGCCTGTACCAAGACCACCACATCCGCCCCCACCAGTAGCACGACCACCACCTCCGCCCCCACCTGTACCAAGACCACCACCTCCGCCCCCACCAGTAGCACGACCACCACCTCCGCCCCCACCTGTACCAAGACCACCACCTCCGCCCCCGCCTGTACCAAGACCACCACCTCCGCCTCCGCCTGTAGCACGACCACCACCTCCACCTCCGCCAGTAGCACGACCACCACCTCCGCCCCCACCTGTACCCAGACCACCACCTCCGCCCCCGCCTGTACCAAGACCACCACCTCCGCCCCCGCCTGTACCAAGACCACCACCTCCGCCCCCACCAGTAGCACGGCCACCACCTCCGCCCCCACCTGTACCACGGCCACCACCTCCGCCCCCACCAGTAGCACGACCACCACCTCCGCCCCCACCTGTACCAAGACCACCACCTCCGCCTCCGCCTGTACCAAGACCACCACCTCCGCCCCCACCAGTAGCACGACCACCACCTCCGCCCCCACCAGTAGCACGACCACCACCTCCGCCCCCACCTGTACCACGACCACCACCTCCGCCCCCACCAGTAGCACGACCACCACCTCCGCCCCCACATGTACCCAGACCACCACCTCCGCCCCCACCTGTACAAAGACCACCACCTCCGCCCCCACCTGTACCCAGACCACCACCTCCGCCCCCGCCTGTACCAAGACCACCACCTCCGCCCCCACCAGTAGCACGACCACCACCTCCACCCCCACCTGTACCAAGACCACCACCTCCGCCCCCACCAGTAGCACGACCACCACCTCCGCCCCCACCTGTACCCAGACCACCACCTCCGCCCCCGCCTGTACCAAGACCACCACCTCCGCCCCCGCCTGTACCAAGACCACCACCTCCGCCCCCACCAGTAGCACGACCACCACCACCTCCGTGGCACCCTTTCTCCACCTAGATTTGTCCTCCACCAAGAGCTTATGAATCTCTAAATCCACCACAAACTTTTTCTATTTCCTAAATAAGGAGATCAAATCTATGTTATTGTCAGGTAAGTTTATTAAAAGAATAAAGAAGATTCTTACTAATTTTTATGTTATTTTTTCTTTATGATCTTTATAAAATGGAAAAATCTTTCTACTACAAAGTGGCAAAAAAAGTGGAGATAAAGATAAATTCAATAATTTCTGAAAATGTTTCTATTATCTTTTAATATCTTGCATCACATAGTTTTTTTTTTCTTTTATTTTTTTAGAGAAAGAAAATTTTCCCTATGAAAGAGAAACAAATGTATATAAGCAAATTTGTTTATTTATAAGAAAATCACAGTTTAATTTATAGCATCGAACGTGAATAATAATTTAGATACTGGTTCTCATGAGTTTGAAGTCTAAAGTAAATCCTTAATTGTTGCCAAGTACTACCCACTTTAAGTGCTATAAACTAAAAATGCATCATATAGGTCTGAATAGAAATAAATGGGGGAAAAAAAAAAAGTTTATATAGAATCCTGTTCATTAATTTAGCATATTAAGTCGTACCAATTTCAAGCTTGTATTTTTTAATTTGTATAGTAGATTGAGATACGATATGTGAGCGTTTCCTTATTTACATCCTTCAATATTGTGCACCACGTCTCAAATTAACGCGCGCGCGCACACATATATATATATATATATATATATATATATATACACGTCCACCAATCATATGCATTCACTGATACAATTCCATATATGGCAAAAAAAAAAAATTTTCATTGATACAATTCTCAATTTTGTGGTGCAGGTTATATATGTACTGCTATCTGCAATAAAGAAGTTGCTTGACGACCAATTTGTTTACATCTAGCTAGCTAGTCTTCGGCGACAAAACTGGCCGCCTATGAATATATAGAAGATGTAGAGCATTGGCGTGGTCAAGCTTCGTATATTATAATTATAGTTGTTTTTTTTTTTTCCTATATGTACTTGCATATTTTTCGTTCTTTATACGGTTGTATGATCTTCAAATGTCTAACATATTATGTGTACCTTTTTTAAAAGGACAATACAATTATGTTCTTAACTAAACTTTGCTCTCGATTTTTTTTTTCTACTTATTCCAAAGCACAAAATTTCATTGATTTTGAACCTACAAGGAATCACTCATTTTGTTTTATTGTTGATCTTATGTATGTTATCAAACTCAAATATTTTTTTCTTTTTAAAAGATCAGCAGCTACTGTTAGATGAGGTTATTTATGGCCATGAAACTGCTACATTAGTAACCTTAAAACCCGTTTGTAAAGAGAAAAATGGTTGATTAGTTTTATTTCTCTAAGAAAGTAATTGATTAAAATATCGCCAGCATCATCAATACATATGTAAATTTCATTTTAAAAGATAAAATTGATAAATCCCTAAAATCGATGAGAATGGCCTGTAATTTAAATTTGATATGCTTAAAAAGAAAGAAATGTACCGAGTTTTGACCACAAAAAAAAAAAAAATCAAAATTTGAGTCACATTATATCCTTTCAACAAAACCTAGATAAATTGAAAACATCATCGATATTTCCATCACCTCCACTTTTGTGTCGGCCCACTACATATGCATTTTTTGTTTCTATTTACTAGTCACACTGCAACTCCCATACATATACTTCTAGAAAAATACTATGAACACTAACTCTAATCTCAATTTTTGAGTACCGACTTATGTAGTATATGAGTTGTCATATTTTTATTAATAAATATTATAGTATTGTCACATTAATTAATTGCATTGACCAATGAAAATATAACACATGAGTTGATATTTAAAAAATAAAAATTAGAATTGGTGTTCATAACATTACTTTTACTTTTATTATACGCTACTGTAAAACTTTGAGAAGATAATAGAGGACTCGAGTCCAGATCAATAAGTTTTGCAAAGTCGTCAACGTCCCAGAAGTTTTGTCACCATAACTCAATGATCTTTCAGTGCATTAATTTAAAGCACGTTTACTTTACATGATTATATAAAAGGAAAAACTTATGATACCAACTTTATTTTTACCTTATTGATAGATAATATTGTGTTAATCATTAAATGAATTTTTCAATAGTATGATCTATTATTAAAATTAATTCTGCATATTGCATTGTACATTTAAACGTGTATACTCAAAAATCACATCATTAAAAAAAATTAACCCAACGGTTAAGTAGTAATGCTTATCATTTGGACGAAAATAAAGTTCCCAGCTACCATCAAATTTGTATAGATTAAAAAAAAATGATGAGTGCTTTCCTTTCTCATTCATATATTTACTAATAAAATGAGGAAATTATTATAGAGCCAGATGAATGACCAAATTAAGTGAATGCCAATTTCTGAACTTACCCATAGTTTTCCAGAGAAGTGAAATAAACCGTGTTTCCTTATATGTCCCCTCGGGTGCAAATAAATACAATGTCCCCTCGGGTGCCAATTATTTGCTTATGCACAAAGACATTTGTAGTAATTGAATTGATTATACAACGACAATTTCTAAGATATTAATCGGCCGATTATATATATAGATTTTTTCCAATTTCACTTCATCAAAGACAAACAAATCTCTAAAGAAAGAATCATTAATAATCTCATTTTTGTTCTTGTTCTTTTCAAATCCTTTGTTTCTTTCTACATGTCATCAGGATTTAGCCAACATGAAAGAGAAAGAACATAAGTAATTAGTTTAAGTCTGCATCTTTCATTACTAATTAATAAAGATAGTACATTCTTTAATATATTGGCAATAATTCATGAAATATAAATAACGCAAGATATTTAGTTTCTATAATGGACGCCTCATGCTGAAACAGAAACTTTATCGATTCTTCAAACCAAAACGAATCGGAAGTTGCTATTCAAGCTTATTCAAATGGTAGTTCAAAGCTTAGTAGTGTTTAGGAGGTGGAGGAGAATTATATCAGTAAGGAGGCGGTGGTGAGAGAGATGGTGGAGGGGGTGACATATAAATGTAGGAAGATGGAGGTGGAGAGTTGTAAACATAATGAGGTGGCGGGGATGGAAATGGTGGAGGTGGTGATTCATAGCTGTAAGGAGGCGGGGGTGATGGGGATGGCAGAGGTGGAGGTGGAGATGTGTAGACATATGGAGCAGGTGGTGGTGATTTATAGATATATGTAGGCGGAGGAGAAGGTGATGGTGGTGGAGGGGATAGGTATACATATGGAGGAGGTGGTGAAAGGGATGGTGGTGGTGGAGATGGTGATGGTTGTTGTGTGATAACTCGCAAGTATACGAGGTCACCAAGTTTTGATAGTATAGGGTGAGTGAGTGCCGTATCCACATGGATTGTTTCTTAGATTGATGCTAAGTATCACGATTATCGCAATCCAACTTTATCTAGGCAAACACAAAATGGAAACTAAATTAACCTAGGCAACTAAATTGAACTAAAAACAAGTAAAATAAATGCAATTAGAGATATGGATTGATCTAATGTGTGGTTAGAGGGTTTTGATCTCACTTAACTAGATTATCTTATTCCAATTCAAAGGCTTGTCAATCAATTTCACCCAAATCATTAATCTTAGATTCTAATTTTAATTTTCACTCCCTCTCTCGAGTGCCTAGTAAAATAATGCACAAAATTAACCAAATTAGTATCCCTATTAACTTAATCAATTAAGCACTCATTAAGCAAAACTGAATTTAGGGCTTGTTTGGTATCCAAACTTATCTCAAACTAAACTGTACTTTTTTCATCATGTTTTTTGTCTTTTCTGAAATTTTTTTTTGTTTTTTCTGAAAAAGTCAACAAAAATTACTATTCAAACTTAAAAATCTCAACTCAATTCAAACTCAACTTATACACCAAACACCCCCTTAGTGATTACCCAAGTGATATTAGCCTCCCGAACTTTATATTACTTTGGGTTGTGTTTTTCAAGTCTCAACATATTAAATTAACTCTCCCAAGCCCAATTTCACACATCTAATGACTCTAATTTAATGAAAAATCAAATTAGAAAAAA
The DNA here is from genome assembly GCA_038430175.1 of Ficus hirta. Lineage (NCBI taxonomy): Eukaryota > Viridiplantae > Streptophyta > Magnoliopsida > Rosales > Moraceae > Ficus > Ficus hirta. Next base: position 26,098,378 of record CM076591.1, on the reverse strand, counting down.
GCATCAAGAAACACAAATGGAGGAGGTGGCGAAGGGGATGGTGGTGGTGGTGACTTGTAGTAATATGGTGGATGACTTCAATGTTTGGCAGTGATGGCGAATTGTAGTGGTATGGAAAGTCATGTGCATCCAATTGCTCTGGAGGTGGTGGTGATTTATAGATGTAAGGAGGTGGTGGTGATCTGTAGATGTAATGACCTGCTGGGGATGGAGATGGTGGAGGTGGAGATTTGTAGATGTATGTCGGAGGAGGCGAAGGTGGAGGTGGAGGTGGAGGTGGAGCCTTGTAGAAGTATGGGGGTGGTGGTGACCTGTAATAGTATGGCGATTCTCTTACATACTTTGGTAGCGGCGGTGACTTGTAATGATATGGCGGGGGTAAGTCACATGCTTTGGTGGTGGAGGCGACGTATAATAGTATGGAGAGTGCCTAACATGCTTTGCTAGTGGTGGTGACTTGTAGTAGTATCATGTGGATGACTAAAATGCTTTGGTGGCGGTGACGCGTAATAGTTTTGAGGGTGCCTAACATGCTTTGCTGGTGGTGGCGACTTGTTGAAGTATCACGGTGACTCGTATGCTTTGGTGGCGGCGGTGACATATAGAGATATGGTCGGTGGTGGATTGCATGCTCTGGTGGTGGTGGGGAAGCATAAGTGTAAGGCTTATAATGATCGGCAACCACACTAGTAGTGGCTATGAGGCAAAATGCAATGGCATACAACAGTCGATCGAGGCCAATGCCTCGGTTGTCCTAAGCTTCCCATTTCCGATCTAAACTCAACTCTCGTTGCAAGAAATTTATGTTTCTGTGGATGTATCACTTAAAATTGTACCGTTCATTGCATTGTAATGATGAAGATCACAACCCCTTTATATAGTGATCTCTCCGCCATCATTCTTGAGCAAAACATCTTATTTTAAAAATAACTAATTGCCTACTAGAAATTAGATCAAAATGTGAAACTTTTTATTGAGAACAATTCAAAATTTCCTTTGAATTTGTATATAAACACACACACACACACACATATATATATATATATAAATATTTTTCCTCATGCAGGCCAGCCACTAAACGAGACAAGATGTGCTTGTGAGGAAGGTTCGGCGGCGTGCTCTACGGCAGGAAATATCAAATCGTTTTTCAAGTCAAAATACATGATAGCTGGTGATGGTTTTCTTCCCCTTTTTTTTTTTTTTTTAAGCGTCTTTTTCATGTCTCTTTCATAAGCAAAAAAAAAAAAAGTAAACAAAACATCTAAAGTCAAAATCCAAGTTAGGAATTAATTTTTAGATAGCATTTGCCTCCAACAAGCTAAATCAAAAATCATAGAAAACTAGTAGAGGTCACAGTTGAGAATTTTAAATACTGTCTTACTTTCTTAATCCTCTAGATTTTTTTTTTTTAATACAACCCACTTCCATCTTTGTCAAGGAATATAGAAAGCTTCTATTTACTACTCAAATTTGCTTTTGAAAACTACAATTCAAATAAGGGCTACTAATACTACCGCACGTCTTATTACATTTCGTAAAAAATGGAAACAATATATTTGTCACTAGTGCATTGTAGCTTCAGTGTCTAACGTTATTAATGATAAGCTAATTAACTACGTAACATAATAGTCCTGTTAAAATAAGTGCTATGCAAGTATAAAAAGATTCTTGGTCTTGATTCCTCCACTATTGTCTAGTTAAAAACTTAAAATTGTGTATAAGTCCATATATGCATATGTACACAAACATGTATAAGCATAATGATCCTCCCTTAAAATATAAATGACACACACATACAACAATAATTCAAATATTTCGATAAACGCATAATCAGGTTAAGCTCTACAAAATATAAAATATATGACAAAAAATTTGTTTTGGGTAGCTAAAGGAAACTTGAAATCGATTAAACAAGAAAGCAATCTGAAATTCAAAAGTGATAAGTGAAATCATGAAAATTCGATCGAGTACAGAAGAGAAACAATTGTAGCAAAAACAAAGGGGAACATGAATGAGGGCTAAAAAGTAATTACAATTCTTCAAATCTCATTAATTGATCATCTACCTAAATGGGGGAAAAAAAAAGTCATTTATCAAAAGCTGATGACAAAACGGCCACCTAACCTAATTTCTCTATAATAAATTAACTACTTATCTATTTATTTTAAAATCTTGTTGTTAATTTTGTTTAATTTCCTAAAAATGTTATTTACTACAATCTTATTCTTGTGTTTTGGGCCATGAGATGAAGATGCTGGAGCCCGGAACTAGATCTCTCAGTGTAGATTTTTCTAGCTCCTAGTCTTAGCATTTCCAATGATGATAATATAAAGTAAAATAATATTGAAAGGAAAAACAAAGGTGAAGAATTGATTTGTGCCGCGGATAACGCAAAAAACAAATCCCACTCGCACCCATATTGGTTTTGTCCACTTACAAGAAGATGCCGACAGCCGTGTTTGCCACTTCATTTAATTATTAGTTGTATTCGTATATATTTGAAACAGATAAATTAAAAAAAATTTACGCAATAATAACATGATCATTATATAATGATAAAGTGACAATAATGTGAATTATGTACTAATTAGCTTTTTTAGAGATTATGTAATACCAATTAGCTTGACTATAAAATTTAATTTTAGGTTTTCTAATAATTTATCTGAATGTAATTATGTACTAATTCAATATAAATTGTAAATGAAAATTATATGAATCATAAATTTCAAGTCATACCATTTGATTGCTCATTATTGCTGCTATTAGGAATCGCAAGATACCATCTCTGCAGCGGCTCTGGTTTAGGTGGCATATTACTTTTGTTATGCATGGAACCCAAACTCCTCATAGCCCCCTATTCCCACGTGACGTTTTTCAACTTATCGAGGGTGTACGTTCCGCTTCTCTACCACCAAAGGGCACATACAAAAGGCTGTGTACACATAGAAATTATATTCCATTAAAAAGTAAAAATATTATCATGCTAATAGATTTCTTTCCATACTCTTTTGTGTTAATTCAAAATCCCCATTTTACTTTTTTTATCCATTTTTTAAAATCATTTATCATATTAATTTTAAATTTAAAAAATTATTTGTTCCACCCTTTAATTTTTCTAAAAAGCCTTCATAAATAAATTATTTACTTTTTTTTTCTTTCTCCTCCTATTAAAAAGTCTAAATGCCTATACATCCCCCTCCCCTCCTATTTTTTTTCAGAAAAATGTTCTATTTTTTTGTTATTTTTTATTTTATTTCCAGGAGAATTTTTTAAGAGAAGATTCTTTTATTTTGTTTGTTATTATTCCTATTTTTCAATAGTTTTTGTAGTTCCATGTTATAAGTGGTTTTTTGTTTTCTAAGAAATAAAAAGCAAATGTAAAAGACGTATGCATGATGTGGATATATAATCTTATATATTGATTTGATTGGTATTCATTTTATAAATAATTGAGAGAAATGAATTCACTCTGAATTGTGAGCTCTTTCTAATTATCTAATATAAGTATTAACCAAATTCATAATATTTTTAACCATGCTTGTGGAATACTCAACTTTATCAGTATATTATCCTCAAGTTTTTATCGTCTAAAGAATAAGCATGCCAAAGAATAAATTTATAGAATTTTATCTAAATATATAAACTGACAAAGAATTTTTATTGGATATTTAAAAAGAAAAAAAGAACAAAGAAATCTCATGAGAAGAAAATTTAACATTAGATATAAAACAAAATTTATTTAAAAAAAAGATGTGCAGAGGTTTAGATTTAATATGTGGAGAAAGAAAAAAATCAAATAATTTAGTTATAAGGGCTTTTTGGGAAAACTGAGGGGTGGAACAAGTGATTTTTTCATTCTAAAATTAATTTGTTGATGATTTTAGAAAGTGATGGGCAAAGCAAATTAAGGGTGTCAATAGACTAACCAAATTAAAAACATATATAATTAAAACGAAAAAACTAAAGAAATAAATAAAATTTTTTTCCTCTGTCGTGAATGAGGAAACATAAGTTCATATATGACCAGAATTTTTAGTCCACGAAAAAAAGGTTATGTATAAATTACCCAAAAAAAAAAAAATCTAAAGAGTTTCATTCATGTAGTACACAAATAAAAGAAACTCATTGAGTACCCAATTAAAAGAAAACGGCTAAAAACTAGAATCAAAACTCAAAAACGTATATAAATATCATATTTTCAAAGTCAAATTATTATATTTTTTCCCCTTTTTCACTTACATCTTCATCACCAATAAAAAAAAAATTTGTTGAAATCATGTACCTGAAGGCAATGAGCTTGACACCTTGGCTCACAAATTTCTGGTTTTGAATCCATCAACAAATTCTTTGCATCACTTTTTTACTAAATGGAAATAGAAGAGGATAAATAAAATTTTTTTTTTTTTTTTTTCATTTCATAATGTAAAGAGGATAAATAAACCGAGTAAAGACTAATCGACTTTTTGGAGAATTGAGGACTTTTTTCTTTTCTGTTCTTTTCTTTTTTTTTTTCCCCCCCACACCCCCACTTTTTTTTTTTTTTTAATGTGAATTATTTGTTTTACCTTTTGATATTTTAGGGCAAGTTTCAATAATGGAACACGGCATTGCATGCGCACGTGAATTGATGAAATTCAATTTGATTGAATTGCCTAAAAGGTTGGTCTCTTGTATGATAAAGACAATGCCACCTAGACCGGAGTTGCTGCAGAGATGGTATCTTGCGATGCCTAATAGCATTTTTCTTATTGTATGTTGCCAAACTTTATGCGTACATTTTCATTGAATGCAAATTATTTCTTGTATAAAAAAAAAAAAAAAAAAAAAAGGAAAGAAGAGAAGACGGAGATAGGGAGACCACAAATTAGGTGGCTTACGAATGATCAATTAATTATACCAAAGTCGTCTGTCTAAGTTCATTAATTAACTGCAATTATTATAACTAAATTTTATTGCCAAACTAGTTAAATTCAACCCAAATATTATATGTAAATTTTTGAACTGACATTCGAACACTATACCTTAAAGTGGAGTTAAGTGTAAAATTACTGAAAGACGATGCCTGCAACCACATTTATATGTATATTTAGGTGAAGGAAAATGCTTTAAAACCTAATAAAAAAATTATTTGAATAAATTGATTAAATGGTTTTTGGATTAATTGATTTTGCCCCATTTTTTTTTTTCTAAAAAAAAAAATACACATGTATAAGGTAATATACACAGCAGTAAATGTCAGAGTCAACTGGATTATATGTAAAGTTTATAATTTCATAAACTGATAATATTACTCTACATAAGCGAAAAGAAACCATTAAAAAAAACAAAAAAATTGAAAAATAAAACTTATTATGCTTACACACAAACTACTAGTACACTTTTATTTTCTTCTTCTTTTTTTTTTCCCTATTTTCTTCGATTTCATAATCAGGGATGTTCAAAAAATCTGTTAAACCATGAAAACCGACCGAGGCAAATCAAGCAGAATCAAATCGTTAACCATTTTTAAATAATTTATCAGTTTTCATAAGTTTTTTAACAGACATTTTGGTCGTCAGTTTGGTTAACGAATTTGAAACCAACTATATGATCAATAATCTACCCAAAATTGTGCAACATAATAATAATGGCAATTTTTGATACTTTATTATGTTTATTTTGAATATTATCTTAATCTCTTTGTACATGGATAATTTATAAAATATTTTAAAATATCGAAAATTCTTTTAATATTAAGATTTAACTGTCTAAAACCTACGGGGGGGAAAAAAAAGATTTAACTGTCCAAACCAAATTACCTATATACACGCATTATATATGATTCGGTTCAATTAATTTTCTTTAAGAAATCAAGCCGGCTAAACCGCCAATAAAGAACATTTATTTTTGATTTCATAAATAATTAAAAAAAAAAAAACTATCAAACCGAACATGAGCAGTGAGTACCCTATTTATAGAAATCATTAAATTCTTTTCTTTCTGCAATAAAATAAAAAGAAACATAGCCTTATCAATGGATCATAATTGAGTTAAGTTTTTAAGAAATTTTTACGTATTCTGTAGCATTGGTGTAACTGTAACGCCGTAAAATTATATCATATGTATATGATATTAAAATTGGGAGCGTATTGTATAAATCAATCATTTCAAATATTGTTTCCTAAATAAATTAGGGAGAATCATGAAAAAAATACTAATTCTAAAATAATTCCCAAGTCAAAAATAGACTCCACCTGTAGTAATTAGACTTTTGGAAATATATGTGCACAGCATCGAAATTTCAAAACCCTATAGACCAAATTATGATCTTAGAGCCCTACGAGAAGAGTAGGCTTCGGTATATTATTCTTTCTTCGTACTTTCAATTAGAAAGAGAAAAAATGAACCGGAGAATTTTAGGTTTGAAATTAATGATTGTGACAGATTGCAAACTTATTAAAGGACAAATTACGATTAGGCAAGTAGTTCAATTATCTTGCAGGTTAATCTCTCTCTATATAAACTCTAAAGTTCTGAAGCCACAACTCATTCGTTCCTAAGCCTATCATCGTGTGAGAGGTGAAAGAGTTCGGCTCCATGAGTATGGAGCTTTCATGGCCAAAATTGGCTCGTTTTGGGCTGCCATTGATTTATATCTTCTTATTATGCTTGATTGGCACCAATGTAGCGACTGCAAATGAAAGTCCCTCTACTCAAGAGTCCCAATCTAAACCATTAGTGAGTGATTCTAAATTGTTCAATCCAAGACCACATCCGCCCCCACCACGACCTCCGCCCCCGCCTGTAGCACAACCACCACCACCGCCCCCGCCTGTAGCACAACCACCACCTCCGCCCCCACCTGTACCAAGACCACCACCTCCGCCCCCACCTGTACCACGGCCACCACCTCCGCCCCCACCAGTAGCACGACCACCACCTCCGCCCCCACCTGTACCAAGACCACCACCTCCGCCCCCACCTGTACCAAGACCACCACCTCCGCCTCCGCCAGTACCAAGACCACCACCTCCGCCCCCACCAGTAGCACGACCACCACCTCCGCCCCCACCTGTACCAAGACCACCACCTCCGCCCCCACCAGTAGCACGACCACCACCTCCGCCCCCACCTGTACCAAGACCACCACCTCCGCCCCCGCCTGTACCAAGACCACCACCTCCGCCTCCGCCTGTAGCACGACCACCACCTCCACCTCCGCCAGTAGCACGACCACCACCTCCGCCCCCACCTGTACCAAGACCACCACCTCCGCCCCCGCCTGTACCAAGACCACCACCTCCGCCTCCGCCTGTAGCACGACCACCACCTCCACCTCCGCCAGTAGCACGACCACCACCTCCGCCCCCACCTGTACCCAGACCACCACCTCCGCCCCCGCCTGTACCAAGACCACCACATCCGCCCCCACCAGTAGCACGACCACCACCTCCGCCCCCACCTGTACCAAGACCACCACCTCCGCCCCCACCAGTAGCACGACCACCACCTCCGCCCCCACCTGTACCAAGACCACCACCTCCGCCCCCGCCTGTACCAAGACCACCACCTCCGCCTCCGCCTGTAGCACGACCACCACCTCCACCTCCGCCAGTAGCACGACCACCACCTCCGCCCCCACCTGTACCCAGACCACCACCTCCGCCCCCGCCTGTACCAAGACCACCACCTCCGCCCCCACCAGTAGCACGACCACCACCTCCGCCCCCACCAGTAGCACGACCACCACCTCCGCCCCCACCTGTACCACGGCCACCACCTCCGCCCCCACCAGTAGCACGACCACCACCTCCGCCCCCACCTGTACCAAGACCACCACCTCCGCCTCCGCCTGTACCAAGACCACCACCTCCGCCCCCACCAGTAGCACGACCACCACCTCCGCCCCCACCAGTAGCACGACCACCACCTCCGCCCCCACCTGTACCAAGACCACCACCTCCGCCCCCACCTGTACCACGGCCACCACCTCCGCCCCCACCTGTACCAAGACCACCACCTCCGCCCCCACCAGTAGCACGACCACCACCTCCGCCCCCACATGTACCCAGACCACCACCTCCGCCCCCACCTGTACCAAGACCACCACCTCCGCCCCCACCTGTACCCAGACCACCACCTCCGCCCCCGCCTGTACCAAGACCACCACCTCCGCCCCCACCAGTAGCACGACCACCACCTCCGCCCCCACCTGTACCACGGCCACCACCTCCGCCCCCACCTGTACCAAGACCACCACCTCCGCCCCCACCAGTAGCACGACCACCACCTCCGCCCCCACCTGTACCCAGACCACCACCTCCGCCCCCGCCTGTACCAAGACCACCACCTCCGCCCCCGCCTGTACCAAGACCACCACCTCCGCCCCCACCAGTAGCACGACCACCACCACCTCCGTGGCACCCTTTCTCCACCTAGATTTGTCCTCCACCAAGAGCTTATGAATCTCTAAATCCACCACAAACTTTTTCTATTTCCTAAATAAGGAGATCAAATCTATGTTATTGTCAGGTAAGTTTATTAAAAGAATAAAGAAGATTCTTACTAATTTTTATGTTATTTTTTCTTTATGATCTTTATAAAATGGAAAAATCTTTCTACTACAAAGTGGCAAAAAAAGTGGAGATAAAGATAAATTCAATAATTTCTGAAAATGTTTCTATTATCTTTTAATATCTTGCATCACATAGTTTTTTTTTTCTTTTATTTTTTTAGAGAAAGAAAATTTTCCCTATGAAAGAGAAACAAATGTATATAAGCAAATTTGTTTATTTATAAGAAAATCACAGTTTAATTTATAGCATCGAACGTGAATAATAATTTAGATGCTGGTTCTCATGAGTTTGAAGTCTAAAGTAAATCCTTAATTGTTGCCAAGTACTACCCACTTTAAGTGCTATAAACTAAAAATGCATCATATAGGTCTGAATAGAAATAAATGGGGGGAAAAAAAAAAGTTTATATAGAATCCTGTTCATTAATTTAGCATATTAAGTCGTACCAATTTCAAGCTTGTATTTTTTAATTTGTATAGTAGATTGAGATACGATATGTGAGCGTTTTCTTATTTACATCCTTCAATATTGTGCACCACGTCTCAAATTAACGCGCGCGCGCACACATATATATATATATATATATATACGTCCACCAATCATATGCATTCACTGATACAATTCCATATATGGCAAAAGAAAAAAAAAAATTTCATTGATACAATTCTCAATTTTGTGGTGCAGGTTATATATGTACTGCTATCTGCAATAAAGAAGTTGCTTGACGACCAATTTGTTTACATCTAGCTAGCTAGTCTTCGGCGACAAAACTGGCCGCCTATGAATATATAGAAGATGTAGAGCATTGGCGTGGTCAAGCTTCGTATATTATAATTATAGTTGTTTTTTTTTTTCCCTATATGTACTTGCATATTTTTCGTTCTTTATACGGTTGTATGATCTTCAAATGTCTAACATATTATGTGTACCTTTTTTAAAAGGACAATACAATTATGTTCTTAACTAAACTTTGCTCTCGATTTTTTTTTTTTCTACTTATTCCAAAGCACAAAATTTCATTGATTTTGAACCTACAAGGAATCACTCATTTTGTTTTATTGTTGATCTTATGTATGTTATCAAACTCAAATATTTTTTTCTTTTTAAAAGATCAGCAGCTACTGTTAGATGAGGTTATTTATGGCCATGAAACTGCTACATTAGTAACCTTAAAACCCGTTTGTAAAGAGAAAAATGGTTGATTAGTTTTATTTCTCTAAGAAAGTAATTGATTAAAATATCGCCAGCATCATCAATACATATGTAAATTTCATTTTAAAAGATAAAATTGATAAATCCCTAAAATCGATGAGAATGGCCTGTAATTTAAATTTGATATGCTTAAAAAGAAAGAAATGTACCGAGTTTTGACCACAAAAAAAAAAAAAAAAATCAAAATTTGAGTCACATTATATCCTTTCAACAAAACCTAGATAAATTGAAAACATCATCGATATTTCCATCACCTCCACTTTTGTGTCGGCCCACTACATATGCATTTTTTGTTTCTATTTACTAGTCACACTGCAACTCCCATACATATACTTCTAGAAAAATACTATGAACACTAACTCTAATCTCAACTTTTGAGTACCGACTTATGTAGTATATGAGTTGTCATATTTTTATTAATAAATATTATAGTATTGCCACATTAATTAATTGCATTGACCAATGAAAATATAACACATGAGTTGATATTTAAAAAATAAAAATTAGAATTGGTGTTCATAACATTACTTTTACTTTTATTATACGCTACTGTAAAACTTTGAGAAGATAATAGAGGACTCGAGTCCAGATCAATAAGTTTTGCAAAGTCGTCAACGTCCCAGAAGTTTTGTCACCATAACTCAATGATCTTTCAGTGCATTAATTTAAAGCACGTTTACTTTACATGATTATATAAAAGGAAAAACTTATGATACCAACTTTATTTTTACCTTATTGATAGATAATATTGTGTTAATCATTAAATGAATTTTTCAATAGTATGATCTATTATTAAAGTTAATTCTGCATATTGCATTGTACATTTAAACGTGTATACTCAAAAATCACATCATTAAAAAAAATTAACCCAACGGTTAAGTAGTAATGCTTATCATTTGGACGAAAATAAAGTTCCCAGCTACCATCAAATTTGTATAGATTAAAAAAAAATGATGAGTGCTTTCCTTTCTCATTCATATATTTACTAATAAAATGAGGAAATTATTATAGAGCCAGATGAATGACCAAATTAAGTGAATGCCAATTTCTGAACTTACCCATAGTTTTCCAGAGAAGTGAAATAAACCGTGTTTCCTTATATGTCCCCTCGGGTGCAAATAAATACAATGTCCCCTCGGGTGCCAATTATTTGCTTATGCACAAAGACATTTGTAGTAATTGAATTGATTATACAACGACAATTTCTAAGATATTAATCGGCCGATTATATATATAGATTTTTTCCAATTTCACTTCATCAAAGATAAACAAATCTCTAAGGAAAGAATCATTAATAATCTCATTTTTATTCTTGTTCTTTTTAAATCCTTTGTTTCTTTCTATATGTCATCAGGATTTAGCCAACATGAAAGAGAGAGAACATAAGTAATTAGTTTAAGTCTGCAACTTTCATTACTAATTAATAAATATAGTACATTCTTTAATATATTGGCAATAATTCATGAAATATAAACAACGCAAGATATTTAGTTTCTATAATGGACGCCTCATGCTGAAACAGAAACTTTATCGATTCTTCAAACCAAAACGAATCGGAAGTTGCTATTCAAGCTTATTCAAATGGTAGTTCAAAGCTTAGTAGTGTTTAGGAGGTGGAGGAGAATTATATCAGTAAGGAGGCGGTGGTGAGAGAGATGGTGGAGGGGGTGACATATAAATGTAGGAAGATGGAGGTGGAGAGTTGTAAACATAATGAGGTGGCGGGGATGGAAATGGTGGAGGTGGTGATTCATAGCTGTAAGGAGGCGGGGGTGATGGGGATGGCAGAGGTGGAGGTGGAGATGTGTAGACATATGGAGCAGGTGGTGGTGATTTATAGATATATGTAGGTGGAGGAGAAGGTGATGGTGGTGGAGGGGATAGGTATACATATGGAGGAGGTGGTGAAAGGGATGGTGGTGGTGGAGATGGTGATGGTTGTTGTGTGATAACTCGCAAGTATACGAGGTCACCAAGTTTTGATAGTATAGGGTGAGTGAGTGCCGTATCCACATGGATTGTTTCTTAGATTGATGCTAAGTATCACGATTATCGCAATCCAACTTTATCTAGGCAAACACAAAATGGAAACTAAATTAACCTAGGCAACTAAATTGAACTAAAAACAAGTAAAATAAATGCAATTAGAGATATGGATTGATCTAATGTGTGGTTAGAGGGTTTTGATCTCACTTAACTAGATTATCTTATTCCAATTCAAAGGCTTGTCAATCAATTTCACCCAAATCATTAATCTTAGATTCTAATTTTAATTTTCACTCCCTCTCTCGAGTGCCTAGTAAAATAATGCACAAAATTAACCAAATTAGTATCCCTATTAACTTAATCAATTAAGCACTCATTAAGCAAAACTGAATTTAGGGCTTGTTTGGTATCCAAACTTATCTCAAACTAAACTGTACTTTTTTCATCATGTTTTTTGTCTTTTCTGAAATTTTTTTTTGTTTTTTCTGAAAAAGTCAACAAAAATTACTATTCAAACTTAAAAATCTCAACTCAATTCAAACTCAACTTATACACCAAACACCCCCTTAGTGATTACCCAAGTGATATTAGCCTCCCGAACTTTATATTACTTTGGGTTGTGTTTTTCAAGTCTCAACATATTAAATTAACTCTCCCAAGCCCAATTTCACACATCTAATGACTCTAATTTAATGAAAAATCAAATTAGAAAAAAGCATCAAGAAACACAAATGGAGGAGGTGGCGAAGGGGATGGTGGTGGTGGTGACTTGTAGTAATATGGTGGATGACTTCCATGTTTTGGCAGTGATGGCGAATTGTAGTGGTATGGAAAGTCATGTGCATCCAATTGCTCTGGAGGTGGTGGTGATTTATAGATGTAAGGAGGTGGTGGTGATCTGTAGATGTAATGACCTGCTGGGGATGGAGATGGTGGAGGTGGAGATTTGTAGATGTATGTCGGAGGAGGCGAAGGTGGAGGTGGAGGTGGAGGTGGAGCCTTGTAGAAGTATGGGGGTGGTGGTGACCTGTAATAGTATGGCGATTCTCTTACATACTTTGGTAGCGGCGGTGACTTGTAATGATATGGCGGGGGTAAGTCACATGCTTTGGTGGTGGAGGCGACGTATAATAGTATGGAGAGTGCCTAACATGCTTTGCTAGTGGTGGTGACTTGTAGTAGTATCATGTGGATGACTAAAATGCTTTGGTGGCGGTGACGCGTAATAGTTTTGAGGGTGCCTAACATGCTTTGCTGGTGGTGGCGACTTGTTGAAGTATCACGGTGACTCGTATGCTTTGGTGGCGGCGGTGACATATAGAGATATGGTCGGTGGTGGATTGCATGCTCTGGTGGTGGTGGGGAAGCATAAGTGTAAGGCTTATAATGATCGGCAACCACACTAGTAGTGGCTATGAGGCAAAATGCAATGGCATACAACAGTCGATCGAGGCCAATGCCTCGGTTGTCCTAAGCTTCCCATTTCCGATCTAAACTCAACTCTCGTTGCAAGAAATTTATGTTTCTGTGGATGTATCACTTAAAATTGTACAGTGCATTGCATTGTAATGATGAAGATCACAACCCATTTATATAGTGATCTCTCCACTATCATTCTTGAGCAAGACATCTTATTTTAAAAATATCTAATTGCCTATACTAGAAATTAGATCAAAATGTGAAACTTTTTATTGAGAACAATTCAAAATTTCCTTTGAATTTGTATATAAACACACACACACACACACACACACACACATATATATATAAACATTTTTCCTCATGCAGGCGAGCCACTAAACGAGACAAGATGTGCTTGTGAGGAAGGTTCGGCGGCGTGCTCTACAGCAGGAAATATCAAATCGTTTTCCAAGTCAAAATACCTGATAGCTGGTGATGGTTTTCTTCTCCACCCACACCCCCCCCCCCCCCCCCCCCCCTTTTTTTTTAAGTGTCTTTTCATGTCTCTTTCATAAGCAAAAACCCAAAAAAAAAAAAAAAAAAAGGTAAACAAAACATCTAAAGTCAAAATCCAAGTTAGGAATTAATTTTTAGATAGCATTTGCCTCCAACAAGCTAAATCAAAAATCATAGAAAACTAGTAGAGGTCACAGTTGAGAATTTTAAATACTGTCTTACTTTCTTAATCCTCTAGATTTCTTTTTTTTTTTTAATACAACCCACTTCCATCTTTGTCAAGGAATATAGAAAGCTTCTATTTACTACTCAAATTTACTTTTGAAATCTACAATTCAATTAAGGGCTACTAATACTACCGCACGTCTTATTACATTTCGTAAAAAATCGAAACAATATATTTGTCACTAGTGCATTGTAGCTTCAGTGTCTAACGTTATTAATGATAAGCTAATTAACAATGTAACATAATAGTCCTGTTAAAATAAGTGCTATGCAAGTATAAAAAGATTCTTGGTCTTGATTCCTCCATTATTGTCTAGTTAAAAACTTAAAATTGTGTATAAGTCCATATATGCATATGTACACAAACATGTATAAGCGTAATGATCCTCCCTTAAAATATATATGACACACACATACAACATTAATTCAAATACCTCGATAAACGCACAATCAGATTAAGCTCCACAAAATATAAAATATATGACAAAAAATTTGTTTTGGGTGGCTAAAGGAAACTTGAAATCGATCAAACAAGAAAGCAATCTGAAATTCAAAAGCGAAGAGTGAAATCATGAAAATTCGATCGAGTACAGAAGAGAAACAATTGTAGCAAAAACAAAGGGGAACATGAATGAGGGCAAAAAAGTAATTACAATTCTTCAAATCTCATTAATTGATCATCTACCTAAATGGGGGGGGGGGGGGAAGTCATTTATCAAAAGCTGATGACAAAACGGCCACCTAATCTAATTTCTCCATAATAAATTAACTACTTATCTATTTATTTTAAAATCTTGTTGTTAATTTTGTTTAATTTCCTAAAAATGTTATTTACTACAATCTTCAGGGTTGTTATTCTTGTGTTTTGGGCCATGAGATGAAGATGCTAGAGCCCGGAACTAGATATCTCAGTGTAGATTTTTCTAGCTCCTAGTCTTAGCATTTCCAATGATGATAATATAAAGTAAAATAATATTGAAAGAAAAAAACAAAGGTGAAGAATTGATTTGTGCCGCGGATAACGCAAAAAACAAATCCCACTCGCACCCATATTGGTTTTGTCCACTTACAAGAAGATGCCGACAGCCGTGTTTGCCACTTCATTTAATTACTAGTTGTATTCGTATATGCGGAACAGACAAACTAAAAAAATTTACATAATAATAACGTGATCATTATATAATGATAAAGTGACAATAATGTGACTACATGTGATAAATAGGAAAAGGGGACGAAAAAATCATTGACTTCTTAAAAAGTTGTCTAGGTTTAGAGATCCAACACGAGCTCTCAACTCAAGCATCCCAATTTCAAAACACTTACACCGACTTCTTTTAGGCCTTCACTTCACCTTTATCCACACGATCATAATCCGTCGGTGTGAGGCAGTTCAGTCCTTCTCCCCTCTCCACCTAAATTACAAGTAAACAAAAAAAAGCCCATAAAGATACCGTTCCACGGAGGATGATTCGCAGGATTATCTCTCAAAACAAATATCTCAAACTTATGACTATATATTTTTACAATGTCAATTTTTTTTAACATTCAATTAGATAAATATAAAGAGTCAAAATCTCAAACAAACATGAAAGAAGACAAAAACCATAAACATATTTATTTAAAAAGTTGTTTACATAATATTCTTTCCAAAAATCATGATTTGTTGTCTCACATTACTTGTGTTTGAGGGACTTTTTACAAAAGTGATTTCCAAAAGTTTTTTTTTTAATCATTTTCTACAGGTTTTACTACTAATTTTTTCATATCTCTTTTTCATATTTTTCTCTAATACTCAAATTTTAAAAGTTTATAACTTTAAATTAAAATAAGATAAATATATTTTTCAAATTATATAGAATATCAAAAAAATAAAATAAAATTCATATTATAATTTTTTAAAATATATTTTAAGATTTTATATTTTTTCATTTTAAAAATAATAAAAGCAATTATGCCAGTAGGTGATAATTGACAAGTTACTCTGATGCTTTCAATAATGGGGACAGTGGTAGAAATCGCCGAAAAATACGATAATTAACATTCCAATGATAGGTACAGGAGTCAAAAAGCAAATGGAGCAATAGACAGTGATAATGATCACATCGCACATGGAGTATCGTCACTAAATATGTACTCATTTTTGTCCCACGTGTGACTGTTTCCCTTTCTGTCCTCAAACTTGCCTCTTCTAAAACTCTCTGACCAATCCTTAAAAATAAAAAAGAGGGGGGGTTTTTCAGCTTTTAATCTCTGGCTTTAGCCACACCTTTCTTTCACTCTTTTCACTTCACTGAAAAGAAATGGAGTTTTGGAGACCAAATGTTGGTGGAGTTGTTCTGGTTTTATGCCTCTTGGGTGTCGTCGGAGGAGAAGATTCAGCCACTTCAGCCACACCCTCTTGCTCTTTCCCGGCGCTTTACAACTTCGGCGACTCGAACTCCGACACCGGAGGCATATCGGCTGCATTCGAACCGATTCAAGCGCCGTATGGGGAGGCATTTTTCCGTAAGCCATCAGGGAGAGACTCTGATGGCCGTCTTATTGTAGACTTCATAGGTAACTTCAATTTCTCTCTGTTTTTGGTTCAGTAATTTTTGTCTATTGTTAGTGACTAAAATAGGCTATGTATTGTGCAGCTGAGAGAATAGGATTGCCATACTTGAGTGCTTACTTGAACACACTAGGGACAAGTTATCGACACGGTGCAAATTTTGC
Organism: Ficus hirta; assembly: GCA_038430175.1. Taxonomy (NCBI): domain Eukaryota; kingdom Viridiplantae; phylum Streptophyta; class Magnoliopsida; order Rosales; family Moraceae; genus Ficus; species Ficus hirta. The sequence continues at coordinate 26,081,768 of CM076591.1, read as the reverse complement.
AACCGGAGGTTCAACCATTAGGAAGCCAAATGAGACCATTTTTGAATATGGGATTAGCCCTTTTTTTCTTGAGATGCAGATTGCGCAGTTCAATCAGTTTAAAGCACGGAGTCGGGATCTGTATGAGCAAGGTACGTTCTCAAGACCTCAAGATTAAGTTTTTGAGGCCATTTTTGTTTTTAACTCTCATTTTTTAAAAAAAAAAAAATTTTATCTCCTCCTGTGATCTGGTGCAGCCAAGACGCCGTATGAAAAGAGCAGACTGCCAAACCAAGAGGATTTTGCCAAGGCATTGTACACATTTGACATCGGACAGAATGATCTTTCTGTTGGGTTTAGGAAATTGAGCTCGGAGCAACTTCTCGCGGCTTTGCCGGACATTGCCAACCAGTTGGCCAAAGCAGTCCAAGTGAGTTGTTCTCAGCTGTAATGGTTGTTTCAGATGAAGGGTTTGTGTGAACTGTAAGTGAACCTTTTTTTTTTTTTTTCCTGCTGTGATTGACTTAAATGACAGACTATATATAAACAAGGAGGGAGGTCATTTTGGATTCACAACACGGGCCCAGTTGGGTGTTTGCCTGTGAATTTTTTCTACAATCTTAATCCACCACCAAGTTATGTTGACCAGTATGGCTGTGTCAAGACTCAGAATGAAATGGCGGAAGAGTTGAACAAGCAGCTCAAGGACAGAGTGATCAAGCTACGGTTAGAGCTTCCCGAAGCTGCTATAACATACGTCGATGTCTATGCAGCAAAAATTAGAATGATCGGTAACGCAAAAGCTGAAGGTAACCATCAGTACCTTCATCAATATCATACTTTCACTGTTTCTTAAAGCTTTATGCCTTCGTTGGATAAGGGTCGGATAATTAGTCGATGGATTTTAAGACTTATGATTGTTTGGTAAAAGGGGATTAAAGGAGGGGAATGGATTGGACCAAAGTTCTCACTTGGGTTGTATTTCTTTTCTTCTTTCTTATCTTCTGTCCCTCCTGCCAAACACAACCATCAGATGTGTTGCTCTCCAGATACAGGCAGGACATAAGATAACACTGACCTATATCACACTGTTTTTGTAGGATTTTCGGATCCGTTGAAGGTCTGCTGTGGTTATCATGTGAAATACGACCACGTCTGGTGCGGGACGAAAGCACTCGTGAACGGAAGCGAGGTGTTTGGCGCGTCTTGTGAAAATCCTAGTACTTCAATCAGCTGGGATGGAGTCCACTACACTCAGGCTGCTAATCAGTGGGTTGCTAATCACATACTCAACGGTTCCTTAAGCGATCCGCCAATTCCAATCACTCAAGCATGTCACAAGCATTAGAGTTTGTGTAAGATTGAGATACGAAAAAGTATTAGAGTGAAAGAATAAGAAATAGTTTTAAGATGTGTAACGGAAAACACGGTATGAGAATCAACAGTATATACCAGAATGTTGATCTCTCAATCTAGATCTTAAAAATTATGCAGGATTACCTTTATTTTCATGACTGTTACTCTCCCTGGACATGGCTGTATCTGGTTTACATCTCTACTAATAATATAGTCCGAAGTTCATAAATTTCTCAGTTATTTCTTCGTGGAAGGAGCTTTATTTGTTTCTAGGTTGAGAACAACCGCAATAATGCGACTGTACGACGGTTTAATATCAATAGCGCTAAGCTATCAATGACTTCCAAGGTAATGCTGTAAATTTTGAAAGAACTGCTGTTAACCTCTGTTGTGACATAAAGCATTCCTTTGATGATCGAATGACACTTTGGCCTTCTCAATTTGGGCATAGAAAGTGACACAAAAACCACCCACACTTAGTTGTCGGCATCATATAAACGGACTCTAAACCGTGAGACAGCACTGCCAGAAAAAGATTACCAAGCTTTTTTTATCACGAAAGCTACATTGAATGCCATCCTATTTTGTGCTCTAATGCATATATGTATAACAAACCTTGACATATGCTACTAATTTTCCATCAAACTAGCATTATCTTGGAGAGCTATTTCCCACTCAAATGTCAAAACTTAGCATTGCCACGCCAATTTGACATTGTATTGAAGATGCTCTAGATTACATCTTGAGATGACATTGTGAAAATGAAAAATGGTATCAAGGAAAGTTAATCGTGTATGTGAGGACTCTACAATGAGAATTTTGTGATAATACGAAACGAAGCAAATCATATTTGTATTCAAAACTCAGTTGACAGCCAATTACAAACCTATAATCGCGCCAAGCTTCTAAATCGATACTTCACTGCAAGCATACAGAAATGAGAAACAAAACACGTTTCATTCTACATGGCCTAAACTAAAAAAGCAACTCAAACACAAAGGCGAAGATGAATTGACCTATCAACAAAATGTAACACCAAGGTGATTCAACCAACAACAGAACTAAACAGACGGTCATTCGATAATTGACTGAATGACACCAGCTCCAACAGTCTTCCCACCTTCTCGAATGGCAAATCTCATCCCTTGCTCACAAGCCACCGGCATTATAAGCTCCACGACCATCTTAACCCGATCACCAGGCATAACCATCTTTGACTGCTCACCATTATCATTCAAAATTCCAGAAACCTTCCCGGTAACATCGGTAGTCCTCATGTAAAACTGCGGCCGGTAACCTGCAAAGAACGGGGAGTGCCTCCCGCCCTCTTCCTTCTTCAACACATACACAATCGCCTCGAATTTCGTATGAGGCGTGATGGTTCCGGGCTTGGCAAGGACCATCCCTCTCTGGATATCAGTCTTCTGAATCCCTCTGAGCAAAAGCCCCACATTGTCACCAGCTAGAGCCTCGTCAAGGATCTTCTGAAACATTTCAACACCAGTAACTGTAGTGCTCCTAGTCTCTCTAAGCCCAACTATGTCCACAGTGTCTCCAACCTTGACAGTTCCTCTCTCAACTCGCCCGGTCGCCACCGTTCCTCGGCCAGTGATCGAAAATACGTCCTCGATTGCCAACAGGAATGGCAAATCCGTTTGCCTCTGAGGAATTGGAATGTAATTATCAACTTCATCCATCAAAGCATAGATTTTATCCACCCACTCATTCTCTCCCCTCTTGATTTTGGGGTTCGCCATTAGAGCCTCCAGAGCCAGCAATGCCGAGCCGGAGACGATTGGAACCTCGTCGCCGGGGAATTCGTAGGAGGAAAGAAGCTCTCTCACCTCCAATTCGACCAATTGGAGAAGCTCCTCGTCATCCACCTGGTCCTGTTTGTTCAAGAAAACGACCATGTTCGGAACACCAACCTGCTTGGCCAGCAAAATGTGCTCCTTCGTCTGCGGCATGGGGCCGTCGGCGCCGGAGACGACGAGAATCGCTCCGTCCATCTGAGCAGCGCCGGTGATCATGTTCTTGACGTAGTCGGCGTGGCCGGGGCAGTCCACGTGGGCGTAGTGGCGGCTCTCGGTCTCGTACTCGACGGTGGCGGTGTTGATGGTGATGCCTCGGGCTCGCTCCTCAGGAGCCGCATCGATCTCGTCGTACTTCTTCGGAGCGCTGTTCCCCATAGAAGCCAGCGCCATGGTTAGGGCAGCCGTCAGCGTCGTCTTGCCGTGGTCCACGTGGCCGATCGTCCCGATGTTGACGTGCGGCTTCTTGCGCTCGAACTTCCCCCTCGCCGCTCGGACGGAGAACGAACTCCGGCGAGGGGCGGAGTTTCCGGTGGGTGGAGATATCGAGAGAACAACATGGTGGGTGAAGGAGGAAGAGGAGGAGGAGAGGAGCGAGGGTTTCGAGGGCTTGGAGAGAGGAAGGTGGAGAGAAAGAGCGGGTGGTGAGGATAGAGATCGAGATGGTGAGAAATGGAGTTTGAAGGAGGAAGAGGAAGACGACGAAGCTCCGATCATGGCCGCCATGGATTCGCGAGTGAGACTCTTGCTACTGGTGACTCTGTGACTGCGACTCTTCAAGACGAAGGTCCCTTGTCCCTACAAACACAATGTTTGAAAACAACGGGTTTTTATTTGCTCAAAACGCACAGTTTTAAAGGTCAACATTAGGGTTTTATTTCCTTCTTTTGGTTTTGGTCATTCTAACTTATCCCCCTAATTTCAGGATAACTCTCATTTTGTGTCTGAATTTGAAAAACTCCTTTGGAGAGATTAATTCCTTTTCTTTCATATGTTTCTTTTTCTTTTCTTTTTTTTTAAATAATTTTTCATATGCTTCTAAAGAGATTAATTGGAACTAATTTAAAATTGAAGAGGTAGAATAACAATTTTTGAAAACTCAAAGATATAGTTAGAATAATCTTAAAATTCAAGATGATAATAGATAGATTAGGACATGTTTAGTTTACAGGTTCAATCTCAAATAAAATTTATTTTTTAACTAGATTTTTATCTTTTTTTGTTTTCCTTAAAAAGTTAACAAATATTATAATAAGTTTTTAAAAAGTAAACCAACTCCAATTTAAAAATTTTAACTCCAGCCGATAATTTAAACGAAAACTTAATGTGCCACGTTCAATCATCAAAAACATATGTATCACGTTTTTTTTTCTTTTGGCAAAACATGTGTCACTGTTTTTATTTTGCAAATGGTGATAACTAAAAATACTTTTTTTTTTTTTTTGGATAAAAACACTCTGTAAGTTACTAATGAATACTACGTTAGAGGGAGAAGAGAGAGACAGAGAGAGAGAGAGAGAGACCTGCCACATAAAATGCTAAATATTTAAATAGGTGATAATACAGTGTTATTGCTAAGCAGGAAAAATAAACACCCAAGGCGTGATAAAATAAGGTTCTTGTCCGTACAGCCATCGCATAGATAGTGGATTCGTTGATTTTTATACACAAATCATAACAGTTACACATATAAACAGCAAGAATCACTGCCGATGTCCTTCTGGCAAGGCAACCACTTTATAGAACGGCACTGTCCTCTGAGGCAAAGACCCGTCTTCCTCGTCGTCGTCGAATTCCAGCAAATACCTGCCCAAACACACACATTTATAAGTGTTAATGCAAGGAAACAATTCATTTGGTGATATTAATGTTTTTCCATTTTTGTCACATTCATTTCCATGTTACTAAGAACACGAATAGATGACACTTACTCATCCGTCTTCCTCTGGAAATGTAGAGAATGGTTTGAAGTTCCGCGCCACGCAAGAGAAAACAAGTTGTTAGTTCCACATGAATAAGAAAGGAATTTGTAGTTGGAAGTATGTTAACAAGTGAATAAGAGCGAATGAGCGGAGTCGTCACCTTGCGGTGGCCATTTACCACAGTCGCCTTATATAGTGCAGTTGTTCCTGGATAGACCGCCAAAACATGTCTTCCGGGCGGGAAATCCAGGGCACTAGAAGGATCATTTCTCTTTGGGAAAGGAATAATAGAGGACATAGGCACCTTGTACTTTCTGAGAGGAAAAATAATAGACCAAAATTGTCACTTAGAAAATGTATTATACTGTTGTTGATCAATCTCGTAGGTAGGCAAAACTACCACAGACCCATATAGTTCTAGTGGAAGAATGTGCGCACAAGTTAAATTTGTTGTCACACAATGTTGAAGACTACAAAATCAAAAATCTAAGCTTTTTCTACGACCGAAACCAGTGAGGCATTAAAATTCATTGAAGGCATTAAAATGTCCGCAACACGAGTAACTATGAGAATCAAAATAAGATCCAATATGGAGCAGAAGAATTAAACCAACAAAAACTGACGGAATAAATCAGTTACCTTTGACCAATACTCTCCTCATCATCACCAGGTTCCTCGTCTAATACTTCAAACCTGCACAGAGTACGTCAATAAACAAGGATAAAGAGAGTTTGGAAATTAATAAAAACCCCCAGTATTAGAGTTATCGTGAACATAGAATAAAAGTTATACACTGCAAAGTCCTATCCGGCACTGATATACAAACAAAAGAAGCTGCTAAAACAGAAAGGTTATGCTAAATTTAGAGGAATAACATAGTATATACAAAAACCGAACGTACTCTTTTGTTTCCTTGTCAAAATGAATCACTTTAACAACAAACCACTCGTCCTTATCACCATCTCCTGGATTGACCTTGGCTGCTACCTATATACAGATTGCCAAAAGGTACAAATAGAAGTAAGCATACAATCAAAAATAGAAAGTTATGAATGCAAAAGCAATTATCTATAACCGAATTCTCAAAAACAAAATGAATACCTGTTCCCCCTTTAGACTAGCAGAAGCCTCTAATTGGGTACGCATGGAAGTGGGTAGTCTTGAAATATCTGATTCATTTTTTACTCTTTTCCTCTTCTGATCGTTACCTTCTGGAATGCATGTAAAGATCAGTTAAAGGAACAAATATCGGTGTTAACAAAGTACTTAAATTCAATCCATAAATTCTCTCATAAAATTGTGCAAATAAAAAAAATTAAAAATATATTTGTATATTAAAAAAAAGGGTGCCAGGCCGCATATGCAGGCAATACAATATAAATGTTCCTTTAAAATACTAATATCTAATGAGCTATACATGTAAGATCTGATTTCTTCTCTCGCAACATTTATATTCAAAAGAGGAATTACTTATATTTCCAGCTCGTTTCACTCTTGATCTTTTCCAAATGAAGCACATACCATGTGTACAAGGATAGAACCCTCTCTAGCACTTCTTAACAGATTTTATTTTATTATTTAGAATTATGCCTAAAGCTGGATTTTCTTGGTTAAGGAAACAAGAGAAAAAGTAAAGGGAAAGCAAAAGGAGTTAATGAAAATGTAATGTTAACAAATTTAAATTAGAAGGTTCCTTTAAAAATTAAACTTCAACATGTTAATCAGTATGCATAAATAGAATAATGGTACATTGATTAGTAATGAGAATCACAAGATTTATGGTTTATAAAAAACAACAACGATTCGTAAGAGTTAGAATGCAAGCACATACCTATCCTGCGCCGTGGCTGGCCAGGAGGTCCAGAAGGAAGCAGAGCATCAAGTTGATTCAGCAACAAATTAGAAACACTGCAAACAAATGATACTCTGAAATTACATATGGTTCAAAGCAAATCGGAATGCATATTCACCGAAAAAAAAAATTTAAAAATGTAACTAGCACCAATACCCCCTCATGAGAACACACACATTGAAAACACATTCATCTAATTGTTCCAAAAAAGAAAAAGGGAGAGAGAAAGGAAATAGCACAACATACTTTATTTCATTTTCCGAAAGCTCTTTAGCATGAGAATATAAGCTCTTTAGCCTTGCTAAGGAATTATCTCCAGGCTTCTCAACCACCTCAGGAGCTGCAATGAAATACAAAAGGAAAATGGAAAAAGCAAAACATACAACTAATCAAGGGAAAAAAAAGTTACTAAGATATATAAGATCAATAGAGATATCATCCTGCTCATAGTCATTTCTGTATATTCTCAGTTTTCCCAAAAGAGGGTCTGTTCCAAAACAGTCATATTTGAAAACAATTAAGGCAAATACAAACGTAACTGCAGTGATTAAAACTCTAGTTGGGTAGTTTCATTGCTGATATTTCTAAGATTAACACAGAATATCACTAAAGGAAGTAATGACTAAAACTACGCCGATTCTGACAAAAATGCATCTGACAAATTCAAACAAAAAAATAAAAATAAAAATCACATGCCTGCTCAAAATTACAATGCATATACTCAAAAGTTGGAACCAATTAAATAATCCAAGTCAAGCAATTACCCAAAAAGCAATAATAGACAAAGAAAAATTGATGATCTGAAGAGACTCACTGGCTAGAAGCTTCTTGTGCATCTTGTTGATATCAGTAAGAACCTCCTCTTGCTCTTTCCTTAACCGATCAAGCTCCTTCGAGTTGTCCAGAATTCCAGCAATGTCCGGCGCAGACGACATCGTTTTCGACCCGAGCCTGCTCTAGGATAATGCCATCAAGGAGCTTGCCTAAGACCCCTTTAATAATTAGGAAACTTTTTAACTAATCATCCATCAAAGGTCTAAAAATATTGAAATTAATAATAGTAATTAGGTTCTATCCAAAATAAATCCTACTACAAAGTACTGACAATTCGGGATTTCAATTTTTTTTTTTTTTTTTTTTATGTGTGAAATCAGAGTGACAAAAGAGATTTCATCTTACTTATAGAATTGAAATCAAGAAGGAAATATACTAACTCAATTGGGAAATTTCGGATTAAGGACGTTGAAGAGAGAAAACCCTACCTCAAAAATTTCTCCTTTTGCTCGTGAAAGTTTCGCTGCAGAAATTTGCCTTCTACTCAGTGGCAAGCTCGGTGGTGAAGACAAGGACAGAAATGTGCTTCCGAGAGGAGAGAAAGGGAAGAAACGGGAAGAATAAACGAAGAAAAGAGAGGCTAACTATATTATTATGCCTTTTATTTTTAATTATTTCTCAATTTGTTCTTATATTTTTTTTAAAAAACTACCTAAAATATTCTTTCAATTTCATCCCCACGTGTAACATAAGACCTGTTTAAGAAAAATATTTACTCACATTTTAAAATCCTAAAACAAAACATCTAAGGGGACCCCAACTTCTAATTTCCAAAAAAAAAAAAAAAGAATCTGGATTTTTTTTTGTTTCTGAACTAAAAAAAATATGGAATTTTATGTTTTCTAAATATTTAAAACATTTTTCAAAACTTTTTCCAAGGAAAACAATATGTTTTTAGGGCATCTTTAATTTTATTTTTTTTTTAAGTTTCTCAAATCGTATGAATTAACGACAATCAGACAAAATAAATAATAAGGATAACTTTGTAAAACAATGATATTAAAGGGAGATAGTTCTTAAAAAAAATTAAAAAAATTTTTTGAAGTGAGTTACTTACAAAAACAATGATATTAAAGGGAGATAATTTTCTTCTTTAAAAGAATAAAAATTTAAATGATATATTTTTTTTTTTGAAGTGAGTTACTTACAGAGAGGAGAATATTTCATATGTAGAAATATCAAACTATGCAGGATTGAGAATAAGTGAATAACACACGAAGTCAAACACATTTATAAACGAATAGATTGTGAAAGATCATAACAGCTCATAATACATACACTTTTCAATGAAAAATTGTAGTAATAATAACAGTAATAATAATAATAATAATAATTAGTCCCTTTTTTTTTTTGAAACAGATTTGGTCCTAGCCTTATAACTAAGGAGGGATTTTAAAATTTAATGTTAATGATCATGTGTTAATTTCATATTAACTTGAACTTTACAAAATTAAATGTGAAATATCCTTCTTAGTTTTTATTAAACACTAAAAGCATTTTAAACTTTTTTTTTTTTTTAAGAAATGAAAACATTTTAAATTTGATATAATAATTTCTTTAAAATTCTTAGATATTGATAGGGATGCGATTATCTCTCTTGAATTTCAGAAATATTTAGTCAATTTTAATGATGGGGATCAGAACTGCTAGAAAACAAAAATTTAGGGTCCCATTTACTAAAATTAAAAATTCAAAGACCCAAGTATCAAAACATTCATAATTAATATATTAAATGAATAAAATGCCCTTTTTTAATATTGTCCAAATAAAAAACCATTATTTTCAAAAAAAAAAAAAAGAATGAACACATAAATTTGAAGCAGTTCATCTTTAATATATAAGTGTTAGGTACACTTCATGGCGCATAATTTCATTTATAAATTGTTTTTTGAAAAAATAAAAAATAAACAAGGACACATAAATTTGAAATGGTTAATCTTTAATATGTAAGTGTTATAGGTACTCTTCATCACGCATATCTCATTATCATTTAAAACAATTATTGTAAAAAAAATTTTAAATTGCATACCTCTTAAAAATAAATTGTAACAGTTTATGTGACGAGTTCCAGAAGAAATATGTTTAAAAAATGCTATAAGAAAAAAAGCAATTAAAATTTTGAAAAGGAAAGAAACTCACTTTCATTAGTGAATATAGATTTTGATTCCAGATATTTACTGTCAACTTAAGAGAAAAAATCAATTTTAATATTTTTTAGGGGAAAAATCAATTTAATTAAATGTTCTAAGTCAAAGTAATTATTTCATCTATCATGTCATATAAAATGTCAGATCATCAGAAAGTAATTAGTATATGTATTTATATCTAGGATTTTGACTGTAATTATCAATGATTATAGGATTAAAAAACAAAAAAGGTTTAACTACTTAAAACTATTCCATATATATATATATATATATATAGATTAGCTTGAATTTAACACTATCATAGAATCACCCGCATTACATAGACATGATCTGCAGTACTATAGATAACACATTTGTATGTTATTGTCTTTGTGTTTTACCAAAACAAAAAACAAAAAACTGCGTTCTTTCCAACCAAAAAAACAGACATAAAATAGATTCCCCTAAAAGTTACAAGCTGGGGGCATGTTTGGTCTGACGCATAACAATCGCAAAGCTGGTTTTTTTTTTTTTTTTTTTTTAACGCTGTCTTTTTAATAGAAACAATGGCATAAGTTTTTTTAAACAACATATTTAATTTATTTTTACATTATCATAAAAAAAATTGTTTATGTTTGATTCGTCGATTGAAGATGAAATTTTAAATTGAAATTGATTAATTTTTTAAAAATTAATTATAAATTTTATTAACTTAAATGCAAGGTTATTTTTTTTAGTTGAACGTTTCTCTTTTTATCTATATATAATCTCATTTTTATTTTAATTTATCCATCTCCCAAGCTGGAAAACAAAGGCACGTGTAAGTTAATGGATCCCATTATTGATCATTCACTTACAACTGGAAAAAACAAAATAAAATGATTACATTAAGCCGGCTCAATTTGGCAAATTAGAAAACATCTCATGCCAAACAGGACCTTCCAAACTCAATCAGAAGAGCATCATTAAAGAAAATCGGGCAAATCTTCGGTACGTCCATTTACACGCTTCACTCTTTCTGCTTTGAAAGGTTAACGGCCAGATCTTCTCCTTTTTGACAGTCGAAGTGTGGACCCACCGGTTTCAAAGAAAATGATTGGTCAAAACTTAGTAAACATCTGTGTTTCCAGTCTAAGTACCACACGAAAGAATTTCTCTTCTCTGCAGTGAAATGTGCAAATGGAGAATTTAATTTTCCCCTTGTAACGTGGCTCAAATATATAAATTCCTCAGAAAATTCAAATCTAAAGGAAAAAGAGAATCCCCCAAAAAAAAAAAAAAAAAAAAGGCTTTCTTTGAACCTCGTTCCTAAGCTTCACGAGAAATTCGGACTCCTTTTCCCTCGGAAAATCCAAACATTTTCTTTTCCTCTCCTTTTTCCTCTCATTTTCTTCGTTCCATTCCTTTTTTCCATTCGATTTCCTCAGAAAAGAAAAATTGGAGAGAAAAAACCGAGCTTGAGAAGCCCCTGAACTAGCTAAATCGGTGATCTTCAAACGTGATTCAGACCGTACGTTTCATTTCTCGAACTCAAATTTCTCTTTCGTTAATTTTTTTTTCTTCCTGGTTTGTCTATGTTGAAATTGTTTTGTTTTTTTTGTTTTAATTATTATTTTAATATTATTGATTTCTTCTGTTGGAAAATTGTCGGTATATATAGTATGGTTACGGATATGATATATTTATCCACTTTCTGGAAAAATTCGTCAGTTTTGGAAATGCCCAGAAGGGAAAAAGGAAAAATGTCTCCTTTTATCTCCCTTTCAAATGCATTATGTTTCTAATTCCTCATTATTTCATATGGAATTCGCTTTAAATCCTTTGCTAACAATCTTGAGATAGTAGCAGACCAAGAAGATTTCCATTTTGGGGTCCCGAGTGGACGTCTATTGGCCTAAACCACTGGATCTAGTGTTTTTTTTTTTTTTTTTTTTGGTTCCTTTTTTTTTTTAATAATATTTGGATGTCAGAGCTCTATGTGTTTGATGAAAGTCAGATCCCGCTTTTTGCTCGGCATTTGGAATCTGGAGTGCAGAGAGTCATTAATAAGAGATTAATGTTTTCAGGGTGTTGGTTTTCTTGCAATGAGCGTGACTTGTTCAATTTTGAAGCATTAAGGAGCTAGAAGTTTTGATGAGTGTACCGAGCCGCTATTGCTATCTGGCACCTGAATGACGTGCATGCGATAGTAGAGTTGAAAGATATTGATCAATATGGGAAACCCGTTAAGAGGGTATAGAACTTCTTGTCTTTCTTTTGTGCGGGAAAGTGTGTTCTTTTGTCTTCTCTTGAATTATCTTGTGTTAAGCTATTGTGATGATATTGAGAGAGGTGTACTTATGTCTGATGATGCAATTTTCTCGAGTTGCAGTGGAAGTATGCGAAAACCTAACGAGACAATGAGGCTACTAGTGACAACATTCATTGGAGTTGTATTTGGCTTCTTTTTAGGAGTGTCGTTTCCAACAGTTTCATTAACTAAGGTATACAATATTATTTAAATGGTTATGCTTCTCAGTCATTTGGTTCCAATGAGTGACTGGAAAACTTCGTTGTCATCAAATTTGACAGATGAACCTCCCATCCAGCCTCTTTCCTTCAATTGACCTCACATATATTGAGGACAAGTACTCGGGCCTTTCAACCCAAGCTCTGCTTGATGCATTCTCCTCTTTGAGGGGTATTAAGCGTAGTTCCACTCAAGTATACCCACAAAATGAGACAGAGGTACATGGTACTCTAAACATATTTGTGCTGTAGAATTTTCATTTTTGAATATTATTTTTCCTCGTCATAGTATTGAGAAATAATTACTTGCCTCTAAAATTTAGTAAGATAAACGGTTTTTTCAAGTTCGCGTCTTATTTCATGCTTTTATTCTTAGAGATACAATGCACTTTTTCATAATCCTAGGGGCTGCATTCTTCCTGCTCTTATTTGCTAGCAAAAGTGATAACCCATGATTATGGTGTAGATTTGGGTTCCAACAAATCCCCGAGGAGCTGAAAGACTACCCCCTGGCATAATTGCATCAGAGTCGGATTTTTACCTACGCCGACTGTGGGGTCTGCCTAGTGAGGTATGCATCTGCTACCTCTAATTAAGCATCTAGGCCAATTAAAATGTCAATGACTTACAACAAAATCCAGAATAATTGTAAAGCTTTATAGTTAATAAAATGCTATCCAATGCTATTTCGATTATGTTTGTTTGCCATTAGACTTACTGAAGATGGAGAGGCCTCAAGTTTGCTTTAAAAAAATTAAAAAAAAAAAAAATTATATGCATGACGATGTTTGTTAAGAAAAAATGTACTGGAATTATGTGGTTTAGAAGTTACCTAACTGCTATTAACCTGCCTGAGCACAAACAAGCATTGATTTTGTCCTCACTGATTGTCGGATCTCTGATATTTGATTTCTTAATCTAAATCTTTCATTCTGGAGGTGGCATTTGCAGGACTTAACCACCAAACCAAGATACCTAGTAACTTTTACTGTTGGCTTTGATCAGAAGAAAAATATTGACGCTGCAGTTAAAAAGGTTGGTCCTTTGTGGCTGTGTTTTTCTTCTTCTTCTTCTTCTTCTTCTTCTTCTTTTTTGTGTGTGTGTGTGTGTGTATTATTCTCTCTACTTCTTATACTGATTTCCCATTTACAGTTTTCAGAGAATTTCACCATTGTCTTGTTTCACTATGATGGTCGAGCAAGTGAATGGGAAGAGCTTGAGTGGTCGAAGCAGGCTATCCATGTGAGCGTTCAGAAGCAAACTAAATGGTTAGCAACTTAATTTAATCATAGTTTACGTTAATTCTTAGTAGGTTGCATGAGCATAGACACACACGCACACAAGTTGGCTGCTCTAGATTTTTGCAAGTCTTATGAAATTTCTGCTTACATAGGCTTTCTGAATATTGGTGAAAGGTGGTATGCCAAACGATTTTTGCATCCCGACATCGTGGCGCCTTATGAATACATCTTTATGTGGGATGAGGATCTTGGTGTGGAGCACTTTGATGCAGAGGAGTGAGTGTTGTCTATTCAATCTGCTAGTCTGAGTGAATTACTATTGGTTGTGAAATCGTATTATAAGGCCTTGAATCTGCTTTGTTTCAGATACATAAAACTGGTAAGAAAACATGGTTTGGAGATTTCACAGCCTGGTTTGGAACCAAATAAAGGGTTAACATGGCAGATGACAATGCGAAGAGGGGACAGCGAAGTCCACAAGTAAGAATGCCATAAACTAATCATTTTGTCTTGTACTCTATTCTTCTTTGTGAAGATACGTCCTATTTTTGTAGCTTGATCTTGTTCAGTTGATGATTCCATTTTCTTCTCTGTGCAGGGATACAGTGGAGAAACCTGGTTGGTGTACTGATCCACATTTGCCACCATGTGCAGCGTATGAAAAATAGTCTATTATGCACTCTAGTTCTTGAGCTGTTTGAATAGCTGCTATTACTTTTTACCATAATTACTTAAAATCCTGCAGATTTGTTGAGATTATGGCAACTGTACTTTCTCGTGATGCATGGCGTTGCGTTTGGCATATGATTCAGGTTCATAGTTTTTATATATGTATTTATGATTAAACTATTTTCTTTCTCCTCCCCATCTAACTAGCTCAAAAAATGTTCGACTTATTTCAGAATGACCTGGTTCATGGATGGGGTCTGGACTTTGCACTTCGAAAATGTGTTGAGGTTCGTGATAAATTTTCATCCAATGTCTTCCCCTTGTTTGTGATGGTATCCATTTTTCTTTTGTCAACTTTATACCTTTACATGAAGCAGCCTGCCCACGAGAAGATAGGAGTTGTGGATGCACAGTGGATTGTTCATCAAGGCGTTCCGTCACTTGGGAACCAAGTAAGTCCCATTCCTTACTAAGTACTATAGATTTTTCAGTTCATATGGTCTAATCTATCATATTGCCTCATTCTTTCTCTTTCAGGGGAAAGCAGAATCTGGGAAAGCACCATGGGAAGGGGTAAATAATGAATCTCTAATCTTCTCTCTGCCAATGAACTTGTTATGATAATATGAAGAAGACAAACTTGAACTCAAAAGATAAAAAAAATAAAATAAGGATGTCTTTCCATCTTCTCCTCCTAAGTTGTGCTCAGGCTTTGATACTCCGCAGCCCCACTTTAGGACCCTACCCGGCCAATGGGCTATGTGGCGCTGGGGTGTGGTGGTTATGGTATGAGTGAGAATGGGACCCAACCTTCAGGTCCTTTTTGTTACATCGGTGGGTCTCAGAATTTCTAGAAGGGCGAAGGGGACGGGAGGCGGCTCAAATCCTCTTTTATTTACTACAAAAATAGTTGTAATAACAATAAGTTGAGCTCTAAAAGATGTAAAATATGTTGTGTGTCAGGTGAGGGAGAGGTGTAGACGAGAATGGAGGATGTTTCAAGATCGGATGACAAGTGCAGAGAAAGCATATTTTGAGGCCATGGGAATTGACCCCCCAAATTCAACTGCTCGTTAAGAAGGTGTCATCAAATTCATGCAAACCTGAGTACTTACCGCTTACCATCTCATTGTACTTAAAAACAGTCAGTCGTCTACATTTTTGAACTGTTTTAGCAGTAGTAGTGTGTTTTTTTCCCTTCTTTTTCTCTCTTTTGTGTCAATTACGTTGACTAGACGTAGCGCATGTGTATAAAGATTGTATGTTGGACTTTTTAATTTTCTTTAAGATATTCTCTTTATTAATCTTCTTCCTTAGTAAATTGAACTTTAGATTATTGTACAACACTCTTTAACGAAATAGATAAAGCACATTATGTGAAATCATCTAGTGGGTAACCAAATTGTTTAATGCTAATCATCTATGGATTCGATGTTTGTCTAATGAAGCACTTTATAACTCACTTCTCGTGTCAATCATTGTGAGCAAGTAGCACATCTAAACTTTTAAAAAAGATCAAAATAACTTAATAAATGAGAAACCTGAGAAAAATTTGATAGGATACGACGATGCTAAATATATGACAAAACTTTAAAATAAAAAATAAAAGTTTAAAGGTATAAAACTTACTAATTTTTTTAAACTATTTTTTAAGGGAAAAAACTATTAATTTTATTTTTTAATTTGCCAAAGAATTATATTTCTTTTTCCTTTTTTTTTTTTAAAAAAAAAGTATATATATTGTTATATATACTTGGTATTTTGAATTTCAAGGGTATTTTGGATATTAAATGTAAAAATTAAGCGTTGATAGAAAAAATGTTTAGATTTACGTATTAAATGTAATATAACAATATAAAGTGTAAAATTTTAAAATACGTTATATACTTTTTAAATAAAAGCAAAATATTTGGTATAAAAATGTAAATAATAACATGATTATAGTATTTCTTTTTAAGGATAATTTGGCCATTTGAAGGTCAAAATTAACTGTTGACTGAAAAATGATATAAATTTGTATATCAAGCATGATATACAAATGCAAAAATTCAAAACGCATAATATACTTTCTGAATAAAAGCAAAATACATGGCACAAAAACAATAACTCATAGAAAGAACCATAAACATCATAATAATCTGCAGCAAACAATTTCATGTAAACTCTTAACAACGATCCATTAATCTGGTAAGTTGTATATCATCTCTCATTGTTACAAAAGTGTCTATTTTCGCTCAATTGAATTCTTACTTTGTGTTAGTTTCTACCCTTTTCTTACACCAACAACAATCTTTTTTTCTTTTTCTGTTTTTTTTTTTTTTATAGCAAACGACATCTGTTACATAGTATGTTATAAATAATAACACTAAAGAAAACAAATGAAAAGTGAAATATCATTCCCGAGCTGCAAAATGGGCATAAACTCTTTCCGTTTGTTGTAAATAAAAGTTTCTTTAGGACAAGCAGATATCAGGTATGAACTTCAATCCTCAGCTAGAAATAAGTTTTGGTGATCGCATCTTCCAGCTCTATGAATTCCCATGCATCGTCGGCAGAATATTCACCTATAAAAGTAGGAAAAAAAGCAACTAACAGTGAACAAAATGCATTGTCTTCTCGCAACACATCTCTAGTTCTATCGTTTGGAATAGAGACGAAAAGATGCAGGACTATTCCAATGAATCTCAACTAAGAAAAAAAAAGGATAAAAAATAAAAACCTTTTCACCATTAAAAAAGAAAAGAAACAAGAGAAATCAACTTTTCAATGCAAAGCTTGTATAAAGCAAAGAATGGAGAAGGGCTTATACCGATTGAATCTCTGCGAAGAGCAGTTAAATGAGCACAACTGCAAGTTAAGGAAGTACAGGGAATGTTAGAAGCAAAACATATGCATAAAAGCTCCCAGAGAGTGATCTTGCAGTGAAAGAACAGTGTTTAACAGAAGCGAATACCTTCCAAGTGCCTTCCCAAGATCCGCACATAGCGACCTAATGTATGTCCCTTTAGAGCATACAACCCGGAAAATTAAATTTTGTCTGCAAACATGCACATAACAGCACATCAGGCCTTACAACTTCTAATTCAATGGGCTCGACTTCTTGACCTCATATCTATTAGCATCTAAGCTGTGCAGTCTAACAAAAAACGGCCCTTAGAATCCCTGTACAACATGATCTTTGCTGAAAGAAACAAGCAATACTAGATTAGCATGTTGTTTATAATATGTATGGTTACCTGTCATCTAAACTACGCTCAATGTCAAACTGGAAGATCGAAATTTGCCTCGGCGAAAGCTCAATACTTTCCCCTCTTCTAGCTTTCTCATACATCTTTTCACCTCCAATCTGTCAGAAGATGAGGAAAAGTGGCGGGATATAAATGGAACACTTCGAAGTAAAAGAGAATGGAGGTATAAAATATTTTACTGTAATGAGACCCACTCATGTTTTCATTAAAATTACTGAATTGCAGGTATCAACAATTGTGAGCCTTAATCTAAGACTTCTAATTTACTAGGAATCTTAGTTTAATGAGCCTTCATTACTCCATTAAGCAAAAAAAACTTTTAGTGTGGAACTTCTATACCTTATTTTTAAGATAAATATCCCAATGGAAGCTGAAATACCAGATCTTCAGGCAGAGCACAGAGAAGGCCCAGCCAATGGCAAAAGCTAGTTGCCCGATGCTTAATTACCACATTAAACGTTTCCTTTTGCTCCAAAAATGCCATAAAAACTTATCAACTGCTGATCTTTTAAAGCTAACAAAAGTCATCACTCTAGCCCCAAATGTACCTTTTATCCACTATGACTACTAACGATATCTTAAATTCCTCATAAAATCATTATAAATAGGTCGTCCTCAACAACACTCCATTTCGGCTACCATGAGGTCGAATACTAAGAGTGGCAATTCTTACTTTGATTGCAGAAAACATCGGAGGTACTTGCCAAATCTCGCCGCAAAAGGATGCTGCTGCTTTCTTTATGTCCTCGTCTTTGATATGCTCCCAGGGCTCACGCTGAATGACCTATATAAGAGAGGTGATGCTTGAGTAAAACTTAAGAACATAAACAATTTGAGTTGAAACTAAAAATGAAATGATAGCAGTCCTGTCAAATAGAATTCATTTTACTCCTGAAAATTTCAGAGAGAGAGAATATGGAATTACACAAACAACGTTGTGCATATAGATTAAGATAAGGAACATTTGTTATCATTCAAAAACAAGTAACTAACCGGTGAATCAGCATCCCAAGTAGAAGTAGCCTCACCTAAACGAAAAACTCCACTGTATCCCTTAATCATACCTTGATATCTGCAGTCGCGTGTATCAAATAATAGTGAGCAAATGGAGCATCTGTTACTTGATAAGATGTAACGTGCTAAGCTTGTTTTCAAAATTCCAACATGGCAAGAAAAAATTCAACTTAACATACGAGATCGTATCATAGACAAACCTGTCTACCAACTTGGTTGCTTTACCGACACAAACGATTAATAAACCAGTTGCCATAGGATCAAGAGTTCCAGCATGCCCTACCTGTAACATTACCGAAAATAAGTTAGGAGAGCATTTAACGGAAGGTATCTACATGCCTCTCCAATAACTAAAAAGAACCTTTTTCACTCTGACAAGTCGACGCAGCTTTCCGCAGACCGTAAATGAAGTCCATCCTGTGTTACAATACAATTCCATTAAGTTTTGTGAAACAGAGCGCGCTAATCATGCATTCCAAGCATTTCCTTGTTAGAGAGAGAGAGAGAGAGAGAGAGAGAGAGAGAGAGAGAGAGAGAGAACCATTTTATGGGCTAGCCAAGCTTCTGTTGAATACTTGATCAAACACATTTTCAGTGGACTTCTAAGTAAAACAATTGCTTTAAATGTGGATTGGGGGAAAGACCATATTTTTTTTTTTTGGTCACGTTTAAGGATAACTCTTTCATACCCTACCAGTAGAACACAACTCTGAATTCCCAGATAACATTAGAATCATATCAAATTTTAAAAAATATTTATGTATCACAATTCAATCGAGATAAATATCCTCCCAATAAGATTTCTTTTCACACCCTATTCAAAGAATTCTCCTCCGTTTTAATGCATTCTCCGGCATGTTCAAACAAATACAATCACACATTTACTAATCCAAGGACACATTTCAAATATTTTCACCTTTGGGCTTGTTGATTAAGACCACTGTCCCATTTGGAGTGTCCCATCTCGGAGAAAGCTCAGTACTCCTGGTCAAAAGGTAAGGTTCCCCATTACCAACCTCACCATCCTTACTGGGGACTTTCTTCAAACACTTAAAGAACTCCTCCACCTTCTTCTCCATAACATCACTACTCCCACCACCATCCCTCACCAACTCTTTCTCTCTCTTCTCCTCTCTCTCTCTCTCAAAGAAAACAAGCCCTTTATCATCCACCATTTCCTCACCACCTCCCTTTTTCTTCGTCGTCTTCTTCCTCTCTCCGTTCTCTTCCGCTTTCACGTCCTGTCCAGGCTCAAGAAACGCCTTGTCGAGACACTGATCAGGAAAGTACTTCTTCTCCAACTGGTACACCATCTTGTAATGCTTCTCCTTCTCCCATGGATAAGCAAAAGTGTCGTAAAAGTAAAGCTCTTCCTCTCTCTTGTGCAACCTCGGAAAGTCCACAACCTCCGGCTTCAACTCCACAAACCCATCTTCATTTCCTCTCCTCTCGTCGTCTGAATCGGTTCCGTACATTCTCTTCCGTCTCTTGTTGTAGTACTTTCTCTTGGACTTGTCCATGACAACCTCAGAATTCTCCGAACCACCCAGTTTCCGATCGACCCACCCCTCGAACCCCAATTCCGAGGCGGGCTTGTCCGGCTCGGGGGTGGTGTCTGAGTTGGGTCTGGCGAGTCGGGCGGGTGGGCGGTCCAGGGAGGACTGCGTCGGGCGGTGGAGGACCATGTCGTACTGAAGTGGGTATCTGGTGTTGGTGCAGAAGGAAAGTGAAGAAGAAGAAGAAGAGGGTGGTTTGAGAAGTTTAAGGTTTCTGGAGGTGGGAATGGTGAGTGATGGACGGAGGAAGAGGAGGGAGAGATAATGGGTGAGAGCGAGTGATTTCGCCATTGATGACAATGGAAGAATTGAGATGTTTAAATTACTATGTTGTTGTTGTTTAGCAGGGACTGGGTTTTAGCATGGTTTTTCAGTAAAGCTCGGTAAAGTGGCTCTTTAGTTGTTTGAAGATTTGAGCCACTCCCAAAGTCCACCACCACTGTTGTTTTTGGGCCTTTTTTAAAGCATCTTTATGCTGTTCCTTTTTTTTTTTTTTTTTTTTTTTTTTGGGGGGGTCTTTTCCAGTGGTTAGGAAAAATTAGCAAAAAGTGGATGATTCATGGTTCTATACTTCTATCATCTATGATGGGTACCTTAAAAGTTCAATCTTTTTTTTTTTTTTTTGGTGAATTAAAAGTACAAATTTTTTGTTTCTTTGTCAATCAATCCATGAGCTTTTTCCCTAAAAATCGAGGTCACCAAAAGGTAATGCAATTTTGGTTTTGGTATAAACAGGAATATTGTCCTTGTAAAATTATAGACATTTAACTGTAATTTTAAGCTGTTAGATTAATTTTTGACGTAGACATTCATAATTTTCTATCCTCGAAGTTGTTTCTTAAAGTTTTTTTGTTCCTTGAACATAACAGGAGATGGATTTAAATTTTATATTTTATAATAAAATTAGGTATGTAATTATCATTAAATTAAATAACAAAAGAAAAACAACTTTTTCAAGTTGAATCCAAACATCCTCTTTTTTCTTTGAGTATTTCTCACTCTCATTCACTTACCTATTTAGTTGCATATCTCTGCCTGGTCATTAGTTAATAGACTATTTTGGATGCAAAGTTTGTTTGCCGTCCATAAATACAGTATTTTTACGTGTCATGTTTGTTTCTTATCCAGAATATTGTTTGTCTATGGAGTCATTATTTTGCACACTATATTACATGCATTTGTTTTGTTATCCAGAACATTCTGTTTATCGACACCTAGTCTCTATTCACTATTTGAAAATTTCCAACAAACTGAATTTTTTTTTATTTTTTAAATCCCTAAACATAACAATTAGTAGCACATACATTTTTTTTCTTTAATTAGTAACATAAACTTACAGTAACTTTTTTTATTTTTTTGGCAACTTACAGTAACTTTTAAGAAAACTTTCAAAGAAAAAAAATAGTAATAAAATGATTTTTTTTTTGAGAGAAAATAGCAATAAAAAAAGAGTTGGATAAACTTGCACCTAATATAGAGTTCGTATTCTTAATTTGTTCTATATAGAGTTCGTATTCTTAAAATAAATGATAATATAATTGAGTTTTTTTTTATAATGTGTATATGGAGGATTTGAACTTACATTTTATAATGAAAGTAAATATAATATTATTCAGTAAGAAAATATGAAATTACTGTTTTTTTTTTTTTTGAAAGAATTATGTTTGTGACCACTTGTATAACATTGTTCCTATATCGAAAGTTTATTTTTGGCCTTTTTTTTTTAATATCACCTTAAAAATAAATAAAACAAAAAAATATATAAAGAACTGAAAAACAAAAAACTTCTCAGAAACGCTCACTCACCCGCTCTTTCTCTCGCTCCTCTTTGGGTCTCCATCACTTGCATTTTTTGAAATTCCTCGAAAAATTTAAAATTTTGCCTCACAATTTCAACTCTGGTTTTCACACTCGCGAGCAATGGAGTCGACGACGGCACCGCCACGGGAAGACGACGGCTGGGATCTCTTAAACGAAGACGGCTTCGTCTACAAGCGCAGAAAGCTCGACCCATCATCTTCCCCGGCGGCTGAGCCGCCTCCCGGTCCGGATCCCGAGGCGCAGGAGTTGAACCGGCGACACCGGAAGAGGAAGGCGCTTTCGAAGCTCAAGGCTCGCTACCAGTCGGAGATCGCTCAGTGGGAGTATTTGTCGAACACCTTGCGTGCAATGGAGGACACCACACGTCATCTCCAACAACAGCCGAGTCAAACGGCGTCCTTTGAGCTTTTGCCGCCGGTGGAGGTTCCGCCGGGAATGGAGTCCGCTTGTGGGTCCCTCGTCGACGACCTTCTCTTGCAGGTAATTTGGTTTTTGTTGGGTTTGTGTGAATTTTCGGAAAGGAAAGAATTTGGGATTTGGGGATTTTAGGAAGTGCATTCCTAGGGCAAAATTTCTGCTGAATTGTGGCCAATTTGATCATTTGGGTACTCAATTTAAGCTAAGATTGGAAATGAAGTTTTGATTTAGGGTTCCATTAACTTTCTTGCTCTTGAATTCAAATTTTCTCTTCGCTTGTTGATGAAAGATTAAAGAATGTTCCTAGTGATTTCTGTTGTCTGTGGTTATTTCTTGAAAAGGGAACAAAAATCTTCAATTCAAATCCCAAAATTTAAAGCTTTAGAATTTCAACCCTAATAAAGTGTTGACTTTTTAGTGAGTGAAAGAGCTTGAACCAGGAAAACTTGTTTTCATATTAGGCCCAGTAGGAAAACCTTCCAAATGATTGAAGTTTTTAGACATGATCCAATTATGGAGGTCTTCACAATGCAGGTAGAAGCTCAGGAAGCCATCATTAGAGATGCTTCAAATCTTTGTGACATAGCAGAAGCTATGTGTAATGCGCACGAGGAAGAGGCGAATCAGTCATTGATCGACCTCCCCATATGGGCTTTACCGGCTTCACCACGGGAGCTTTTGGCATCGCTTTGTGATCAGTGAGTTCATTTTATTAGTGATAATTTCATTGGCTCTCTTGAATGGAGTTTTGAATCCAGGCGTTCCACTGCTGTTGTACTGGTGAGTCCTACCAGCAGAAGAAATCTTTAGTAATTAAAACCTTACTGTAATCTATTCTCATGTAGAATTTCCTTTTTTTTTTTTTTTTTTTTTTTCTGTTTAAGCTATTCGATTTAGTGGAAAGTTGTAATTAGTCTAACCATTGTCCTATCATGAGGGTGAGCAAATCGTGCAACTCGAAGTGAGCGATGTTCCGGAGGTGTAGCCGTGTGTCATGTTGTAATTCCTCCTTTTTTTTTTTTTTTTTTTTTTAGGTGGCTTGTAGTGGTAGGTTGTTTTTACTTGTCAATTTCTCAAAGTATGTCGTCAAAATTCTTCATCGTATTTGCTTCCAGTTTCAGTAACGTCTGCAATGGAAATCCGATAGTGGCTAGTAGAAGACGGTGTACGTTGAAAGTTGTATTTCGAGTGAGATCTTCTTATGCTCATTTGAAGTTGTTCCAACTTCCAATCAGTATCATGACACAGGTCTCGGGACGACTGAAAAAATTAAGTTTTCCATCACCTTGAAGTAAAATGGTGGTCGGGAAACGGGGTATTAGCTTTGTTTAGAAATCAAATCTCGAAGTTGAACTCAAGTCATTTATGCTCTTTTTTACTACGAGTTTTGCTTAATTTTGTACAATTTAGAATGTTGCTTTATAAATTGGCAATTGATTGTTCTATAATGAGAAAGACCTAGAATATAGGTTTCTATGCCATGTGCTTTTTGCGGCACTCGTCATTATCGATTGTCTGTCTAGCATCTGTCATGTGCAAAGCAAGGGCGATCGAGGATTTAATCAAGCATTAAAGACACACCCAAACCGAGGTTTCCGAAGCTTTGAGATGAGCCAACAAAAATCTGCCATTATTAAGACGGCCGCAAATGAACCAACTTTAGGTGTTGCTAATGCTTCTTGTTGTTGGCCGAAACTGAACTGGCGTATCGGTTAATCACCATGCCTTAAATAGAGTTTTCCTTTTTTTTTTTTTTTTTTTTTTTTTTTGTCCTTTCTTTTGAGGGATTTATTTTAAAGCTTTTGAATGGTGGATAATGGCCTGGTCCAACTGTAATTGCTTTTTCACTAGTAATTATCTGCTTATTTCTATCCGTCCCTACTCATATTCATAGCCAAAATCTCACTTTGGTAAGCTTCGTTTTTCAGTAGATGCACTTCCAAAGGAATAAGAGTTTTGGGAGGAAATAAGAGTGGAGGGATTTTGGAAGAGAAAATAGAATTGTAGGGTGGTTGGTAGGAGGGGAAAAAAAAAAAAAAAAAAAAAAACAGTAGTGTGAAGAAAAGACCCCCTATGGATCCAACCATTTTTTAACCCTCTAGGGTGTAGAGATTTTAGGAGAGAAAATGAAAAGCAACTTAAATGAATAATCAAATTACCTTTGTCTTCATTTGTAAACTAAAATCACATAATTTAATTGAAAAATTAGTCATTCTTTAATAATCATTTTTCTATCTTATCATACTAAACAAGATAAAATAGTAAAACAACTTCCTTTCTCATTCATATTCTCTCCTTCGTATGTTTGCTCTACCATTCTTTCTTTCCCTCCTGCCAAACAGTGTAAGCGCCCCCCACTAATAACTCTCTGATTATTGGTATGCACAATCAAAAAAACGTCAGGGGCATATTTCTTTTAGCATTAGAAGGAAAGTACTCACCTTTCGTACATGACCACAAATAATGATAATAATAATAATAACAATAACAAATAACCAAAAAGCATGAACTTGAACAATTTCGATCTTTAAAGGGTTTTGAGATCAACCTCATTTAGTACAGAAGGAACAAATTTTATCGGTTCAATTCTAAAGCCAGCTTTCTGACAAGCAGCCTCTAACTGCTTCACTTGTGAGGGTCCGTTAGGGCAGAACACAACCACCGCTCCCCCACTGCCAGTGAATTTTGAAGCTGCACCCACCCTTCGGGCTACTTCCACCATTTCTATGTTTACAGCACCAAGAACACCGTCTCCAAACATGCTTCTAAACAATATTGAAATAACACCATTAATTAGCAGCAGTAAAACGCACCCAAAAAAAAAAGAAAAAAAAAAAAAAAAAGCCTCAATATTGAAGATTCACAACTGCTTCAAATACTGTCGGGCCGCAGATGGTGTAATTTTCATTCAGAAGAACAGCATTTCAAATTGGGGTTACTGACGAGTAGTTGCTCCTAACAAACAAACTAGAAGTTTCAAAAGTAACACAGTTCTCAAATGTGTTACCTTCTAAGATCAAAATTGTGATTCATCAGAGTCGCTAGTTTTGAGTAGTCCTTTTCAAGCAATGCCTTTCTTCCCTCCTCAGCTACACTGGCAACTTCTTTAATTGACGATATTATAAACTCATCGCCATTGAGCCACCGTTGCCGAACTGTACTGTGTACCTGCACAAAAAACGATTACGTATTCTACACTACAAAAGTAAGAAATTCACCCTGCCAAATACCAATTAAAATTATGAATTCTAACCTTCGCGGAATCACTTGGATTGTCAGCATAGATAAGATGGAGAGGTGGGAGGAGACTGGTGTCCATTGGTGTATAAATACCATGCCCCAGTTTATCCATGTGCTCCTTGCTAAAATCCTAAAAGCAGGAAAATATCAAAATCGGTCACAAAGTTGACACATTTACAAGATACAAGTAGTCATGATTGATATCTCAAGCAAACATAACATGCAAGGATAGAGTGCCCGTTTGGCAGAGCTTCCTACAAACTGCTTTTGGCTTCATGGGTCCAAAAGTTGCTTCTAAAAGTGTACTCTGTCAAACGGGCCCATAAATACATTAATTAGATATCAACACTTCAAATTTTAAGGATATTTTGACGGGCATATTCTTGGAATTCTCTTCAAAAAAAAAAAAAAAAAAAGGGGTGTGATCAATTTACAGAAATATAGTATAGAGATATTGTCATCCATGATACCATGTAAACAAGGCCTCCGTAAACTTGGGCAACCCGGTCTTGAAGACCAGCCACAATTCCGAGCTCTTTCTCTGCACTAAGGATAAGGTGAGGCCGGATTTCCACTTTGATCAGATGCCTAACCTTGTAGAAGTCAAGAAGGCAGCTCAGGGCTGCACAAACAATTGCACTAGAACCTGAAAGTCCCGCCTGAAAAAAAAAAAACAAAAACAAAACAAAACAAAACTTGAACTTGAACTTGAACTTGAACTTGAACTTAAACTTAAACTTTCTTTTAAGAAGTCTAAAATTCCATTAATCAAAAGTGTGAAGGTGTGAAGAACAAGAATTATGACAAACCTGACGAGGAATATTGGTATCATATGAGAGAGTGAAATTTCCCCCATGAAGATCAATATTATTGTCCTTGCAATAGTTACGGAAAACTTTACAAATAGCCATGAGAAGTCTCACACCCCCATAATAACCCTCATTGTCCAGCCTATTCACCTGTTAACAAGCACAAATCCAAACTAAAACGAATCACAATCACTATCAGATCATCAGCTTCATTCTTTTTCAACTTAAATTTTACCATTCAACTGGTATATTTCTCTCTTAACTTCTTAAATTATAAATAAAATTAAAAAAAAAAAACCTAATTGGAATGTCGCCATTAATTGTTCTTAATCAATTCCTTCATGTAAAAAAATAAAATTTAAAAAAATTTAAAAAAACCCATATAAAAAATAAATTAAAAAACCAGATCTTGAATTTCCATGAGAGGAAAAGTAACACACATCATGGATCAATATCAAACACATTGCTTGCAACATTTAAATGCCCATTATTATTTTGAAATTAAAAATTTATAAATATAATTAAAAAAAATAAAAATAAAAAAAAGATTACCAGATGGTCAAGGGATCTGAAGTTGACGAGATCGTGGGTGGGGTGGGGAGTGATGACGAGGTGTTGAGAAGGAAGCAATTGTACGGAAGCCCAAAAGTTGCCGACAGAAAAAGAGATTGTCCGGCCGAAGTAGACATCGCTTGGGTTGCCCAACAGACCAACTCTCGCGTATGCTCTGTGCTCGATTGTCGAGGAAGACGATGAAGAAGAAAACTGGGCCATTGTTTTTTCTTTTTCTTTTTTTTCTTTCTTTTTGGTAACAGTTCCGAAGAATAAGAGGAATTATTCTTAATTTATTCGAAGTCGATTAATCTGGATTTTCTTCTCACGTAATGTACAGGCGTTTTGTCGCATCATGCTTTTTTTTTTTTAATCTCAATCTCACTCGCACGAAAAGGGTCCACTCTCTCTTAGTAGTGTAACCACATTGAGCAAAAACAAATATCTATTTTCAATTATTTATTTTTACTAAATTTATGTAACTTTTTTTTTTTTAGTTCACTTTTATCTTATATTTCTTTTTTTTTAATCTTATATTTCGTTGCATTGTATTATTTAAATATCGGATTTATTTCTCTAAAAAAATTATGTATTATATTTCTTTTTTTTTTAATATTATATTTCGTTGCATTGTATTATTTAAATATTGGATTTATTTCTCTAAAAAAAATTTGTACATGTTAATCATATTTTTAGTAATTATATGTATAAAAGATAAATTAAAATATTTTAAAATTTTATAATAATAAAGATTAATTTCAGAAATTCCCCATGAACTATATAGCTCTTGTATCACTTTATTTATGAATTTTAAAACATAGTATATGTTTCTCTGAATTATATTTTGTTAATAAATTTAGTCATTCTATCACAAATTTAACAGAAAATTGGTGCATAATTTCAAAGTTCATGATATTAATCCTACCTATTTAATTAGAATACAATATTGTTATTGGAATATCAATTTATTGTTCAATGTAATATGAACAATAATTTTGTTTTTGAAATTGTAATATGAACAATATTGTTAGCAGAATACATTTAATTAATTCCTTAAAAAAAAGAATACATTTAGTTAATGATCCATTTCAAAATTTATTAAAGAGAGAACCCAAATACAAAAATGAAAAACGAAAAAAAAATGAAAAAAAGAAAAAGCAGATCGAATATTTTCGTACATACGACGGAGTACAGGAGAGAGCTTTTTTTTTTTTTTTTTTTAATAACAACCTTAAATTATTAAAAAAAAAATAATGATTTGATTTCTGTTTTATTTTTTTAATTGAGATAATCTTAAATTTTTTAAACGTTAATAATATAGTTATTTTCGTTTCATTCCATAAAAAAACTCACAAAATAATCTTGAAGTATATTTTATGTTTTTTTAAGTAAAATACCTTAAAAAATGAAGATACCCCTTCTCATATCAACCGCATTAAAAAAATAAATAA
Source organism: Ficus hirta (assembly GCA_038430175.1). Lineage (NCBI taxonomy): Eukaryota > Viridiplantae > Streptophyta > Magnoliopsida > Rosales > Moraceae > Ficus > Ficus hirta. The sequence goes on along the minus strand of CM076591.1, from coordinate 26,053,362 downwards.
AATAAATAAATAAAAAAGAGAGAGCTGAACTCTCAGCCCCCCCCCCCACCACAGATCCGACGCCGAACGCCGAAGGCTATCACCCACAGGTCCGTCGTCAAAATCCGGCCCTCTCCCCCCACCTACAAATCCGACGCAAGACGCGGGAGGCCCTCCCTCTCTCTCCTTCCCTCCAAATCACCACCACCTGCAAGCTCCCTTCCGCCGCCTCCAGACCCAAAACGGAAAAGGAAGCCTACCACGTCTCTCTCTCTCTCTCTCTCTCCAATCGTAAAGAAGCTCTCCTCATTGCCAGCTCCAGTTCCGCAGGATACTGGAACCCGTAGCCGCCAGCATGGGCGTGGTATTCGTCAGTGCCATTGGTCCCCTCACGCCGTGCTCACACCCCACCCCTCCCCGATTGAGTTTTTTTTTTTTTTTTTTTCCTCCTTTGCTGGAAATAAGATTTTTTTTTTTTTTTTAGTAATGGGCTTTAAATATTTTGATTAGATTGATAATAATTTTTTAAAAATATGTATAATTTAATATCAAATTATTAAATTATTCTTTAATATTGTATTATATGTCTTACACGGGACACGTTTCATTAAGTTTTTAATGATTTTGGATAAAAATGACTAAAATTATCACTATTTAAAAAGATTAAGGTCTTCTCAGTTAAAAAAAAATTAATACATGAATTAAATTATCATATTTTAAAAAATTAAAAAACTATTTGAATCAATTATTCTAAAAAAAAAAATATTTATGTATTTTATTTTTAATTAATACTTATTTGGATTTATGATCTTTCAAATATATCTAATTGAATGACAAAAAACCGAAGCTACGAAAGAGACGTGCTTTTCTAATACGCACCAGAGAAGCTTCCTGCAAATTAAAATAATGAAAAGCAATAGTAATTTGGTCTAATCTCCACATATGACCTGAACTGGCTGAGTTTTCGATCATTATTTCTATCTTTTTGCTTCTGATTCCATTCGGCCTGAAATGGGATCAGCTCAGTTTCTCTATCACCGACACAACGGAAAATCACCAAAACGTGACCGACAAACAACTATCACCCCACGTGCATATAACCCAACCTGAGTTTTAATGATATGACACACTGTGGTTCCCCAATAGCACTCTTATTTTAATAATGGAAAATATTTGCACAACAATTATAAAAAATAAAAAAAAATGTTTGCACAACCAAAAATATATATATATAGACCCCGCATTAGTTTTGCAAACTTTCTTTCAATAATTTTTGGTAAATAATTGATAGAGACATTGAAAGTATTGATATTGTATAATCATAAATCTGATTTTTTATTTTTTATTTTTTGGTAAATAACCATAAATCTGATCGTGTTATGTTCAAAATTTTATATGATAATTCACTAAATGCTATTTTGCACTTTCTCCCTAATGATAGGTTAATAATTACCTTACGGTTAACGCATCTAAACATAAAAATAAAATAAAATAAAAACAGAGAAAAACATCAAATGTTTACTCTTTTTTTTTTTTTTTTTTTGGGGTACATCAAATGTACTACAAATAATTCGTAAAAACAAAAAAACAAAAAAAGATTGAAAAAGAAGCAAAAAAAATAAGGGTAATTTTGTCTGGTAATAAATAACAAATTAAAACCAAATTAAAGAAAATAAGCTATTAGATTCAGAACTTAAGCATCCCAAATGAGTAACTGTACAGTTCAACAAGACAAGAAATGTACATGGTGAGAGGATGAAGACAAGAGCAATGAATGAAGTTAAAAAAAAGCCAAAACAATTCAATTCATAATGATAAAGTACAATGGGCAATTACTCATCCTCCTCTTCACTATCTTCAGGAAGCCCAACATCATCCCCAATACCTTCAAGCAGTTTCTCCACATCCTCTCCCAACTCCACCAGCCTTGCACTTAGTTTCTCCACTCTACTCTGTTCTTGCCCAAGGCACACCAGCAAATCATTCAGTTCCGCTTCACTCTCCTTCTGTGCTTCCTCCCTCGCTTCCGCCTTTATTGCCTCGATGTCAGGGAAAGTCGAAGGCCCTCCGCTTCTTAAAGCTTTTACCTCGTTTTCCAGTTGGAAGTTGGCTTGTTCAAGACTGTTGTAAGCATCGGATAAGCTCTTCAAGTCGGATTCGATCTTGCCGGCTAAGTTCCGGTACGTGGATGCCTCTGATTCAGCCTTGGCTTTTTCGGCCTTGAGTAGCTCCACCCGCTGAGTTGTTTCTTGAAGATCTCGTCTAAGTGTCTCTACTTGGACCCTGTCTGAGGCTCCACCCACTCTCTGCTCGGGTTGGGAATTACTTCCCCCACCGGTCTTTGCCAAGTCCTCGGCCAATATTGCATTCCGACCAAGAAGATCCTAGAAAAAAGGAGTGCCCAAATGTCAAAACATAGTCTCATACACATCTAAAATTTCAAAGAATGATTTAGAAACTCAAAGCATACCTGTATCTCAGTGCATTGCTTTTCCACAAATGCTTTCAGCCGCTTGATATACTCCGCTTCGCTTTCTCCACTTTTCTGTTCCAGTTCAGCCGGCACCACAGCTACCTTGCTCTTTGGATGACTGTAAACCTCGACAATTTTTTCCCTAATATCTGCCTCCAAGCTCTTAACCAGAGTAACAAAAAGAGAATCAAAGATTGATGACAGAATGGGATGATCAACTTTCCCCTCGGGTAAGTAATTATCATCAACATCTTCAATATCCGCCATACTAGCGGCCGTAGATCTTGTAAGTGGTTTACGGGGCTGGGCGGAGCTTGCAGAAGCAAAAATGTAGGTTTTTTGCATCTCCTCGAACTTCAGAAAGTATGATGTGAGCCCAAGTTTCTGGCTAATGGTGTCAACTACCGAAAAAGCATCTTTACCAGCCTCAGGTGATTTATTATAGATTACACATTCTCCCAAAATAACGACACCTAACCCCCTTGTGCACACCGATTCAGATTCATTTGACGCCAACTCGAGCAAATACGTAAGGTGGGGACGTGAATCTAGGAAACAGTTTACTGCATTAGGGCAGTCAGCGAGCCAGGTGACCAGCAATTTTAATATAATTGGTTGGACGTACAAGTTCCCTGATGTACTCGACTTTCCATCTCTGTTTTTCATGGAAGAGGCAAGAGCCAAATATTTTACCATGCGGTGCAGTAGTGGCTCAGGAGCACCTAATGATGGCATGGGTGCCTCAAGTTCAATTCGCAAAACCTGGAAAACATCGCATGAGATTATACTATTGAACGGGCCATCTTTTATGACAAGAAAGAAGATTCCAAAAAGGAAAGAAAAACGTGTAATGATCTCTTGGCCACATTCTGGCCAAGCTTTAACTTGACTCACAATTTAGGGACTAGCAGAATGCTTAATAGGATACGGAAGTTTTCGGCTAAATAAGTGAGACCACACGAGAAAAGTTAGATGAGTCAACTGTATGTATAGTATGACAAAAATTGCATACCCTTTCCTTGCACTGGATATTGTCCTTGAGTACATGAGAAAGAACACTAGCAGCTCTGCAGCAAGTCTGCACTTCAAGATATTCATTGTTAGCCATATGGAATAGATATTCCACTCTTTCAAAATTTGCCAGTAAGACGATGAATTACCTCAATATCTCCATCACTTTCGCTTAGAGTAAGACCTCGTAGTAGCATGCTGCAGGGGAATTAGAGCTTGACGAGTTTAATCACAGAGAGAAATCTTTCCAAGCTAAGTAGTATAAAGAATGAGATAATTAAAGAGTAATTACTAAAGTAAACCTGACATAGAAGAACAGTGAAAATATTGCAGCAGAACATGACCAGAAGGCACTTTGAATAAACATACCTTCCAAATGACATGTTCACATCCTCCTCAAGTGGAGCATGAGTCATGGAATACGGTTGAGGAATTAATGTAGATGCCAACATGGCTTGCCCATCAGCATTTTTCTAATTCAAATGACAACAAAATTTAGTTAAAAAGTTCAGGTTACGAAAAATCATGTATAGTGGAAAAAAATGAAGAATGAAATGCATTGTCAACCTCACAAAAGTTTTTGAAAACATAATCGGCCGCAACAAACTCCTGTGTACTAGAAGTCCTCAAGATTATCCGCAAAATCGAGTTCAAAGCAGGTTCTTGCGGTCCTTCCCCAAGAATTCTGCTACCAAGGGCATCAAGGTTTTTGGGATGTCCACAAATAAGATCACCAATGCATCGTAGTGCCTGAAAATGTGAATAAACTGTAAACATACATAACTTAATATTCTTTACCGGAGCCTCACAAACAGATGAAAGAGTATCAGAGGCACACTGCATTAAGAAGCCAAAAAAAAGGGTGGTAAAGAACATACTAACAAATGGATAACACAATCTTCCATCAAATTTTATGAATGTGTGTGTGTGTGTGTGTGTGTGTGTGCGAATATGTGTGTATAGTTTGATATCACATTATTCCTATTATGAAGTGGATAAGCAATTCACATAGACAATAATTTTCCCAAATAAAGATATCAATTCTGAACATAAAGAAAAACAAAGGAGTGTAAACAACTACGACAGCACAAAGGACATGTTTCATACATGGATTAGAAAAATAAACAAAAGTAGACAAGATAATGTAAGTCTTTGTCCAGACAATAACAAAACGACCTTGGTCCAGAAAGCGGTACACAACCAAAAAGGCAAACGTAATACAGAGCATATAATTAGCATTACTGTATTACAAAATATTCAACAGCAGACAGCAATGTCAACATGCATTAAAGAAGAAATCACAAGAAAACAACAGAATAAAAATACCCAGAGTCCAATAATGGTAACCAATTATCCGTCTAACATGAGCAATGTTATTTGGCATCAATGGTGCTAGTAGGCACAACTACTCACAATGGTAGGTTCCTAGCATGTGGGACCTATCACACATGAGTTTTGGTGCCCGATACTGCATGTAAATAAATTTTCCATTTTCTGTTTCAAAGTCGTTGTTTATGTCCAGAAATAATGCAAAAGATAAATACTTGGGGAAGAGACTTAGGGAATTGCACAATCAATAAAGTTGTTATTTCTTATTTGAGGATGAGCAAGAACATTGGCCACGAGATTAGCTTTGAGTCAGACTGTAGTTCGTTGCCAGTTTGTAAATAAATGGCATTAGAACTTGTGTGTGCAAGATAAAGAGAGTGTAAGAATATGAAGACTGCAATAGTTATCTTACCGAACAGCGAACAGCAACAGGAGCCCATTGGCTTTCAACACCCAACATGAGAAGATGGTCCAACACTTTTTTCTACGTCAACCCAACAAATTACAAAATCGGATTTCATCACATTGATAGTTTTCTGTGGCACTAAATCACCAATTACAGAAAATAACAGCAGCATAACCAACCTGAACAAGGGACGTTTTATTTGTCAGTCTATTTGCCTCTTTCCCAGGATCAGCCTCCAAACCTCCCATAATCAATAAATTAATGGTTTCTAACGCGCTGAGAAGATTAATTGTCTACTGGCATCGTGTTTGTTTCATGACAACAAGATGTCACTGGTAAGCTTTGCGCAATCGAAATACAATCTCTAAATTACAAAGATAAAAACATTTGAGAAACTAACCTTTTGTTGGGTGAATCTGTAGGTAACTCCTCGTAGCTTCAAAATTAACAATAAGGGATCAAACCCCATTGTCTCTCTCAGTAATATCTGAATCACAAAAATTTATTTACTTAAAGATTATAGCTAGGAATCTAAAGCATAAGAATGGAAGCAATGAAGGCCACAAACCTGATTGGATGCATTGTTTCTTAGAAGATTGTTTAGCAATTCAAGACAGTCCTGAGCAAAAAGAGATATTTTCGGATGCTTTTGAGATTAAGTTAACAAAAACTAATCACAATATGGGAAGAGGGAACACGAGAGATTTCCTATCTTAAAGGCCACGTAGAAAATTATCATTCTAAATCAGTACTTCTGAAGGGGAAAAAAAGTTAAGACCAAAATAAAAAAAAATCCAACATCTTCAACCTGCTAAGCTACATGGATACCACAAAATAGACATAAACTTCAACAGACAAAATCACAAACAAACTGAGTAAAGTACCTACAGAAAGAATTATTACCTGCACAACAACACCACCATCTGAACCCCCTTCCTCTTTAATGATACTGAAAATCTTCTCAAAGGCACCTTCAAAGACCACAATTTTTTGAATTTCCTGGCGTCATGACAAAGGTGGTAATTACCCTTAACTTTCAAGCATATCTTTCAATCATTGATTCAACAAAAACAAGTAGATAAAGGATTAGAAGCAACAATGACTGCAAAAGACAAAATGGGTTACCTCAGCTTCACGGGTCAAGTAAGTGAGAAGTAGTAAAGCCTCATTTCGTATAACCTAGAAAAAAAAAATGTCAATTAGTAGTGTTATTGAAAAAGTGAAAAAGTGAGCTCGAGTGGTTGCAAGCCTAGCCTAGCGATAAATCCACATCCACCTCCAATGTTGAGGTCTAGAAATCAAATTTACCACCCCTAAGCTCCCCAAAGAGAGAGAAAGAGAGAGAGAGAGAGAGAGAGAGAGAGAGTTAGGTTGACACTGCAGATTGAGGAATATTCAATGTTACAAATAAGATTCGAAGAGAGAATCTTTCAAGGGCTTCATATATGTTTTCACTGCAGATAGAGGAATATACAACGTCTAGCAAATACAATTCCAAAAGCAAAACTAGGAACAACAATCTTAGACAGTAAGGATATCTCTCCCCGTTATACTGTAGAAAAGCATGCTAATAACATAGCTTTATAATTTAAAAACCAATTAAAGAAAAGATTGAAACAATTAGCAAGAGTGTCTTTCATTCAATATGAAAAATATATACCTCACGATCCATAAGCATATCCATCAACCGAGTTATACCACGGGGAATGGTAAGAATGGCTTCCTGTAACCTGAAGATGAAGTCAGCAAAGGCTCTTTCCAAAAATACCAGAAGATTCATAAGTTTATACAGGAACAAAAAATATTATCAGTAACACCATATCTCAAACCTATTAGGAGAGTTTGTGAGCAGAGCCGTCAAAATTTGAAGAGTATAATACCGCACATAGAAGTCATCCTCTGCCTGTCAAAGTATGCAAGGAAATAAGCAGCGAATCATATGCAAGAGCCAATCAAACAAGTTAACATAAAACATGATCTGGGCGTGGGTGTTTTGGAATCGGCTAGAGATTTCTCACCAACAAACTCAAAAGAAGTGAAATGTTGTCTGCCTCTCTGGAAAGCAAATCAGTATTCATTAAAGCAGGTTGCACCTCATTCTTTTGTGATTTTGCATGGTCGATTGGAGTCAATGCACTTACAAGAGTTTCTAGTGCACCTCGGACCTAGATGATTCAAAGGCATGAACCATTTTCAGGAACAATGTAAATTCAGCAGAGAAAGGGCCATACCAAGATACGTAGTAAATTTTCTTTAGAATACATAGAAGGAACAAATTCCTAAAAAGATAGCAAAGAACATCAGTTCTATAAATTCGGTTTTTGACACTATTGCTTCTAATAATATGCTTCTTCACGATCTAAATTTTCCATTCAAAATCTGGGGTTGACCGCATTACTAAACTCGGAACCAAATAAATCCTCAGTTAAGTCTCAATCCGCTGTTTTCTTCAAGCAAGCAAAAGATCATAAATGTGAATTCACCTATGGGGAAAGAAAATCACAATGGAATATCTGGTTAATTATAGAAAGATAGATAAAGTAGTAACCATTTCAACATCATCACGTTCTTCCTTTAACACGCCCATCAGCACAGGAAAGCCTACAAAAGAGAAAGAAACATATCATGACACCCATCTAAAAATAAAAACCAAAAAACCACTTGAGCAAACAAGAGCGAAACACTCACCCATTGCACCAAATGCTAGTTGTGCACCATTACTTTCTGCCACAACAGACTGAAGCTCAACCATAGCATTCCTCCTGTCCTCTGCCAGCTTACCATTGCTTATGCGGTCAAGCAAGCGTTCAACGTAGCTATTCACACAACACAACAGAGTGTGATTGTAATTATTCACATGCATATAATAACAAGACATATATAGACTAAGCATGCGTTTGGTTGGTCCGCTTGAGTTGGAAAATTGGAATTATTTTGACTGGAGTTTAGTTGGGTTTTGGAATTATGCGTTTGATTGATTGGAGTGAAAAGGTGTAAAAATTTAAAATGTGTTCGGAAAAAAAAAAGTATATAAATAAGGATCTGGTTTCGTTCATCTCGAAATTCTATGCAATTTATTAAAAAAAAAAATCATCTCATTTCGACTTGGAATAACAAAGTTATGGATTTTTCAAGTTTGAATTTTAAGTTAGAGTTGGAGTTCTGAATAGTGAAACTGAGTTGACTTTTGAAGAAAAAAACCAAAAAAAAAAAAAAACAACTGGAGTTATGGTTAGAGTTGTATGGCCAAACACATGCTAAGTCAGTTAAGAACAAACAAAATCAAGTGCAAAAGTCTACATTTTTTAGTTGTTTAAGGTAATGCTGAAACCAAAAAAAGCTTTCTTGAACTAGAGTCAGTCTTGTATTTCCAACTTTATGATGCTAAACACATTCTTTCATCGCCCAAAAAAAAAAAAAAAATCGTAAACCATAAGTTGCAAATTGACAATTTTTTGGTAAGCTCACAGTCAATGTATTAAAATCTATATCCAAAATCATGAAAGAAAAACAACAAATTTACCTATCTTCATTCGAACCAGAGCTCTCATTACCAAAAACGAGACCAACGACCCCCTAAAGAGAGAGAGAGAGAGAGAGAGAGAAGTTTAGAATAACTGATTCGATGATGAGATTGATATCGGAATCTGAAAATCCGAATAATAGAATGTCCCATTAACATTTCAAACATTCAAAATTACCCAATTCTTATTCTTACTTGCGAGTCTAAAATTTTTTTCCATAGTTACGATTTTCCCGGGAAATGAAGAGAAGTAGGAGAGAAAATGATCACCTTATAACCAGATACCAAATCCATGCTCCGAAACAAAACCAAGAAAAAAGAAAACCCCCGATTCCCAGTGACGAAACGCCAAAAGAGTTCACGAATTCAATCGGAAGCCACCGCACGATCTGATTCTGCGAAATTGGAAACCCTAATTTCAGAGGCAGTATTTTTTAAAAAAAATCAAATCAACAAAATGCAAAGAACTTACTTGTCTATGTACCTGAATGATACTGACTATGGAGTAATCGATCGTGGCTTTTTCGATAGCTCAAGAATTGTACGTATTTGTATTTAGATTTTCTTTTCTTTACTTTTTTTTTTCTGATTTGTTTTGCTTGAAATTTTTTTTTTTTTTGGGTTCTGGGTTCGGACTTTTTGGCTTTTGAGTTTTGACGATAAGACATAAAACAACCGAAGAAGTACCGACTAAGTTTGGGTTTAATTCGTGAGTTGAAAATAAAAATTTTAAATTAAAGTGATTAATTTTTTAAAAATTAATTATAATTTTTATTAATTTTTAAAAAATTTAATATAAAAAAATATAATTTAATTAAAATTAAATTTAAACACCTCAAAATAAAAATAAAAAAAAAGTTTGACGAGAGCTAACGAAAAAACGAGGCTTGTTAAACTTTTTGCCTTGGGATGTGGTCCGGGCAACTGGGCCCACTGACCCAATCCAACAGATGACTTAATCTAGCCCAAGTGATAACTTGGGCTTAGGGCCGGATCTTATAATCCATGAGTTGGAAACAAAAGAGATGAAGAATTTAGCAAAAATTTCAGAGACACGAACTCTAATATTAATTTTTAAGTAGTAACTTATGAGGTATATGAGTTATTATTCTTTTATTGATAAGTGTTTGAAGTATTATCACATCAATTGAATATATCTACTAATGAAAATATGACACATTAGTTGGCACTCAAAAAGTTATGATTAGAGTTGGTGTCCCTAACATTACTCAATGCGAAATGATCGGGACTCGGGAGGAGGAGGGACATGGCAGGTGAAAGATGGTAATTTTACTGGTGAATCTATTTATCTGCAGTAAACGTGATACAACAAGCGACTACTTGTGAACTTGTGACATGAAAACTAGCTCCATTCCCACTAATTTAAACGGGTTTGCAAACTAAAAACCATCTCGATTGAATGTATTTCCCAATGAAAATATGACACATTAGTTGGTACTCAAAAAGTTTGGATTAGAGTTGGTGTCCTTAGAATTACTCAATGCGAAATGATCGGGACTCGGGAGGAGGAGGGGCAGGACAGGTGAAAGATGGTAATTTTACCGGTGAATCTATTTATCTGCAGTAAACGTGATACAGCGAGAGACTACTTGTGGACATGTGACTTGAAAACCAGCTCCATTCCCACTAATTTAAACGGGTTTGCAAACTGATTGAACTATACCCGCTTAGCCGAGATGTTGTCATCCGTTGTGCCTGCCCTTATATATGCTTAGATCCATGATCTTTCTTTCTCCTTTTAAAATAAAATTAGGAAGAAAAATTATCGTAAGAGAACAAAAAAACAAAAACAAAAATAAGGGCAACTCACGAGAATGAGAGAAATCGACTAATGTCACGAGAAAAGTACTCGTATTCGAGTGGGCTTAGTACTTAGATGATTTGAATAGTTATTCATTGTGCATCTGGCTACCCAGCATTTGTCATTGGTAAGATAATTGATACAACAAAGATGCATCCTTCTTGTTTTCTCGTTTGAGGACATCAAATACGGACCAAACGGTCTCATTATGTTCTGAATCCAATTCACATGTTATTTTAATAGGAAGAGCAGATCTCTCATATTCTATTTTTTTATTAAATCATCATTCTTTTGACACACATTCAAAAAAGAAAATAGAAAAAAAAGGGAGAAAATGTTGCGTTTGGGAATAGAACAAAACCGTAGCTCATGTCTTCTTCATATATTGGTCCTAACGTAACCCTAGCAGTGCTCGCCCTTTTACCCCACCACCCTTCGCGGCTCTCGCTTAACCCACAATTGTGGGGTCCGATCTCCTTGATATTAGTTGCCTTCTTTTGTTGTCATTGTCAATAACCCATCAGTGGAAACCAACTAAACCCGCAAAGTATCCGTTGATAGCTATTTCAATGTCATCCCGCTAATCAGTTAGTGATGGGTTCTACTTACAGGAAGCCTATAAGCTCATCATAGCTGAAAGACAATCCCAAAAAACAATCCAACCCATTTTTTTTTTTTTAAAGGAAAGTACTTGAATGATACAAATTTAAATATCATTGTACCAATATGACACAAAAAGTTAATATTAGACCACCATGATATAAATTAAATTAAAGTTAAGTAGTTAATTAAAATTTGTCTCATGATAAAAAAAATAGAGAATTTATATTATATTGATTAATAGATGAAAAAAAAAAAAAAAATCCAACCCAACCCAAGTAAACTCCCCCAGGCATTAACCCCTTGAACTCATTTCAAGCCCACTTACATGTCCACCAGTAGTCAAAAGACCAAAACAAGCCGCTTAATGGAGAGAGAGTAGGGCCCAGGAGAATTCATGAAGTCTTTGACCTTGATAAAATTAAATAATACGAATTCAAGCTTTATATTTGTATATGTTTGTATATGTATATATCAGCTAGCTCTTTTAAGTCCACAAAAAAAAAAAAAAAAAAAAAAAGAAAGAAAGAAAGAAAAGGAATACAAATATCTCTTTTGGGCATTAGACATAGTGGGCACCTTGTATCTGACCAATCCAACTTTGGCGTCACAATTAACGAAGTGCAAGTCCATTCATTACAAAATGAATAAAGCAATTGCATAAGAAAATATCATATATATTTATATTTGTATATATATAGCCTTTTAGCCGGTTTAAGCTTGTGGACGCTCTATCGTAGAATACAATGACATCATGGATAATCTTGAGTGTGATTAGTGCTTAATTGATAGAAGACATATGTAGTGGGTGTGGCTGTCCTAAAAAGTTTGACAATTTTGTGTTACTTTATCATGTTATATATGTGCTTTATGTTTTGCGACACAAAGCAAAGTAATAAACTCACTTCAAAAAAAAAAAAAAAAAAAAAAAAGTAGTAAACACCAAAAGAAGCCAAAAGTTCAGGACATGAAGCCCCGCGCCATGGACGTTGCACTCTAGGTAACCGTTGGTCTTGTTTTAATACATAGGATTATATTAAATTAGTTGATAAAGTTATTGTTATCAAATAATTGTTATGTACTTTGTGGGAGAAATTCAACCGTCACTTGACTTTGTTATCATAAACTTTGGAGCTTTTTAAGTTTTTATTTTTATTTTTATTTTGTTTTCTCTTTTAAAGTTAATTAGTACATGAAAGCCGGCGTTGTGACTTTATACATAATCTAATTATAATTCATTAAATGTAAAATTTGAATATTCCATTTTAAATTTACGGAAAAAAAAAAGGACGGCACAAAGATTTTAAAAAAATTAAAATTAAAAAAAAGGGATGAATTATACGAATGGTGTTTATTTTTTGCAAGGATAATTTAAGGAAAAAAATAATGAACCACTAAAAGAGGAAATACAAGAAAGGAACTTGTGTACGTGGGTTGTGATCCCATTTGGGTGCATGAAATTACATGAGGTCCCACTAAACAAGAGGGAAAAATAAAGTGTAAAGGACAAAGAATATAGGAAGGAAAAAGGAACAAGAAGACAAATAAGCCCTTCCAATTTGGTGGGTAGTAAGGGCATTCACGTGGTACAACAAATCAAGGAAGTTCCCTTGCAGGGTCATCCAAGGAAGATCACTTTAAAATTTACAAGTCTCCGGTGGGGTGCCTATAAATTGGATGAACAAACTTTATCCAGTTTGTTGACCCTTCTCATGCATGACCAAATTATTTATAAAAAAAAAAAATTTGCTGAATAAATTACAAACAAAATAGAATCATGTTAAATATCTTTTCCAATAATTCTTGAGTTTGATTCCATGTAATCGATAGCTTTCAAGATATGTATTCGTTAATTTCTTAGATAGTGCTTATTCTACATAGAAGCGTAGTCATAACAAAATAAGTTAGTGATGTAGGACAAATTTATAATCTAATATCCACACTCATTGTCTAGTGTGTCATACAAATAGATTGGGATATCTTCGCCTGTAAAGTTTAGTGTTAATACCATGTTAAATGAGCAGAGTTGAACTCATTCTTAAAAATTAATTCAAAAATGAATGTTCAATCCGCATATATAATGTCACAACAATATAACCTTACAATGTGTGATAAATCACACTCTAGCAGTTATTTCCCTAAAAAAAACATGCTTGTTTTTCACAAATTAAAAAAAAAAAACATGGTTGTTATTCATTGGTTAAACATCGTGCCAGTGTGCTCGGGAGTCTGGACTGCAATCCATTTATAAAGAAATGGAAAATTTGAAAGTTTCTTTGTTATTCACTTTTCAATTGTGTTGCATTTTTTTTCTATATATATATATATATATAATGTATATATATATTAAAGAAACTCTTGATTTGTTGTACATATAATTGATTCTTTTAATTTGTGCCAACTTTTTGCAACTTGATTTTGTGATGACTCAGTAGGTGTATATTTATATAACTCGCATCAACAATCAACCCTTGTTTCAAAAGAAAATCAACAATCAAACTTGTTCTTTTAAAAGCTGTTATGAAATAAACTAGCCTTCTAACCAGTCACATTCCAGCATATTTGAAAAGCATTAACGTTGCATCCCTTTAATTTATTTTATTTACCTGACTATTATTTCTCGAAAAAATTCCTGTTTGTCCGAAATGGTTTTAACCCATATAATTAAATTTGTAAACATTTATAGGTTAAAACTCTTCCTTTCAATTGTTTTACGATTAATTTTACCTTTAGTTCCTAAACTGTAGGTCTAATTTAATCTTAGTCCATGATCTTTAAAACGTCTCATAATCAATTTCAAAATCAGTATTCGATCTATAAAATTTGTCCTGCATTAGTCCATTTGATTTAGAAGTCTGTTGGAAAAAAATAGATTGTAGTACTATGAGAAACTCGAAAGTGTGTTTTAGTCATGATTAATTTTGATATTTTCATGCAAGCCATATTGAACGCATGTGATCTTAATGATGGTAATATTGTCCATTTTTTAACAGGATTTTGAAAGAAAGACTATTGTAAGATAAATTGATAATTTGAGGACTAATTCAGAGAGAATGAGGTAAATACGCCAAAAACCTCTAGTAATAAAAATAAATAGCAGAAAACATTTTGTGTGATAGTAAATAGCATATTCACAGTTAATAATGTATTCATGAATTATTATTTGCCATAAAATTATCTTCAAAATATTCTTCTAGCTAAAATATTTGTTATAAATATCATATTTGTGATAATTAATTTATTTACAAAGCATAATTACTATATTTTATGTTAAAAATTCTCATAAATAAATATCATATGTGTGCTATTTATCTTAAACATTTTTAAAATATGCTACTTATTTTGAGCATTTTTTAAAAATGACCTATTTTCTATAGTTTTTCCTAATCTATGACATTTTAAAACTCATGAAATGGGATTGGACCTATAAATTAGAAACCAAAAATAAAATTATTTCAAGGAGAATTGAAACACACAACAAGCGTATCTTAAGATGAACAGGTTTTGAATAAAATGAGATTATATAGCATTTTCCAAGCACACATAATAAGGATGTAAATAGGGGTGGTTTTGAACATCTATAGAGGTGGATGGGGTGGCAAAGAAGGGTGGCGTCTTTCTTAGCCTCTCTCTTCATCCACCCAGGTTCGATCCCCATGGAACTTTCGTAAGACCTCCATTCCAGTTTTAGCTATGAATGTATTGGGTTGGTGATGTTCCGGGTAGGACCTGGGTTGATGACTATGAGAGGCTGGGTTAGAGACCTATCTCTTCCTTATCATTTCTAAGGAAGTGGATTCTACCTATGGGACTGAAGATGGAACGCTGAGAGACCACCACCAGACCCTTTTTTTTCAACCAAAAAAAAAAAAAGGTGGTTTTGGACCCGTTTTTCCAATATGGCCCTAGTCCCACACCCCGATTCAATATACCGTCATTGTTGTTGCGTTACCCTGACTCACTAGTTTTTAGTTTTTTTAAAAACTGAAAAATTCAAAATTTTCACAAAATAAAAATATGTTCCTAGTAACATTCTTTGGAGTTTCAATTTCTTAGAATGTTGAGAATTAATTGGTTTTGCTAGGTATAGTCTCCACTCGTAGGTTATCTTATTCATTATATGAAATCATACATAAATCAACAACAAATATATCCGTGAATATTTGTATGTATGTAGGTTAATATAACATAAGTTATGGGTTTTTTTATATTCATATTTTTAACTTATATAAATATATTCTTATAATATATACATAAACATTAATATCTCTGTCATATTCCCCAAAAATCATTAGTCAAATTTTTTTTCTACATCGTTCCTGAAACTATCTTAAGAGGATAAATTGACATCCCTAATATATTATTTATTTATCATTGATTGACGCGGTAAATTGATACCCTAATGTATTATTTGCATCTTTATTAAAAAAAAAAAAAAAAAAAACCTCAATCAACTATTAGGGGGTGTTTGGTGTATAAGTTGAGTTTGAGTTGAGTTGAAATTTTTAAGTTTAAATAGTCATTTTTGTTGACTTTTTCAGAAAAGACAAAAATTTTTTTCAGAAAAGACAAAAAACATGATGAAAAAAGTACAGTTTAGTTTGAAATGAGTGTATATGCCAAATGGGCCCTAAGAATATCTACTAGAATCTGTTGACAAACTCAATTCCCCTTTTCCCAAAATAAAATAAAAGAAAAAAAGAAGAAGAAGAAGAAGAAAAAATAATGTTGGAGGAACCATCTCTATCACCAAAGTTCCAAAACCGGCTATGCCAAAATATTCTACACTATATATATATATATACACACACACATATACATAGATATACATATATATGTATATGTATACATGCTATATATATGATCGAGGCCTTGGTTTGGAACCGGATCATGAGCCAACAGAAATTCGATTAGTCCCCCTGACAGAACTTTCTAGGAAGTTGCCTTCGAACCCCACGAAGCCACTAACTTATGTATTTTACCATCAATAGATATAAAACGGACAAAATACGCTATAAACTAACCCACACCCTTGTTCTTCCCGTCCTTGTTTTTGCACGTTTTTGGCCCGATACTAACAAGCCGTACACGGAGGTTTTTTGTTTTTTTTTTTCCACATTCTAACTCGGAGTTACCAATGTTATAAGTCCTTTGTTTGACGTGGTCCACTGCCGATTTGGAAATTACCACCCATTTTTCGCCATTGCACCAAAAAAAAAAAAAAAAAAAGGAAAAGAAAGAAAGAGAGAGAGAGTAAAGAAAACATGTCTTTTTTTTTTTTGGAAAAAAAAAAATATATATATATATATATATAATTTGGAATCATACTTACAGAACGATATAACCTTTTAATAGATATTAGAATTTGAATGTTTTGTTCATGTCAATTCTTTCTAGTCATCTTTCTTTTTCTTAATATATTATTACAAATCTTTTGTTTTTGTTTTTGTTTTTTGTTTTTTTAAGGGTAACTAAACTTATCCTGTGTTTAGCTCTTAGATCCGAACCTAATTTTTTCCTTTCAATTTTTGTATTTTTATGAGAAGTCAACAAAAATTATAATTAATTTTTAAAAAATTAACTGACTTTAACATAAAAATTTTATTCTAAACCCGGTGTTCCAAACACATGCTTACAAAAATAAATCTTATCAATATTTTTATTAAATGTTATTTCCATATTAAATAACCATTGACTTATTACATATGAACTATTTAGGTAAAATGTCAATTTGTCATTTATTCACTACAACCAAGAATCAATATATGCAAGAATGTTTCAAATCTATATATGTATATATATGCAACTTGCAAAAATTGGTATATTCCGTTTGCCCATTTCTTATAATGTACGTACGTGGGTCTTACTAATAAGAAGGGGAATCACTTTTATATATATTCATTTTGCTTTGATGTTCTCTCAATTATTTACCTTAATTGCTTAATTTTTTTCTGGTAAATACCTTAGTTGCTTAGTTAAAGAATACTTAAAAATTCTCTTGTCTTAATTAGAATACAATTGACGTAAGTTAATCATTCAAGTGTTTAGTATTTATTCGATTAATGTACCACTGAAGTGGTGCCCTTAAACCAAAAAAAAAAAAAAAAAAAAATCATTACTAAGTCAAAAGGCTCGTGTGATATATCCCACTAATTTCGTCGTATTAATATCATTTGCTAGGTATATTGACCTACAATTAGACTATTTTTCTTTTTAAATTATCTTAAGAATAAATAAATTCGAACTATATATCTTATAATGAAATTATTTATGTATTTACCACTACTCTATTTCTATAATTAGATGAAATTTTTAAAACTTATGTATTATTTTCTTTTGGGAGCATCATACTTTATAAATATCGTTAACTTCTTGTGCGTGACATACAACAAATTAATGAATACAATTATATATACTTTTCGAAAACATATTTGTTTATAAAAAGAAAATTCAATGTTGTGTCTCCGAAAATTAATGAATAAATAAATAAGACGCATTAATAATGGGACAATGGGAGAAGATATAATCAAATTGGGCTTTGATTTCTCAACCATCTAATTACAACCATCAGTACCTGTACATCTCTTAGTTGTAATTAATTGTAATATTATTGCTAACAGTTCTAGTAAACCAAACCAACCAACTATATATCAACATAGCTGTCTATACTGCACTTTAAAAATTAAAATTCTTTTGGTCACAAAATTAATTAATTGAAATCCTTTCGGTCCATCCAAAGGGTTGTATCATGGTAATTTGAATTTTATTACTTAAGAGTCATTTTTCCAAGCATTAATTTAATATAGTTTATATCTATTAATGTTATATATAATTATATATACGTGCTAATTATAACATTTTAAAACAATAGCACATGGCAGTGGCATAATTGGGTTAGAAAAAAGGGCGAGAATAATTCTTGCTTATCATGATTCTTGGAATGGAATCTTTTTTGTGTAACAAGTTAACAACATAAATATCATCGAGGAATGTAAATAAATAAATATATATATATATATAATTTATTTTTTAAGTTATGTCGAGGGATA
Organism: Ficus hirta; assembly: GCA_038430175.1. Lineage (NCBI taxonomy): Eukaryota > Viridiplantae > Streptophyta > Magnoliopsida > Rosales > Moraceae > Ficus > Ficus hirta. The sequence continues at coordinate 26,035,170 of CM076591.1, read as the reverse complement.
AGTTGTGTTGTGTCATTTCGTAGTAGCTTGCCACTAAAGTACAATTACTTACACATGCATTAGGAGTATCGACTATTGCTGGTCGACAGTCTGTTTGCCCAAAACCTTAACGAAGGGATGTGACATTTTATAAGGTGTGATATGATTTAGGACAGAATTATATGGAATATTGTATTAAGGTATACAAACGTCGACAAAATTGTGCGACGCTGGACTTGTAATAGATACTAAATGTGAAATTGTGTCAATTTTCTCAAAAGACTTGACTTTGAGTTTTTTTTTTTTTTTTTTGGGTTCTATTGGTGAACTTTTAATAGCGTGTTTTGGAAGAAATATTCACTCAATGTTATATTTCAATATAATACAATATGTATTTAGATACCTTGTATATTTCATTATAATACAAGTAGTACACCTATTAATTTTATTATTCCTCCATTCACTTTTTATATCTATTTTTTACCAATCATATCACATATTTCCTTCCAATTACACATTAAAATGATTATTCAAATGTAAACAACTAAAACATACATTCCATTTGAGTACGATGTAAAAAAGAGACATCTAAACGCATATTGTATTCCATATATTACATTTTAAATACAGTACAAAATGAATTAGTCTTCCAAATGGAACATAAATTTATGCAATGGATAAAAAGAATGAAAGATAATATGACATTGATAATCTTATTTTGTTTAAAATAAATTAGGAATTTATATTATGAGAAAAATATTATAATTCATATGCGTCTTTTTAAGTATGAGAGTTGAGACGTTACAGAATCTAAGTAATTTATGTTTAAAAAAGAAGAGGATATCAAAATCAAACCCAATATTTTTCTTAAGATATTGAACCAAATATTGTCACAATTTAACAAAAATACACACACATATATATATATATATATTTATTACTAGTAGAATTTTTGTTTCGAGTTGCATTGTTTGAAATCAGCGATATAGAGCACAAGAAAATGGACGTAATAAGCGAGAAGATTACAGATGAATTAGGGTTGTATTCAATATCGTGCAACAAACAACTACTTTCATTTTGTTTTAAACAATGCTAGGAAATATAAGTGATGTTTAACATCACTTACTAATAAATGGTGAGTCCCACAATATGAGGCCTGCTAGTAGGGCTCTTTTTCTATTAGTGTGATGTTGAATATTACTTATGTTTCTTAACATTTTTCTTTTATTTTGGGGTATCCAACTCCATAATATTTCGAATGATTATTAATTAGTGGGACAATTAAAAATATATTAACAAAAATTATATTCTCTCTAAAGAGACCATAATAGTGTGTTTTTAAAATTTATCATATGATATTGCAGTTTGCTAAAATAGTAAGTTTTTGATTGATCTCTCATATATTCACATGTGTGGTTGCAGGCGTAACAGTAATTTTATATTAACATAATGTGTAGAGTGTAAATTTCATATCTTAACCTATAAAAAAGAAATATGCATCTTAGCTTGCGCTTGGTTCATCGGTCGAAAATTAAAATTTTAAATTGGAGTTGATTGACTTTTCAAAAACTAATTATAATTTTTATTGACTTTTCAGAAAAAGACAAAAACTGATATGAAAAAATATAGTTTAGTTAGAGTTAAGTTGAAATGTCAAATGAACCTTTAACCTGTAAAAAAGATACATGCATTTTGTGACATGCTTGGGTATCTAGTGTATGAAAAAAAAAAAAAGAAAGAAAAAAAACTCTGAGAACAAGTAATCGGAATTACTAGATATACTTGTGATTGTTATGCTTACGTGGAATTATACCCAATAGTATCAATTACATAAATAGTAAATCAGCATGTATTTACTTCATAAATAGCAATAAAAGATGGGGATTATGCGATGTTTTTCTTCTTTGAGAGAGAGAGAGATAGTGCGGGGGCCTATAATAACTATGAAAACGACATAAGAAAGTGTTTTAAGCCTAAAAGCAAATACGAAAAGTTAGTACACTCATGTTGATGGATGGGTTGACAAAGGAATGTGTGTTTTTATTAGACTTCTCTCGTTCGTTCATTTGGATTTGATTTTTATTATCTCTTTTTATGCCTCATTTCAGCTTTGATGGTTGAAGCATAGTTTGGTGATGACAGGTTAGGCCCCAGGTGACTGACTGAAATAAACTAGTATAAAAAATATATCTCTGTCATATCTAGGAAAATGGATTTTTACCTGTGAAACTGAAAACCTGAAAATGATAGGAGCCACTCTCAGATTCTTTTTTATTCATAAAAAAAAAAAACCAAAAGTTAGTAGATAATACTATTCGGATATATTTTAAAATACTAAATGGTGTTATTAAATTAGATGGTTAAAAGCTCTGTACTTTTAACCACTGGTTAATCCCCCGAGAAGTTAGTGGTAATTGCTCTCTAAAAGTTAACACGATTTTATTTTCTGATAGAAAGGAAAAAAGTTTTATAATTTTAGCCAGTAAGATACTTTCCCACTTTCAAACCATTCCAAAAGAAAAGAGTATCCATCTCTAATTTTTAATTAGAAAGGGCCTTATAAATTGAGGGTGAAATATGGCTTTTGAAGTGCATTTTTACCCGAAAATTAAAAAAAAAAAAAATAGAATGAGTGTCTCTCTCTCTCTCACTTTTTTTTAATTTTTTTACAGGGAAGAATAAGTGGCTCTTGGCTTTTGGGAACGTGTTTTTTTCTTTTTAAAGAATGGTAACTCTAAAATTTCTATAACAAAAAAAAATGAAAAATGAAAATTGAAAGAAGAAAATAAATAAAAAGCTGTAATTGTGCTCACAATTTATGGGAAGAGAGAGGAGGGTATCTAATATAAATAAACGGATGTCTTGACCGGGTCAAACGGCGCGTGGGGAGCTTCCTCCGCCGAAAAACCAGGTACGCTAATTCAAATTAAAATGACCATTATAGCCTTGATAATCGCACTACAGCTCCCAAAAAAGTGGAGGCTATAATTGAGAAAACACTACTTAATCTTTTTTGGTTAAATAAGTGAGTGAAAACACTACTTCAGAGCCGAAAAATTAGGTCCACGTTTAATTAGAGAGAGAGAGAGAGAGAGAGAGAGAGAGAGAGAATTTGTTTTTGGGCACGGTGAAAATGCAGGAAAGAAACAAAATTAACGGCTCCTTCTAACACGCCGCGGTCGGGGCTTCATTACAGATATATATGCACTCAACATTCAAAATTACCCTTATGCATTTTCTTTAAAAAAAAAAAAAAACCCTTATGCGGCCAATCGTTTTCTAGCATTAGGATTAAATACTCACCATGTTAATGCAAATAATCCGAGACATGACTTTAATTGGAAAAATACTATAGAATATTAATGATATTTAACATTATATTAATAGAGAAGTGGGTCTGTAGACCTCATGTTGTCGGATCCATCCTCTATTAATGAGTGATGTTAAATATCACTGATGTTATTTAGTATTGCTCCTTTAATTGAGATCGACTTTATCAATAAAATCTAGTGATGCTTAAAATAGAATACGTATATTGGACTCTAATAATGAGAAATTAATAAGTTCCTCTATACATCAACAATTTAGCATGTATAAGACTCTTTTTAATAGACTAATACAATTAATTAAAGTTTCTCAATAGAGAACTGGAACTCTATAAGTACAAAGACAACCACTAACTCTGAATAAAAGTAAATCCAACAAAATTTAAATAAACAAATAATTGTCAAGATTCAAACCTAATGGATGAGTAAAAAAGTTAGAGAGTGAGAAAACCACCTCCCTTGTTCGAGTTATATCACAACAAAAACATAACAAAAGTCAAATCCGCGAAAATATCACCTTCATTAGTATTAACATTTTTCAGGTTTTATTATAAAGGTTTTTGGAAACCATTAAAATACTTTTTTTTTTTTTGAAACTGGGAGTTGCGGGATTCGTACTTTATATATTTTGATGAAGTCAGATGTGTAATTATAGTTAAATTATACATGCGATCACCAAAATTGTACTTTGTTTTGTACCTAGTTAGAAACATCATTTTCATATTTTGATAAAAAAGAGAAAATGAAATAAAAGTTATTTTATCTTTTTTGGTTTTATTTTCTAAGATTTATTCATCCATTAAATATTTCATAAACATACTTAAACACAACTCTAATATTTGTTATACTAAAATCAATCCTTCTAAAGCACAAATAAACACAATTTCCAAAAAAAAAAAAAAAAAAAAATCTAAATAACATTCTAAAAAATTCTCATTCTTATTTTGTATAAAACAAAACTATTTTCAAACTATTCTCAAACGGGTAAGGGGTTTTAATTTTTGTTCAGTGAAAGAATTTACAGGATCTTAAAAAGAAAGAGGTTAAGGTTTATTTGGGTTTTTTTTTTTGTTGGGAGATTGGTTTCTTTTTTATTTTGAGAATTTATTCGGTATCCTCTTGAAGGAAGATTTTATTTATCTATCCATTGACTCCTTTTATTGGATTTTTGTTTTTTTTACTCCCTATTTCTGGTTCAGAAAAAATAAAATAAAAAATTAGCCTAAATAAAAAAAAGAAGAAAAAAATAATAACAAATAATCTCTCTCTCTTGCCTTCCAATATTTGGAACAGAGCTATCTGGTGAAAGAGCGAAAAACCACCAAACGGCTATAAATGGCGTTACAGAGCTGCAGAGCACAGAGAAAGAACGCGAGGTAGAAGGAAGTTAGAGAGAGAGAGAGAAGAGAAGAGAAGAGAAGAGAGAGAAAGAAAGGGTTTTGTTTTGTGGTAATCCCTTCAAGATCGTTTCTTTTAGTGGGGGAGTTTTATTTTCTTTTTTATTTATTTTTTCCTTCTTCCCCCGCTAGATATTTACTGGTATTTCGGCCTCTAATTTCAAGCGGCTGATCTGCGCCGTACGATCTGAATTTTGCAGAGTTTGATAGAGAAGTGAGGGTTTGGGAACCTAGAATTCGTCAGGCATTTCTTTTCATTTCTTAGTATTATTATTATTATTATTATTATTTTTTGTAATATTCGCGAAGTTCGTGTTCATCATGTCTGATGGATATTATAGTTCAAAGAAGACCGATGATATTTGCGAGGATGTTTGTGGCCAGGTACTTTTGTTTTTCACGAATTTTTTTAAAATTTTTTTGTAAGCTTTTTCTTTCATTTCTTATATTTGGGAATATCTGGTTTTTGGGATTTTTTTTTTTGGGGATTAAATAACAAGAATTGGTAATGGAGTTTACGATGCTCCAAATTTTGAGCCTTTTTATGGAAATACGCGTTTTTGTTTTTGTTTTTCCTACGTTGGAACAAACTTTCATGGGGTTTTGTTCGCTGTGTTTTTGTTTCTGTTTCTGTTTTTGATTTTTGAACTTTTGGGGATGCAAATTCTTGTTGAAGTTTTCTGGAATAGACGAAATCTTCTTGCATTTCTACTTTATTTTTGGTTATGGTGACAATGCATTCTAAGGGAACATCGAATTCAGTGAATTTGGGACTTAAAATTTGAGTTCTGGATCTTATTTTTGAGTCGTTATTAACTGAATGAATTTGAAGGAAATGGGATTTATCTTTCGGATTTTCTTCTATTAGAATTCACTGCCATGTACCGTTAAACTCTAGAATATAAATTTATATTTTACTTAAAAATCTTTTAATTGTATTCCCTGCAATTGTGGATTATGGGGTTTGAATATTCTGAATCTAGAATTTGAGGAATGAAATTGTGTATCATACTTTGTTGCATTTGAATTGGCCTTTTAAGTTTTGTTTTTGTCAAAGTTACATAACCTCTGAGTCATGAAATTGAATTATCCAGATTATGAACATTTTTTGCACATTGGCATTTGTCAAAGTGATTCTAGAATGTTTCATATGATAAATCCAGATATCTTAGGAAGTTCTTGCTTTTATATGCAGCAGGGACCTCAAGGGGCGCTAAGCTTGTCCAGACTCCGGTGCATTTTGCGAGGACTGGATTTCAAGACGTATATTTTCTTATTTGTGGTTGTTCCCACATGTGCCTTTGGCATATATTTACATGGGCAGAAGATCTCTTATTTTCTAAGGCCACTATGGGAATCCCCTCCAAAGCCCTTCCATGAAATCCCTCATTACTATCATGAAAATATGTCGATGGAGGTTCTTTGCAGACTTCACGGGTGGGGAATTCGCGAGTCGCCAAGGCGGGTCTATGATGCAGTTCTTTTCAGCAATGAGCTTGACATCCTCTCTATCAGATGGAATGAATTGTATCCATATGTGACACAGTTTGTACTTCTGGAATCAAACTCAACATTTACTGGCCTGCCCAAACCATTGCTTTTTGCTAGCAACCGGGACAAGTTCAAGTTTATTGAGCCGCGGCTGACCTATGGAATGATTGGGGGAAGATTCCAGAGAGGTGAGAACCCGTTTGTGGAGGAGGCATATCAGAGAGTAGCACTGGATCAGCTTCTCAGAATAGCAGGCATAGAAGATGACGACTTGCTGATAATGTCTGATGTTGATGAGATTCCTAGTGCCCACACGATTAATCTGCTGAGATGGTGTGATGACATCCCGCCTATCCTTCATCTTCAGCTGAGGAACTACTTGTACTCTTTTGAGTTTTACGTTGATGATGAGAGCTGGAGAGCTTCCGTTCATAGGTACAACAGCAAAACTAGGTATGCACACTACAGACAGACGGACTACTTATTGTCGGATTCAGGGTGGCATTGTAGCTTCTGCTTCCGCCACATCAGTGAGTTCACATTTAAGATGAAAGCTTACAGCCATTGCGATCGAGTGAGGTTCTCTCATTACTTGGATCCGAAAAGGATTCAGGACGTGATATGCAAAGGCACTGATTTGTTCGACATGCTTCCTGAGGAGTACACCTTTAAGGAGATTATTGGGAAGATGGGACCAATTCCTCGGTCTTTTTCTGCAGTTCATCTTCCCGCTTATTTGTTGAACAACGCTGAGAAGTTCAAATACCTGCTACCTGGTAACTGCAAAAGAGAAAGTGGCTGAGTCTTGGAAATTGATTTTTTTCAATTCGACGCTGCAAAATGTGAATTGCCTAAAGGACCCGTTTGAAGGTTCTTGGATATGGTGACGGCAACAGGTACAAATATACTCTTTCCGTCCAACAGAATTTAGGTCAGCTTTAGTGAAATGCTGAGAAGAACTTGAATGAGTCCTGGAGTCTAAATAAGCAAAGTCTACAGATTTCTCTTTTTCCTTGACATCATCGGATTTCTTTCGCAGCATGGAGACATGATCAGAATTTCCAATTGGTGGGTTTTTTTTTTTTGTAGTGAGTTGAATAGCTTTTTATTGCTTTTTAACAAGCTTATGTACCCACTTCTTGTTGGTATGGCAATAGTCCCCAATTGCCTTTCCCAATAGTTTCTATAAAATGGGAATTTTGATTTTTCTGATTAACATATTCGTATTTTTTTCTGATTAACATTTCCCCAACTTTGATTGTGTATATTCTTTCTACATATTCGTATAGTTTTGATCAGAATGCTGATTTATCTTTTTTTTTTTTGGGCCCCCCATACTATGAATTCTGCAGCTACTCACTAGCAAGCTTTAGATTTTATTTGTCATTTGAACAGTCATTTTCATTTTGAAGTTTTATATTTATGCATAATTTGCTTGGAAGGAGACATGGTCAATGTGCCTCTTAACTATTTTTTAATTGTGACAATTGAGTTGCTTTCAACCATAAAAAGCATAACAGGTTGATACATGACATGTGTTGTGCATATACACGCCCAGGTTGACACTTGATATATGTATAAGTAGACATATAATTATGTAGATATATATTCATTAGATGGGTGACTAAATTAGATAATGCCTGATGAGCGACGTCTATGTTTAGGATTACTCAGGACACCCACCATCAATCACAGTTTTAAAGAAAAGCAAAGTAGAAAACAAGATTCTCCACTAAATGTTTGATTTTTCAACTTCTGGTTTGATTTTTTTATTGCGTTGTCTTGTTCCTTCTTCTCTTCCTTCTGTTGGTTGAGTCAATCTTCATTGAGTCAATTTCTTTTTGGGGTACCCTTTTTTTTCCTTTTTTTTTTTTTTTTTATTATTCTGTGCTGATGCTTCCTAGAAGTAAAAATATGTGACCATTACTTTTTTTTTATTCTTTTTTCTTTTTTGATGTTTCTAAAAGGTCAAAACAAGGATATAGCCTTATTTTTAATATAACTTTAGGAAAAATTAAGATATTTGACAAAAGAAAATATATATGATTGATATAACTTGATAAATATTCGAAGGTTTAGAGCTGTACAAGCGTCTAAATTTCCAACAAAAATCAATCGTTCAATGTGAATCAAAAATTTTTTTTTCCTCCATAGACGATCCTCTGTGGACCAGACTCCACTACAAGCACTTTAACCACAATCCAAGCCATTCTTGTGTTGACTCGGTATTTCTATGCTTGCTCTTTCCAACCAAGTCAAGCAAACTCCAATCACCATCTAATCTGTTGAGGGACTCCCAAATAATTGAATTAACGACCGCCTCATTATTCATGTAGTGATTTACCATTTCTCATTAGATTAAACCCTTCCCACAAGCTATTTCCAGTTTGATTACAATGATAAGGTCGTTAAATCACGTCTAGGTTCAGTACTTGATAATAGATTATGTGCGCATCGAAACACATGGTAAATTAAGTAAAATTAACTAGAAATGGATTAAGCATTTTTTGTTTTGTTAACGAGTCTCAATATATATATATATATATATATATATATTAATGACGAGAAAGGAAATGGGATGACATTAAAACCCACTTCCGAAGAAAGCTAATTTCAGTTTATCCAAAACCTTCTTCCAACAACCACTTGGAGGCACAAGATTTGTCTTTTTCACCACCAGCATGAGCCAATCTGCCAGTTTCTCAAACCTACAAACTCTTTTAGGTAAGGCGTATTAAGGGGGTTGTTGAACTCATTAGTGTGTGATATTGATAATTGATATTGTGAAGCTATCTTTCCTTTTACCTTTCTAAAATCTCCTCCTAGAAAATTCCACCTTTACTTGTTCAACTTCTCTGCCACCAAATGACTTGAGCTCTCCTAATTAATGAATGCCAATTCGTTAGCGTGCCTGGGTTCCATATTATCCAGCATTTTTCCTTCATTTAATAAATTGCCTGCACATTTTGATTTTCGTCTCACATTTTTACTTGTCCCACCCACAACATTCTTCCATGTTCTATTTTTCACTCTTTTTTTTTTTCTTGTAGGTAAAAGATTTTTTTAAGTATTAAATGAGGTATATCTCTCATTTATTAAAAAAAAAAATGAAAACATTCTCGTACTTCAAATATGAGTTCATATCCAAACTCCTCTTCGATCTTTTGAGCAATTTTTAACGGGACGGAGAATATCTAAATATATATTTTGAATTTAGGGGTGAAGGATTCAGCATGTGTTGGGAACACATGTGTGAGAGGTAATTTTTATGTTGAAATTGGTTAAATTTTCAAAAACTAGTTATAATTTTTATTGACAGAAAAAGATAAAAATTGATATGAAAACCTTAGGTTGACACCTAAGAATCAAACAAGCTATCAAACTCTACATCTTATGGTAGAGTCAATTGTGAAATTATCAATAAACTATACTTGTAACTACGGGAAGAATTATTTTCCGTGACAATCACAATAAAGAGTTTCAAGACAAAAAAAAAAATCCACAAAAATAGACTTGTTACGAGAGAGAGAGAGAGAGGGGGGGGGGGGGGGGGGGGGGGGAGAGTGGGGGGTGGAAAAACAGACAGAAAGACTTGGAGTTTATTGGTGAAGGCCGGAGGGTGGGACCAAAGACCAACTAAGAGGCATTAATTCAGTGCGACGTGTAGGAATGAAGAGTTGACCTATTAAATCGTCCGCCGTTCACGTTAAAAGATGACTTGGTGATTGATCAAGTCAATACTTATTTTAAGTAATTTTATTGATTACTTAAAATAAGCGGTCTTTAAGTATTATTTTTCTTTTCTGTTGACGTTGGGATTTCTTTTGCCGTTTTGCTGTGAGCGGGTTTTCAATGTTTCATCACGCGTTGTCGTAATGCTAACTTTTTTAAATAATGATGGGGACACCATCAGAGTAACATTTCTTTCCATTAGGGACAACGTTTCGGCAGGACATCATGATTACGCTTTGTTCTTTAATTGTCATCAATAAATAAAGAAATCTATAGAATTTTGTCCCAAGATAAGAGAAATATAAAATATATTAAAACATATAAATAAGAAGAAGGGAAAAGAAAAATTAAAGCTCCGTCTGGTGAAACGGTTTGAATTAAAAATTTTAAGTTTGAATTGGTTGATTTTTTAAAAATTAATTATAATTTTTATTGACTTTTCAGAAAAAGATAAAAACTGAGATGAAAAATTTGAATTTAAGATATTTCACCAAACGAAACATTAAATAAAATAATACAGTTAGCCAGACAGACAAGTATTAGGAGAAAACCCAATCAAATATTGAGAAATAAATAAAAAATTAGCTAAACTAGATATTATAAACCCACATATGCAAATAAAAACAGCAGGCATAAAATATACACACTTAAGGTTCGTTTGGTTCGTGAGTTTGAATTGAGTTTTTGAAGTTTAAATAGTAAATTTTGTTGACTTTTCAGAAAAGACAAAAATTTTTTTGAGAAAAAGACAAACTTTTGAGGAACAAGATAAAACTTGAGTGTTGAAAACCAAGTTTGAGCTTGGTTTCCAAACATACCCTAAGTATTGTCTAAGTAGAAACATATAAATTTAGAAGAATTAGAAAAGAGAAAAGAAGATGTATACCAAAAAAGCAGAAGAATTTGATTACAAAGCACCACAGTTTAGGTTATATTGTAAAGAAGCAAAGCAGTTAGAAGTCTTGTATGAAGAAATAAATAAAGAAATAGAAGAAGAATGGGAAGAACATACACATGATCAGCAAGCAACAGACCGATATCAGACCTTAGATTTTAGTGAATATGGAGGTACTTATTGTCCAATATGAAAAATTGCCTTAAACAAACACATCACATCAGAACTATAACCGTTATTATCCAATCAGAACATGTTTAGGACATAATAGAAATAATTGCAAATATTACACTACATTTTATCAAAATACAATATTTATCCCATATAATTTTTAATAATGACAGAAAACCCTTTTATTACACCCCCCACCAAAAAAAAAAAAAAAAAAAAAAACCCATTACCAAAGAAAATAAAATATTTCCTCATGCCAGATGAAAAGGAATTAAAAAGAAAAGTTCCTACAATGCACCACAAGGAAAACCCACCTTTCGCACTAACATTAGTCACAGTCTCCCCTTTTTGTTTTTTTTGGGGATAAGCTACCTTTAGTTAGTATCATTGGCCCCATGTTATGATAAGAAAATAACAACCCACTTGCCTTGGAATTCCACAAATAAAAACAATTATGCCAGTAAATATGATAATTGACTCCATAATTTGTACACACCCCCCCCCCTCTCCTCTCTCTCAACAAGATTTTTTTTTTTTTTTTTTTTTGGGATAAGCTACCATTAGTTAGAATCATTGGCCCCATGTTCTGATAAGAAAAACAACCCACTTGCCTTGGAATTCCACAAATAAAAACAATCATGCCAGTAAATATGATAATTGACTCCATAATTTGTCTCTCCTTCCCCTCCCCCCCCCCCCCCCCCCCCCCCCCCCCCCCCCACAACAAGAAAATTGGTCAAGAATTACGACAATAATTGATTCAATAAAAAAAAAAAGTACAATAATTGGGTAAAACATTGAGAGAAAAGAAGCTATATGACCAATTATAAATCTCAGTAACTTTTTACCTCCCACATCCCAAATTCACCAGCTATTCAATGCAGTAGTTTTCTGAATGAAACTAATGACTGGCTTCACTGAGACTGAAAAAGGAACTGTGTCAGAAAGGAATTTTTCTAATAAGTTAATCACCATCCCAACCTCGTCCATCTGTCTCGATGTTCTTCTTGTTCTTATATCGGTCCTGTTTCTCGAATCCCGTTTTGCTCGATACTTTTGCTCTTCTTCATCACCTCTGCTCCAGTAATTGTGCTTTCCAGACCCTGATGCATTTGTGTCTTACTCGGAATCATCAGGACTATTCTTATAAGTAATTCTTCCACCCTTCCCCTCCTTCAGCTCATAAGAGTCGTCCTCTTCATCGCTGTCACTCCTGTACTCGTAATTCATCCCCCTTGGTAAGTTCGAATTGTGTTCTTCATCAGCATCTGATTGCCACATTGCATTTTCAAGATTGCTGAACGTATTTTCTACTTCAGATTCCTCTTCAACAATGCTCTTTCTGAAGTTGGTGGAAGTATTCCTTTTATACCCGTCGTTATTTCTGGCCCTGCCAAACTTTTCCTGGCTTCCCCTGCCTCGGCTAGGGGCCTTGAACTTCTCACTTTCATCAGGATCGTCAGTACCACTGTCGAAATCGCTAGCATCCCCAGCATATACAACCTCAGAAGCGTCATCATCATCGTCGTTGTCGTCGTCACTTTCATAAGCTTTCCCCCGTGTATTTTTCCAACTTCTAGACCCTTTGATCTCACCATCAGAGCCATCATCTCTGAATGTTTCAGATCTTCTGAATCTTCCACCAAACTCTTCCTTATTCCTATACCTAATTCTGCCAAAGTCTTCTTTCTCAGCTGCCTCCTCAGCAGCCCATTCTCGTTCTGCAGCATCTTCTATCTCAGCTATGAATTTATCTAACTCCTCCTGCTCCTTTTCATCAGAAGGCTCTGACGGTTCAAAATTATTATATGGGTCTGTTGTCGACAACTTTTCTTCATGGAAAACATATGGGGTCCCTTCCTTCTTGTCGATTGCGTTAAAGAATGAGGACGCTACTCTCTGAATGCTGGCAGTTGCAACTGGATCCTCAGGATTTATACCATTTCGGCGAAGTTGCTGCTCAAACTTCTTTATGTTTAACTTTTGAGATTCAAGAGCTTGTTCAAATCTGGCCTTGAATAATGCCTGCATTAAAGACACAAACATTTAAATTTCTTTTCAAACTGCCTTGGTTCCTAAAATTTTTATTACAGCTCAAATTAATAGTCCAAGATTCAGGAGCAACCAAGCGTATTTCCCAATGAAGAAAACAAAAAAAAAGAAAGGGTAATAACTTCGGGACATGAGTATTTTTCACAAAGGTATCTGCCAAGTTTATGCAACTTATTCAAAAATGGGTTCTTGCAAAGAACAAAAGTATGCCTACTCCACCCACCTTTCTTTTTGTAAGCGTGTTGATAGGTATCAAATTCTTCGGCTGCCGATAGTTTCTACCACGGAACATGATGATTGTTTTAACATTATGTATGTTTATCACAATTCCACCACTAAGTCGGGCAAGCATAGTCGCCATCTCCTTAATTTTTTCTTTGGGGAAGTTATCACAACAAACTTGCACGGTCTCATGAAACTTCCAGTGTAGATGCATGTTCTGCACAACACCTCCAAAGACTCCACGGACACCAACAGGAACATAATTTTTATTTTTGAACCCAATCTTCTTATATGCCTGAAGCTGTTCTGACGTCAATAGCTCGGGATCATGCTTAGGCTGTGGCAGCTCTGGAAGCTCATATTTTTTTAACTTTTGTAGGAGCAATGCCACTTTCTTCTTGGCCTGCATCAGTTAAAGTGTAGAAATGATTATATAGGTTAACACTAAACAAAAGCATGTCATATACTTAGTACCTCATAATCATCAAGTGTAAATTGTTATTAAATTTAGCACAGTAAATTATCATAAAACTAAACATATACTATATAGTAAGCCTATAATGAGACAGAGAAACATTGGAAGCATTCAGAGACTAATGTATGTACCCAAGCATTTAGAGACAAGCTTGTCCTTCAAACACTACTCTTTTAGATTAGGGCCCGTTTGGCATTGCTTTCTGCAAAGCTTCTTTTGACTTCTTGGATTCAAGAGTTGCTTCTGAAGGTGCTCAGATGACCTTTAGAAGAACTTTGGCCTCTCCAAGAAAACATCAAGTTAAAAGCCACAAAACATGACTTCTCGAGAAAACTCTTTTGAGAAAACTATGAAATGTATGCCCAAGCTTCATTAAGACTTCATAGCGTCATTCTAATATTTTAATTAGAAAAATTCAAATATCATTTTGTCCGTTAAGTTCTCTTAAAAATGTGGTTTCAAAAGCTTACTCAAAATTCTTTACTTTTACTTATGTTCATCTACCAACTAAAAGGTGAAAGCGAAAGCAAAAGCAATGCAAAACGAGCTCTTAATATTTTTTAAGGAAAGCATTATTAGCCACAAATAGAGTAACACAAAGCTCCACACTAATCCATGTACTCATAAACGTAAAAATGACATACTCTTTTGAGGTTGTAAATTAGCCTCTCATTTTCGGTCATGAGCTTCTTCTGAATCTTTTTGGCTCTCCGAATCTCTCTTAGGGTTTTACCAGACTCTTTCTTCATCCGCTTCTCCACCTTGCTTCGCATGCTCCTCCCCCTCGCGGTCGACATTGACCGGGACCGCAAATCGAATGGATTGACCATTGTAGACGTAGAAGAGAAGAAACACCCGTCTTCTCTAGGTTTACTCGGTTGAACCACATTGCTTGAGATGAGTTTCGGAGAAAAATTTCTTGATGTCGATAAACTTCTGACACATAACACCCGAATTTTATGAGTAAGAACGCGAAACTTAAAAAATACCCCAATCAAGCACAATTAACATGCTTGTATGCTCAGAAAATGTGGAAAGACGTGGGGATTAAAATAAAATAAAATATAATATACTGAAAAACCAAAGAAGCAGTGTTTAAATGATTTTCACAAAATGCTCCAATTAAAGCACAATTAACATAATTGGATGCTCAGAAAATGTGGAAAGAAAATGGAATAACAAAAAACCACTCACAAAGTCACACCAAAGAAGCAATTTTTAGATAACCGAGAATAAAAAAAAAGGGGCAAAAAATTCACAAAAAAAACATAATTTCAATCCCGAGTGGCTCAATATCTAGTCATGGAAGAAAAATAAGGCGCTGATCGGCTAAGCCCAAAGTAAATCGATTCGTTGAATATCTCAGACCAAACAGAGGAATACACACACACACACACACATATATATATATATATATATATATATTATATAGAGAGAGAGAGGGAATACTGTGAAGGAGCGGAATGGAGAAGAGACGAGAGGGTCTTCAAGCTATGCCGGTGGAGGTTTCTCGAAGCCAACATTTGAGTTTGTTGATAAAAAGAGATTGGGTCAGAGTGACTGACTACTGAAGATAATAGTGTTTCTTCTTCTTCTTCTTCTTAGTCCATGTCTTTGCTGCAAATGTAAGTGCATGCTCGACAGGTTTAAGATTTTCAGGGTTTTAGGTTTTTGGTCTGGGGATTTTCTTGTTTCTTCACCAAAATGGTCTTTTTCTTTTTTAATCAAAACTGCAACTGACATGTCGTTTTCTAGTTCAAGTAAACAATTACAAACTTCTAGATGCCGAAAACTATGTCGTTTTTCAGATTAAACGACAGCAAATCACAAGCCACTATGAATGTGTTCAATAAAAGAGTTCGCCCGTTAGAGTAAGATGTGGAGATGGTGTTTTGGAAGTTGAGTTAAAAATATGTGTTTGTTACGGGGGGGATTTGTGAAAAATTTCTGTGATATAGAAAATAATGCAAAATTTTGAAATTTATTCGAAAAATATACAAAATAGATCTTGTCATATTCGTCTTGTTGTTATGAATATTTTAACATAAAAATCATCAATTTAATTTAAAATGAGAAAGATATGGACTTTTAAAGTTTGAGTTTTTTTATTTATATAAAGTTGAAATTTTGAAATTAAGATAATATTTTATCATATGCAGATGTTACATCAAACACCCACTTAGATTTACACAGAATGGCATGCCATCTTGTAAACCGCTACGACAACTTTCTCTTCTTGTTAATGATTTTTTTTTCTTCCCAAAAGCTCTCGAAAAGAACTAGTGAAAATAGCATTTCCCTCTTGTTGTTCATTTGTGATTAAGAAGTTGGTTTATTTATCTTTTCGTCATCCTTTTGTCATTTTGTTGTCGTTTCCTTCGGGTGTCTTTTACTTTTTGTTGTCGCTCACTGCTTTCTCGTCATTCATTATTGTTTTGTTTTTAGTTGTCGTTTTCACGTCTTTGAGTTGCTGTTCTTTGCACTCTAGTTGTTTGTTTTTATCTGTTCTTCTCAATTTACACCTTGCCGTTCTTTCATTTGGGCGTCGTTTCTCATGTTTCTTTTGGACTTGAAAATGACATGTCGTCTGTTTTATCAGAAAACTACAACATTTTCTTGTGATCTTGTCTAAAAGCTAATTGAAAGAAAAACAAATGGCCACACATCTTAAGAAAATATTTTCTTCCGGGGTTTAGAAACCAATCCATTTTTATACATGCAATACCTTGCCAAATTCATTCAAACAGAAAATAAACGCAATCTTCAAACAAGCAACCAAATAAGTGCCATTTCGGAAGATTCAACCGTTGCTTTCATGTTAAGAACACCACACAATAAGACCTTTAAGCCTTCGCAAAAGCAACTCTGGAATCCCCGTCAAGCACATTTCAACATTTATGAACTCCAAGTACGCATTTTTTAGCAGCACTTAATACAGTAATCCAAAATGTGCGCGAAGCCAACACAAGTCATAGTGAGAACTGAACATATATGTATTATATATAACTATATAGGCATATAGATTTCCATATCTGCTTGATCAATGTCGGCTGCGAAATGAATCCCTCGTCTAGTGGTAGACAGCTGAACAGTTTTAACCAACAATGCCATGGCTTTGAATAACTTGACGCATTTTTAGAGCCCAGAGAACTTGCAGAGAAGGAAATGAATATCGGTTAGTTTTTGCTAAATTCGGAATTCATTGTCATTCCTCGAGGTATTTGCCTCCTTGACACTTCAGAACCTGTCTAACCAATCAAGTATACCGTCTTGGGAGCAAAACTGCAGATCCTGTATAAGACAAAAGAGGAGAGTTTTTGGCCATTGTACATTAATATATGCGGAAATGAAAAAAGACATAAGAAGGGTATCAGGGAAATCTTACAGGAAGGTGGAAATCCGGAGGAGTATCAAGTTCAAGGTTTTCAAGGTCAGAGACACCACATGGTGCGATGTTTTCTCCAGAGAATTTATCGTTGTAAGTAAAGTCAGTGTTAGGTATGTAATTAAATCCTGAATCGAAAATTTCCTTGCATAACAAGGAATCATCAATGCTATTTAAACCAGAGTTTTCGATAGCCTGAGATTCGCCTGCCAGCCATGCAGGGTACCCCATGTCATCCTCAGCCTCAATATTCGTTTGAGGGATAAGAGGCGCTTCCTGTTTAAGCCCTCCTCCCTCTTCCTGTAACAGAAATATAAAAACAACAATCATCCAATGAAATAAACTAGAACTTTTTGGGGGGGAAAACAAAGCAAATGTTTGTAATTCTCGACAGTTGATTAAAAAGGATATACATATAAAGCCTCATACAACAAAACACACTAAAGAAGGAACCTACCTTGGCAGATGTCTGGAGAAGATTATAGTCGGCAATGTCATCACCTACTATAGACTTTCCGTGCCGAGGAGGGATTGGAGGATTTGTATTTGGCGTCATGGGACTAGTTTGAAGTGCCTTGATATCAGAATCTTCTGTTAGATGACAGTTATTGTTGTTATCGCAGATTTCAGGCTGCTTTGGCTGTTGGTAGTAGATCTTTGAAACCACATATTCACCTTCCTTTTCATCTTCCTCGGTTCCCAGGTGATACTGATGCATAACCCAGTTGGTTTTATCTGGCTTGGAGCCCTTCTTAGTGGTTTTATAAAGAACCATAATCTTCTTCCAACCCTTTTGAACTCCATTTTCGATTACAGCTTTAGTCTTGCCAGTTTTGTGCCAGCGGACATGCTCTGCTGTAGAATCATGATTTTGGACCCTGCGCCGCTTTCGTCGACCAGTAGCATATGCATTTATTATTTTGTGAAAAAAATGAATGCTACTTCCATCTTTCTTAGCACCTGAAAGAAAATCATACATGGTGAACTATAGACATGAGTCAGTTAATCCAGAGAAAATATAATCTACTTTTCCATAGACCATTAACAATCAAAATGTGGAATATTGTCTTGCAAAATGAGCTCAACTAGAGCTGCAACACAAACTCATCAAGTTTCTAGCCAGATTTGACAAAAGAGTGACTTAGAACATGTGTGACGAAACTGATCGTTCAAGTGGAGGGAGTCAATTAAAGTGTGTGTCAACAAAATCACATACACAAGTGGGAATATTCACCAACTTGCCTAATTATGTATTTGTTGATACACCACAATGAATGAAACTTCGAAATAAAAAAAGCCCCATTTTTTACACGAAACTTACCGGGCAGATTTTCTGGATGGTCGCAATAAATTCCTTCACCTTCAAGCGTGGGGATAAATTCATCAATGAACATGTGTGGCTTTATGTTTTCAGAACCACATTTTGCTGCCAAGTGTTCTACAAGTTCTTCATCAGATGGTTCAAACTTTACACCAGCTGGCAGCCCAGGCCACTCAGGGGAAACCTGAACAAGAGAAGGTCCACAAGGTACAATGTCCCAAAAAAAAAAAAAAAACTGTAAATAGCCAATCACATCCATGCCAAATTTTGAGGGGATAATGCAAACATAGATTAGCTTGCGTCAAAAACAAAAGAAAAGTTCAAATCAATAGAAAGGCAAACAAATAATAACTTTTAATTAAAAATCAAATTTTGCAGCTTGCAGATTGGTGTTTAGCTTACATCACTATTGTCAATACGATAATGGCAATTTGGGCATTCACGCTTTGCTCCACAGTCTTTTATCTGAAACGCAGGAGAACGAGCAGCATTTTTCACTTTCTTTGCAATTCCTCTGCTATTAATGAGCCAACTCCTGCACTCATGATTTCTACTAATTAAGCCTGAATTATCAAGCTTACTTTTTCCACAAGACCATAATGAGAAGTTAACAAAAAAATAAGCAGCAAAAGAGTATCAACCAAAAGAAACTAACTATTAAACTGAAAATATGAATACTAAACCACAACAGAAATCAAAAGACGTACAATGTACTGATAAGTTTTGGTAATAAAAGTTCATGAGCTTATGTTTCTGTATTAAGTTCACATTCTACATAAGGAAAGTTGATATAATCCTCTAAGAAAACAACTGAAAACAACTAAAAACGACATAAAACTAGGAGTCTATTTTAGATTACAAACATTATTTCACGAAAAAGTTTCAATCTCAAGTAACAACGCATAGCAGACAAAGAACAGAGTCCACAAACTACACTAATGCAATTTTAGTAAAGTTTTCCGTATCATCGATCATTACACATTCCCATTTTGAGCTTAGGGCCAAAAAAAATAATACGACTGAAAAATGGGTATCTGAAATCGAAAATTATTTCTAGCTCTTATGACTTATCTAAAAGCTTCCACCACAAAAAAAGCGCAACCCCATTTGAGCATTTTCCCCAAAGTACTCCGACAAAGCAAAAACCCAAGCAAGCCCTAATCTTTCTCCGTATTACACAAAACCTTAACCACTCCGAACTCTTCGCAGCTCAATAACGAAAAAAGCAAACATAAAACCTACCCAAAAAAAAAAAAACAAAAAACCCCTTGACCAGATGCACCATTTTGTTTGTCTTTTTATTTTTTATTTTTTATTTTTAATTTAATAATATATGTGTGCGTATATATAACGTTTAAGGCTTTGATTTCTGTCGCCATTAAAGCTCTTACCTTTCCATAACTTGGTCGTGATTTTGTTAAAGAGAAACACATTCGAAAAACACAGAGCGACAGGGAAGAAGAAGAAGAAGAAGAGAGGTTTTGGGTCTTCGGAGGTGTGAGTTTCTCTCCGGTTTGTCCACTAGATTAAGCTAAAGTGAAGTGACAGACGACAGTGTGTGTAAGCGGGAAAACTAGGCCTTGGAGCCGTTTGAGAGGCTCGGACTCCGAACCTGGAGATTCGGGTCTAGAATCTTTTAAGTAACGAGGTCCGAGCCTGTTGTGATTCGTCAATCATGGCCCACCGTTGTCGAGCCCAGATTCGAGGCTAAAGGTTCGGAGATGTCCGAAGGAGAAGATTGGGAAACAGAGTAAGTGTCATTATGGTAATTTTGTGGTGGGGACATTCGGTAACCTTGCTCCCCAAGCTAGTTATGGAAACTGTACAGTAACTTCTTGTATTACCAATTTTGCCCCTATATGGTGCACAGATAATGTGACTATTTGTCGGCTCAAAAAGGGGATTTTGTAGTTTGCTGACTACAGTCGCTTACGTGGCGATTATCGGTCTCCACAATTTTCTTTTGTTAAGAAAATTATTTGGCCAACTGTAAACAACAACGTGTCGTTGTAGTATAGTGGTGAGTATTCCCGCCTGTCACGCGGGTGACCCGGGTTCGATCCCCGGCAACGGCGATTTTTTATTTATTTATTTTTTTAAATCCCAGATTTATGTTTCTTTCAAGTTTCAATTGTTTTGAAGAGCATAAGGCCTAGTAGAAATCACTCTTCAATGTTTGTTTGTATGTTTGTATTTTTTTTGGGTTAAATTTTATGTATGAATTTTTTAAAAGTGAATGACATTTGTTTCAATGGAATGTTGAACCGGATAAGAAATAGCTCGATAGATGTTAATAGCATCTGTTTCAACAATCCAACTCGGATAGCCACGTGATAAAGCAAAGTAGCAAACCAAGTGCTTTTCCTGACGGCCAAGCATTCCCCTACATGAGGGGAAAAAGACCAGACATACGCCGAGAGACAGCCCCTAGAACTGATCCTTTGTCATCCAGCGCCACCACCCCAATACCCACAAAGCCCAAAGCATCATCAATCGCCACATCAACATTGAGTTTGATACAATCCTATGTTGGTGCTCTCCAATTAAGCTTCGGGACTTTATGCTTTAGACTTGCCGCACCATCACTAATATTGCACATCGGGTAGTCTCCAAAGAGTCATCCAGCCATTTCAATAACTCCACGGGAACTATCCCATCTTCCTTCAAAAACACGTTTATTCCGATCACCCCAAATGGCCCAAAGGATCATGCAGAAAACGTCAAAATCATCCCCTTGACACCTGTACGCAACGAACACACATAGAGAGCTAACAGGACCTCCTTTGAATCGTTCAAGCACACGTCGAAGTGCGGTATCCATCCAAATATTGCGAGCTGCAGGGCACAACCAGAGGGCATGACAATAATCTTCAACAGATTCCCCACAACGAGGACTACAAAGATCCACCAACACACCTCTTTTGGCCAAATGAGCTTTGGCTGGGAGAGCACCGTGGAATGCACGACAAGAATGAATCTTTATTTTGTTTGGGACCTTTGCCGCCCACAGCTTCTTCCACCAATAGTGCTAAGAATATCATTCCCATCACCCTCTGACATGTTTGGACTGAAACTGATAACATTCTAAGGAAAGAGAATCCCAGTTTGCACATGGCCGCTCTAAGGAAAGGCCATTCCACTCTATCATACGCCTTACTCATATCTAACTTCAAAGCCATTAAGCCATTCTTCCCCCCTGTCTTGCGGCGAATCGCATGCATCGTCTCATACGCCACAAAAATGTTATCAGAAATAAGACGGCCAGGAATGAAAGCGCGTTGTTCATCAAAGATAATAGTTCCCAAATGAATTTTAAGCCAATTAGCAATTGCTTTAGTGATAATTTTGTAAATCACATTGCAAAGGCTGATCTGTCTAAAATCAGACTTTTTTGGGAGTTTTTATCTTGGGAATAAGCACAATATGAGTATTATTCAAAACACCAGTAGATCTATGACCATTGGGAACCTGGAGGAAAATCTCAGTGACATCCGAGCCCGGAAGATCCCAATTATCCTGATTGAAGCCTGCTTGAAAACCATCAGGTTCCGGTGACTTCCACGCCCCCATCTGAAAAATTGCCTTATACACATCTTCAGCAGTAAACGGGGCATCAAGTAACTCACACATCTCAGGCATAACTCTTCGTTCCGCCCCCTCCAAAACAGCTACCATTTTATATATGATGTTAACACTAGATCAAGATCTTTTTCGGTCTGGATGATTTTTTCCTTAACCAGTGAGTTCCATGGAAGCTCACTACCATTTTATATATGATGTTAACACTAGATAGGATATCAAGTATATAACATTTAACAAATTGGTATTTTATTGTTATTGGTTTATATATTGATCTTTTTATTTAATGAGAATTCCGAAGGTTAAATTTGACTTTTTCCTAAGTTGTAAGGATCAAATTATCATCTTCAAATTTTTTTTTTAAAATAAAAAAAAGCATGATTCTCTAAAAATGAAAATTTTTAAGTCATTCTTAATGAGTGCCTCACATTTTTCTATTTAGAAAAATGACCATTTTTAATGGTTTATTAGTGATGTACTCATGGTCTATAACTACTAAACTTGATGGATTATCAATGATTGATTAATATGAAACAATAATTTACCAGTATATTAATGAGAGACTATTATTATATCACAATGGACTATTGTAAAATCCGGTAAAAACAGAGAGAAAAAAAAAAAAAAAAGTATTGCGTAAACTGAAAAAATATTAATAGCATTTTTATGGTAGTCATGGAAATTAAGAAAAAAGGCAAGATAGTAGTCGAATCTGCAGCATCCGAATTCATGTCCATCGTCCCCGACGACTTACTGCTCGAGATATTAGTCCGACTACCCGATTGCCGGTCCGCAATCCAATGTAGCCTCGTCTGCAAGCGCTGGTACTCTCTAATTTCCAACCTCGCATTCGTCCGCAGCTTTCGTCTCTACCGCCATCCACACGATCAGAACTCTGCAGCCATTACGCTTGTGCTTAGGTGGATCGCCAGCTTACAAAGTTACTCCTTCTACACTCCATGTTATGTGCGTCTGTATGAGTTAGAGAGAGACAGAGGGAGGCAATATTTAGTACCATATTCGGTGCTGGTTCTCATGGAGTTGGCCGTGCAGTCAAGAGTACAATCATGGATGGCGCGGAGGAAAATTTCCGCACAGAAAGTTGTACTTACAGAAAGACACTCCAAGAACACCAGAGGTAAGTCAATCAACGCGCTGCAGCTTATCCCGGTGATGGATTGGCACATTCAAAATCTTTTATTCTTGATGATTTCCGATATCGCAGAATCATCAACAGAAGAGGGAGAGTGAAGGGAAGTAGGAAGTGAAGAAGCTGAGGAAAATGGGGAGGGAGGTTCATTTGCTCTTGCTACAACTAATGCATGCATAATGGCAAACAAAACCATCATCGCAATTTTGCCCATATCAAACTTTTAGGCTAGTTGGAAGTTGAATCAAAATAGTGAAACAGATTGTGCCTCAACGTGATTACAACTCGAGACTAGTTGCAGAGGGTCCAAAAAATTGTTAGTCAAAGAATTCAAGGAAGGTGACCTTTTCATGAATGTCGTCTTCTACGGCTTTTGGGAAGTAGTAAAAGGTGAGAGAGGCATTTGGTCCAAGAGTCAGGAATAAAGTAGGGAGCATAAGTATTGTTGAATATCACACGTTAATAGAGGGTGAGACCACGTCACTGATGTTTCAAAGCATTTTTCAATAGTCAGTGTATCTAATTCATATTAAGTCAGCTTGAGTACTGCAGAACAAATGCCCTTCGAGAAGAATGAATAGTTGCTTCAACTTTTTTTTTTTTTAATTTATTTAAATTTGATTTGAATAAAGGTTCAGTCAGTTTGTAATAGAAGGAAGTGGAGGCATTTGGATGGACCTAATTTTACAATGTTATTACATCACAGCAACCCCAACTCCAGGAGTCTAAAACTAAAGCTAATGTGACTGAGACTGCATAAATTTGAAAGTAACATTGGACACATAGGCAGCTTCTCGTGGTAGCTCAAATGACTAATTCAGAAGTAACATCTCGTTCGGAAGATGCATTTTTACAGAGGGTTTTTGCTTATTGCTTGCTCTAGAAGTTATTTTGAAGGACCTCGGAGGCGGAATTGTGCCCCTTCGAGGGATTAGTAACACTGGTTAAAGCAGAAGAAGAAACCTTTTGGCTTCTCTTCCATGTTGGTTTTAGGCGTGTCTCCTGCGTCATCTCTAACAGCAATCAAAGAGCTGGTACCTGGAGACTCAGGTGGCAGCACGGCGTTCTCGGATTTGAAAATCCGCTGTGGGATTGCTGGCTCTGGAGGTGAAATGGTCGAGAGATAGTGCAGCAACATCTGTATAATTTGGCTGAAGTTGGGTCGATCATTTGGATCCTCTTTCCAACATGAAGTTACGATCAGCGCCAGATCCTCGGGAACGTTTTCCGCACTCGGCCTCACATTCTAAGACAACAAAAGCACAACCTTCAATCATTAGATTAAAAAAAAAAAAAAAAAAAGTGCACTCAGGTCTCTCTCTCTCTCTAGTTCATTTTTCTATCAGTATGGTTCAACATGTCCAAAGCTTAAGACCGTAGAATTTAGATATTTTAAAGGCAACTACCAGCCAAGCTGCTTTCAATCTGGTGTACAAAATGGGCTTTCAAATATTTTCAAAGATATAAACAACTTTTCATTATAAGCTAATTACCTTAAAAGCAGCAGCGTAAGCCGCTTGTAGATTTGACATCCCTTCAAAAGGCAACTTATTATGAATGAGCTCCCACAACACAATTGCAAAGCTGTAGGCATCCACCTTATGATTGTAATGCTTCTTCTCGCCATGCCTTAGAGTCACCGTGCTGTAAAGCTGCCACCAAAGACACCAACAGACCATAAGAATCCCGACATAAATCAATCATAAACAAGACAGATTAAGAAAGAGATAAAGAACTTCATATCAGATTCATAAATCATTGTACCTCTGGCGCCATCCATCGGTAAGTGCCGGTTTCAGCAGTCATCATCTCTGTCAATGACTCCTCTCTAGCTAAGCCAAAGTCCGCAAGTTTAACTGTTTTGTGGTCCGCGGTCAAAATCAAGTTCTCTGGAAAAGTAAAGGAAACAAAGTCATCAGAATTTATAGTTGATCACTGATTCCTAAAAGATGCAATGCAATTTACACAGCAATGCATTACTTTGAAGAGTGAGTAAAATAATTCAGCTAGCGCGTGATACGAAGTTGTGACATTACGAACGAAACCCTATCCAAAAAACAATCTGTATACCGCATACACCAACACCAACCCTTGATTTCGGCATTCCAACTATTCGTGAGAGCCGGTAACAACCAATTCAACCACCATATGCATATCAATGGAATCGAAAAACTCCAGTAGATCTGGCATGTTTAAGAACCAATAACAACCAATTTGGTGATTCTAAGTACCGTCATGTTGGAGACCAAAAAATGTTAAGCTACTTTTTATGCTTACTAGTTCCTTTTAATATGTATTCCAATTCCCAAAAGGAAAGAAAGGATAGGCCAGCAGATGGTTATGAACGTTGATGCAGACTCTTTCGGCATTTATATGTCAGAAATAAGGAAAAGGAAAATAAATACGTACATGAAAAGATTCATCCATCAGACACCAAATAAAAAATAAAAAATAAAAAAATATATAACTCATACACAGACGAGCTAATAAAAAGGGACAAATTAAACAATCTAAGATAACAACACCCATCAGAATGCAGCTCAATGCAAGTGCCAGCCGTCCCACAGCTTAAAACCAGTAAGTTAGCATTAATTAAAAAGATTCAACAACCATACCAGGTTTCAGGTCCCGATGAATGATCCCGTGGGAGTGCAAGCATTCCATTGCACGAGCAATGTCAAGTGCGAATCCAACTGCGACACGCATGTCCAAGCATCTTGGCCGCATATTCAACAAGTATTTCCGCAATGTCCCGCCTTGCAGAAGTTCAGTGACTATAACCATGACAGGTTCCTTGCAAGCTCCAATAAACTAGTAAAATTAGACAGAGACAACAAGCCCTCTTAGATATTACACATATCCCGCTTATAATGAAACCAAGAAGTAAAAATCTTCTTGGAAAAATAGATATCAACTCCACAGACTACCACGAAATAAATGCAAATAAAAGAAACACACAGAGTTTGGAAACTAACCTTCACTAAATTTTTGTGTTGAACTTTGGACAGCATTGCAACTTCCCTCGCAAATCGTGCTTCTCTCCGGGCAATCTCTTCCGGGGTCTCTCCTTTATGAACGATTTTAACAGCAACATTTTGATTCTTGTATCTGAATAAAAAGAACAAGAATAAGTTAAACACGACCAAGAAAATCAAAACATTAACATACCAGAACAATCATTGCCGGATCCAATAACAAAAATTCAAAAGATTGAATGTCAGCAGATCAATCAGTATCACATAGACCATAATTACCTAACACCAAGTTCATTAAAAACTTTTTAACCCAAAAAATGAAATGGGGTCATTATAAATTAATTTTACGGCTTTCAATTCTCTTCAAAACCCAATCAACCAAATCTAAATCTGATGGGAACAAACAGCAGTGAGTTGGTGGAAGTAAAAGTGGGGAAATTCCTCAATTAAATTGGAGATCAGAGGACCCCAAAAAAGAAAAAGAAAATCTGCACTTTCTCTGTAGGCCAGAGAGCAAAAATTCCCCAAGTACAGAGTTAAATGGCCAAAGAAGCTGAGCTTCACAAAGATCAGAACCCAAAAAAAAAAAAAAAAAAGGGGAAAAAAAACAGGGACAGAAAAACAAGGTTTGACTTACTTTCCTTCGTACACTTTGGCATGCGCGCCTTCCCCAATCCTCGGACCAACAAAAAGACTTTTGGGATCGATCAACCACTTGGCATCTAAACTAAACTCTCCAACTGAGTAAACCCCATTTCCAGATCCCATAATTCTCTCTCTGTCTTAATGCTATTATTATTGCTCCTCTCGATTATTTACTTACCCACATATCTAAAACTAAACCCAATTTCGATTCTCAATCAAGTTCTAATAAAGACGAAAATCTTAGAGAGAAAAATATATATATATATATATATCTAGAGAGAGAAGACTATAAAAATACATGTGTGTGTATTCTGTACACATGGCAGGTCTCAGAGCACAGACCCATCCCTAAAATCAAGCTCGCAAATCTTAGAAATATCTAATGTGTGTGTTTGAGGACAAGAAGAAGAAGAAGAAGAAGAAGAAGAAGAAAATATTTTCTTTGTCAGGAGAGTGGAACAGGATTTATTGGGAAAGAAAATGGAAGATAAATATATATTTTTTCTTTTTTTCTTTTTTCTGAGCTGAAAGAACAAGGCTTCAATGGGTTTTGGAGGAGGGAATATTGGGAAGATGGAGACGACCCAGATGGAGATTTTCGCGAAGAAGAAGGAAGATGAAAACTGGATTTGTACTTTTACGCGTAATGTGATGAAATGAAAGACTGTTCTCTTCTCGATCTACAGATAAAGCCGCGGAGGCAAATTGTCTCCGTCAGAAAACAGTGGTGTTTTTTTTATTTTTATTTTTATTTTTTCTTTTTAAGGGAAAAGCAAAATAGAAAAAAAAAAAAAAAAAAAAAAAAAAAGAGAGAGAGAGAGAGATATACAGAGGGAGGAAAGGAAAATTTGGGGGCGGGGAAAAAAAAAAGAAAGAAAAAAAGTGGATTGACAGAATCAACGTAAGGAAATCCTGGAGAGATTTTTAATGCATATCATATAATTGAGTTATTGATTGGTTTTTGTACTTGAGTCGTGGAGTAATTTGTTTTTTTTACCAAAACAGAATAAGAAAAAATCTCTAGTAGGATATATTATGGTAGAAACCGTGATTTTAAATATTGATTAATGATTATAAAAATAATTTAATGATAATATCTGATTTTATTTAAAAATATAAAATTCAAGTTATCGTTCTTAATAATAACAACAAAAAAAAAGACAATTTTTAAATAAAAATCTTATTTAAAAAAACAATTTAAGATTGTCTTTTCACTCTTTTTTTATATTTTAATACAAAATTATTTTGGATAACAAACGTTAAATAGTAATTCTTATTCAACTAAAACGTAAAAGACACCCATCTTATGCACATGACACGGATTCTCAACAAGCAGACAAACTCTATTCAATGAAGGGGACCAACTTGCCTTCCATTCTTATATTTGGTCCTATAGGAATTTACACTCAATTTCAATTTCTCTTTTGAAAAAAAAAAAAAAAAAAATCAGACAATATCAATCTTAACTCAAAAAAATTTTCCATTGGCCAATTACTCTATTTATTAATTATTGTTATTATTTGTGGGGAAAGTAAATTCAGCAAATAAAATAATATTGACCGATGAGTCTAACAAAAGCTTTTGATTGGAGGAACAAAAAGGGTAAAGTTAAAAAAAGGACATCTTAACCAGAGCAATATAATTGACAAGGATTCAGTGTCTTCTTGTTAGAAAATAACTTTGGTCCAATTAATGAAACGTGACATAAACATCATGTTGCATAATTTTCTATGGCAAAACGACAGTCTTGTCCATTGGAGGATAATGAAGTTAAGGGCTAAGGACAGCCTTTTAGTTGTACAAGTTTCTCCACCATTTATGGTTGTTTTTGTCCAAAGTGAGCCCTCTTTTTCCTAATTGCCTATTTTGTCCTAGTACAAAAATAAAACGTCTTTTTCATGATCATGTCTTTAGTGCATCTGATTGTAAATGACGAAATTGGAAATTTTTATTAGTAGAGTTTTGATAAGAATGTAGGATCAATTTTTAACGTTTAATAAATGCTAAATTTATATTGATCTTATGCAATAATAATAATAAATTAAGAAGGAACTTAAGTTTTTATTGATCTTAATTGATTTTATTGGTGGGTGATAATATCTGATATACATATATACGTATATTTACATTTTCTTTTTGTTAAATGAGCAATTGTATCTTTGTAATGAACTCATTTTTTTTTATTTAGTTGAATCATATTGTTCAATTATGAAGCAAAAATATGACTTTTCTTAAACCTCAATTTCTATTTGATTGCAATAATCCTAGTCTCTCTCTCTCTCTCTCTCTATATATATATATATATATATATATGGCCAAACAACTTGTTCATTAAAAAATGGAGATTGGCATTTGACTAGAAGCTACCTGCTCCAACCGAAATCCAATTTATGGGAAATTGTAATATGTAACCTTGCCCGTTTGGTTCACCAGTTTGAGTTGAGATTTTTAAGTTCAGTTTGAGTTGAGTTAAGTTTAGTTTAAATGATGAGTGTTTGGTAAAAAGTTTGAGTTGAAAAATTTAAGTTGAGTTGGGTGTTTGGTGGAAAAAGTTTAAGTTGAGTTGGAATGGAAAAAACAAGGGCCTTGTTTGGATTGTAAAAAAATGAGCTGAATCAATTTTTTAAATTTTTTTTAAACATTCTATCATATAATTTGTAAATAAAATATATAATCAGTATTATGACGGATTATAATTCATAATCAATATGAGACAGCACAAAATTGCGTACAATTGGTAAAAAAAATTAGCTGTTTCAATTTTTTAATTTTTTTCCAAACAGTCTATCATATAATTTTGTAAATAAAATATACGATTAGTAATATGACGGATTATAATTCATAATCAATATGAGCCAGCACAAGGTTGCGTAAAATTTCTTGAGCGTAATATTATACCCCAACATAATGTAAAATTTGATCGTAATGTAAAAATCATATAAATAAAGTAACAATTACATTCCGACTCTGGCACAATTATAAAATGTACGGTTGCGTTCACGTGATTCTGTACCATGGATACATTTGGTAACGTTCCCACATAGCATCCGCCATCCTTTCTCTCATCTGATTCATCGTCCCCGTTCTCGAGCCATGTTGCTCCGGTCCTGTATACTGCCCAATATCATCTACCCCCTCGTCCAACACGTAATCCACGTTAACATCGTCGTTCGCACGTACAGGCACGCAATCAGCTACATAATCTTCTAGAAATGGGTCCCCAACTTGCACCATCCTTATGAAATTATGTACAACAGCACATGCCACGGGGATCATTTTTTGTTTGTCCATCGGATAGCTGTTCATGGATTTAAGTATTTTGAACCTTGCTTTCCAGACGCCAAATGTTCGTTCAATGCAATTCCGGAGCGAAGAATGCGTGTAGTTAAACACCTCCCTGCGGTTGCCTAACCCACCACGACGTCTTCGATACTCCGGTAAATGATAGGTCTCCCGTCTAAATGGGCTCAGGAAACCATCCTTATTGGCGTAACCGGAATCTGCTAAGTAAAATTTTCCTGCAAAAAAACTTGGGGTATGAGTAGAAGTACATTATTTTTTATAATTATCCGTATATGTAATTAATGCAATATTATTAATCATATGATTACCAGGTGGGGGCATTGGGAAACCATGAAATGCTATTGCCTCGTCCAACATTCTGGCATCATGGCATGATCCCTCATATCCGGCCAACATGTACGTGAATTTCATGTCAAACGAACATGCCGCTAATATATTCTGCGAGTGGAACCCTTTACGATTAATCCACCCGTCAGCATTCTCGCGCCTTGGGACACATGGGACGTGTGTCCCATCAATAGCACCAATGCAACCCTGCATAAAATATTAAAAAATGTATTAATGCCTGTTTGGGTCATCCACGGTTAGACGCAATTATTTTAATCGATTTGGAAAGTATTTTGGGTCAAGAACAAGGATACCGTACATCGAACCATGGCCTATATTTTCCTTCATGCTCCATTATCAAAGGTTGCACCGTCGTGTACTCAGGTGGTCGGATGAAATCGTCCTTCAACGCACAAATAACCTTCAACACTCTAAAAAACCAACGTGATGTTGTTTCTTGAGAATGCTGGAATAAATACGAAACGTGTCGGTTTGTAGCCCCTTGTGCACAAACGGTTAAGAAAATGAATAGTTGCTCGTTCACATTCATGTGAGCCGTTGGCCTCAATAACTCCCGCCTACCTAATAGGTTACTGAGTACTCTGAAGGTTGATGATTTCATACTGATCATTGCGTGAATTACGTCTTCATGCCCATTTAGTATCTCGTCAACACGCATGCTGCCAGTGAGAATTGAGTCATGCATTGGTTGTGGAATGCGGCGCCTGTTCAGCCGACTATTTACCATGGCCACCACTGCCCTCGCACACATGTCGTCATCCTCGCGTTGTTCGTTAGATGTGGATTCGGCGTTCGCGTTATGACGAGGTATGGAACCAAACCTGTTCATGTCTGTATTTTGTTGTCGTATCAAAATTCACTAATTTACCTGTTCATATATCATTTACAACCCCGTAGTTAGAGTCACAAAAATTAACATTTGGCAATTAATGTGACTATGAAACGTCAAATTCATTATACCGAAGTCCAAACAATACCTCAGATTAATGTGCAAATAAAAATGGCCTCGAAAAAAATAATAAACTCTTAATCGTTCAATGTTATGTCTAACTGAAATGGAGGGGAAAAAAAAAAGCTAGTCTATAACATAAAAATCAACTCGGCGGTGGAATCTGGGAGGTCACAACTGATGCAATAATGCCCCTCCGGTCGTCGTCGTCGAGCTGGCAGAAAGGCCGCTGAAGCCGCGGATGAGCATCGAAGTAGTGCCACATGATCGTGCGCTGATATTGTGGAATATCCATCTCCTTCATGATATTCATGCAGTCCACAATACAATATATCTCGTTGTTTTGCTCACAACCGGTTGTCGATTGAGAGCGAGCGCGAAAATGATTCGCGATTTCCTGCATGGCCGAGTAAGTCATCTCATCCGTCGCCTCCCTTTGTTTCCGCTTCCCAGCGCTCCTCTGTGACCGTGATGGACCTCCATCGTCGTTAACACCTCTCGCGTTAGCCTGTCTCCGCGCACCTACGCTCGGGCTAATATCGTCCTCCATAGCCGGTTGTGTTCCGGACTGGTCCATGGACAAATCAAACTCGAACGATGGCATACTTCCACCTCCCATCGTAACAGATCCGAATGCCGAGGCACCTGCTGCATGGTTTTTCTCAAAAATGTTGTAATACAATTCCTTGTACCGAAGTCCCTCGTAGCGGAGATGGGTACACTCCTTGTTATCCTAAAAAAAAATTAAACGATTAACATGTGACTGTACAAGAATAGTTTGTTATAATTACGATATTATTGAATGCATGGAGAACGTTGTATTACTTTCACGAAGTTGTGCCATGTTGCGTCCGAGCAAACAACCGTATCCGTCACCGGATCATATCCAAGCCCTGTATGGGTTTGCAGAGTCTTCCAACCCCTGTAAATCTTTTTCATGCGCTCTTTTTTTTGAGATAAAGTGGATCCAAAAGCCGGAACACCGCCAAAACGTGTGTTGAACTCAGTGGCCCATAGCTCCAGAACCGAGCTTGATGGTTGCTTCCCGCCTCTTTCGGATAAGTACTCATCAAGTTTTTCAAGGAATAGTTTTTCCTTGGCGTCAGTCCAAACGTACGATTCACCAGATGCTTTGCGAGGCATGGCCTTAATGCATGAGAAAGCAAAATATGAATTTATACTGAAAGGTAGATGGGTGGAATGTAGTGTTTGGCTCAGAAGCAGTTGATTGACATTTTGCAGCTGAGGCATGTCAATGACCCGTATATCGTGGCAACTACCATGGTGTTGAACACCGGCAACTACCTCAACGATATCGTGTTAATGACGCACCAGTCAGCCGAAAATACAATATATGCTAATGCGCATTTATCATCATAGCCAAACGGAAGGAGCATCTAGGTATCCTCGAAATGACCCAAAAAAGCCAATCTAGTGACCAAAAACTCAAGAAACCAGACACGGCCTGTTTTGGGTCAAAAAAGTGCAAAATCAAGCCAAAACGGGCCAAAACATGACCAAAACCAGCAAATGGCGAACCAAGGCAGCAAATATCACTTAGGCAGTCCACATTTGACCTAACAAAGATAGTTGGATGAGCAAAATCTCAAGAAACCAGACACGGCCACAAATGGCTCAAAAAAGTGCAAAATCAAGCCAAAATGGGCCAAAACATGACCAAAACCAGCAAATGGCGAACCAAGGCAGCACACATCACTTAGGCAGTCCACATTTGACCTAACAAAGCTAGTTGGATGAGCAAAATCTCAAGAAACCAGACACGGCCTGGTTTGGCTCAAAAAAGTGCAAAATCAAGCCAAAACGGGCCAAAACATGACCAAAACCAGCAAATGGCGAACCAAGGCAGCAAATATCACTTAGGCAGTCCACATTTGACCTAACAAAGATAGTTGGATGAGCAAAATCTCAAGAAACCAGACACGGCCACAAATGGCTCAAAAAAGTGCAAAATCAAGCCAAAATGGGCCAAAACATGACCAAAACCATCAAATGGCGAACCAAGGCAGCACACATCACTTAGGCAGTCCACATTTGACCTAACAAAGCTAGTTGGATGAGCAAAATCTCAAGAAACCAGACACGGCCTGGTTTGGCTCAAAAAAGTGCAAAATCAAGCCAAAACGGGCCAAAACATGACCAAAACCAGCAAATGGCGAACCAAGGCAGCACACATCACTTAGGCAGTCCACATTTGACCTAACAAAGCTAGTTGGATGAGCAAAATCTCAAGAAACCAGACACGGCCTGGTTTGGCTCAAAAAAGTGCAAAATCAAGCCAAAACGGGCCAAAACATGACCAAAACCAGCAAATGGCGAACCAAGGCAGCACACATCACTTAGGCAGTCCACATTTGACCTAACAAAGCTAGTTGGATGAGCAAAATCTCAAGAAACCAGACACGGCCTGGTTTGGCTCAAAAAAGTGCAAAATCAAGCCAAAACGGGCCAAAACATGACCAAAACCAGCAAATGGCGAACCAAGGCAGCAAACATCACTTAGGCAGTCCACATTTGACCTAACAAAGATAGTTGGATGAGCAAAATCTCAAGAAACCAGACACGGCCACAAATGGCTCAAAAAAGTGCAAAATCAAGCCAAAATGGGCCAAAACATGACCAAAACCAGCAAATGGCGAACCAAGGCAGCACACATCACTTAGGCAGTCCACATTTGACCTAACAAAGCTAGTTGGATGAGCAAAATCTCAAGAAACCAGACACGGCCTGGTTTGGCTCAAAAAAGTGCAAAATCAAGCCAAAACGGGCCAAAACATGACCAAAACCAGCAAATGGCGAACCAAGGCAGCACACATCACTTAGGCAGTCCACATTTGACCTAACAAAGCTAGTTGGATTAGCAAAATCTCAAGAAACCAGACACGGCCTGGTTTGGCTCAAAAAAGTGCAAAATCAAGCCAAAACGGGCCAAAACATGACCAAAACCAGCAAATGGCGAACCAAGGCAGCAAACATCACTTAGGCAGTCCACATTTGACCTAACAAAGATAGTTGGATGAGCAAAATCTCAAGAAACCAGACACGGCCACAAATGGCTCAAAAAAGTGCAAAATCAAGCCAAAATGGGCCAAAACATGACCAAAACCAGCAAATGGCGAACCAAGGCAGCACACATCACTTAGGCAGTCCACATTTGACCTAACAAAGCTAGTAGGATGAGCAAAAACACAAGAAACCAGACACGGCCACAAATGGCTCAAAAAAGTGCAAAATCAAGCCAAAATGGGCCAAAACATGACCAAAACCAGCAAATGGCGAACCAAGGCAGCACACATCACTTAGGCAGTCCACATTTGACCTAACAAAGCTAGTAGGATGAGCAAAAACACAAGACCCACTTGGAGCGAACATGCTAACCAATTTTTTTCCAAAAAGCCAACAATATGACTGAATAACCGACAAATTTAAAATCAAATCCGTGTATTGACAGAGAATAAGAGGAAGAAAATTTACTGGCAAAATGGAATTTGAGGCCGACGACGAATACAAAGCAGAAGAAGTCGGGTTAGGGCACGAAATCGAACGCTGCTTTGATGATTTCCGAAGCACAAAATAGTGGGTAATCACCCTACGGGTTCGCCGACTAGTCGAAGCCCTCTCACGGCGCCTCATCTGCTGCCCGAGGAGTGTTTGCGAGAGGAGATTATGAAGGGAAAAAGCAAATCGCCAAAACCTGCTCAAGCCCACTAACCGGAGCGCCTGCTAAGCAACAGCCGGTGGATGGGATGGAGGATCAGCGAGCAGAGCAGCAGACAACAGGCAACAGCACATGGGCGCCGGCGTGGACATCGACAAGATTCGCGAACAGGGGACGGGATGGTTGAGCCAGAAGCGCAGGGGAACGTGGGTGAACAGTAAGCCCATCTGGGTTTACTGTATAACGGGTCAGATGCCATTTCAAGCCGAAATGGGGAGCCAAACGCCTGTGGTTCCATCCAAACGACAATATACCAGTTTGGGTTGGTGAACCAAACGGCCTCGCAATACAATTTAGAGACAACATACCTTAATTCACCCCAAAAAAAAAAAAAGAGATAACATAGCTTAATGGTCTGTTTGGTGAAACGGTTTGAGTTGGAAATTTTAAGTTTAAATAGTAATTTTTGTTGACTTTTCAGAAAAGACAAAAAACTTTTTCGGAAAAGACAAAAAACTTTTTCAGAAAAAGACAAAAACTGAGATGAAAATTTTGGGTTCAAAATGGTGAACCAAACGAGGCCTAAGTTAATTTACTGAAATATCCTAAATTTTCAAATGGAAACACCATAAAATAAGCGATTCCTGACCAAGTTGTTCATTTGTTTCCATTTTTTTTTTCTGTTTAATCAGATAAAATTGTTAGTCAATGTCATGAAGTTTCTGTGGACAGATAGAATTGTGTCGGTGTAAATACAAAAAGAATAAATGGAGCCCACGAAAAGTTTCGAAGAGTCAGAATTAGAAGTTTTCAAAAATAGTGTGGACTTTTTTTTTTCTTTCTTTTTTTTTTTTTTGTTAAACGCACTTTTTTGCATTCATTTTCCGCTTTCTCCCTGCCATTTCCACATTATTTGTCATTGTCCAATTTGGACCGTATACGCTTATTAAAAACAAAAAGGACCGTATACTACTAATAGCCTACACAATACACATCAATTGTGATATTTACCCAAAAAAAAACAAAACACACACACACCAATTGTGAATCAAAAGTTTAAAACAACAAAACAATACTTATCTTAAAAAAAAATACACTCTAAACTCTCGTGTGCGCTAAAATCCGCTCCTTTCGTATTTGTCTTTAGAGATTGGAGTCCAACGTCGTTTCTTAATCTAGTGATTAAACTCTTAACCTTAAAAAAAGTGTTTTGAGTTCTACAATGATGAATTTAGTGAATCTCTTTAATTGAACTGATTAGCTTATCATCGAATGTTTTTTCTATGTAATTAGGGCTTTTTCCCCTTTTTTTTTTTTAGCTGTTTGTTTAACTTTAAAATAAAGGTAATGTTATTTTCATCATGTAGGTGTTGTGTTTTGCGTATATTTTGGTTTTTATTTTTGTAATAAGAAAGAAAGTCTTCTTAGTTCTTGTATTAAGTGTGTGTCAAATCCATTAGAATTAGTTCTTTGTAATGTTAAGGGTGATATTTTTACTATAAATCTCTAGTCTCAATTGTGGTGTTATTATTGAAAGAAACAACGAGCTATGTATATGATCGATTGTCTATTTGCATTTTTTATTTTTCGTTGTTTGGAAATCGATGCACATTTTATCTTTTTATGTATTTCATTATAATTTACTGGTGATAACTGATTAGTAATTGAGATTAAGTTATTTTTATTTTACGAGAATATTTGAATCAACATTGGTGTTTATATTTTTTTAATTTGGATTACAATTATCTTTTTCTTAAATGTCTTTATTTTACGGTATAATAAATTTAAAGAATATGTTAGTATTATGTTATAGTTTTAGAATAACTATTGTTCTAAATGACAAATATTATATTACACTAACTTATACTATGTTATATCGGAATACATATACGTATTAACTACGACAAGTCATCTGCACATTTTTTTTTCCTATTTTTTCTTTTTCTTTCGATGAATCAAATGATATCTATATATATGTGTCGATATATATATATATATATATATATGTAAATAATTTTTTTTTCTTGCTGAATCAAAAGGATAAGTAATTGAAAAGACAAAAAAAGAGTCTTCGTTTGCCTGCCAAATTTGAGCCGGTTGGACTTTGGAGATACGCAGATTTTGGAGATTTTTGGACGGTAAATTATTAGTCGGTGGTTCGACTTTTTGTTTTGTTTTTTTGGAGACTGCTGTTGAGATTTGACTAACCAGCCCGGTTGTTACAGATTGGTGATCCGACGGCCACAAAAGAGTCTCGACTCTCAACCCCCCTCCGGTCTCTTGTCGCAATAATTTGGTTGGTACTTTGAGTTTTATGATTTCCCAACTAAAAAGTTGAACCATGATATTCAACCAGGAGTTTTCTCCAATAAGATACTTTTATTAAAGAATTTTTACGACAAGATCCTTTATCTTATCTCACATTTAAAAAACTATTATCTTCACAATTGAATTAAATGTTTAAGTAATATAATCTATGGTCAGAACAGTTCTTGTTTTTTAGATTAATGCTTATTAATCAAATCATTAAATAATTAATCTAACTGTTAAAAATTAATTCCTAAGTAAAAGATCTTATCATAAAATGATCTTATTTTTATTACTAGGATATTTCTCTTTACTTTTAGATTTAATCAAAATTACACCAAAATAAAAAGGAAAAAAAAAAATCAAAGTTGATAATCTGATAAATCTCATTTAGTAGGGATTTAGAGGTAGGTAGCCATTTTTTAAAAAGTTTTTAAGCCAATGGCCTAAGTTTTAAAATTAATTAAAAGAATTTTTTTTTTCCTAAAATAATAAATCATTGATTGACCACATAATCTAATTAATTTGGTCGATCATTGATTGATATCCAATTTTTAAAATCAATCACTAATTGATCATAATATAATTAATTAATTTTCATGGTCAATCATTATTGACCAAATATAAAAATACTTAAATCCAAACTCATCCACCGAGCCAAACCCACCTAAAACCCTCTCTCTCCCTGACCCAAACCCACTGCAAAGTGGCCGTCGCTGGAGAAGATGAGAAACATAGGCTCCCACAACCACAAAAACCATGCGGCCACCACAATTTTTCGAACACGGAGAGATCTCGACCATCATCAGTGTCACTATGAGCACCAACGATGATGACAAAAGGTTTTTGTTTCAAGCGCGACAGAACTTTGTCACGACAAGCTCCATTTTTCGACGTCTCTCTTCGTCGCGAGCTCAACCGAACTAGTATAGATATACCCAAAAAAATTGAAATCCGGCCATTTAACTAAATAACAAAAATCTGGGCCATCTATTCCAATGAGTGCGGGGATATAGTTAGTGAAGGGCTAGGCCCTCCCTCAACAAAATTCTTTTTTCAAAAAATACCCTATCATTTCGAAGAAAATTTCATAATAACCCCAGTTCCCACCCCACAAACAAAAAAGAAAAAAAGAAAAAAGAAAAAAGAAAAATTCATCATAATATTCTATAATTATCCATTCTATAGTACTAGCCCTCTTATAAAAAAAGTATGGCTTGAAAACGACTGCCTACCCAATTACTCTTACTTAAAACAGAATCATATAGTGGAAAAAAATAATAATGACATTTTTGGTATGATTTTTTATTTTCTATTTTTGATAAACTGGTATGAAATGATTTGTTTTTTCAATTTTTAGTACAATATTATATTAGAAATAGTTCCTGACGATTAGGTACTCCAAGGAAAAATAAAAGTAGGCAAAACATTTATTATATGTATATACCTGTCAGGAAGTCTAATCAAATTATTGACTTTGTCTCATTTTCAATAATTCTTTTCGAAAATGAAACGATTTGATATACATACATATATTTTAAATGTATATATTTTATATGAATATATGTCTTAATTGCTTTAGAACTCATTGACATGGAAAATGCAGGCAGACGAGAGAAGAGATCGCTTTATTTGGAAGACATGATAACACCGAAGTGGAAAAGGTTAAGGAATTGCCATAACATCTTGCCCCCCTTCTTGTATTCATTGTCACGTGGTTTTATGCTTTTTATTACTATTATTATATATTTTGTTTTATATTAATGCGTTGAGAAACTTTATCAAATCTTGATATGCATTTTTCTTCCTGAATTTTTTTAAAATTTTACTGACAAATCTGCCTTTTTTTTAGGGTTTCATCTTTTATGCTATGGAATCATCCGTATTGGTATTTGTAAATTTTGTTTAATTGAACACGATTCCCTAGTCTTTCAAAAGAGTAATAATAAAAAAAAAGTATTCTAATCATACTTTTTATTTTTCAATTTTTTCTATTGATAGGATTTTTGTTTTACTCTTTTGATTTATGGGTTAATTTTTTAACAGCAAATTAGCATTCTAAAGATAAGGATATTGTTTTTAATTATTATGTTTCTATATCATAATTACGTCAATAATAATAGTAATATCAATAATTATAATGATATTTGTGATAATAAATTAATATTGATGTTAAATAATCAAAATAGATGAATTGAATCCCGTCCGTTTGATTATCCTGTCAATTTTTTTTTCTTTTTTGAAAATGGGAGATTTTTTTTTTTTTTTGGACTGAAAAGTGGCATAACCTTCCCATTTGGTGGCCGTTTAGATTGTAAGTTGCATTTGAATATTCATTTAAATTGAATTTTTACATTCAGATTAAAAGTTGAATTGTATATTCAAATAAACGTGTGTTTGAATAATGTTCGTTAAAGGTAACATTCGAATAAAATATAGATAGAAAAAATAAGTTATACGGATTTTTAAAAAATAAAAATTTAGATTTCAATTTAAGATAAATTATTTTGAAATAATGAAAACATTTAAACTTTAATATTTTACCACCAACCAAATACATAATATATTGGGGTTAAATGATAACCATGGAAGATGTTGATCCGGAAGGATCCTAGATTTTTTCTTCTTTTATCTTCTTCTCTCTTTTGGTCTCAATCTTCTTTGTTTGTTTAATATTATGGTGGGTTTATTAACCCCCTTCATTTTACTTTTTTTACTCATTTTTAAAACCACTGAACAGATTAATTTTAGGATTTAAAAATTACTTATACTACTCCTTAATTTTTTCAAAATGCCCTTATAAATAAATTATTTGTTTTCTTCTTTCTCTACCCATTAAGCCTAAATCCCTATATATATATATATATATATATATATATATTTACTTTTTTATTTCAAAGAATGTTTATTCTGTTTTTTTACTTGGTTTGTTATTATTCCTCTTTTTTCATAGTTTTTGCAGTTCTATATTATAACTAGTTTTTTCCCCCCTAAGAAATAACAAGAAAATGGGAAAATAAGTACATATGATGTGGATATATAATCAAATAATTTATCTCAATGGTTATTCATTTTCTATACATTGTTGAGAGAAATCGTTAAGAATTCATGCAAATTCT
Organism: Ficus hirta; assembly: GCA_038430175.1. Taxonomy (NCBI): domain Eukaryota; kingdom Viridiplantae; phylum Streptophyta; class Magnoliopsida; order Rosales; family Moraceae; genus Ficus; species Ficus hirta. The sequence continues at coordinate 25,994,673 of CM076591.1, read as the reverse complement.
GAATTGTGAGCTTTTTCTAATTATCTAATAAAAGTGTTAACCAAATTCATAATATATTTTCAACCACACTTGTGGAACACTCAACTTTATCAGTATATTATCTTTAAGTTCTTATCATTTTAAGAAGAAGTGTATGAAAGAACATGTTCGTAGATTTTTATCTCAACATATAAACTGAAGTTGAATTTTACAATTTCTCAAGAAAAAAAAAAAGAAGAAAAAGAAAGAAATATCATGAGAAAAAATAAAAAAATAAAACCATTACAAAACTTATTTAAAAAAAGGAAAAAACTGCATATGGGGTTAGATTTAGTATGTGGAGAAAGAAGAAAGGCAAGTAATTTAATTATAAGGTTTTTTAGGATAATTAAGAGATGAAACAAGTAATTTTTTAATTCTAAAATTAATTTGTTGGTGGTCTTGGAAAGTAAAATGGAGGGTGTTAATAAACTCACCCTTATTATTATGTTAAGACAATATCAAATGTGACTTCACAATAAATGTTTAAAAAAACTCAAATCACGTAACCTTAGCCATGTGTATCCAAATTTTTATTTCACACCATAACTAGAAAAAAGGTTAATAACATTATAATAAACTGAAGAGACGAATTCCCCGCTTGAGATTTTATTTCTCTCTCATTTTGTACTTAAAAATACTCAAAGCACATAATGTTTTCAATGTATACCCAAATTTTTATTTCACACCGAAACTAAAAAAAGGTCAATTACGTTTTAATAAAATGAAGAGACGAATTGGGTTGCAGATATAACTTAATGATAATATTATATCTAATTTTATTAAAAGATATAAAGTTCGAATCCCCATATTTTTATGTTCCCAAAAAAAAAAAAAGAAAAATGAAGAGATGAATTTCCCATTTCGTATTTTAATTTTCTTTCATTTTTCAATTAAAATCTTTTGTTTTCCTTTGAAATAGGGCCAAAAATAAAATTCTTCCTACAATATGACAACTTATTTTGTATTATCCACATAAAATAGCTTTTTTATTCATATTGTTGAATTAAATTTTTAACAATATCATTTATGACTATATATTAATTATTTACAGGGGCTTTGTGAAAAAAAATATATATATATATTTCACAGTATATATTACAAAATTGTTCCCAATTATATATCATATTTTTAAAAATTTAATCGAATAAATAAATTAATAATTTTTATCAAAAATGTAAAATGAGAGATCCTATTATAGAAATAAAAGAAAAGGAAAAGGAAAATTATAATTTCGACCAACAAATAAACAAAACTGGATCCAAAAATGGATCTAGGAGTAGCTGAAGAGATAATGACGCAGGTTCGGCACGCATTTCACACGTGCCGGAACAGACGACTCCGACACGCATTAAACAACAACTTCACACTTTCACTGCCCTGTCGGACATGTGGCCGTACATCGTCGTTTACAAAAGGATTATCAATTAATTTCCTTTTGTACTTCACTCATTTAAAAAAATAATAAAATAAAGCTTGAGGATAAGTCAGACGATTCTATGGTTAACTCGGCGATAAGATATCATATAGTCGTATGTATATCGTTATAAAAGGATACAATCTCCTTTTTCTTTTTTAAAAAAGTATAGAACTTTTGATTATTGATATGTAATTCAATAAAAGGTCCAAAAAGCTTTTTATGGTAGAGTTGTTATCGATGTTTTTAATATTTAATCAAATCAAAATCATATCAAAATAATAATAAAAAAAGTAATAGAATCTAATATAAATTCAATAGTTAAAAACAACGCAGATAAAAGTATTTTTCATACCAGCCTGTAGAGTTCTATTTAATGGAGAGATTAAATATCCTTGGGCAATAATAGAGTTGAGCAATGAAAGCTAGAAATAAAAGAATCATGAAAATTTAGCACTTGAGAATATATTTTACATAGCTATCAAAGTAACAACTCTGGTAAAAGAAACTCTCTTAGGCTGTGTTTGGTCAGAGGAAAAGAAAATTCGAAAGAAAAAAAAGGTTTATAACTTGGGTAATGAAAATAGAGAAAAAGAAGATGGCCATTTTCTTATCGTGTTTGATTTGGATTTCCTCTAATCCCTCCCTAATCAGAGAGATTAAAATCGGGTCCTTTGAAGGATTTGAAATTCTCATCCAATCCATTCCCTCCTCCCAAAAGATCGACTTCCGACATCCTTTCTTTAATCCTTGCGGCCTCATCACTTCTTTCACTTTTCCCTCCAACCAGAAAAGCTCCAAGAGTAAATCTTACCGGCGCTTGTACAAACAAGGCTTCAGCTCGGGCCATTCGACATCCTTCTTCCTTTTTGAAACTTTCTCTTCCTATATGTAAGAGATGCATACGCTATTAACTAGTAAAAAGAAGAGCATCACTTTCCACGGTAACAAAACTGGTGCATTAATTTGATATTACAATTTTCAACACTAAACTAACCTTTTTCTTGAAGTACAATAAAATGAACATCTTGTTGGAGAAGTCCTGCAAAAAATGAGAATTTGTCAGCACTCGTACTAGTGTCAAACTCATGCAATAAGGTGATCATAGTAGTAGCATTACGCAGACCTTTGATACCGAGGAAAATCCCAGATCACAAACAGCTTTTGTAAACTTCTTGGGGTCTGCTCCTCCAGTATTTGGATCAAACCTGCTTTTCACTTCTGCTATCAAAAGCCACCCACTGTCGATAAGATAACCCACCATATGTATGTTAGAGAACAAGAAGTTCGTACATTAGGTCACCACAAGTTTTAGGAACAATAAAGATCTGAAGTGAAGACCATGGCTTAAGAACTCTGTATGCCTCCTGCAGGTAATTCGGGAAGTTAGTTCCCATCAGCGAGAGGCAGAATACGGCAACATCTACTGATTCGGAATCAAGTGGTGTCTGCAAGTAACAAGCGTAAGAATTAAGTTTCGGAGCTTAGAACTAGAACGCAATCATTAACATTTTAAAAAACTAAATCCGATCTCCTGCTTCAGAATTTTGGATGATCAAGAAAAAAGACCTCTGTCGCAATAAACAAATAGCACAATTCTAATTATGAACCCTATTAAAAATACAGACTGAAAGCACCTACATTTGACATATCACAAGCACTAACTGAAGGGTCATGTGAGACGAGATCAAAGGATAAGACTTTGTTCTTGACATTTTTTGCAAGGCGTGCATCACCTAGAAATCAAAGAATAACAACGTCAACACGGCTCGAAAACAAATACTGAAAAGAAAAGGTTGTGTAACTTTATTTGCAGTAATGTGAAACGAACATTAAAGTAAACCTTACCACAACCAAAATCAGCAACAACCAGAGAAGGGCTGTGATCTTTTAACCATTTTATGATTATGTTAACTGGTAGCTCGGGCCAATGGGACATTTGCTCTTGATATCCTGCATGATACTGGACAGGTAAGTAACTCAAGTCAATCATCAATAAAAAACCATCAAGTTTTGTTCTTGGTCATTTTTTTAATGGAACCAAAACAAATAGAGGTACTAAAAGTGTATTATACAAATAGAAAATATCAATCTAGTTCAGATTTCAGGAGACATTATTGTGACATGATGTGTAACAATTAGTGCACTCTGATAATAGGATCTTCAATTCATTGTTGCAAATCCACGAAGAATTGTATCTATTTCAACAGTGAATTGCGATTAACAAACACGATTCCAATCATTCTTTTGTTTGTTTTGCAAGTTCCGAACATGATTCCGATAATCTTTTTGTTCGTTCCAAACATAATTTACAGTAAAGCAATGAAGTGCTTTTCAGTTAACAAATTATAAGCATATGATTCGCGAAATTATTTGTAAAAACTGAATATTTATAGACATGTGTATATATATATATATATATATATATTGATTCGGATGAACTCTAGAACAACCAAAAGTTACCTTACGAAGCTAACGCATTTCGGTGAAGCAAAGTTTTAAGGGGCTAAATTAGCAATTGTTTCCTAAGAAGCTCACAACAGAACATGCAAATTTTCAGAAATCGTTTTCCCTCGGTTTTCTTAGCTACCAAGCAGAACTTAGGGTAAAAACCATGAGAAATTACATGTAAATTTGAAAATCCAGAGAAACGCAGAGATTAAAATTTCTCGAACTGGAAAATTCTTACCATATCAAACAAAGCAGGGTCTTCTTTGAAGTAATCAAGTGCCTCCTTTCCACTGTGGGTATAAGAAACGAATAATAAGAGCAACTTTTTTTTTTCAAAAATAAAAATTGAACTCCAGAAAAACCTTTTGAAATAGGGATAATTCAACAGCTATAAGGCTAATAAGTGAAATTTTGCCAAGAAACCACAAAAAAAAAAAAATCCAAAAATCCAAAAATCCAAAAATCCTCTCTTTTCAGAATAATTAAAAAAAAGGGTTGAAAACGAAGACAATTTAAATCATTTACGTGCAAGTGTAGAGCTTCTCGTTGAGCATTCTGAAATGCCCACCTGATAACCTCGCTTTCATCTGCACCTCATTCCCAAAAAAAAAAAAAGAAAAAAAAGGAAGCAGTGAATTTAGATTAACAATATTCGTTTAAGAAAAATGAAGAAAAATCAGAGAAAAGAACAGACCTTTTCCAGAAAATCAGAGGACTTGGAGAGTCCGACAGATTTTTTCGTCTTAGCAGAAGCAGAGGATTTAGAATGTTCATCTTGTTCTCGAACATCGCCGGATGTTTTCTTCGGATGAGAAGGTTGTTTGTGTTCCTCGGACTTGTCTCGGCGACGCCTAGCCCTCTTCCGCTTTCTGCTTCGACCACTGTCCTCCATGGCCAACACAACACCTGTTCTTCTTCTTCTTCTTCTTCCTCCTCCTCCTCCAAAGGTTCGAAACGAATTCCCCCAACGTTTTGGATGGGTCTAGGGCTGTACGGACTACGTTTCAGTACGGGCCACATTTGGGCCGTCAAAGCCCAATTTAACTTCATTTGGGCTAGACTTGTTGACTTCGGTTATTGGAGTCCATTAAAAGGCCACAGTTACTCCGGGGCCAAATGGGCTTCTAGTCAAAAAACGAAAATTGTAGCATATGATTCCATTTTTTATTTTTTTTTAATTTCTTTTTTTTAGTGAATAACATGTTTTAAAACGATTTGAGGTATATACTCTATCAGTAATTTTAAATTCTCTATTCTTAAGTTAAAAAAAATTTAACATATTTTTAAATATTCACGATAAATAATATATTTACTAATAAAATATTTAATTTACAAAATAGTTTTAAAGGTTTATTTATTTTGTTGCAAATAAATTATTTACTATAAATATGTTTTTTATCTAAATATTTTTAAATCTAATCTAAAGAAAAAAAAAAAAAACTATTTCGCTCTTTTTTCCCAATATATACGTACACATTGAGACTTGATGTTTAAATGAGAGGTGTCATGTTAATAGTTAAACGTCGTAGTGGTTATAAATATAGTCAGCGATTTAATAATAATTTCATATTTAACTATATCTTAAGGAGTAGAGTTAGATGTTTCGTATCTTAAAATTTTAAAAAAAAAATAAATAAGGGTTGTATTCACTGATTCCGGTATTTACCTTTTTTTTTTTTTTTTTTTAAATACTGCAAATTGGCGTTAGTAATCTTAACCTTTTCCTGAAAATCATGAAAATTTTGACATTTGTTATAAAGTAATTGACTAATGCATTCTTTTTTCCCCCCAAAATAAATGAAGTGAGATTATCGATTTTGATACCCTGTTAATAAACAAATAAAAAGCCGAATTTTCACTTTTTTCAACGGTAGAGTGTCAATTTATAGACTACCCTCATACTAATATTTTAAATGTTTGATGTTTACATTTTGTCTTACACATAACAATAATAGAAAGAAATAGTTACACAAAAGGTCTATATTTAGAACCTCGTATTAAAATATGTATATTTTTTAATAATATTATGTAAATGTTCATTTTTAAAGAAACAACCGCTTGTAGTGTTTATTTTGTCCTTTTACTATATTCAATATCATTTTTTCTCATTATGATTCATACATATATTTTTTCCTTATTTATTTATTATTGTTGTATACTTGTATCTTTATCTTAATTATTACTAGTTCTTTATTATAGTGATTACTTGTTAATATGTTAGTATGGGTTAGGTTTTCTTATAAACATATAATTTAGATTTCTTCGAAACCTTTTCTTTTTTTAATATGATTTAGGTTCTTTAAGATAATTTCTTTTTTCTATTATTATTGGTATTATTTTAATAATAAGTTTTTAAAGTTTAAAGGTGATATGAAATTACTTATTTGTTTTTGATAATTACTATGTCATTATGATGCTTTTTAAATGTGCATGGTTTTTTTTCTTTATAATATTGTTATATCATTTTAATTTTTTTCCTTTACAATAATTACAATATTTTTTTTTAAGTTTTAAAGTGTCTAATATTTCTTAACAATATTTGTTTAATTTATATATATATGATGTGAACTTTATCTTAATGATCAATTATTTGTCCTAGTTATTGTTTTGCATACACCATGCAACTGTTATATGTTATGTTCTTTTTTTTCTTTATAAAAAATCAAGTAAAATGATTTTTTTTAATGAAAGAGTTGTTTAGTTTGACTTTTTTTTTATTTTTTATTTTATTTTTTATCAATTATTTTTTTTTGTTTATTTTTCAATTCTCGATAAAAAAGGATAACGTGGTCTTTCTAAATATCAATTTAGATATTCATGTAAATAAAAAAATAAATGAATATTTTTTGAATTGTAGTCTTCAATTTAAACATTTATGTAAATAACCATAATAGAAAATAAAAAAAAAATATATGAATAGTGACATTAGCAAGACCTTTAGAAAACTTGATAAACCTGACTAACGAGCCTGCCAAGTGTAAAAAATGAAAGAAGCAAGCACACCTTTCAATGGTGAAAGCAACAATAATTCAAAGCTTTCTGGTTTAATGGGGGGTCTTGAAATGAGCACAGAAAGAAACTCCTGCAGATGAACTCTTGGAATGTGTGAATTCCAAACTTATAGAAATTACAGGGATTAAGAGCTCTATAAAATATATATATATATATATATATATATATATATATATATATATATATATAGGAATCTAAAATAACCTCCCATGTCAAAGATCAAATCAATAGTCAATAATACTTATCATAATGGTGCTCTAATACACAAATTTCTCTCATTAAATTCAATTTATCTTTTATTGTTAATTCCAATGCAATTCTACCAGAAGATATAGAATCCTAGAATTTATTGCTTCTTGTCTAAGCATGTCACAAACTTCTTCTTGTATATATGTGTATATATAGCTCCATTGTCTATACAAGTCCCAAACCAACAAACTCAATCTTGTCTTTCACTTGATCAGTACTTTCTTCTTGGTATAAATCAAAACACAAAGTTGAAGAATGGCAACTACTACTATTGACGAAGTCATTGCCAAGACAGAGACAATCGAGATTGATCCCAAAACAGGAGTTGCCTCGAAGACACAGAATGGCGTGGAGAAGGAAAATGGCGTCGATGCATTGAAAGAAGCAGCCAATGGGAATGCGGGAAAAGATGGCGTCGAGTGCGAGAACGGTGCCAAAGCTGTTCAGGAGCCAAAGAAGGAGGAAGCTAATGGGGAGAAAGTAGAAGTTAATGGTGATCAAGTGAAGGAGGAGAAAGTGGAGGAAGTGGCTGTTGAGGTCGAACCAAAGACAGGGGTCTCTTTTCCTGTAAAATTGGATGATGGCAAAATGTTGAACTGCGTCGGGTTGAGGAAGAAGTCCATGCTTGGCATTGGCATCAAGATTTATGGCTTTGGTATCCCTTTAAACTCTCACTAATATGATTGTTTTTTGCAAAACATGTCACACTTGGGTTTTTGCAGAATTAGTTTAATAGTAATTTCATATTCACTTCGTTGAGGTTTAAGTTCGAATTTTTCACCCCTAGGTTCAGAAAAAGAAAGAGAGAAACTGGTAGAACTATCCACAAGTGAATAAGATATTTTCGTCAATGAAAGATAATGTTGTGATGCAAGCAAACAATTCAGCTGAAAAATGACATGAAATTTACATGTTCTAGATGACTTTCGGCCGTGAGTTTTGTCCTTGAGCATAATCTTCAATAAAAAGATGTAAAGAAATCATGACACGAAACTGTGTTTCATTGGCTTCTGAAAAGCATATACAATGTCATGTCTAATAATACATGCAATCATGCGGAGATAGACTGCGAAATTAAATAACTATAGCCTTGTCAACATTCTTCAACTTGCAGGAGTGTATGCAGATAATGAGACGTTGAAAGATCTCCTCAAGTCCAAAATAGGGAAATCCCTTGCAAAACCCACCAAGGAGATGTATCAGTTGGTGATCGACGGCGATTTCGGGATGATGGTCAGAATGGTAATTGTCTATTCTGGCCTCACAATGAGCATGGTCAGGAAGAGCTTTGATGAAGGCCTTGGAGCCTCAATAAAGAAGTTGACTGGTGGCAAAAAGAATGAGGAGCTCACAAACAAGTAATTTCCTTTCTTGTCTCAACTACTTTTTTCTATTTTAAGCTTGTTATAATAATTCTTAACTTAAATCTCGTCCTTTATTTATTATTATTATTATTTTTTTGTGCATTTCTTATAGGGTCATGGGTCAAGTATCAGATGATATTAAATTGACGTCTGGTTCGGTGATAGAGATTTCTCGTCTACCGGGTTATGTCCTTCAAGCCAAAGGTGACAGCTGACATACAACTTTTTACACAAAAACGTTATTTTGTTCTTTCCTTATCAGCAGAACATTTACTAGAGTTTTTTGATGGATGCAGTGATGGGAGAGGTTGTGAGCAAAGTTGAGAATGAACTTCTTTGCAGGGCTTATATCCACATGTATTTTGGAGACGACCCCTTCGACAAGGAAGCCAAAGAAAAGTTTGGGATGTCCCTACTTTCTCTCTTCTGAGCAAGCGGGCGAAAATAGGTTCGAGTCAATAAGGTCCAAGTCTACACCACGACCAAGCAATTTCCGTACTCAATAAGAAGAACAACAACGAGAATGTGTTCTTGTTTCTCTCATAGAATCCAAGTCGTTTTTTTGAATCCACATAACTTGGCAGGCACTTGAATACAAAAATCGAATTTTAATATTTTCATGAAACTCATTTTATTTAATAATACTCTGATACAATACAGACATTCTTCACCATTACTAAGTGGCAACACATGAAAATGCCCCGTTGCCCAACCTGAGATGGTGTGACCATGCCACATACTGCATGCAGCTAATCTATCCTCACTCCAGTAACATCCTAAAGTCTCACTACGACGGTAATACATGAACACGCAAGTGGTCGCATATACGGGAATAAATAAAACAACCCATAAATTACAATAAAACTTGTGCTATGCATAACGCACCTTCACTGAATGTTAAATGAAAGCAAGCCCTATCATCCTAATCTCATCTACCGAAAAGGGGGGCGAGACATAGTGCAGCTTTGGGGGGGCACATTAGCTATCACAGATGCATTAGTAGAACGCTTAGTGAAGCACACGGATTAAGTCAGCGAAAGCCATAAAGAACCATAGAAGGATCCAACTGCCCGCTGCAATAGCTTGATGAAACAGTAGAAAGTTCTTGATGGCCCTTCCATTCTTCATAGGGTTTCAAGGCAATTGTGTTTTCCACGGATGCAGAATCCACACATAACATGGTTTTATAGTCCTCATCACCCAAATCCGAAAGTGCCTTGGCCTTTTTGTCCCAAGGATTCCATACAACTGCACGCAGAAATATATTCAGGTTTATTAGTCAAATTCACTGGATTAAAATCAAGTTAGAATCTTATCATATACGAATGTCGATAAGAACCTGCATCTGGCATTCCAACCTTTCGGAGGACAAAGGTTCTCTTCTTCTCATGATCTATAATCGCAATCTTTGTTGGAGTGCTCAAATACACTCTGTCAATCTGAAGATAAACGAAATAGTTTCCTCAGAAATTGATATCAACTCAGAACAGAAACCCGTCCCAAATGACATATATATTTCAACTGAAATTTCCAATCAGATGGAAAGTAGATGCGATAAATAATTTTGCTACCTCGCCATCAAAGGTAATAGCATCTGCTTGCTCTGTGAACCTTTCTTTGCGCATCTGCATCTGATTACTTCGCATCAGGTTATCGAAGTAATCTAGTGTTTCCAAGCCTTCAATACGCACTTCACTGAAAATTAAACAGCATCATGCAATGTCTAAGAAAAAGGATATATTAATTATCTTCCAAGATCAGGTATTAACAGATGCACATAATTCCAAGTTGACCATAGTTATAACTTCACCATAAACTTTTGCAACAGGCAGGTTCAAAAAGCATAGAACATTTCACATCAGAAAAGCAATCATACCTTATATCTGATACGGATAAGTAGTTACGCAGTGCAAACGTAAAAGAGAATTTCCTGCTATCCGTATTTCTCACTCGTGGGATCAAAGTGAGCTTTCCAGCGCTAAGAGAGACTCGAAGTCGCAGTTCAAACCTTCAGAAAAAACCAATAAGAGGTTGAAAGGAGATCAGATAAGTAACAATAACGTTCAACTTAAGACATGTTTGATGCAATGATCACAGCCTTCAGGAGCATACCTACGCGGCCAGGTCTTTAAATCCTCTTCTGTGGATTTCAGGATCAGATCGACCGATGACTGATTGTTAGCTGGAGGCAAAGGCGAAGGGTCGTTATCCAATGACCATAATCTGTTTCTTGCAAATCCGTGCTGCTCCAGTGAACCGAGGTTTCCAAACTGCAAAAGACAGCAATAGTCAAAAGATTTTTCAATCTCAACAAGAGAAAAAGCAAAACAAAAAAAATTTTCATCTCTTAATATCTGACCTGTGGAAAGCAAACAGGTATACCTCCCCTAATAGCTTTTGGGGGTTTCCAAATTGCCTGTGGAACAATAAAACCATCTTTAATTAACAACGGAGATAATCCCGCCAATTCAATTATGAAAAAACAAAATCCACTAATTCTTAGGATAATCTAATGATATCGTCAGTCCGTCTACACAATCATAACCGAATGCAAACATGCTTAAGAAATGATGGCTTTCTTTACTTTTTTTTTTTTTTTTTTTTACCTTGCTGCTCACGAAAAGCAGTTCTTCGCTTCTTTCGTTTTTCCAAGAAATGACCTGCCCTCCATACAGGAGCACCTGAAAACCATTGAATGTCAACGGAACATAAATTAACAGACACATCCGAACTGTTAAACACAGTTAGCACAAAATCACTACACACAAAACAAACCATACCAACACAGTTAACCCTTTTTGATTAATTCGGCAATTTCAATCCTATCACTGTCCTATGCATTATGCACATACTCTTTTTTTTTTTTTTTTTTTCCCATCCCATCTTTTTGAACTGTAAAAAGTTCACCTTTATGAGGCCAAACATACCCCACAACACCCATTTCTCCTCACAAACGATTATGCAGGATGGCTTTGCCCCACCATAACAATAATCCTTGGAGATTAAGGAGGATGGCTTTTAAACATGTATTTCCATTTATAAACCACAATCTTTTATTTTATTTATTTATTTATTTATTTATTTTGTCTAAATAGTCTAATCATCCATTAAACATGAGATCTTTGATGAACCCAGAAATTCATATCAAGTGGAAAAAAAAAAAAAAAAAAAGGAACCGTACCATTGTCTGAACCGTACGGACAAATAAATTAATAAATTAGAATTAAGTAAAGAAACAACCAACCAACCAACCAACCAACCTCTGCAGAAGACCCACATGGCTCGGTGAGTATGATTCTGGGAAACCCATTGGCCTCGCGAGCTATATTCAACGGCATCGTTTCGAGCCTGAACCTCTCTCTTATGCTGCTCACAATTGGGTTCACTTTCCCTTTTCTTCTCTCCAGCTAAGACAGACCAAAAAAAAAAAAAAAACAATTTTCACAATCAAAAATTGCTCTTTTGAAGCTCTCTCAGAGAGAAGAAGAAGGGAAAAAAAGTTGAGAAAAATTCAACGGAAACAAAAACAAAAAACCAATGCAAATTAAGGAGTAAGATATGATCAGTTAAAGGAGAGAAGGGTGGTAACACTTACGTTGATTAGTGTTTGTTATATATATATATATATATATATATGTCTTATAAAATGTTATCGGCTTCGAGTACGCAGAGAGGAAAAAAAAAAGTAAATATAAAGAGAAGAAGAAGAGCCACCAAACAAAAACCAACTCTGGGTTTCATGGAAAGTCTATGTTATACAGCCATTGATATATATCCCGCGGAAAGAGAGAATAGAAGGATATCCAAGAAAATAAGAAAATAAGGGGAAAAAAAAACCAACTCTACTTTTTGTCCTCGGATGCTCTGGTCGTTGTGTCCCTTTCAGTTAACTAGTTATCCCCTGCTTGGTATCCTACCATTCTCTTCGTGAACTTCACCAATGTCTTCTCGCCGCGTCAGCCATTCGGATATGACGATATGAACAGCAACAGAGCCGTTTTATTGTTTAAGTTGGCACGTATATTTAAAAATAAAGTTTTTATGAAGTGTTTATAACAATAAATTAATTTTAAGTAAGGTAAAATGAGAAAATTTTTAAATTTTTAAAAGTAAATTTAAACAAAAGAAAGGTTCATTAAACATGAAAGCTCCTATTCGATCGTATATTACTATATGAATAAAGAGATGTATGAATTATATTAATGTTTTACATCAAAATTGATAAATGATGAGCTTTATTTAAATGTATCATATTATGAATTTATATAGTATAGTAGCATATGAATTTGCAAGTTTTTGTTTATGTAATTAATTATAAACTCGTATCAATAATCACCAACAATAATGTGTGGTATTATTAGTATTTTAGCTGCTTAAATTGCAGTGGTGCCGCAAAAAGTAGGCTTGACTTGAAACTCTTATTTATATTTTTATCTTTAAAAACAAAAACAAAAAAAAAATCAGTATGAATTACTTAAATTAGAAGTTTTTTAAAACAATTAATTAAATTGGAAGTTTTTAGGGATGATTATGACGAGGCATTTAATTGTGGGGGTTCACCAAAAGTCATTGGGAATGGATTTTTTTTTTTTTTTTTTGGTGTGGTAAGAATGGAAGTTTTTGGTAGCGTGGTAAGAAATGGAAGTTGCTATAGGTGATTATAGGCCCTTTCCAACGCGACGCATAAAGCATGTCGCAAAAAATATTTGTTGAGAGAAACACTTTGGATTAGCGGTCCTCATTTTATTGGACTCTTTTTTTAAATATTGTATTTATTTATTAACCAATATTTTATTCTTCACGGGAAAAGAAAATAAAATAAAATAAAAATCTGACGTCCCAATTACTTTAGATGTGATTGTGAAAATGTTGCAGATATTAGTTTTCCAACCGTTGGATTATAGTGTTTCCTATAATATTCAACACCACACGACAAATTCCCAATCTACGGCTCAAAAAATCACACTAAACATTAGATATTTTGTAAAAGATACTATAGATATGGAGTCTAGTGGGTACTTTTATTTATTTATTTATTTATTTTTGAAATCTTATTTTAGTTTTTTTTATTTATTAATTTTTATCTTCCATCTATATTGTGTAGGTGGGTGTTATTGTTAATGTTGTCAAATGTGCCAGCTAGTACATATGAGCACCAAAGCAACTTGGTGTAAGCATTATACAAATGTGAGACACCTTGTATATATTTCTTGAATTGCAATAAAGGTGTTAGGTTCCTAAGGCTAAAGCACAAAGAAATCGCTTTGTTTTGACGCGGGTTCGAGTGGGTCTCTATAAGCAAGGCAAAAAAGAAAACCAAAGAAAATAAAGTTTTCCATAACAAGGATATCTATCTATAATACTCGTTTCTAAAAGTTTTCTATTATTGTTATTATTATTATTATTATTATTGTGGGGTATATGACTCTTATTAATTAAAAATAAATCAAAATATTTTGAGCTATTGAATTTTTTATTCAAATTCTTCCCCTCCAAACGACTGAGTTAATTTGAATATGATACTCATTTTTAAATATTAGTGTTAAATAAATATAAATAGAACTCGTTCTTAAAAAATAATTCAAGTCGAGCTTAATCTACATATAAACATTATTGCATCTTAGTAATTTAACTATATATGATAAATTCACAATCTAACAGTTAGATATAATATAATTTATGTCAAAATAAATATTAAAAAAAAAGAGAGGAAAATAACGTGATCCATTCCCATCGGCCTATCTCGTAATTTTGGGCTCCATGATCATAAAGAAGCTTGATTCGAAAATGACATAGAGAATCCTGGAATATGAAAGTGCTGTTTAGGAGTTAGGAAGGAAGTGGAAGGAAGCTAATTAGAGCTTAGACTAGTTGATAAGAAATGGCCGGTGAGACTAGCTACGCCTAAAAAAAAAATGCTTAAAAAAGCTTAGACCACATTTTTTATGGCCCTTTTGCCTATTGGTTTTCTTGTTTTGTCTGTTGAAATTGTCCCTTCAAAATTAATTTTTATTTATTAGTTTGCCATACTAGTGAAAGGTCCATGTTAAACTAGGACAGTTTTGTTTTCTTGCCCTCAGTTGGAAATCAAAAAGATTCTTCCACCGAGTAATTATGGTTTTTCTTTTTTCTCTGTCTAATTTACTTAAAAAGAAGAATTGGCGACGAATTGTTAGAGAAAGCCAAAAACTATCAAAAATATCTTATTGATAAAGTTATTATTTGAATAGTCGCATTCATAATCTTGCCTACTTTTTTTATCTGATTTTTAATTAGATCTAGCCAAAGACCATTTGGTCTAACAATATCCTAAAATTTGAATAGAGTGAGATTTTATTTTTATTTATTTATTTTTTTTAAGGTTGCGAGATTTTTCCCGCCTTTTTTAAATTTATATAAACAACTCTTAAGAATATCTCTAACAAAGTGTCAAATTTATGTGTTCAACCAAAATTTGATATTTAAATAGAAAAATCACTTTCTAATTTAGTATTATTATCGACATTAAATTCTTTTTTTTTTTAACTTGGGTACGATGATTTGAACTCTACACCTTTAAAATTTATAGTTGATAATCATTATAGTTGGATTAAAAAAAGTTAGGTGATTTATAAGATTGCCCCCTTAAAGCAGGATCTAAATCTTCTGTCTAATTTTTAGTGTTCCAAATGATATATAAACTAATAATATTATGCCACGTTATTTTAAAAGTCTCAAATACTTCATAATTCATTATTTATATTTTAAAATCTAATTTCATCCAATGATGTATCGAAATATGATTTGTTAAGACATAATTTAGATACCAAAATTAGATAGAGCATGTAGATTTCTTGAAGAAAACATCATTGGATTATTCCATAGTAATAATAGCTTCAATTTGTTTGACCTCCAATCAGATAAATATAAAGGGTTAAAAATTCAAAAAAGATAGATAAAAATTATAACTGTACGAGGGAATTGTAGGAATAGCCATTTTAGTGTACATGTTTAAAATAGTTACCCTGAAATTATTTTTTATTTGACATTAAGAGGGCAAAAAAATCCAAACTATAAAGTAATATCTCATAAATGTTTTTTTTTTTTCGAGACGTTCCTAAAAAAACAAAAAAAAGGGGGAAATTACACAAAATAGCATATTTAAATACACTAGTTGAAAATTTTAGCATATTTTAAAAAGTTAGCAATATCATATCCCTTTTATTTTTTCCCGAAATTCCATATCTACCCCTGCCTCCACCAATTCCCTGCGTTTTGCTTCCCATCAGACTTGCTGTTCTTTTTTAGGCGATAAGGCTGATTGATCTTCGGGCTTCGTGAGGGTGGCGATTTTTGGGCTCCACGAGCTTCGATCTCCGGAATTGTGACATCGCCGAGGTCACCTGGTTTGCCAGTCCGATGGAGATCAGCTGAGGGTCACTGAGGATAGCTAAAGCTGTCACGATTTTGGGTCATGATTCTCTTCGATCTGGTTCGATAAGGACGTCAGACACCTTTGCGAATCTCGCCTGTAACCTTGAAATCACTGCTTGAAACTGGTTCAGCAACGAGGAGGAAATCGTTATTTTACGACGATTTTGGTCGTGATTCTCCAACGGCTATCGTTGCAACTTTTTTCAGCTAATTTCCCGAAAATCAGAGGTAGATGCCGCTGAGAGTCTCTGCATTCCTCGCCGTTGCGATTTTTTGATGGCTTCGCCGTCGTGAGTGACGACAACAGCAGATAGAAAATAGAGTTTTAATCATGTCTAGTACAGGATGGCATATGGGCAAAGATGGGGGTCCTTCCATAATTTTGATAGGAAAAATGCCATAATTTTCCATGTTTTTAAGATTGTGTTATTATTTTCATTTCCTACCCTAAAATATGCTATTTCCCTTCTTGTCCCCTAAAAAAACCCCCTGAAACAAATCTATTTGACACTCGCTTTGTTTCCACCTCATGGACTCCTTGGGCCAGAAAACTAAGTCAGTTGTTCGATTGGGCCGGTGGGCCCAGTTTCCAGAACGCATCACAAAGCAAAAGCTAGCGATACAAGCAGCAAGAATTCGTTAGCTCTTATTGGCGTTTCCTCACGTTCATAGTTTATTTTATTTTTGAGTAATAGGAAGGATATCAATTATAATATCAATTGTTTTATTTGAATACCAATTTATATATTATTTTTTTATTAGTAAAAATAATCAAATAATATAGTAATATTTAACCACTTAATAATAAGATAATAATAATTCATATATCATATAATTTTTATAAAAATTAAGATTATAATGAATGTTCCTGATATTTTTTATTTATTTATTTTATTTCTTTTACTTGGTTTTGTTTCCGAATTCGGAGCATGGATTTGGTATCTGGATTTTAAGATGATCACTTTTTCTCCAACTTCTCTTCAATTGCAACTTATGGAGAATGTCTTTAGCATCACAGAGTAGGAGCTTATCAACAGTTTTTTCAAACTTAACAACCTTCCATGCACTTCTTAAACGACATTGCCTTGGACATCTTTTCTGCATTACAGAGATGCACTAGTCTAATCACTCTCAAGAAAGCCCATGCAAAGTTCTTTCCCCACGGACTGTACGACACAAATTTACTCACTAAAATCGCCGTTTTGTATGTTTCATTTGATAAGGTCGACAATGCAAGATGTGTGTTTGAGCGTGTGAGTAATCCAGGTAGTTATCTATGGAATGTTTTGATAAGGGGATATGCAAACCAAGGTCGTTTTTCCCCGTCTTTGGGACTTTATTCCAAGATGATGCAAAAGGGTCTGAAACCCGGCAGGTATACTTTCCCTTTTGCTCTTAAATCTTGTGCCGGATTGTCTGATTTGAAACTCGGAAGGTTGGTTCATCAGCATTCAGTGTGTTGTGGTTGTCAACATGATGTTTTTGTTAGTGCCGCTTTGGTTGATATGTATGCCAAATGCGGCAACGTTGAAGCCGCCCGTTTGGTGTTCGATAAAATGCCTGTGAGAGATTTGGTTTCTTGGACGTCCATGATTTCGGGCTATGCCCACAATGGTTGTAACGGCGAGACGTTGGATTTCTTTAATTTGATGCGTGATTCGGGGATTCGGCCCAATCGGGTTGGTGTTTTGAGTGTTCTTCTAGCTTGTGGCAATCTGGGAGGTTTGAGGAAAGGTGAATGGCTTCATAGTTATGTGATCCAGACTGGGTTTGAGTTTGACGTCCTTGTTGCAACTGCTATTATGGATATGTACACCAAGTGTGGGAGTTTGGATTTGGCGCGTAGATTGTTTGATGCCACGCCCGGGAAAGATGTCGTTTGTTGGAGTGCAATGATAGCGAGTTATGGGATTCATGGGCAAGGGAGGAAATCACTTGATCTTTTCAATGACATGTTAAGAGTGAAGGTGAGACCAAACCATGTGACATTTACGTGTATTCTCTCAGCTTGCAGCCACTCCGGATTACTAGAAGAGGGCAAGAGGTGTTTTGAGTCAATGGTAAACGAGTATGGGATTACACCACAACTCAACAACTACGCTTGTATGGTAGATCTTCTAAGTCGTTCAGGGCAACTGTTTGAGGCAGAAAAACTAATAGAAAATATGCCAGTTGAGCCCGATGCAAGCATATGGGGTTCCTTGCTTGGTGCATGCCGAATTTATGGCAATCTAGATTTAGCAGAAAGAATTGCAGATCGAATTTTCTTACTCGATCCCTTTCAAGCCGGCTATCATGTTTTGCTCTCAAACATCTATGCTGCAAAGTCTAGATGGAAAGAGGTCGAGAAGGTGAGAAAGTTGATGATAAGAAGAGGAGCCAATAAAGTTCAGGGATTTAGTTTGATTGAGTTTAAGAATGTAGTTCATAAGTTTGGAGTGGGAGACAGGTCTCATCCTCAGTCGGGCAAGATTTATGCTGTGCTTGACAAGTTGGCTGCTCCAATGAAACGTCTAGGTTACGTTCCATTAACGGATTTTGTGCTTCACGATATTGAAGAGGAAGCAAAAGAGGAAGCACTTCTTTACCACAGTGAAAGGCTGGCCATTGCTTTTGGCCTCATTAACACTCCCCCAGGAACTCCCATTCGTATAACTAAGAATTTGAGGATATGTGGAGATTGTCATAATGCCATTAAGCTTATTTCGAAAATCGTGAATCGGGTAATCATTGTGAGGGACATTCATAGGTTTCACCATTTTGAAGACGGACTCTGTTCCTGTGGTGATTATTGGTAATAAAATTCATGTTTGATTCTGATTCTTTGTCTGATATTGGACATGATTTTGAGTCTTGACTTTTTCTTTCTTCTCCTACTAAGTTTTTGTTTTTGTTTTTTCCTCTTTCAACTGCCTGTTAAACTAATTCTTAGAATTGGAGAATCCTAACATATTTATGCATGAAATTTCTAAAAACTTAAAGTCTTTTAATCACAGTCGATGAAAATCTGTTGCTATCTTGATAATTCAACTCTCAAACTTTTTGCAAAGCCATATATGCAAAAGTAAAAATTGAAAATAATGATTATCGACAGCAAATGAAAAGGCGACAATGTTAGTATCGATAATAGTCTCGGAAACGACATAGCGACCACAAATCTTAAAAACGACACCAAATGAAAACGCGTCAACGTTTAAGAAAACGACACTACTACGCAAACAATGTTTTGGATGACGACAACAACAATGAGAACCGCAATAGTCTAGAGAAACTACATTAATAATGACAATAAACTTAAGCATCAATAACCATACAAAACGACAAAATTCTAGAGAACGACATCAGTTTACAATATAATGACTCCACAACAGACTAAGCGATAAGTATACGTGTGTGTGTGTGTGTGTGTATATATTTGGGCGGTTGAATGTAAGCGATATAGTAGTGATGGCAACAGCAAAACGACAAGGTTAGTAACAAACCACTGCAATAAAGGAAACGACATTACAATTTACGAACGACAATTTAAGAACGACAACTCTTTACAAGAGTCACGTTACATATAACCGACAATTTAATGCACGACAATTTAAGAACGACAGCACCTGAGAATGCACACCAACTTGGCATCATGAAGGAGATAAAAACCTCAATTTTTAACTGAAATTCTGATTAAAAAAAGATAAAGTGAGAATAAGTATATATTTTAACAGATGAAGTGGGAGCTTTTTAAAGTTTACAAGACAAATCAATAATGATCTTGAAATTCATAAAGTACAAATAAAAAAACCATATTTTTAATTATTACATGAGTGGATGACCAGATTAAGAAAATAATAGTTTAACAAAAACAAATGTATCTTCCTCCACTGCCCCAATATATGTGTATAATGTGAAGGACGATTTTTGGTCTTGAAGTAATAATGCACCCATCAACCAATGATGGAGAAAGTCTATTGTTTAAGTCGAGACATACACTAAAAAGAATAAAGTTTTAAGATGACTTAACACAAAAAATTAATTTTTAAATGGTAAAATTATTTAAAACAACAAGAATAAAAAAAAAAAAAAAAAAAAAGTTCATTGGGGGCGGCTTGACAACGGGCGACTCTGCCTCTGCCAACAACCACAAGTAGCAAGCCTCGGAAGCAATGTGCAACCACAGAGACACATCTTACTCAATCAGCAAGTCTGGTGTCCTATTGAAACAGGACTTCATCTTATTTTCAACTAATTCTCAATCAAAATGTATCCCAAATCCAAAACCACCAATCATAACAATTAATAAAGGTATAAATAAAATAAATAAATAAATCTAACTAAAATATCATCACAAATCATAATTTAGGGCTGCGTGTTTCCTCTCTAGACCGAAATTAGAGTCGTCAAACATAAAGTAGCAGAAGTAAAGCCTGGATATACTGCGGCAGGAAGGGACACTTTCCTAAACTTGTTCGTATAAAGGTTATACGATATAATTTGCCCATCTTGAGTCACGAACAAGAGCTCGTCATCCTTCGAACGGGTAATAAATGTGAAAGAATCGACTCACAGATTCCTGGCGAATTCCGCCAAAAGTAAGCACCTCCTTTCGATAAAGGGAACAGTTTTGATCACCTTATACATTAATCTTGATCTTCCTCCAGAAATCCGTTCCTAGAGTGTGCACCAGAGCTATGGGGTTCTGATAGAAAATGTCGCCGAAAACCTCAACATACTTGTAGACATTAGATTTGGGATCGTACCCAAATCCACATCAGGATTCAAAATCAGAGTATCGGGTTTAACAAAATAGCTATCCATTCTTTATATGTATCATACATGTGAATGATGCCATTACAATGTCATGCAACCAAAGTAGTTGGAAAGGCTTGTTGGTCTTCTGCCGGAACAGGTGGTAAATGTCGGGATTGGTACCCATAAAGCATATGATGTTACAACTTTATTATGATTTATACAAATAAATATTTTATTTCATTATAGTTGTATATTCTTGTATGTTTGATACTTAATAAATATCATTAAAACTTCATAATTATCTATGTGACATTAAATAGTATATATAAGAGTTATATACTAGAGGATAATATTTAAGGATGATAATTAAAACGGTCCGTGATAAATATTCAATTAATTAATTAATTAATTAATTAAAGTATGAAATCTTTAATTAAATATCACTAGTGTATGTCATTACCATTAAGAATGAAACGGTTTTATCCGAACCGTTAATGTAGTGAGATATTTAATGAGTGCACTGTGCATAATGTGATTATGTAGGACATGAGACATGACGTGATATGAATTGCTAATAATTTCCGTTAAGTATAGTGGATTCTAATTACGTCAACCGATGGTCATATATCAAATGATCTTAATCCTGAGTTATTAGCAAACTCCTATTTATGGAATCATGTCTTTTGATTACTCGGTACAGATTTGTGTATCAAATCTTATTCCTTATAGTTTGGAAATATCATGAAATAAATAGCCGCGAATATTAATATTATAAGATGGAATCCATTCTTTTTTATTTAAAAAGCAAATAAATAATTTCTTTGTGTGTTGACTCGGGGCTTGAATGGTATGAGCGCTCAATTCGTGATTAACTTCATGAATTTATCATTCATTAGAGAATCAATGGTACTCAAGGATAAAGATATAATTAGAGAGGTTAATGGATTTTACTTAGCTCTAAGTATGAATTATTTATAGATGATCGATCTATATGAAATGACTATGTCAAATGGATGACTTTTTTCTTTGAGTAATTATATATCTGTAATTTCAAGAGTGCAGTTCCAAGTTTTTAGTATAGTAACTTTGGGATTAATAAAATTGATAAATTAATAAAAGAGTTTGATTAATTATTAAATTTATTGGAGCTTGAAATTATAGGTTCATAGTTTTCTGTACTGCCTGTGTTAGCAATTGAACTATTGATGGATTTTTTGCTCACAAAATTGTGTGATATAAAGCATAAAAGAGAATGTCCACTTTTGTTATTTTATTATCATAAATATTTATTTGTTACCAAAACAATTAATTGTGAATTAATTATGTGATTTAAATAATAGAGATTATTTAAATATTAAAATTGGATGACACAATGAGTTGGACCCACTATGTCTGTACCTATTACTAGTGGGTGGGACCCATAAGTTTGCAGATTATATATGTTAGTTTCATATTTATGAGATTATGAATATTTATATTTATAATTAGATTTTAAATTAAATATTTATTATATATTAATGTGTATATAAAATAGAAAGGGAAAGAAGAAAATACGAAGAAAATAGTTTACCTTCTTTCCAGTTAATGTATATATATTTATATATGATATAATTATATATATATATTATATTTAAAATCTAAAAAAAAAAAAAGAAAAAAAGGAAACAAACGTTTCCTCTTGGAAACATGCGCCCGTATGTATACGTACGTATATATGATATACATATACATATATTATTATATTATATTTCGAATATAATGTTATATCATGTTTTCAATTTAGATTTGATGTTAATTTTGAATATTGAGAATATTCAAAATTCAATGTGGGAATTTTAGGTAATAAATCTTGCTATATAAATAAGATTTATATCAAGGTAGATGATGACTTTTTGGTATATTTTAAGTCACAAGGAAATCCTAAAGAGAAACGTTCTTCCTTAATTTACACTCTTTGTTTTCTTATGTGTTGAGGCCAAAAACAAAGACACCAAAAGTGAGTGAGTGAATCAATCCCTTAACATGAACGGGCGTTCATTCAATCAAACGATAGAGGTAAGGTGTGGAAGAACATAATCTTGAAAGATAAGATCGTTTTAGGTTCGAAAGTTTATTCTGATAGAGTCGAGCTAATCGGACTACGATACAATTTTCATTATTTATCTTTTTTGTATATTAAATAAATATAGCTATAATACGACGATAAAAGTTTGAGAATTTTTTGTTGTTCACGGTTCTATGCTTCCACTAGTTTTTTTTTTTTTTTTTAATCAATATTGGTTTTTGAAACCAACAGTAAATTGATGTGTACAATAACACAAGGAAGAAGGTCGCCTATACATCATCGTCATCGTCGTCGATATTGAGGCGTGAGAGTACAAGTTTGGAGGGATCGTTTGCGTGGACGTCGAAGGTAGATTAGGATTGACGATATCTTCTTCCAATGATAGTTCTTGCCGAATCGACTTAAAAAAAAAACAGTCCTCGAAAACTTGCTGTTTTTGCAAGTGACACGAACAAGGTGTTTGTTCACAAATGAGGGGGTCATTGATAAGATTAAACCACCACTTACAAACACGCTTACAGTTTTTTAGAGAGTCAGCCAGCAACCTCAATAGGATTTCCTCCACAATCTTTTTAGGAAGCTGTAAAAACGCATTTATTTCTGCACCTACTTCAAATTTAAACACCATATATATCTTACAATATGCCCACAACAACCGTTCATTCTCAGAGCTTCTACACACAAGATATATATATATATATATATATATATATAGCAAGCATCATTTTTTCAAAGCTTATGTTCCATAGATCATAATTCAAATAAATTTACGTAAGAGAAAACACGGTATAAATATTTTAAAAAAAATGCAAATATTTGAAAATCGTACACGAAGATAATAATCTGGACCTAATTGTAGGAAATTCCAACACTGGAAATATGTATTAAACGGAATCTAAAGAAAATTTGTAAAATAAATTTGCTTTTTTGACAAAAATAAGAGAGAGTGGACTGACTCACATGTACAGAAATGACGGGGCTTGGCCATGGGAAACGAGGTTGGAGTTTGATGGCCCCTAATCGCAAACTTAAGCAATTGATTTGGCCCTAGCTCTTTAAATATGCTTTTTAATTTTTTTTAAAAAAATTATTTCTAGGATTTTCTTTTCTTTTTTAATTTTGTTTTTTATTTAAATTTTTTAGGATATCTCTATGCAAAGCAATACGTGATATATCTATTAATTCAGGAAGTAAAAAGAAAAAAGAAAAAAAAAATCGTAACTAATTAAGGTGGAAAGTAGGATTTAAAGTAATTGCTGCTTTTTTTTTTTTTGAAAGGTGAAGTTATTACTGCTGTTAAAGTTGGTGTAAAGGCCGGTATTATTTGGGTGAATTTGCCAAAATATATATCTGATTTAAATGTTTAGAAAACCATAGTTTTATAATAAAATTATCCTTCATGATATTTAAAATTAAAATTGAAATTTCTTTTTCAAAACAAAAAAATTTAAACTTGTAGAGTCTATTTAGACTTTTATAGGTACGTTTACCAAACCGTAAAAAAATTAATAAAAAAGGTAATGCGATTGGAAAATAAAACAAATGAATAAAAATTAAAAAAGAATTATTGATTCTCTTTTTAGTATTTACTTACTTATTGAATAGTGCAGAGGGAAATAATCTCATTCCCTTTGTAATGTTTACTAAACTTAATAATGTTAATTTTATTAATGTAATTACTAAAGTATTTTTTTACATAATAAAAAAAAACATTAGCACATGAAAACTCATTAAGGATGTATAAATAAATTTGATATTTATTTTTTTTGATAAGAAATCAATACCAATGAGATGCAAGGATTGACATTCCCCTTTTTTATTCACTATGTTGTGGGGGTACACTAAATTCTCATTTCCAGTTTTATAATTAAACACTATTATTTAATAAAAGAAAATGACTACTTATTTTTTCTTTCCCTTTGATGCAAAATAAACATGTCTTAAAAATATGTTTGATATATGGTATTAAAACCTCGTATTATATTTTTGTTTGACAATATCTATACTCTGTATAGTTCATACAAAATAAAAAATAAATACGGACTGTAATGGCTAATAGTTTAGTGTTAAAATGTGATGTACATTGTACAGTGTGTACTTGACGTTAATATTATAGTTACGTGAGTTTGGGTTAGATTAAGTAACAATACTCACACTTTTAGTTAAAAACTCATGCATATGCAAGTTACATGTCATTTAAGAGTTTAAATGTCTTTTTTTTTTTCAGCACGAGCTTATTGCTGCTGAACAAGTAATTTGAAGTACAATGATGTAGAAAAGACTGTCTTGAAATATACAGATGTTATCGAATATATATGATCTATGGTTTCCCTCGTATTGCCACTTACACATGTAACTTGCACGAATTGTTAATATTTTGTTAATCAATATTGAAATCCTTCCCTCAATGCTTATCTTAGGGCCCGTTTGAGGCCATCACCAAATATCTTTTTTTGTCTTTTTCTTTAATTCAAAACAACTTTTTACTATTTATATTTTCAAATATTTATAGTAAATTTAAATTTTAAAAGTTCATAATTTTTTCATTTTAAATCAAAATAAGATGTTTATTAAGTTAGATTATTTACAACGACGAAACAAATAAAAAAAGATCTATTTGACTTTTTTCTTTTTCTGAATATATTTCAAATGTTTATGCTATTTTCTATATCATTACAGACATTTCTAGCCTAACTTCCAAAACTCTAACTTCAGTCCAATATCTAAAACTCCGTCTTTAAATATCCCAAAACGAGCCCTAATCATTTTATGACGTCAATGTTATGTATGACGTCAATGTTATGTGACTATTTAGTACCATTTATGAGTTTTGCTGTATATAATCACAAGTGACGCAATGTACAATAAATAAGGCTCACCTAAAAATCGGATCAGTCAGGATTGATAAGACTAGCTCACTCATATTGATCAATATACAGTGGAAAAATTCGGAAAATATCAATTCCAACAACTATTTCACACTGATATTCTTTGCGGTTCTAGTTTTTTCGTTGAATACGCATCACAAACACCATGAAGCTAAACAGTAAAGATTAAAGAAGTCGTGCACCCAACAGTTGTCCTCTCAGTCTAATTAGTTGAGTCTGACATCTAATTTATTTACTTGACAATTACACTACAAAAAGCACATCTATAAAAGAAAGATTTTTGACAAATTACTAAGTACATTTGAAGAACAAACTTTCATTCCATGGCTCTAGTGACTGAGTATGTAAGATTACTAGTTGGGTTTGTTCTCTGCCTTCTTCTCATCGTGTTTCATCACCGAAGGCGCAACCGAAACATGGCGATTACAAGCTGGCCAGTCGTCGGCATGTTGCCGGGGCTTCTCCACAATGTCCCACGCCTCCACGAATTTATGGCCGAGGTTGTGACTAAAAGTGGCGGCACATTTGAGTTCATAGGTCCTTGTTTTGGAGCTGATATGGACTTCATCATTACCTCTGATCCTTTGAATGTTCAGCACATCTTGAACAAGAATTTCGCCAACTACCCCAAAGGGCCCGAGCTCAAGGAGATTCTCGAACCTCTCGGAGATGGGATTTTGAATGCCGATTCGGAGTTGTGGAGACTTCAGAGGAAAATGTTTCAGCTGTGGAATGGGCGGCAAAGCAAATTTGATGTTATTTCAAGAACTATACAACAAAAGGTGGTAGATGCCCTTATCCCATTTCTTGATCACGTCTCTGAAACAGGAATTCAGGTGAGTACATACATTTACACCATACATACATATGTGTATATAGTGGCGAAGTCAGAAAATGATTTCAGGACACTATAAAAGAATTAGAGATAATTTTTTTGAGAATAGCTGCGATCGAATCCCTTTTATATATCCTATTGATAGAGCTCATTTTTAAATCGTTAAAATGTAATCGAACAACTGAAATATTGTTTGTGTATAATAATTATAATACATCTTACCTTATATTAGTATAGATTAATAAATAAAAATTTTTTTAAAAACAATATTTTTTTTAAAAAGACCAAACCCCTTCCCCGACACAAGCAACTTCCCCATTGATGCCGGCGACGGACCCCCCTCCCATCGAGCCAGATTTGCCCCACCTCCCCCCTCCCCCCGACGTTGGTGACAGACTCCAGCTCCCCCGCTCCCCCGCTCCCCCCCCCCCCCGACCAGATCTGCCCTCCCTCCCCGACGCGACGATGGACTCCCGCTCCCTCTGACCAAATCTGCCCCCCTGTGACCAGACACGCTTCCCCCTGACCAGATCTGTGCCCCCCCGCCCGACACCGATCATCCCAGTCCCTCCTTCCTTTCTGACTCCGATGATGGAAATCTCTCCTCCTCCCCCCGCCCCCCCGCCCCCTCAACCTTCCACTGGTGAAGGTGGATTTTTTTAAAAATTCTTTTTTAATTTCTTAGTCAAATATTACTATAAAGTAAAGTGTATAATAATTATTGTACACATGCAGCATCTCAACCATTTGATTGTATCTGAACGGTTAAAAAATGAACTTTATCGATAAAGTATATAAAAAGAGTTTTACCGCAGCTTTACCCAAAATTTTTTTTCCTGAAAAAGTTGAAGTAATTATATATTCTAGCATTTAAAAGTTAGCACAATAAAAAGTTTTTATAAAATGGGTGCATTATTGCTAGTTTTTTTTTTTTTTTTTTTTTTTTTTTTTTTTTTTGGGTTGAAAGGGCATAACTAGATTATATATATATATATATATATATATATATATATGCTTAAAAAGTAAAAATTAAAATATCAAAATATGAGTGGAGGGCACAATTGTAATTTTTCTTATAAAATGATGGCATAATAGAAGTTTTATAAAAATTTTAAGACTAAAAATTAACTTCTAAAAATATAAGTAGGAAAGGTTTTGTATTCGGTATTGTATACTATTTGTAACTTTTTATTTAGAAACTTTTAATAACCAGCTGATTTAGATGTAATTTCTCATTTAGAACCTTAACATATTAACTTCTTATTTAAAATATTATCACGTGATATAAATTAAAAAATATTACATCAAAATTACCTGATTGATATAACGTACTATAGAAAAAGCTGCCTGAGGGTATCAGATAGTAGCCCCTCCCTGTAAAGATATACACTAACATTTATATGTACTTGTCAACATATGTAGGTTGACATTCAAGAAGCTTTCAAACGGATAATCAGCTTAGACAATGCTCTTTTACTGGTTTTCGGGTTCGATCTAACTTCCAATTCTATAAAGTTCCCTGATGTTGCTGAATACCGAAAGGCTTTTCGATGTATAGCGGAAGAGATGTTCCTCCGAAACGTTGTACCAGTAAGCTTCTGGAAGTTGCAAAGGTGGCTGCAAGTTGGAGGAGGTGGAAGGCTGAGAAGAGCATCAAAAATGGTTGACGAATTCATGTACCGATGCATCTCGCAGAAACGAGAAGAACTTAGCCGACGAAGCGAAAGCAAAAAAGATCAGTATGAAGACTCCAACGTAGACATGATGACAGTTTATTTGGAGGACGAGAAAGAAAATTTGTACTCTGATAAGTTTCTAAAGGACGTTGCGCTTAATTTAGTATCGGCGGCCTTGGACACTTTGACTGTAGCTTTCGCATGGTTTCTATGGCTTGTCGCGACTCACCCGTCAGTGGAGACCAAACTTGTTGAAGAAATGAAAGAGAATCTACCGATGAAAGATGGCAACGATTGCGGCTTTTTGGGTGTAGATGATCTGAATAAATTGGTTTATTTACAAGCGACAGTCTACGAGTCGCTTAGGCTCTACCCACCGGTGCCTTTCAATCACAAAACAGCAGCTGAAGAAGATGTTCTTCCCAGCGGTCACCGTGTAAAGCGGAAGAAGAGAGTTTTGATAAATTTCTACGCAATGGGAAGGATGGAAGAAATATGGGGCAAAGACTGTGTCGAGTTCAAGCCCGAGAGATGGATCTCAGAGCGTGGAGGCTTAGTGTATGTACCGTCTCACAAATTCGCGGCTTTTAACACAGGACCGAGGACTTGTTTGGGTAAAGAGATGGCTTTGATTCAATTGAAAGTGGTGGCAATCGCCGTCCTTAGGGGTTACCGCCTTCAAGTGGTGGAAGGACATCCGATCTCTCCACAGTTGGCCATTGCAGCTCATATTAAACAAGGACTAAAGGTTCAAGTTTCCAAAAGATGTGCTTGAAATGAAAGAGAGTTCTCTACTACCTACTACTGTCGCATGGCAACCTAAATGTCCACAATATTATGTGTATTTTTACATAAATGTAGGTTAAATAAAAGGTTGCAGTATATATATGTGTGCGGAAGTGCTATTATTTGTATCTTTAGAATTAAATTATTGCGAAATAAATTCTCTTTGCAATGTGTTTTTCTTTGATGCTTAATCATCAGCAATAATAATGAAAAAAAAAAAAAAAGGCTTCTCTTGCGTATCATATTTTTTTTGTCTTGCACACTGAAATAACAATTAAAGAGAAAATTATGAACCAAAACTTCGAAACCACAGTGGCATTCGAAAACAAATCGTGCATGCGAGGGGAAAAAGCATATAGATGCACACAACAATGGAAAGCAACATTAAAACGACAACGAACTGAAAATTTTAAAAATCTTATTGGACAACCATTATTTTATATAGCACTCGACCTTTTATACAATAACGTAGAATTCAAACTCCCGTTAAATATGAGACAATTGAGTAGATAGACAATCACTCCGAAATTTAATTTAATTTTATGTTATTTTATTTCATCAAACTCTGCCTAATGACACCCATTTTAAACTCAAAGATAAGATCATGTTGGGATCTTGGAGTTACATCTCAAAATATTAATATATTCCGAGAACTAGTTCAAGCCCCCTTTTAAATACATTCTCAATTCCATATATATATATATATATATATAAATATCTAATTAGTGACGGAGCTAAGATTTACTAGTAGGAGGACCAAAATTTTTTTTTAATTAAGATTATACTAACACATATATATATGTGTAATAGTTTTTGTTTATTAAATTCATGACATATTGATACATGAACACATTAATATTATATCTATATAGGAAAACACGCCACTGCTAGTTATATGCAATTAGAAACAAAAATAATACAAGAAAGAACCTAAAATTGAAGTGTTCATTTCAATATTTTCTTAATACCATAGAATATAGAGAACTATTAGTGGATTTAATAAAACTGTTTTAATGATTAAAACTTTATTTCTTAAAATTCAAATTGTTTGCCCAATAAAATATAGAGAACTATTAATTTAAAGGGGACCAAGGCTAGTTTATACACATAGTCGTCATTATATCTAATCAATAAGAGACTTTGTTTGTACACTCTCAACAAACCCCATTTGTTAATAATAGTTTATCTAAATTGAGCATAATACGTCCTCTTACTTTATGATGTTCGTATTTTTTTTTTAAATCCTCCTCTGTTTATATTAGTTTAAGAAATAACAAAACCTCACTATCACTATCATTAGTATCCGAGTCTGCGAGACTAATCTCAAAATATTCAAAATGACTTGCATCACAATCCAACTGATAGTCAAAGTCAGTAACAGCTAGTTAGTTGGGGATTAAAAAAATCGTAAGGTCGAAGAGAAAATGAGAATCCAAAATGAGACAAGATTTGGGTTATTTAATTTGGCTGCAAATTTCTCCACAACGTGTAGAAGAATAACATATTTGTCACATCCAAAAATTGAGAACGAAATTAAAGACAATAATAAAAAACAGACGAACAAAACGTGGTTATATCTTGGATTTAAAATTATGGAGAATATTATCTAAATAATCACTTTTTTTTAAAATTTATTGATCAACATGATACAAATTCTCCATTCTTAATTAAAAAGACACAAATTTTAGTTAACTTTAGTTTAATTTAATATTATATTAGTCTAGTGTTAATTTTTTATGTCATGTTGGTGATCTCTAAATTTGTGTCATTCAGGTACTTTCTCTCATATTAAAGGTGGAACGAGGATCATCTTTCTTTTAAAGATGTGCGTGTAACTGGCTTATTAAAAGAACACATCCAATATGTAAACCCATTTCAAGAACCAAATTAAAAAAAAAAAAAAAAAAAAAAGGTGGCCTTTCATCAATTTGGTTGTCCATATAGCACAATTAATAAACGCATTAGATACTCCACAGAATCACTTAACTGCATAAGTAGTTAAATAGATTACTTTTCCTAACACTTTACACCTGTTTTCATTTTTTGACAAAAATCATTCTCATCATTTTTTTTTGTTTTCATAATATTTGTTAAGTAAATACTATTTAAGAAACGTTTTCATTTTCGCTTCTCAAAAGTTATGCGGAAACATTTCTTAAAACAGTTAGAAATCAAACCAAACGGGCCCAAATAATCCAGGATATAAGGGATATTTCTCCTCGCAATACCAATGCTTATGCCAAATTTTTATTCAAATATCAAAAGTTAACATTGACACGTCAATTTGAGAATTTATAGAAGATGCTGTTAGAAAGATTTAAATATCAAAATTTGCTATTGGCACCGCAATGCCAAGTTCAACACTTCTATTTATTTATTTATTTTTGAAAAGAATGTTCATGTGGCTCTTTAATGAGCCAGTTACAATAAAGAGCACATCTTTTAAAGAAAGATGGGCCTCGACAACCATATTATAATATAATTTATTATAATTATATTAATTGAGAAAATTGTCTAAATAATTACTTTTTTTTCATTTATTAACCAACATAACACAAACTTCCTCATCTTTACTAATATAATACAAATTTTAATTTATTTTAATTTTATTTTATATCATATTAATCTAATATTATTTTTTTATATTTTATTAATATAATAATATTTAAATTTATATTATTTAGATACTTTCTCCGTATTAAATCCAAGATAGGAACCCATAAATAAATAATAGTACTTGAACCTACATTTTTTTCCCTTAAATTTCTCATCAGAACAGCTAGCAGATAGCAATACTTTTTGTTTGTTTGTGTTGTTTTTGTGAATAGGTGTCTTTAATTTTGTTCTACTTGGATGTGACAACTATATTATTCTTCTACACGCTGTGTGGAAATTGCAGCCAAATTAACAACAGCCAAAAAAAAAAAAAAAGTTTTTACTTGTGAATTATTCACCAATGTTCTTTGAAAAATACTACTATAACCGGAACTAGCTAAATTGTTCATAACCTTTCCTAGGGGAAATTCTAAAACTTTTGAAAGCAATTAATACCTCTGTTTCTTTGGGATATGTTAATTGTTCTTAACTTTTGAAGCTGTAACAGTTCTACGTATTTGCCCAAAGTAATGCAGTCTGATAAAGCATTTTTATGGAAAAACTTCATGTATAACTCTATCATAAAATTTAAGTTCAAATCATCTCGCTTTCTAGTTAAATATATATATATATATATATATTTTTCCATATATAACACATTTCTTTTCTTTGTGGAGTTAGAGTTACTTTTGCACACAACCCACTTACCAAACTATTTGTAAAGGACTTCAAAGTAGTTAAACGAACAAGTTGTGTCTTTATATATTTATCATTTTTTTTATTTTTTATATTTTTTGTATGTAAGCACTTCAAATACACCCCATTTTTATTAACTAACTTATTATTAATTTTTATGCTAGTCAATAATCGAATCCTAGACTTATAATTTCTAAACTCGAAACTCTCCTTCCTTCACCGTTGAGCTAGTCGGAATGACTTATTTATATATTTATCGATTATTTAAAGGTCTGAATAATATACACCTCTCTTTTGTCTTGCATACGTCATCTGTTTCGTTCCTGTTTCATTTTGAATTTTCAACACAAGGTTTAGGGGGTGTTTGGTGTATAAGTTTAGTTTGAGTTGAGTTGAGATTTTTAAGTTTAAATAGTAATTTTTGTTGACTTTTTCAGAAAAGACAAAAAACTTTTTTAGAAAAGATAAAAAATATGATGAAAAAAGTATAATTTAGTTTAAAATGAGTGAAGATACCAAATAGGTCCTTAGAGGAATTGAATTCAATGGGTGAAGGAATAGGAAGATCAGGAGCAACAACGTCTTGTCTCATTTCGGATTCATTCTATTTTTTCTTCCACTTTATGATTTTTTGACTCCCACACTGACTAACTAACCGTTGACTGAGTTTGACTCAATTGAACTGTGATATCAATCATTTTGATTTTGAGACTAGTCACATCAATTTGGATATTAATTAGACAGTGGGGATAAGATTGTTACGGCAAGATTGTTCTAACTCATCAAGTCTCGTGTTGATACTTAGATTATGGATTCGTTTGATGAATGAATTGAATTTAAAAATTTTAAATTTAAATTAAAAATTTATATTGATTTTAAAAAAAAATTTTAAAAAAAAAATAAAAATTAAAATAAAAAAAGTTATTTTAATTTAAAATAAAATAAATTACCAAACAAAATCTATAACTAATTAATGAGTACATACGGATTAAAAAAAAATGTAATGATGCATTGAACTGCTAAAATGTAATAACAATTGTACGAAAACAAAGTTGATGTGATAAGTGTTTTCGTCATTTTATAGGTGGTAAGGAGATTTTTCGTAGACCTCTCTCACAAATGTTGTTATAATGACAGCTAGAAATGCTTTTCTCGTTTTTGTTTGGTTGTGATAAAATGTATTTTATTGTCCGATCGACATGCAGTGCAACCGAATTAACCAAAAAAAGGAAAAAAAAAAAAAAATAACAGTACCAGTGCGTAAGAAATCAATTTTCTTTGACAAAGACAAGATACAATTGCTAGAACTGGAACTTATGGCGTAAATCATTCTTTAATCTTTTTTAATATTCTTCAATCTTTTGGAGGAAATATGTAGTTAACAATTTAATATTTTTGCGTAACTTAATTAAGTCGAAAAAGATGAACTTTGCTTTCCCCGTTTTAGGCTAATTTACCCAAAAAAAAAAAAAAAAACTTTATTAAAAAGAATCATAAAAAGAATACTTGCATCCACATATACTTCAGTATGCAACAAAAAATTAATCCATTTACCAGCAACACATTAAGGGCACACCCAAACCCAATGGACTTCATTCTAGCTCCAAGTCTTCGTTAATATATATATATATATATATATATATATCTCTCTCTCTCTATCTCTCTCTCTCTCTCTCTCTCGAAAAGGAACAAAAAAAAAAATTGATTACCATTAGGGACCCCGCTGCGAAGTCAAGAGAAACTGCTCCTGCCGACAAAAAAAAAAATTTTAAACAAAAAATAAAATAAAATAAAATAAAATCTGATGTTGGTCCGATATAGTTACATACACCAACAAATTATGGACCAAATAAATGTAGACATAAATATACATTCGTATGAACGACACTTAACCATATTGGCATTACTCTGTCAAACTAAACATATGCAATCCACACACACAAATACATATATGTAAATATGTATATAAGAAATATCTTATATTCAGTATCAGATGATATCTGACACTTGTAATTTTTTATTTAGAATATAATTTCTTATTTAAAATCATGTCACATAATATTAGTTTAAAAATATTACATAAAATTACTTGATTGATACAACATATCACCGAAAAGGTTACAAGTACCGTATAAGAATGATGCCGGACAACAACCCCTCCCTATATACACACACGCAAACACCCACATGAAAGCTGAAAATAAACCAAGAACGAACAGCTTCCATGGCTCTGGTACTTGGTTACTTAGGGATTGTAGTACTAGGGTTGGTTATTTGCTTAGGATTTGCATTAATTCACCACCGGAGGCAAAACAAAGATGCAGTAGTCACCTCCTGGCCGATCATTGGCATGTTGCCGGGCTTTCTCCGCAACGTCCTACGTCTCCACGACTTTGTGACCGAGATTCTCGAGAAAAATGGTGGCACATTTCAGTTCAAAGGTCCTTGGTTTTGTGCTGATCATCTCAACTTCATCATAACCTCTGATCCTTTGAATGTTCATCACGTTTTGAACAAGAATTTCGGCAACTATCCGAAGGGGCCCGAGTTCAGGGAGGTATTTGAACCTCTAGGAGATGGGATTTTGAATGTGGATTCCGATTTATGGAGACTCCAGAGGAAAATGTTTCATTTGTGGGACAAACGACAGCGCAAGTTTGAGGTTGCTCCGAGGACTATCCAGCGAAAGGTTGTGGGTGGCCTAATCCCATTTCTTGATCACGCCTCTGAAACAAGAACTCAGGTTATTATTTAATTTTTATAGTTGGTACATTTAGGATTAATAATTTTACTACTTTATATGTAGAATTTATATAAACCCCTCTCTAATTTTTTTTTTAGGGAAAATTACATTAAACTCATTAAGAACATATAAAAATACCAAATATAAGAAACCCGTATTACATAAGACAAAACCCTTCAACAAAAACGGATCCACTAGTAAAATCTGATGACGCTCAAAGGGAAAGACGTATGCTTAGGCCCGATAACGGGAATATACCTCGACAAATAGAAATCAAGCACATGTAAGGCTTTTTTAGATAAAACTCCGACAATCAATGGATTTTCTGTATCAATCAAGGGCCAAGACTCAATAACACTAGGGTCACTACTAACTCCGCATAGAATAACTCTTGCAGGACTAAAATACCGTCAAAACTCAGATCTGACAGATAAACAACCAACTCAGAAGGTGAATAAACCACCTCCGTTATTATAAACAACAAAAAGAAAAAAAAAAAACACCCAAAGAAAAAACAATGAAGACATCATCATTATTAGACACAAACTTATACATAAAAAAAAAACTATTCACACAAAAAAAGTCATTGCCGATAAAATGAACCACGTCATCGAGAGAAACTTGGTCGAAGCCGAGCTGCTGTAGGATCTCCCCGGTGTGTGACGACCACGTACTACCACCAACTATCTCATTCATGCCTTGCTCATTCCCACAACACCCATCCTCCTGCTACGGGCTCTGCCAAGACCCTCACCATATGATTCTCGTATTCATCTCTAGGGCCAGGAAACCAGAGACAAACTAAAGACTGCCATCGGAATCCAACCCCAAGAGAGAAAAAAGATTGAAAAACCCTAGCTCTCACACGTTAGAGAGAGAGAAGAGAGAGAGAAAGAGAAAGGGAAAGTGAAAATAAACCCCTCTTTATTAAGTTATACAGTGAATTATATTTTCTTGTAATTACAACAATATGAAATTCTAACATCTTTTTCCCTTTTCTCTCTTTTTCACTGGGTAATCTGATCACATGATATCAGAGCTTTAGTTTTTATGGAATTTTTTTTATTTATGAGAAAATTCAATTATGTACACATTCGGTCCACCAACGGCACTTATTTGTACAAGTTTGTGCAATCGTAATAGTTCGTACACAAAAAAAAAAAAAAGGTTCTTCCGTACAAATTCTGTAAAATTGTACGTTCCTCTGTATAATTCCGTACAATTGGTTTCTTCGTCTTCGTCTTCGTCTTTGTTCTAACTGTCGATGCTATTCCCACTCGATAATAATTAGGTAATTCTCTTCCACTTCGGATTCGCATATTCTTTGTTTTCATTTTTGGTGGATAGTTTATTGTGATATTAGCAATGTTTGGTGAAATAGATGATTCACCTCAGCTTTATTAGTATGCAATTGAATGGAAATAATTTTTACAAAAAATTACAGGCTCTCCCTTCCTTTGATTAGCTAGTAATTATATAGTAATTAATGGTTTACCATTTATTTATATAGGTTAACTTACAAGAAGCATTCCGTAAGACTATTGGCTTCGACAATGCTATCCATTTGATTTTCGGTCTCGATCCAGCTTCCCATGCTTTTAAGTTTTCGATAGCCGAATACCACGAAGCTTTTGAAGTGATTCAAGGTACTGTTTTCCGCCGATACGTTCTTCCAAAAAGCGTGTGGAAGTTGCAGAAGTGGCTTCAGATTGGAGCTGAGAGAAAGCTTAGCAAAGCAGTGGAAATATTTGACGAATTCATATACCACTGCTTATCTTTAAAACGAGAAAAACTAAGCCGAGATAGTGGATTAAGAGAAAATGAACAGGAAGAAAACAATCTTGACATCATGACAATGTATTTGAAGGACAAAGAAAATCCCTATTCTGATAAGTTTCTAAAGGATGTAGCGTTTAGCTTTGTAGCAGCAGGGAGGGACACTTTGAATGCAGGCCTCACTTGGTTTTTTTGGCTTATCGCGACACATCCGTCTGTCGAGAGCAAAATTCTAACAGAAATGAAAGAGAATCTGCCTGAAAAAGATGACAAATACGGCTTTTATGGTGTGGAAGATCTAAATAAGTTGGTTTATCTACAAGCAGTCCTGTTCGAGACGTTTCGACTCTACCCATCGGTACCTTTCGACCACAAAACTACATCCGAGGCAGACACTCTTCCAAGCGGTCATCATTTATCGCAGAAGACTAGGGTTTTGATATCTTTTTACTCAATGGGAAGGATGGAAGAGATATGGAGTAAAGACTGTTTAGAGTTCAAGCCCGAGAGATGGATTGATTCGAAGAAAGGAGGACTTTTGCACATGCCATCTCACAAGTATGCGTCTTTTAGTACCGGACCAAGGACTTGCTTGGGTAAAGACGTTGTCTTCATTCAAATGAAAACCGTTGCAATTGCCGTCCTTAGATGTTACTGCCTACAAGTAGTGGAAGGTCATCATCCTGTTTCTCCCACTTTAACGATCTCTCTTCATATGAAACATGGACTTATGGTTAGGGTTTCTAAAAGGTGTGTTTAAAATAAGAAAATAGCTACCTACATGTATGCTAGTTTTGCTCGTGAATGAGTGAAATATTTCTAGTTTTCTCTTGTCAGTTTAATGAATATTAACATTTTGCTAGTCCTCTAGCAAACGAAACAGAAAAAGAATGGAAAAGAGTAAGTATTAATTCAGTTTGATTTACAAAGGATGCCTCAAAGATTTCACCTATATCATAGCTCAAGGAAAACTCTAAACGTCATGAAAGTTTAGAATTTCAATTCAAATGCTTGTTTCACCTTGCTTTGGATTCTTTTCGTGTGTGTGTGAGAATAGCCTTTTACACTTTATCGCAACTTTGATCAGTTATGCAAACAAGTAAATTATGATCGATCTCTAGATGAAGAAATTTACGAACTCCATAGGCTTGCTTTCTTATCACTCTCCACTAATGTAGATAAACACATTACTAAGGATCATTAGGACTTTTTAGGCTATAAAGATAGGATATGGATAAAAATGTGACTTAAATCATTCTAAACACATAACCATTCTAGGACCTTTGTAGAACTTTTGCAACACTCCCAATAATACTCCTCAACTTGATTTTGACTTTCTTTGTCATCCACTTTTTATTCTTTTTTTTTAATTAAATTTTTTTTTGAGTAACTACATCTCAAACTATTTTTTTCATTTTTTTAGTTATTTTTGAAACTAGGTGTAGCACTTTCTTTTTTGTTTTGTTTTGTTTTGTTTTTTTTTTTTTTTTGAAGAAACAAAAATAAGCTTTTCACAACTCCACCCATCCTCCCAAACTTTAACATAACTCAAAATAATTCCTATAATGATCAACATGCTTAAGGTAAAGGGTTGAAAGTTTGGAAATTAATAAAAAGCTAGGCTAAAAGATATGGATAACAAAGAAAAAGTAAATATTAGGCTCAAATGGGTGACTAGGGATATGTATATGTAAAGGTTGGCTTGAAAGGCTCAAAAAATTCAGAGATAGCATAAATTATGTCCTTGATAAAGTGTAGTCTAGTATTTCGCCTCAAGTGATAATCAAATAATTTTTAGAGTTCGATGAGATCGAATGAGTTACATAATTCACATAAGCTTTCTCTAAGTAAGCAAAATAGTTAAGTGATTAAGGCTATGTGCGCCAAGTGTTAAAAGAATCGCAAGCAAGACAAAACTCACACAAGAATCAAGCACACAAACAATACAATATTTATAATTTTCCAAGAGCTATAATTAGTTCAATCTATTTTTTAATCATTGGCCTTTGACAATCAAACATAATCAATACTCAAATAAATTTTTTTTTTGAATGCTTCTACCCTAAAACTTAAAATGCACATTATCCTCAATGTGTAAGCAATCATGAAAATAAAAAAGGTTATTGGAAACTTCCCCCGTTGATGCTTGGACTCCATGAGTTGACTCCTTGCTCCAAAGCTTGTACCTAGAGAAGAAAACCAAAGAAGAAAGATAAAAAGATCCTAAGAATTTAAAATTTACTGGAATTGAAATAAAGCAAGGTAAAAGATGTAGAAAGCTTGGGTTGCCTCCCAAGAAGTGCTTGATTTATAGTCGTCGGCTTGACTATGGAGAAAAGCTCATCCAAGAGCAGCTTTCACCCATAATAGGTATCATATAACACTACATACGGGTCTTGATTATTGATGCCCTCAAGCTTGGCAAGATATGGTAGAATTCGGCATGTGGCTCCAACAAGACTAGGCTTTGATGTATGTGCTTGGGGAACATAAATGAATGATGCTAATGTAGGTGGAGGAGGTATTGGCTACATCGGATCTTCATAGATATGATCTTAGATGATTAATGTGGTCACAATCGGTTAGGCATTAGAGAGTTCTTCTTGTGATTCTTCTTGTATGGCTAAGTCTTGTATCCCTACTTCACTTAAAGAGTCATTGTTATGAAATAACTCTAAGTGCTCCTCTCTTTGCGTCGGCTCCTCAAGATGGCAATCTTCAATGGTCTCAATTGGTGCATCAATGGTAGGAGTAGATGCTATCAATTCTTCATGTTGACAATCTTGGTCGTTCTGAAAATAATTCTTTTCCCAATAATCATGGTCGGCCATGTCTTCCAACATGTAATAGGCTTCGTCAATGGGTCTTTGTTATAAAGGGAAAATACCATATCCACTTTCAACCCAACTTCTTGTTGTGTCACATAAGCCATTAAGGAAGTTTAGAAGAATATATCTCTTAGAGAAACTATGATCAGGAAACCTGTTAAGCAAGTCTCTATATCTCCATAAAACACTATACATCGGTTCCATGTCTTGTTAGGCAAAACTCGTAAGGACTTGTTGATTAGACATCTTGAAGTACCCAAATAAGACAAAAACAAACAAACAAAATTAAAATAAAGAAAAATAAAAAAAATTCAAATTAAAACTAGAGTTATTTTGTATCGATATTAGTAAATCAAAACAGTCTCCGGTAACGTCGCCAAAAACTTGTTACGAAAAATTATAAGTGCACATTATCATAAACAAGTAATAAAGTGGTAGGTAAAGTATCGTTCCCACGAGGACTGTCGTTATCAATTACCGAAATTATATTAACTCCAACTTTATTTGAATAACCGAAAAGAGATTTTTAAATAAAAAATAAGAAAATAAATAAAAATCCAGGGTTTCCGATTTCACCGGATTAATCATATTCAAATCTTCTAATCCAATTAATCAATGCATATTCCCTTTGTTGCCAGTGAATCTCACTAATATAATCATTATTAATCTTTCTCAAGCATTAATAATTTATCTCACAATAAGCCCATTATCACCTCTCGATCTCAAACTCTAAGCTTACCAGAATTCATTAAGAACAAGAAATTCATAATGCTACACAAGTTTCATAACTATCTCTAACTTATGATAATCTCATGGTAGATTAAACAAGTGCTTATTCAATTATCACTTTTAAGTCTTAAATTAAATACCAAATCATGTAAAAGTTGGCCAGAAATTCACAAGTATTAAGCACAGATTAAAATACTC
Source organism: Ficus hirta (assembly GCA_038430175.1). Taxonomy (NCBI): domain Eukaryota; kingdom Viridiplantae; phylum Streptophyta; class Magnoliopsida; order Rosales; family Moraceae; genus Ficus; species Ficus hirta. The sequence goes on along the minus strand of CM076591.1, from coordinate 25,954,197 downwards.
AACATAGAACTGAAATATTTTATCAATCAATTAAAAATAGAAAAAAATCAAATAATCATAACCGGATTGATCGTATTCCTAGAAAATAAAATTACTTCATAAATAAAAATAGAAATCTACAAAACAAAAATTTAATCATTCTCGAATTACAAAAATAAAAAAATAAGAAAATAAAATAAAAAAACCCAATTTGAAGTGTCACAAGTCTCCAAAGCCTTCTCTTAAATTTTCTTCTCCCTCTCGTCTTGATGATTCAAGATAATCTCTCCTTAATTTTGTAGAAAACTAAACCTAAAACTTAAAATATTTTTTTCTTCTTTTTCTTTTAGGGTTTTCATCTCCAAAAAGCCAAAAGACCCTAGGGCTCCTATTAATAGGTATCAGATTTTCCCTTTTTTATTTTTTATTTTTTTTATTTTTATTTCTTTCTTTTATTGGGCTGCAGAATCTGACGCGCAGCAACCCTGGGGCCCATGCAGAAAGACAAGTGGCGACACACAGTTGGAAGCTGGAAGAAGTGGGATGCATGTCCAGATGGCATTAGCTGGAGCTTGCAAACGCACGTGAGGTTTGATGAGGATGCTCACATGGGATCCGGCACTGCTGAAAGTTGCTAACATGCTTCCAGAAATGCACCGTCTAGGGCGAGTTTCGCGTACTCGCGATCTGGGCCACTCCTGTGGCTGATCCGAAGGCTAGGAAACATGAGTGAGAGCGCGTGTATGGACCTGCGAGTGGTTGGTGATGGCGCCCAATTTCCTTTTGCATTTTTTAACTTTTTTATCACATTTTTAACTCCAAATCGATACTTTTATCCCTCTTAACATAATTAACCTCTACATTTGGGACAATATAATAAATTTAGGAAAAAATTAAGATAAATATTAAGATTATAGTTAAAATATAAGCTTAAGAATACTAAAAATAATTATATTTTATAGAGTTATCAAATATTGTACTGATTGTATAGTGAAAAAAGTATTGTGTGCATTATTGAATTTTAGGACACTTTTGATGTCTCAAATATTGATTTATTTAGAATATCTTATCATATCATGTAACTTTTTTTTTTCTATATATACATATATTGGCATCTAATTTGATATTAAAATAAAAGGGTGAAGGGTAGATACTAAATTATAACATTGAGATATTAATTTGACGTTCTATTAGATCATTACAAAATAAAAGGGTGAAGGGGTAGAGCTGTTATCCAATCATGTATTGTGTGCATTATTTAATTTTAGGGCACATTTGATGTATCATATCCTAATTAATGTATTTGCAGTTTAATATGTAACTTTTATTCAATATATATATTGACATCTAATTTAATAGAACGTCAAATTAATATGTCAGCGTTATGATAACTTTAGTATCTAAGAGGAGAAATTACTTTTTAATACATTATTGGTATATAAATTTTTTTGCTAAAGGGAAAGTGTAGCAAATAATATATTTTATAAGTACTTTTAAAGTTTATAGCATGTTTTTTAAAAGATGATAAATTGTAGCACATATTTTCTGGTAAATCCTTGGATTTTCTTGGATTTTATGATAAATCCTCGGATTTATTTGTATTTTTTTTAGAAAAAAAGGGATTTACGATTAATTTTTAATAATAAATTTATGTGCATAGTTTCATGTTAAAAAGAGAAGAGAGAGGAGTGTGTGTGAGAGACAGAGATGAGAAGGAGAAGTGGTTTTTTTTTAATTGTGTGATTATTAATTTAATTATGTTAATTATTATTATATTTAACATTTTATGTTACAATTTATTTTTAATCTTTTCAAAAATGTTATTTTGCTCCTTCCCCATGTTAAGACCATTTTCAATGCATTTGTGTATGCCAATGTTATATTTGTTACAAAATAATGTGAAAAATAGCATTATCTTACTTTATGCTCCAATGCAATCTGTATTTTTAATGTTATTTCTACTTTTTGTCATTAGTATTGTGCTTTGAAAATTGTAAAAGTAAACTTTTTGTATTTAAATAAATAAAAAAATGAATATATTGTAATAATTACATTAGATAACAACCAATAAGAATCAAAAGTAAAATTTGTCATTAGCTATACCTTGTAGCAAATTTATGATAAAGTTTAGCATACGGCAAATATGGCATGAAATATAGCACTATATTGGAGCAATGACGGAGCCGTAAATTTCTATTAGTGAGGGCTAACAATTAAAATTAAAAATTAATAAAAATTGTTAGTTATTAAGTATTACAATTATCCCTCGAAATTACAAATGATGTATTTCTTGATGGATATAAGTAAATTTTTTTTTTATAAATTGATCTCCAAATTTGATTATGTAGTCGATTTCTTCACAAATTCATCGTTGAAAAATACTAGTATATATTATAATATAAACATAATTTATAGCTTTACTATGTATTAGACTTGATATATTAGTGAGGGCTTAACATTAAATTTTATTTTTAATGGGGACTTTTTTGTATATTACTATGAAAAATACAAATTTATATATAGGTTTTTTTTTGGTTAAAAAAAATTCACTAGGCACACATTGGCTTCGTGTTTGTATTAGAGTGCATTTTTTTTCATTCAAATGCTAAAATTTATCATTAATATACTAATTTAGCATTGCATTAGAAATGCTCTAAATATAACCTATGTCAAATTTTGACACTAGCCCTGACAAAGCAAATGACACTTGTCGAGAAACAATTTCCGTATAAAAGAAATGAAAAGGCGACGGCAATACAAACGAAACCAAAGTGACAAACAGAATGGAGACGACAACAAATAGAACAAAACGACATACAACAAGCTAGAGACGTCAAAAAAGTGAAACGAAACAGCAATAAATATTATATTTAAAAAAAAACAAGGACACCATATGAAAACAAGAACAAGGTAAATCCAGCAGACAAGAAAAAGAAGAGATTGAGAGAAGACAATGAAGTGAGAAACAACAACAAAAAGAAGAACAAAATAAACCACAATAAAATGAGAAAATATCGGTGTGGTAAACGGTGTAACCATGACGACGACGACAAACTGATGAAACGACAATAAATTGAATAGACGACAGAAAATTTGGCACAAACGACAAAAATATACACAATGGCATTCTAATCTCTCTCTGTGGATGCTACAATATGGCCTCCTCTTAATTCCCATCCATGTTAGAAGCTCTCTTCCTCGAATGTCAATTAATTAACCAGCCACAATTTCTGAGCTATCCCCTTGCTAGGTTGACATTGTGATCAACTTTACGTTTGCATATACTCTTTTGCAAGTTGCAACTGCAGGTAAATTGGCCCCTACCTTAATATTTAGACCCTAATTGGTTTATCTTCTGTATGTTAGGGCTACTGATACTATTTTCAATCGCCTAGGGGAGAGAAATTGCCTTAATCTTGAAATCCTTGTCTATCAATGGTGTGTGACTATTTTATCGTTTAATAATTATAACGTGGACAGTCGTGATTGATGCAATTGCTTAGTAATCATCATCGTCTTTTTTTTTTTTTTCTTGAGCTATGGACAATCGCGATTGATGTGATTGTGTAATAACAATCATCGTTTTTTTCTTTTTAAATCAAATCCTTTGCAAATTCCTCGAACCCTCTCTCCTACCAAACTGTTGCAACCGATTAATTAGGACAAACTCACTTCCCGTACTACTCCTTTGCAGCATGATGTAAGTTTCAATTTCCATGAGAAATATCCCCTCTACCCACTTACCCGCAAGATGGTGTTCCCGTTCGTTCGACTTTGTTGGGTCATGATGTCACATGAAATTTGACTGTTAAGAGGCCGGGCTTCGGTTTTAAAAGGTCAACTGATTAAGTGGAGTTATTAAGTACCATTATATATTTACTATTATTTTTACATTTTTATATTTTTTTTACCTTTAATAGAAGTGTTGAACTTTCCTTAATAGGCTGTTTAGCAGCATCCATGTTAAGGCTGATGAGTGATGAATATTTAGCATGTGTTTGGTTTATCATTGGAGATGAAATTTTTAAGTTAGAGTAGATTGATTTTTAAAAAATTAATTATAATTTTTATTGACTTTACAAAAAAAGATAATAACTGAGATAAAGAAGTATAGTTTAATTGAAGTTCACTTAAAATGTCAAACGAAGCATTAATGCGTTTATTAATTGTGCTGTTAACAACAAAATTGATGGGATATTACACACTTTTTAAATTTTTTTTTTTGTTTAATCTTGTCAATTCGGAGATACCAGTTCTACTTGTGAACGGCTAGCATATCTAACTTAGAAGAATATTAATAATGAAATCGACTTTCACATGTTTATTTGTGGCTTTTTTTCTTTCCTTTTTTGAACAGGATTTACATATATGGTTCATTAATAAGCCAGATACACTGTAGAGCACATGTTTGAAAGAAAGAATATGGTCCTCAACCACCATATTAAATCCAAGATAGGACCCCCATAAATAGAATCCGAAGAACCTACATTGTTTTCCCTTGAATTTCTCTTATCATAACAGCAAGCAATAAGTAGTACTTTTTTTTAATTTAATTGTTTCTTTATTTATGTAAATAAGTGTCTTTTATTTTATAATATTTATCTACGTGTTGTGCAGAAATTACAGCCAAATTAACCCCAAAAAAGAAGAAGAAGAAAGAATTACAGTGAGATAATTAGTTTTTTCTTGCGAATTATTAATCAATATTCTTTGACGAATATATACAAGATACTTACTATTACCGAAACTAGCTAAATTGTTCTTTACCTTTTGTACGGGAAATTCTAAACTTTAGAAAGCTATACCCTTGTTTCATATTGATATTGCATTTTTTGAGTATGAATATGGTTTAAGATTTATTTTTTTTAATTACAAAGATATAGAACGAATTATTAAATAATTAGTGCCTGCCACGATATTTAATGCAAGAAAAATGACACGAATGATGACACCAATATTAAAAATTAAAAAATATAATAGTGACAATATATGTCCCCTCTGAATTTTATTCAACTAAAAAGTCTCTCTAATAGTTAAAGTCTCTCTAATAGTTTGGTGACTAAAACTGTTCGCAATAAATTCTCGTTGTCAAAAACTTTAGCGAAGGCATCATGACAATGCTGGATTTTCCAAAAGGCTTACATTGTTTTTAGAGGATATTGTTCCCTTTTGGAGTAAAAGTACTGACAGCTATTAGTTCTTACAGTACATGTAATGGACAAAATCTAATAACGTATTTTCATAATTACAAATATAATTTAACAGAAGGACTAGGGAAAAAAAAAAAGAATAAATTAGAAGGACTAACATGAAAAGAAAAAAGAACAAAAAGAAAAAAAAATGATTAAAATGAAAACCAAAGACCAATATGGAAAATTGATCAAAATGAAAACAAAAATAAATTTTAGACAAAAAATAAACAAAAAACCAAAACATCCCTCGCTTCCATGACTATGAGTTCAGAGGTCCTTGGTTTGGGGCCGATATGGACTTCATCATGACCTCTGATCCTCTGAACGTTCAGCACATTTTTAACAAGAATTCGAATGTGGACTCGGATCTATGGAGGCTTCAGAGAAAAATGTTTCATTCGTGGATCATTGGATGACCTACCAAGTTTGATCTCTTTATTGCCGAGACTATTCGGAGAAAAGTTGCGGATTTTCGAATCCCATTTCTTGATCACGTCTCCGAAACAAGAAAATTCAGGTTATAATGTAGTCTATTTTATTTGTATATCCTAACCATTCGTGAAAACTCTTAAGCAAAAACCTCAGAATCACAATCACTGTTTGTTAACACAGTTATTTTAATTAAGTACTATTGTTTGTTTTATCAACAGATTGATTTACAAGAAGTATTCCGGAGGATGATTACCTTCGACAACGCAATCTTAGTGATTTTCGGCCTCGATCCAGCTTCCCATACATTTACACGCTCCGTTGCAGAATACCGAGAGGTTTTTGGGGTGGTGATGCATGAGATTGCGTTTCGCCGACATGTTCTTCCAACAAACGTGTGGAAGCTGCAGAAGTGGCTTCAGATTGGCGCCGACAGAAAGTGCAGTAAAGCAGTCGAAAATCTTTGACGAATTCATGTACCAGTGACTCTCCATAAAACAAGAGCAAAATTAAGTGGAAGCAGCAGGTCAAGTGAAAAGTATCAGCAAGGAGTAGAGCTTGACATGAAGACAGTTTATATGGAGGAGAAAGAAAATCCCTATTCTGACAAGTTTCTAAAGGACGTCACACTAAACTTTGTAGCGGCAAGTAGGGACACTTTGAATTCTGGTCTCACTTGGTCTTTCCGGCTTGTCGCAACGCACCCTTCAGTGGAGACCAAAATTCTTGAAGAAATGGAAGAGAACTTGCCAGAAGTACAAGATGACCAAGGTGAGACTCATGATTTAGAGTACAATCTCAATAAGTTGGTTTATCTGCAAGGCAGCATTGTACGAGGCATATCGACTCTATTCACCGGTACCTTTCAATCACAAAACTGCAGCTAAGGCCGATACTCTTCCTAGTGGTCACCATTCAAAGCGCAGGAATCGAGTTTTAATATCGCATTACTCAATGGGAAGGATGGAAGAGATATCGGGTAAAGATTGTCTGGAGTTCAAGCCTGAGAAACGGATTGATTTAAAGAGAGGAGGACTTGTATATGTGCCGTCCCACAAGTATGCGTCTTTTGGTACTGGACCAAGGACTTGTTTGGGTAAGGACATGGCTTTCATTCAAATGAAAGTCGTTGCCATTGCCATCCTTAGGAAATATCGTCTTCAAGTGGTGGATGGACTTACTATCTCCCCATATTTAACCGTCAGTCTTAATAGGAAACATGGGCTTAATGTTACAGTTTCGAAAAGGTGTGCTGGATTAATTACTGAAAAAGAGAGCTAGATCTGCTAGTACTACTGGATGTGCAGGGAGTGATCCCTTGTACCACTTGTATTATTATTGTGTTGTTGTTATAACAATAATAATAAAAAAACATTATTAATATTATTATAATGTAATGCCAAATTCTAGTTATTATAATAATAATTAAAAAAAAAAAGGATAAAGGCTAGTGCCGGTTTCTAGTCCTGTATGGTGTGTGCATATCAATTATTTTATCATCTTTTTCGGAAGATTTCTCTTTATGTTCTACTTTGGCCAGAAAAGAAGATAAAAAAGATAGAATTAAAAGACATTCCAAACAGGAAAAGAACTTGAGGGGACTAACAAAACCAACTCAATCGGAACTCATTCACATCATTTTTCATGCAATCCAATATCGGAAAATTGGCTTATTTATGGTCACACACAGATATATAAGATATTTAAATTATTAAAAAAAAAAAAAACCCTCTAAAATTAATTACCTTTGATTCGAGAAGAGTTAAACCAGAGTAACAACTTAAGTTGGGATGGATCGTGAAGATACCAACCTCGATCTAGATGCTAGCATGTTCATTTTGTAACACATTTTACATACATATTCAAAGTATTAAGAAAAACTGAAGCAATTAGATGGGGAAAAAAATTAAAACTTGTATGTTTCACTTCTATTCGAAATATTAGTATAATAGAAAATGGAGACATGCACATGATGCACAAAAATTTAAAACTCTTCACGTTATTTGTTCTATACTAATTTAACTTAGAACAATGGCTGCAAATTTCATCCGCCGAAGAAAGGACGAACTCCACGTACAGATTTTTCAAAGCAATCATCACCGTCATCAGTAAAGGACCCATAATTGCTCCCTACAGTTTATTGGAAATAAAAGACTGTTAAATACACAAGGTCAAGAAGCATATAAATCCAAAGAACATTTACTTAGTTTGAATAGCAAGAGACATTACTTCTAAAATCGACGGAAAGAGGGCAATTCCACCAAGCATGCTGAGCCCGGTCAAGTAAGCATTTTGCCCCGGGATATCATCCTGTATCGCTGTTGTTCCATAGAGGTACCGCTCGCAAGAAATCGTCTAGGGATATCCAGAATTTGGAGGAAAAGTGATTTGATTTTCTCCATCAAATCCTCTCTATTAATTAAAGAAATGAATTCCCTAAACACACCATCAACCTCTCTATAAATCACTCTCCATTCGCTGTTCTTCACCTTTAACTGAATCCTTTTCAACTTTTCAGAAGAGGAAGATCAGAAACTGCTTGAGAAACAGTAGTACCATTTGAAATGATCCGACTTGTAGTTGGACTCATCAAGTAAAGCTTAACACCGTCCACGATCTCCGTCATGTTGTAATTCACCGCCAACGAATCAATATTCTGCAAAACGGTTTCGTAAAACTTCATCATGTATTCATCAATCAGTTCTGGGACATTATTATCATCCATCAAATTTTTAAGCCCGATCCTCTCTGCGTAATTATTGTCGTTCAAATGCGATTTCAGTAACATAACGGCGTCTTTTCCTTCCATCGCAGTCTTATAGGAAAAGAAAAGGAGTGCAAAAACAGATCCCATTATCATAAACATGATTAAACCAATCCCAACCGTCGTCTTCAACCTATCAAGCATCAACCGGGTGATGTATCTACTAATCTTTCTACTCAACGAGTTTTTCTTGAGAAATTTTCTTCCACCGCGACGAATCGACGATATCGCCGAGAAAGACTTGGTAACCCCTGGCTAGATTATATTTCTGAAACGAGTGAAATACACAAGAAAGGAAACTAGGGCAAGAAGAGGGAGAGAAACTAGACCTACATTTTCATACACAATCACGAACAAGACGAAGGAGATGAGCCATTGAACTAGCTCGGAGAATCCAATCTTTTCTCCGCTCCGATTACCGCGAACGAGGCCGAGGAACACGGCTTGTGAATCGACAATCGAGGCGGTGGCGGCGCGGAGAGCGGCGATAGGGACGGCGATTAGTGTTTGGAAGAGGCCGAGGGCGAGGGAATCGGACCAGAAGGAGACGAGGGCTCGGTGGAGCCCACGGAGAGGAATGGAGCAGAGGATGGCCCACTGGATCGGCCGCCAGTAGCCTTCTAGAAGCTTCGTGAGACCGTAGAGGAGGGCGAGCGAGAGGGCCAGCCCCGCGTGGGCCATGGCCACGTACATGGCGATCCGGACGTGAGGATCGCTCGGCAATGGCGATCGCCGCTGCGGAGTTGGCGGCGGAAGCGGAATTGATAACCGATCTGGTTCACATTCTTCTTCTTGATCGGGACGGAGATTTCGTTTCGGAGTCGGAGGAGCTTCGGTGGCGTCGGAGTCGGACATTTTGGAAGAATATCAGCCATTTGATGTGAATTTAGGGCAAGATTTTTGGAAGGGAATTGGAAAATCAGGGAAGCCATGGACGGAGGAGAAGAAAGATAATCGGAAGCTCTCTATTCTCTCTTTGCTGCTTTGTGTGATAACGTGGATCGAGATCCTCTCTTTTCGGTTCCGTTTGAGTTACTGTTTTTGGTTGTTTTTCGGTTATATTCGAGTTAAGTTCAGTCGGCGCCTTTTTCTGGAGTATCGTTGGGCTCTTTGGGCCTCACTTTCCATAGGCCCAATCACTCCAAAGCCTTTTTCCTAAGCACAGCCCAGCCCAATTGAAAGCACATGCAATAAAATGTCGCTCATATTATTCCCTCAAAAAAAAAAAAAAAAAAAAAGTCATTCATATTTCCTTCAAAAAAGAAAAAGAAACGATAAGAATCATTACGAAAATCATCATAAATATTCGAGAAGCATTTTCGTAAAGGAAATGCCGCCGAATAACGGCGAAAGCGAAAGCAAAAGCAAAGGGATTCCTTAAAGAAGTTAAAATGTAAATCATAATTAGTTTCAAAGTCTTATCATTTGCTTTGAAAACATATATATATCACATATATATATATATATATATAGATCTCCATATTCTATACTTTATTATGCAAGTCTTAAGTCAGCGTCGGATTACCAGAAATATGTTTACCGGCACCAGCCAGATTATTAGGAACACTTCCCCCAAGGTATTAAAAAAAATTAAAAAAATTAAAAACTAAAAGTAAAAGTACAAATATTCTATTTTTATAATCTAGCAAAGTAGTACTTGCGTCAAAGTTAATAAATAGTGTGCACTAAGTTGTTACACACCAAAAAGCGAATAAAAATTGTAGTTGAAAAAGTAAGGGAAATAAAAAAGTGCATAATTTACTAGTGAATGCCCAAATAAGATGTGGCCATTTATCAATTTTGGAATCCTGCAAATGATGATAATTGGCCAATATGATTTGGTTTTTGAGAAAGTAATCTAAAGAGAAAGCGTATATAGATAAATGTAACCTAACGTATAACCAAATATTTAAATCCCAAGCGAAATCATAGCCTATGTAATAAACCTACCACAAAGCTGAAAACGTTTGCTTCTATAAAAGGAAAGATAAATATTCATTCTTTGGAATCGTTTTTGTATTTCCAAATCAGACATTCTGAAAAAAAGAGAAGAAAATAAAAAATAAAAAAAAGAAAAGAATAGTAAGTTGCTTCTTACTGAAACAATGGATTTTGAGCACCAAAAAAAGGGAAGAAGACTACATCTTCAAGCAACCAAAATCTCCGAATACTAGTATTAAGAGTTCTTAAGAAAGAAAACTCAAAGGGGCTGAGTTTGGAGTTGGAAGAGTTTGAGACAAGAGAGAGGCTTCAATGGAGAAAGTGGTGGTGGAAAATCTTCTCAGTGATGAGAGAGAGTCACAGATTCGAGCCGCCAACGAACTCGCTAATCTCGGTACTAAACAGAGGCAGAAACTGGCCGAGAGAGGTGTAATTGCACCCTTGATTTCTATGCTTCATTCGGAAGATTATGAAGTGACTGAAGCTGCTCTGGTTGCTCTGCTCAGTCTTGCCTTTGGTAGTGAAAGGTTAGTCTATTCGGTTTATTATATCTTTACCTGTCGATTTAGTCGGAACCATGAATGTATAAGTATCCATAAGAACCAGTTTGAAACACATTCCTGTTTAGTTTGCCTTTCTGAAATGTTTGGAGTTTATTTGGTGTGAACTTCTCTCAACAAAGTTGATATCAAATGCCGTCGGATTAGGGAAGAACAAACAATGCGTGTAGCCTAGTGGTGAGGCGCTTCTCAGAGATGCACCGTCACTTTAGACATCCTGAGTTTTGAGTTTCACAACAGATTCGGACTAATGAGGCTTATTGGCTGTCTCATAACGTGAGCTTTAATCATCATAGATGTGACTTCTAACAAATTAGTGTGCATTAAATTAATTTTGAAGAAAGATTTTTCTTCCTATAGTATTGTTTTAGTTAGGTAGATCTGTGGAGTTTGTTCTTGCAATGATGTTCAATCAATGTGGTGGGGCTGACCCCTTTGTGACGTTAGAAAATTGTGTCTCTAATAAAAGAGATGGAAAAATTATGTTTGCGTCATTTTTAATTTTCTCGTACCGTACGAATGTACGTGAACGACATTTTCGCAACTTCTACGATTTATTGTTTTCATTAACGCAACAGGAGCAAGAGCCGGATCGTCAAGTCTGGGGCTATACCGGCACTGATAAATCTCCTTCAATGCCAAAACATTTCGTTGATTGAACCAACAGTAGCAGCCTTGTTGATCCTATCATCTTGCAAGGCAAACAAGCTTCCAATTGCCTCATCTGGGGCCATCCAAATCTTGGTTGCGTTTCTAAATGAGGACAACAATATTAATCTCAGTATGCAAACGAAGCTCGACACCATAGCCACCCTCCACAATCTCTCAACAAGCCGTGAGATTATTCCTTTATTGGCTTCTTCTGGTTTAGTCATTTCCTTGCTCCAACTCATTCACTGCACAGAAAAATCATCCGAGTATGTTGGCAAGGCGGTTGCACTACTCGAAGACATTGTTTCCTTGTCGAAGGATGCGCTTCAGGAAACAGCAGGCACATCAGGAGCTATTCGGGCATTGGTTGAGACAGTTGAAGAGGGGTCACCACAGTGCAGAGAGCACGCGGTGAGAATCTTGCTGTTTATATGCAAGAGCTGCAGAGAGAAATACAGAGGACTGATTTTGAGGGAAGGAGTAATGCCGGGGCTGCTTCAGTTGAGCGTGGACGGGACTTGGGAGGCTAAGAATATGGCCGGGGAATTGCTGTTGCTTCTGAGAGATTGCGCTAGCTATGGTTCAAGAAATAAACAGTCAAAGCATGAGATGATAGAGCAGATAATGCAAGAAATTGATGCGGAAGAAGGGAGAGTTGTAGACACCACAACACTGAGGCTGGTAGAGGAGATGATTGCAAAGCTTAGTGCATGACATATAACTTGTACTCCTACTCACTGCATTACGGCGATAGTAATTTTTTTTTTTTTTTCTTGCGGCTTTTTTCTTTTCTTTTTGTATATACAATTGGGTTTCAGCTGGTTTTGATAATCTAGCATCTCTAGAAATCTGATTCTTGTCCTCTGATGGGGTATTTGAAATTAACATTACTGATTACCATGATACACTACCAGTAAGATACATCATTTTTTTCTTTTTAAATAAAAGAGGATTAATAAGAGTAGAAGATGACGTACCCAGATAACCCTGGGAGAGGAAAGCCCCTGTATGATATCTAGATTCCTCTCAAAGTGGATTGCCTATATATCCTGACCATTGCGGAGGTGACAACTTGAACCCAAGACCTCCAGTAGAGAGAGCAAACGCCTCACTACCCCGCTTGGTTACTCGGTGGTAAGATATATCACTTTTAGCACAAAGAGAAGCATGCCAAGATTTCAACTTGATTCAGTACCAGTAAGTTGTCAGCATGGAACTCAAAACGATCTGAGAGCATCTCAATTGGCCCAAATATATGTATAAACACGTACATACATATATATATATATATCCATATATACACAAATGTATACTGTACACGTTTTTACCGCATCCATGCTAAGATTTCAACTTGGTTCATTTAACAAAGGATCATAAGATCAAATAAGTATTTTCAGCTGGCTGCCAAGGCCACATTAAGCAAGCAATCTAACGAAAACAAAAAAAAAAAAAAAAAAAAAATTCATACTTATCCATGCAATAAATATCAGTTTTGACAAACCGACTCCAACAACACAAGTATCTGTGGTCATGGATAGACTATTCTTATTCATCTCACCTTGCTGAAGTAACATATATGATATACCTATAATTTTCCTTTAATAATGGGTCGCAGTAAACAGTATGATTTTATTGATGCCTTAGCATCTCCCTACAAAAAACCAGGGTAACGGTACACAGCTGCGAGCAAACTGAAAGATTCAGTGTGACCTTCTATAGTAGCTATAGGCCACCGCCACCGTCACCAATGCACTGACCACAGCAGCAGTTGCAAGCACGTCCCTTTGTTCCAATGATCCAATCCAGCTTGTTAGTTTGCAAAGCGGCCCCTCTTTGCCACTCGCTTCTAGCTTCTTTTCTTCACTCTTGTTAGTCTGCTCAAAACTTCCATCTCTGCAACATGTAAACCCTCCATTGGCACCCTGACAGCAGCCGGAAAAGTTTTCCTTACTGTCTTGACTGGCACCTTCTTGGGGCTTCTCGCTTTTCTTAATATCTTCTCCGTTTGGCAGCTTCTGTTCAGTAGCCTGTTCACTCTTTTCACCTTCCTCGGCAGGCACTCCCATTTGACCCCTGTAATTAATCACAGTTACTTATGGATATCAATAACGTGAGGATTTAATGTTCAAAGATAAAAATTTTCTCATCCATTGCCAACTAAAATGTAGGAGATTGCTAAATTCAATTTGTAAATAAAGAGATTATGGATAAGATTAAAAGAATAAAGAAAACAACGTAAACCTTTGCTTGGAAATCCATCTTGGTTAAATCAACTTCACAAATCACATCATAACAAATGTGTCAAATAGAATTATCTAGTTCAATTGAACTTTTTATTAGTGAAGAACATTCAAATCCCTTAAAATCACTGACCTCCAAAGTCGTTCTATAATCTTGCCCTTTGCAATATGCTCATCAAGCAATTCAGGCACGTCATTAGGAGTGACATAACCATACCTACATCCGATAATAAAAACTGTTTAAATCCCCACATAAAATAAACAACAATCAAGTTTACTATAAAATTGTTAAATCTGGGACTTACCAATGACCTGCAATCTTCCCATCTGGCCCTGGACTGTAGATAATCAAGTTACCAGCATATTTATGGCCTCCAATGTGAGAGCATGGGCTCACAAACACCTGATCACCAAGTCCCCGCAAATCAATCTGCTCTTTGAACTTTGCAATAAGAACCGGTCCACACACACCACATCTTTTATCTCGACTACCATGCGAGCAGACAAATACGTAGGAGCCACTTAAAACCTCTTGAACTCCAGAAGCCCATGGCTTTTGGTTCACAAGGACTTCCGCAACAAAGCTATCTACATCTGACTCCTTCAAACCCCTTTTAACAAAGAAAAAAAGACATCCTCAGACCCAGCTTAAAAATAATTAATTAAAGACAAGGAACAACCTAATCACCCAACTCCCCATATTCATAGCACTCTATCTTCTCCCCCCTACCAAAACAAGAAACAAATAGAGCGGAAAATCACAGGCAACTGCGATGTGTACAACAGAAGCTGTAGAAATTTCACGCTCACCTTAATTCATCCAAGCAAAATAACAAAATCGTTACAGTGAAATTTTGAAAAAGAAAACTAAAATATTGCGGAATTACAAACCTAAATATAATCACTACCGCGAAAATCAATTCAAAATCCACAAGAGAGCCTTCAAGCTACGAAAAGCCTAACACGCCCAAGACAGTCAAATTAACAAAATCCAAAACGTAATACACAACATCAAGCCCTAATCCGAGCATTCCAACGATAAGAGTAATGATAATTATAGTTTCAAAAAGTGAGAGTTAATCCAAGGTACGTTCCATATCCGCATTTGACTAAGAAAATTAGCTCAACCACAACTAAATAAATTGAAACAAAAATCACCGTCGATCTTACTTGTATTTGATCAGTTCAGGAAAAATCAGAACATCTCCCTCCGAAAAATCGCCTCCATTGCGTCCCTCGCAGATCGTCAACAGCGTCTGCAATCACAAAAAAGAAAAGGCAAAAAAAAAAAAGATCATGGAGTTCAACGATCTAGAACCTCAGAAATCCAAAACACGGAGTGCAAAAAAAACAACGAATTTCTCCAAAACCGGAGTTCCACACCGACCTTGACGGGGAACTCATCCTTGCGAGCTTTGAGAGCACCGGCGAAGAGCTTGGGGAGCGGATCGGACTCGGGACCCTCGACGCGCGGGACCCAGGCCTCGGGGCTCTTGTGGCATAGGAACACGTGGCGTTCGTAGGGGTTGACGGTGCCGGCCAGGTTGCTCTCGTACATCTCCTTTCGCCGGAAGCCGAACTTCTCATCTTCGTCGGAGATGATCGGAACGTCGACGGAATCCCTGGAGGCGGTAGCCATGGCGATGGCAGTTCTTCTCCAACGTACGGACGAGGTCGAGTATGAGACGACGGAGAAAGCTTTGGAGAGGTTTGAAATGGGAGGACGAGAGGAACAGAGAAAATGGTGGGTCGCTGATATGAGAGGCCGGTGGGGACGCGCAATGCGCATTTGGGGGGCTGTTTGGTTACGGACAAGAGACTTTCTTCAGTTTGGGCTCTGTACCTTATTATTGTTTGGAGCGTGACGCAAACGTGTTTGTTGGAGAGTTTGACTAAATCGCAAGCCGCGCGTGGTAGTACTCGCGATGAATGTGTTACTCTGCTAGCTGGTCTAGGGGATAATTTTGTGAACTCCTTTGATTACTCGTTAAAAATAATGATCTAACGGTCGAAAATGATTTTTTTTTCCTATTTTAAAACGATATGCCGAGGTTTAAAAGATATTATCGCCTCTTAGAATTTTAAATTTGTACACTTTATAGTCCTTTTTATGACCTCAATAGTTTTAAAGATTTTTTTCTTTTCTTTTTTTTTTTTGTAAGAATTTGTCTATTTGGAAAGATTGAATTTTGGTAGAATATGTCTAGTTGAATTTTCTATTTTGTAGAGTGTCAATTATATAGAAAGAGACCATAAAACAAATTTTATTAAACTCTTTTCCCCCTTGTGGACAATTATATAGTCCTAACGAGTTTAATACCCGTGCATTACACGGGAAAGGAAGAAAAAAATAAATAAATAAACTGAGTATTATATGATAAAAACAGTTGGTTAAGATAAATATTATAATTATAATAAGTATAATTCTTCTCAAAATCTCTCCCAACAGTGAAGATGCAAAATCAAAATGACAATAGTACTAACAAAAATAAAAACGAAAACAAAAGCAAAAAAGAAAAAAAAATTATGTAATTATACTCATTTAAAGAAAAAAATTAAAACAAAAATAAAGGAGAAAACAAAAACAAAAAAACAAAAATCTTTAAACTCAAAAGAACCGGAAATAACTAACCCTAACAAAAACATTATAACAAAATTTATCCCATTTTCTCCTTTTTTTTACTGTTTAAAAAAAATAAAAAAAAATTTATCAGGTTATATACATGCAAAAAAAAAATGATTTTTAAAATATAAAACAAAACAAAAAAAAATTGCATGCAGAATTCTTAAAAAAAATGGGTCTTTAAAAAATAGAACAAAAAAAACAAAAAAGACACACACAAAAAATCTGAAATAAAGATAAAAAATTTAAAATAAAAAAATCGTTTAAAAATCAAAAAAGGCAAAGTGAGCAAAAACACAATACAACAATAGATCAGAATCTAATGTCTAAAATTTAGTGTAAAAAAAGACAAAAATAATATTAAGAAAAAAAAAACAAACTCTTAATAAGGGTAAAACTGGTAACACACTGTAGGAAAAAGAAAAAGAACTAAAAAAGAGGCGTAAAACGGTAATTATACTTTGTTGGGCAGCCGACAACTTTTACATAATAGGGGTAAAAATATCAACTCACTGTAGATGAATGAAAACCAACTAAATCAGAAGGGCAAAAAGTCTCTGCACTGTAGACAAAACAGTAAAATATGTGAGGATAAAATCATCCTTTCACTGTAGATAAGTTAAAATCAACACATAGGATAAGGGTAAAATCGGTAGTTTAATGTAGAAAAAGTAATTACTGTGCATTACTGTAGGGAAAAAAACTGTACAGCAAAAGTAACAAAAATTAAAAAAAACAAAACAAAAATCAATGTTTATTAAACAGTAAAATATTACATATTTTTACTGTAACAAAACAGTAAAAAAAAAAAAAAAAAACTTATAGCAAAGTAGTAAAAGTTTTTGGAAAAAATACTATTTACTGAACAGTAAAACAAAATCAGCAAAAGTTAAAAATAAAAAATATAAAAAAAATGAACCAAAGCAAAAAAAAAAAAACACTATTCACTAAACAGTTGAAGGAGTAGTAAAAGTTTTGAAAAAACACTATTCAATGAACAGTAAAACAAAGCAGCAAAGTATAAAAAACGTAGCAAAGAAAAAAAACACTATTCACTGAACAGTGAAAGCAGATACTAATATAATAAACACACAGAAGGGGTAGATTCGGTATTTTACTGTGCAACGGTCTGACAAAGCTATTATGGAAGGGTAAAAATGTAATTTTACTGTATACTAAACACTATTTCACCCCAATCCATCCTTTTAGTATAGTTATAATGTGGCTTTGAATTCCTATTTGATGGACTATTCTCACATGAATATATATTTTACTCTCTTGTCTGACATAATATTTTTGTAAGACCAGAATAACCGTCCCCTTTAAGATTGTTAGATATGAAAATAAATAGTACTGATAAAAAGAAAGATTTAGTATAATACAAATTCTCATGTTGTATCATAGTAATTGCTTTTTCTCTATGGATTCCGACATCGTTAGATAACATACTCTTCTTTTATATATATATATATATATATATATATATATGTGTGTGTGTGTGTGTGTATCTTGTCCGTGAAGGAATGGGGTTGAAGGGAAAGACCCATTTGATTGGGACGAAGAAAACGACATTAGTAATAAACTATAGAGCGATTGAATAATTCCCACAAGAAAAAAAAAAACCAATGCCAATAAGCTGTCACTCTTGACGAGAACCATAGTTCTATTATTTTTCATTTTCGGTTTGCTGACGTGATGGCTCTCCATTGGGCATTCAGATTTAGCAAAAAAACACTAAGCAGTTACTTGCCTTAATGTTATTGAGTAATTGGTTTTGGGTCAAATCCCTGTTATTCAAGATATTTGCATCATGCACTCAATAATGCAAGTCATGACTGATGTAAAATTATTTCATTCTAGATGATATATATAAATATATTATATTTAAGAAAAAGCAGACTTTTATGACTGTTATGACATTATATATACTACATGAACATACTTGAATTTGATAGAAAATCTATGTAATTTAGATCTCGAAAAAGTGCCTAATCTATTTGTTGGATGCGCTTATTTATTTATAAAGGACTACTCAAAATATTTATAAAAAAAAAAACCGTAAATAGATAAATTTGAGTTGAATTATTACTCTTATAAACTTACTTGAATAAAAAGATTTCCTGAATAAATGTTGACCTATCGTTAGATTATATGTATAATCTTAGCAGGGTTTTGTTTCTAATATAAAATCAACACAATGAATTCAACCAAATCAATTCAATGGTTTTAACGGTTAACTTGCAAGACATAACAAATTTATGTTCTCTATTTAAATTAGCTTCGCATGCTTACATGTCCTTTTCATGTTCAAACAAAATGGAATTTGCAAGTCTATCTTTTTTATCAAGAATTAATGACACAGACACAAAGCAAGATTGAATCGTTCTCTGTCTTTCACACTTCAATTTCCATTGAAATCAAGGAAAGCCCACGTACCCTTTTGTCTGCAAGTTCATTTTACCCCTTTATAATCTTTTCCTTCTTGGTTAAAAAAAAATAAAAATAAAATAAAAAAGAGGAAGGAAACGAAATATGTGAGGAAAATGGAGGCGAAAGTGAAGACATATCCCTTATATTGTGTTTGATTTAATTTCTCTTTTCTAAATTGAGGCTTTTCAAAGGATTTAAAATCTAACACGAACAACTTGGCAAGTTGGGGCCTTATGCTAAATTAAAAATAATAATAATAATAATAATAGGTCAATAGTGTACTTTGAAAAAGATTAAAAATTGTTTCTAGAAGAAGATAGAAAGGGGAACTGGTAAAAGTTGAATGCTTTGAATATGACTAGAAAAGAAAACCAAAATGAATAAATAAGAGAGAAATTTGTGGGTTAAAAAAACCGCACACATTAGAGCAAGTAATTGAAGGGGAAAAAAAAAAAAGATAAATAAAGTTAGTAGGGGTAAAAACTTCAAATAAAATAGCTTATATTTGATAAAAAGAAACCAAACTGACAAGCAAAGAGAAAATGAAATGGCTTCTGGTTTTTGTTTTAAGAGGGAAACAAAATGTTCTTCATTTGTATGAATATTAAAGTAATGTTTATTAATTATGATTCGCAGACAGAAATATTACGTCAAAGAGATTACAATGAAAGCCTGAAATGGAAGGTCTTAGAGATAGATCTAATATGAGCCTTCATTATTAACTCAATTCCGTGTCTCTCTCTGTACTTTTAGATGAACTCAGATATAATATTACTAATAAACTATGCCTGCAATCACCTGTTTTTCTCTTCTCTCTTACCAATAACCATAAATCCTGAAATTCCTCTATTAATCCTTTCACCCCCTCTCCTTTCTTTCAAAGATGACGAAATGCCATGAATAAATTGGCACATGTTCCTAGACCAAAGAGCAAAAGAAAATTTCAACCTTTTCAAAAAAAAAAGGAATTTTCAACATGGCCCAACTTATAAAATCATTCATGTCTGTCCTTTGTGTTACTTTAGAGGGTCTTCGGCTCCAGCCTCATCAAAGCCCTAATGCTCATATCAAACCCAATTGTTAAGACTAAAGTGTTTTATTTTATTTTATTGAGAAAACGTAACATGCTATTCAGGTAGACCAAATAGTAATTAAATTAAAAAAAAGAACAGAATCTGAATAATATAAATTTAAAAATCATTATATTAATATGATATTAAAAATTCACACTAGATCAATATGTCATAAAATTAAATTAAAATTAACTAAAATTTGTATCATGTTGGTCAAAATTTATTTCATGTTGATCAATAGATGAAAAAAAATTATTATTTAGGTAATTTTCTCAAAAAAAAAAAAAAAGATGAACAAATTCATTTCTCATTTCAGGTGCATTTGCATCCCGGCAATGCTGCTTTTGGAGATTCAGTCTGAAAGAGTGGTTTTACATTAGCAAATCAAAGGAATTACAGATTTTTTTTTAATCCATTTCCAATGGAAAGAACCATTGAAGCACCAGATGAGCAGAGAAAGAGAGAGAGAGGGGGGAAAAAAAAAGGGAAAAGAATCAAAAGAAATCAATCTCTACATAATTACCAGAAGTCTTCACATCAACACCCTGAGCTTTCCCGTTTGTGGGGGGTTTTGGGGAGTTAGTTCTCGGAATATCGATCATGCTTTGTTTAGGAATATCTGGTGGAGTTGTACAGCGGATTAGTGCCCAATTCACACTCTGGAAGAAGGGATGCTGTTTGATTTCGGTAGCACCACGCCTATAAGCGAGTCGATGCTGTGGCTCTTTCACTAGTAGACCTCTGATCAAGTCCCTTGCGGCAAAACTCACAGAAGGCGATTCAGGAAATCTTAAGGGCTGGCCAACCACGTTGAACAGCGTAGCACGGTTCCCTGTCCCCTTGAATGGTGTTTTGCCGAACAAAAGCTCGTAGAGGAAGATCCCAAATGTCCACCAATCCACAGCACTGCCATGGCCTTCACCTTTAATGATTTCGGGAGCCAAGTACTCATGTGTCCCGACAAAGGACATTGATCGAGCATTTGTTGGTTCAGCAATGAGCTCGGGGAGAGGGCTCACTTGGTGATGTACTTCGGTCTTTGGTTTGGTCTTTTTCTCCTTCTTGGGCTTGCGTGATAAGAAGCGTGGAGCAAAGCATGCAGGTTGGATGCAATTCGGCTGTATCACGCAGGTTGGCTCGATACATGCAGGCTGAACACAGTATCCTGAGTTCTTTGTCTCCAAGCTCGAGTTTGAGGACTTCACTAGAGTAGGCGATACAGCACACCTCAAAGAGAGGTCAAAATCCGAAAGCATAATATGCCCATCTTCCCGAACTAACACATTTTCTGGTTTCAGGTCTCTATAAACGATTCCAAGCATGTGCAAGTACTCCAAAGCAAGGAGAACTTCGGCCACATAAAACCTGCAAATCAACAGTACAGATAAATGTACTTGGAACTTCAAAAGAGTGAGAAGAGAGCTATATCCAGATCATAAATTTTAAAGCAGAAAAAAGCCTCAGCAAGGATTGAATTTACATGTTCTAACTCGTAAACAACTAGTTCTTATAGCCAGAAGCTGTATTAAATTCGTGACACAAAGGTAAATCGCATAAAATTGACAGGTTACATAAGCTCTAATTGAATTACTAGACATCAGAAAGAAGAGAAAAGGGAAAAGGAATCCCTAACCTGGCGGCATACTCTGAAAAGTACTTCCCGGGTTGTCTTTGCCTGAGTGCATGCAGATCCCCACCAGGGCAGAACTCCATCACCAAGCAAGAGAACTTCTCTGTCTCAAAGTGCGTGTACAATGTGGGTAGGAAAGGATGATCGAGAGATTGCAGTATCTCTCTTTCTGTCTGAGCCCTCGGGAGCTTCTTCCGACTCGCCAGAGCTGCTTTGTCCATAACCTTCATGGCAAAAAACGTTCTAGTCCCACTCAGCTCGGATAAATAAACACTGCCTATATCTCCACATCCAAGTTTTCTCAACAACTTGAAGTGACTCAAACCGAGCATCCCATAACGAGATCGGACGGCCTGAATCGCCTCCCATCTTATATCATTCGCCTTATGGGGCTTGTACATGGCATTGCTCAGACAACTGGAGCTGCTGTCATCACTCACATCACTGCCGGTGCTTCCTCTGCAGATGCTCGTCTTCCTGCTCTCGTTGAACTCGCAGGAATTTTTGACTTCGATACTCTCACCAGATTTCTCAGCACTGCTTGTACATTCACTGACTTCCGTGTTGGTGAAACTTTGCTTCGCTTCTGAATAAACAGTGGCAGAATATAGACTGTTTTGAGGACTTGGACATGAAATCATCACAGCTGATTGAGACGTCAAGTGACAATTTTGTTGCTCAACACTTTCGTTACATGGATTTGAACCAAAAAATTCAGATTCCACCCGACCACTTGGATCACAATTTTTGGGATCACGAATCATGTCGCAAGATTTGTCCTCCACCTTAGAAACATTCTTCTGAGACGAAGTTGCTGCTGATTTATCAAGAGCACTATCGTCAGCCTCAAATTCCGATTTGCCTTTACTCTCATAGTAGTGTTTTGCCATTCTGAGTGACTCTTCATGCTTCCTGTTATCCTCTGCTGCTTTGAAGGAGCTCTTTTGGACAATTACAGAACCATTTGGGTGGTAAATCGGATTTGCACCAAATGTTTGGACCGTCGAATAGTATGTGGACGAAGCCCCACCATCTCTCGATTGGCTCGGAGATGAAGTCTGAGGAGGTTGACAAGTCCCACTTGTGGAAGGAGGATTCTTGCATACCGAAGATACCGAATTCTGGGTCATCGACAATGAATGAAATCCATCAACAACAACCGATTCCATGGAGCAATTTTCACCCGGGCAAGATCACAGCAAATTTCCAACTAACCAAAGTGATTGCAAGGAAACAAATGCTGATGGTAATAAGGACATAGTAAAAAGCCACCAATTTACGGAATCTCCAACATTAATTGCCTCCCTAAAAACTAGAAGAAAAAAAAAATTCACAAGGCGTTAGAAACTTGTCCCAACTGACTAGGCTGGATGAAATAAAGACATTAATTGGATGAACTCAAAAATAACAGAATCTGCAGAGACCCATTACAGATATTATCACCGCGAATCGAAACAATTCAAAAAAACCCCAAAAGATTATGGAGAAAAAACAAGACACGAAGAGCTGAACCGTAACGAGACAAAGCCTTTAATCACAATCCAACGAATGCCAAAAAGTCTTGGCTTACCAAACCAATCATTGCAGAAACTGAATATTTCAACAAATAAACAAAACCCCACGAAGCATAATGAATTACTTTGACAGATTTCATTCCCATTTTGGCCGCCGATAAACAAGAAATCAGACAAGAATTTCGCTTCTTAAAAAAAAAATCTATATATATCTCGTTGTTTGGACACCAAGAAAGGGAAAAAAATTCCACGTATTTGGAGCCCAATACAAGCAACCAGATTCCCAAACTCCAAAGTTTTGATTCTTTCTCAGCAACCGTAAGCAAAAGAAAGAAGTAATAACGAAAAACAAAAGGAAAAAAAAATAAAGAAAAGAAAAAGAAAACAGAGTACCTACAGAGCAATGCAGAGGAAGAAGCAAATCTTTGTTGGGGGTGGTACGATGAGAAACTCAGAAAGAAAGTTCCACTGAGAAAGTGAAATGACTTTGGAGGAGAGTGAGAGAGTTCGTGAAATATGTGTTGTCTTTTTGGTTCCACTGAGAGGAGCTTCAGATCCGATCGAAACAAGAAAGCAAAAGAGTGAAAAAGAATTATAATATTAAATTTTTTTTTTGGCAACGAAAAAAAAAAAAAAAAGGAGTTTTGGTTTTCTGTTATAAAACTTCGTCGTGTTATTCGGTAGCTTTGAAGTTTTGGAATGAAATCAATGGAAATTGAATGAATGGGATTTTAAGACGGAAACAAAGCAAAGACAAGCTCACAAGCAAAGCAAAGCAAAAGCTCTTTGAAAAAAAATGCCGTCTTTTTATTATCTTTCTTTTGATGTTGGCTCTAAGAAAGCCACTTATTCTGGTTTCTTGTTCTTGTTTTTGTAAATAATAAAATAAATAGTAAAATAAAACATTTCATTTTTTAAATTTTTTTTGCCGATGCAGAGCCTATGGACTACATAGAGAATGTTATGGGGCACCCCACTTCATGATTCATGGGCCACCACCCCCCTATCTACTTCCTCTTCATAACTTTTTTCTATTATCACTTTGTAATGCAAAAAAGCAATCATAATAATTATTGCAAAAAATAAAAAATAATAAAGCTATTCATTGTTTGCATTATTGTTCTTTTTCTACTACTACCAGACACATGATTTTTTTTTTAGGAGGAAAAAGGACAAAATTGTAGAGGATCAAACTTTAGCAAATAGTTGATCGTACTATTTTGCACTTTGCAAAATTTTGAAGGGGGTGAGCAACTAATGGTTTTGCATTTATGGAAAAATAATAATAATAAATAATAAAAATTAATTGGTTTGTTTGGCAACTATTGCCAAAATTATCTACTATTTATGTTGACCCACAGGTGTTTGAAAATGGATCTGAGTAGAAATTCGGTACTAAGAACAACGAAAAATGAGTTAGATTCCAGAAAATTGAGGAAATTTTTGTTTGTGATCTTTAGCTTGGACATTCCCGTCAAACTTGCTTGCTTCCTATATTTTATTGGCCAAAGGAACAAAAATCCAGGAAAGGACGCCTAGATTTTTATTTGTTTCTAATATTCAATTCCCTAATTTTCTTTCGTAGTCATAACATTACCTCACTCCTCAAAAGAATAATATTTTTTTTAAAGTGAAGAATAATATTATTTTGAATTATGGTAAAAACACTAATTTTAATTTTTTTTAAATATTAAATAATATATAAATTGTTATTATTTAATTAATGTCTTCAATAATTATAATTAAAAGATTGTATTTATAAAAAAAAAAAAACACGATTAAAATTAGTATTCAAAAGTTTATATTGAAATTTGTGTCTTTAGTATTTTCGTATCATTTATATGGATCAGATTTTTAGTTGGCTGATTTTATTATAAGAACAAGCTAATTTTTATCATTAATTACACTAGTAATCACATGGTGTTTTAAAAGTAACCGCACCAATTTCATTAACATCTTTCGCAGGCACAAAGGAGGTGCCACATGCGCGCACGTGAACTTCGCGACGAGCACGTGGACGGCTGTCATGCCCGGCGCATGATTCTATTTTACGCCTTCCGTGAGAGTGAGATTACCGTAATAACCAGTTTTCATTTATTTTAATATTTTTTTCCCCACTCTAAAAATAAAATCGGAGACTAATCTCAATATGGCACGACGGGGACAAAACCGTCTTTTCGAGTGGCGTGCGCGGGGTGTACATATCAATGCCCAGCTCAGTTACGAGAAGCCCCTCTCGGACATGTGGGCCTAGCAAACCACGGTAGTGGGTCCCACCACCTGCAGTTGGGCCTCGAATTGGGCCCCACGTGGGATCCGATGTGTGTGGTGTAGAGCATCTACGGCTGTTGGAGACATGAGCCCGTTTTGGGTGGCTTTCCGGAACGATATTTTGTTGTCTTAATTCAAAATTCTTAAATTTACGATTCATTCTCCTTTTTTTACTTTAAAAATTCAAAATTTTGTTATTTTAAATTAAAATAAAATAATTTTTATATATTAAAATACTCACAATAACATAATAAAATAAATAAAATTTATTTTATATATTTTTGTAAATATATTTTAAAATTTTATATTATTTTTTATATCACAATTCATTTCCTTTATATTTTAACCAAATATATATATCTAAACCAACCTTTAGAATTCCATCTCCAAAAGTAACATACGGGCCCTTGGAGTTGGGGGTGATGGCGACCACGTACGTGCTTTCCTACGGAAACAAGCCTGGGTCCTCCGTACCACGACTTTGACCTCAAAGACTTAGCCTAATCGGACGGCTGTAAAGAACTCAACCCTTTAGATTTCCTGATTCGGGTAGTCGTACTGGTGGGATTGATTGGACAAAGAGGGAGAAGTTCAGTGTGGGGCCCAGGAATATGGTGTGTAAGGGGTTTCCTTTGTAATTCATCAGATCATGGCACGTGTAACGATTACGTGGAATTCAGATCTGCTTGCCTCAGAGCACTGTCCCCAGTAGACTAAACATGTTTTTAGCAAATCATAATTCAATCTAATCCCAAAGGCTGCCACTTCTCTTCCCATCTATCATTTACACCTGTAATTTCTTTTTTTTTTTTATGAATAATTACACCTGTAATTTCACAATAGCGCTAATATTTAGGGCCGTTTGAAGGACATCTGAAAATGATTTTTTAAAAATTGAATTGAAAATATATATTTAAGGAAAAAACTTTTAAAAAAATTATGTAATATAAAAAATAATACAAAAAATTAAAATGCATTCAGAAAAAAATATACAAAATAGATCTTATCTTGTTCGTCTCATCGACATGAAAATTTTGACATTAAAATTATCTCATTTCAATTTGAAATGAGAAAGTTATGGACTTTTAAAATTTGAGTTTTTTTAAAATGAAATAGAGAGAGTTCGATTTAAAGTTGAGAATTAAAAATCCAGATGGTAAAGTAACATTTAGTGATGTTGTCCCAAACGGGACCTTAAAATCTTATGACTTCTATATTCAGGAGTTTGATAATATATGAGTATATATGTAATACACATATACCATCTTTTAAACACCCTTATAAAATGATATTTATATCGTTTATTTATACATATTATAGCAATCAATTAATTATAATGTAATATTTTTTTAGTGATATTTGTTCCTTGCATTAACAATTCTAAATAGTTCATGTTGTAAGATTTTAAATAAAAAAAATTATATGTATATTGACTAATAATTGCAAGATGAAAAAAAATATATTACAATTATCGTAACTATCTGACTACTAGACAGTAGAGTTTTTCTATGTATATATATATAGTATCGCATTTCTACTCTTTAATTTTGGAGCCATTCCTATTCCGTTGCTTGAATTTTGAATCTATTTCACTTCGTTTATTAGAGTTTTCACCCAAAAAAAAAAAAGATGAAAAAAGAAGATGATAAATACAATCACGTGATTGTGGTTGCAGGCATACCTAAATGATAATACCATACATGACTCCACCTAAAAATACAGAATTTGAATACTCCATTTCAAATTCAAAATATATACCATATACCTCCAAATCAATGACAGAGAAGTGAGAACTAGTGAATTTAGCTCTTCTAGATGCAGAGGGTGTTGACTAAAGGCATTAATATAATATACCAAAACCCATTTCATTCTTTAACAATGGTTGGTGTTCTCTATAGTTTTGGCAGGATGTTAAAAAAAAAAAAAAGGTTTAAAAAGATGTGCACCTTCTAAAAGGTAGTCTTTTTTGGCCCAAATATGAGGCAACAAACGGGTAGGTTGGGGTTATGTCGGGGGTGGTTTGGTAGGGCGCAAATGTAATTACACATCACAACTGTGAGAAAGTCATACATTAATGGAGTAGCAACTAGCAATGGCAATCTTTTCAGTTAGGACCTAATTTAAAAAGGTCTATCAATAACCCCCATTCTACTCCACCAACCACATACATGCACACACGCACAATGGAAAATTTAGCACATCATTGGCCTTGGTTTGCCGTTTACTAGCCATTTAAAAGAACGATTTGACTCATCTGTCTTTTTATTTGTGTCCCCTTTTATCTCTCTTATCAAACAACTAATATGACCTTTTAATTGATATGAAATAATATTTTAAATGAAATAAAATATTTAATTTAAGTGTCATGATCTTACTTACTCAAGGGACAATGAAGGGAACATGAATAAATAGACATGGGAGTCGAATGGTTCGACTTATTTGTCTGTGTATTATGTCCCTCCAAAAATATCATGACACATAATAACTAACATGGCCTTTTAATTTGATGTAATATGATATTTTGCACGAAATAAAACTTTTAGGGTCCGTTTGGTGCATGAGTTTGAGTTGAAATTTTTAAGTTTCAATAGTAAATTTTTTTGAATTTTCAGAAAAGACAAAAAACGAAATGGTAAGTTTGAACTTACCAACCAAACAAAGCCAATTAACATGTCTTGATCTTATTAGAGAGACATGAAAATGACTATAATAAAGGGATACATGAGTCGAATCCAATAAAGGAAAGGCAGTGAAAAACCAGTTTAGAAACAATTCTCTATGTGATTTTACAACACAGATCCTTGATTTCATTTATTTTTTTCTGTACATGAACATAAATAGCATGTTTTGATGCTTAAGATACTGATCGGAAGCATGATCAAATAAGATGCATCAAATTCTAAGATTTTACTGAACTTACTCAAAAGTCAAAGAGCAAATATCAAGAATTTTGTAGCAAATTTTCAAGGTACAAATTCAAGATATATCTCCCTGTGGACAAGACATCAAGTCTCTTCTCGCTAGGTTCATACTTGCCTTTTCGCAGCTGGTATCGGTGAGTTACAGCCGAGATTGTGTAACCTTGGCCTTCTATTGTGACACTCTCCCCACATTGCAAGTTCTGCAGACAAAGCAAAAGTTGCAAATAAGACCAGATACAACACAACACAAAACACACACATCTAGCAGAGATATCATTGTTGATCTGTTCCCAATTTCACTACTTATGTTGGGCCCGCCAGTCCCCCCATATGAATGAACCAACAGAATAATGTTGACAACACTGACAGATCATTGAAAATGATAAGCGTTTGGTGCTACTCGGATCTTGATTGATAGCTTTTTTGCTTTTTTCTTCTTTCTTTTTGGGATTTTGAATTCTTTTTTCGTGGAAAAATATTAGTCGTCATACAGCCAATTGAATAATAGCCATATAATCACATTAGAGAAACAAGTTAAAGCCAGCACAATTCCATTTTCAGTACGTTTAATACAGAGTAACCAATGTTCAAGCACATTTCAGATGGGACTCTATCTTTTTAGACCAAATTGTGTCTAAATCCGGCATCTCTTAGTACAATCTCAACATAAAAACTTTCTAGTTTCCAAAAACACTCAAAATATATAAAGCTCATAATCGATAAGCCTCGGAATCATGCATTTCCACAAAGACATGAAAAGCCAACAGGAGAGAGTTTCATACTAAAGTGTAGCAATTATTTAGAGGTGTCCAATGTCTATTACCCCATCATAGAATAGAAAAAGATATCCAAAAAAATTTGCACCACAAAATCCTTGAGTATGATTCTTGCCCTTTTTTTTCCTTCTTTCTCTCTCTTTCCAAAAAGACTGATATGAATTTCTCAACTTTCCTGCATACGCTAATCTACATCGGCATGCCGTGATCATAATTTCATAATGCAGGTTTGGTCACTAATGCCCAACATTTTTGTGTTTGTTCTAATAAAGTAAAAGAATTAAAAAACAAACAAAAAAAAAACCTTTTTTTTTTTAATATTGATGTCCCATGATTAAGCTGGAAACAGCTCAACCCATTATCAACCATTTAATACTCCCATTTTAGATGGCATTCATATAGATTATTTCATTTGAAATCATTACAAAGACGAATTAAAAAAAATTCATAAAAAACAGAAATTCCAACTACAGAAACGTTTAAACTAAATAATAATAGTAATAATATAATAGGAATCAATGGCAGAGAAAAAAGTATATAGAAATGCAATTGAAACAGAAACTTGTTAATTTTCCACCAAATTAAATTTTTTTTAAAAATGGAGGAAGAAGAAGAAATTAGGGTTTGGTTATGTGGAACATACGGGAGGGAAGCAACGGACGCCGAGGTTCTTGGGCGGAGGCGTAATTTCGATGACTTTGTAGGGGTGAACATTATCTCGGTTCTTCTCCTTCTTTCTGCAAAGAACTTGGAGTCCCTTCGTCTGCAACAAAAATGGCGTCAAATTATAATTTCTGGAGAAGAATGTAGAAGAAGAAGAAGAAGAAACACTAAATTAATATTTTGATGAAATTATACAAAAATTGTGACCATTTTTGGTGAATGGAATACCTTTGGCTTTGGGTATGAACCTAAACCCAGGTGGTTCCAAGACGCCATTGCCATTCTTTCTCGCTCTAATCTCTCTCTCTCTCTCTCTCTCTCTCTCTCTGTGGTTCAGAGTTCAGATCGTTTTGTTGAGAGAAGAAATGATTGCCAGAAAAAATTTACTTTTTTATTTTTTTTTTATTTTTAATTTTGTTTTGTTTTTAAAGGAAAGGACTGGAGAGAAGGAGGAAAAAGGGGGAAAGTTTCTTCAAAAAAATATCTTCGATTTTGGCTGCAACTTTGAGAAGTCAAATTTGGTTACGACACATCCAGCAAAAGAATTTGGTGACGAAACGACACTATTACTGAAAGACTTGGTCTGAGATACGACACAACACAAAAACCACCGTCCATCCACCAAACCCCCGCCACAAACAACTTAAAGTTAAATACGGGAAAAAAAAAAATGAATACCATTATGTCCAAATAAAAATATGTTTCCTTTAAATTTCATTGTTAGTTTTGTATTAGTTTAATAAGAATTATACCTCTCTTAATTTCTTTATAAAAAAAAAGCCTCTTAATTTAATTTAAAGAGAGAGAGAAAAAAAAGAATCATAAGTTTAAAAGGAAGGGCATGCCTCGTGTACATAATTTTCTTTAGTTCTCCTAAAAGAATAAAGAAATTATTTCAAAAAAACAAAAAAAAAAAAAAAAAAAAAAAAGAAAGGGGGGAAGATGAGACGGAATTTTTTTTTTTTTTTTAAGACTTGACAAATGGTTATTAAGATTAATTATTGTTTGACAAGAGAAATAGAATAAAAAGTTGAATTAAATAAGTGATAAAATTCACTATTTACATAATTACAGATATAATTTAACAATAATTTTACTTCTAATTTCATCACAAAACAAAGAGTTCGATTTCACACTTAACTCTAACTCCACCACCATAAAATGAATACTTCGAATCCCCCCTCCAAGTTCAAACAAAATTCACTACATACACTATTAACCTTCAAAATTAAAAAGATTGGAATAAAAATTCAATTTTGATTTGCAAGCTTGTTAAGCTTACATTAAAACCCTTTTACGACCAACATGAAATGTTAACTAATCAATTAGATTTAAAATTTTATCCAAAAACAAAAACAAAAGAGTAAAATTGTAGGATCAGTTAAATGTCACGAGTAAGATTCGATAATAGATAGCTCAAGAAATTTTCATTTTCAAGTATAGACTAAAAACTTGAGTCACATTTTGCAAATTAATCATTCGATTGAAAAACTAGTTCTCATCCCATGTAGCCTTCACTTACCTTTGTTAAGACGCAAAGATTATGATACAACCACGCGCACAACTTGGCTGAGAGCATATGTTGGTTTGAATTAATAGTCAGGCAAATAAAAAAACAAAACTCTTGGTCTTGGGGGTTCTAGTATCTTACATTAGATCAAATGCCTTCCTGACAAGAACCTGAAAACATGAGCCATGCAGAGAGTTGAAGATAAAAAAGCTGAAATGCTACAAATTGGGAGATCATATTGCCACTTCGTTTTCTTTCGAATCCTAACGGAATACAACATTTTTATCTTCCGTAGGGATGGTACCGACCATTCCCTGCGCCGCCATACCCGCCTCTACTTCCATAGAAAGAGCCTGCACTACCACTTCCATAACCGCCCCCAAGGCCTGCATCATAGCTGCTGCTTCCATAACCACCAGCGCCACCAGCTGCACCACCACCACTACCATACGCCCCATAACTCTCACCAGGTCCACCATAACCACCTCCTAAATCGTAGCCTCTGCTGAAGGCTCCTCCATAACGTCCTGAGTATCCTACAGAAGGCTCTCCCCTGTACGAGCCAAAACCACCAGCGCCACCTCCACTGCCGCCACCACCACCACCACCATATGCTCCATAGCCACCAAATTCATTTCCACCATATCCGCCGTAGCTGCCATATCCACCATACGCACCACCTCTACCACCATAGGCCCCAGCAGATCTGTAACCACCACCGCCACCACCACCACCAAAATTGCTGCCACCAAATCCTCCATAACTGTCTCCATACCCACCACCAAATGTAGATCTAGAATCATTGTAACGCTTTGATGGGGCTGGAGGCGGGTTTGGCTTCTTTGGTTCAGCCTTTTTGATCTCCACCTGGAAAAGGGACAAGCAAGTTTTTAGCTTACCATGCTTCTTGACTATTTAAAAAACTTCGATCACATAACAAATGATGTTCATTCTTTTGCGACATCCATACATTTCATTTCAACAAGCATGCATGAATTTTTGGAAGGAACACTTCTTTAACGAGAAGAATTCAGATACGCAAGCAAAGCTCAGCAGCAAATGGCAAAAAAAATTAAACATATCCTTTAATAAACAAAATATTTTTGGTTTTGACTAGAGAAAGAAAATGTAGGAGGCACCAACCATATCCTAATATAAGCATCATTGTTATACATTATCATCCACCCATGCATCTATTTCATTGATGCATTCGGATGAACAAAATTTGCACGTCAACCAAAACTACGAAGCAAATGCGATAGCAAATGGATTACTTTACCAGAAGCAGTGATACCAAAATTACTTTTCTTTCTTAAAGCCTCTCGAGAAAATATAATATTAAGCAAATTGAGAAATACAAATCCTACTTGAAAATAAGTTTAAGCAAGACAAACCAAATATTCTGCTACACGATGCAAAAGAGCTTCAAGCCAATAAAGATTCAATAAACTCCAGATTTCCTGTTCCTTAAATTGAACAAAATTATGCCCTAGACATATAATGCTCAAACAATCTTGGCACTCAGCTTACCTGGGATCCAGCCATGTCAAGTTTGTTCCCTTTGGCCAGGAGATCATCAACTGATTGCTCTGTTTCGAAGGTAATAAATCCAAAGCCACGCGAACGACTAGTTGCGTGGTCCCGCATAATCTGATGTTCCTTCACTTCACCAAACTGTGAAAAGAAGTCTCTAAACTCATCTGCCCACATACAACAAGTAGAAGAAAAGACACCTCTATAATCAATTTTGGAAATATATATATATATATATATATATATTTATAACACGAAAGCTCAGAGAATAAAAATTAAAAAACACCTTCATTTACTGTTGTGGGAATTCCACCAACGAAAATCTTCTTAGTCTTGAAATCCTTAGACCCACCAGCTCCCCTTGGTATTGTCCGCTTGATTTCCACCTTAAAAAAAAAAAAAAAAATAAAGACCCCATCAAGATACAGCAATCCAAGCAGAATTCTTTCACAAATACAACCGAAAAGAAGAATCTTTTGAACCCTACCTGTTTGCCGTTGATAATATGATTGTCCTGGATAACTTTATCAACCACGGAAGGGTCTGCGTAGGTCACAAACCCGAATCCACGCGGTTGTCCCGTTTTCCGGTCCTTCATTATCACCGAATCTATAATCTCACCGTATTTACCAAAATGCTTAACGAATTGCGCTGCATTTCCATTTGCCACAAGAGTTTCAATCACAAATTTACGGGGGGGAAAAAAGGATAAAAATCAAAACTTTTAATTTTAATTGAAGAAATAAACAATGAAAAAGACCGTACCCGAAGTCGTTTCTCTTGCTAAACCCCCTATAAAGATCTTCCTACAAATTAACAAAAAGAAAGAAGAAAAAAATCGAGGCTTTCACTAAAGTTTCTCCTAATACTTATCGAGGTTTCTCGCGAACCAAACAGAAGTAGGAGAGAGAGAGAGAGGGATTACCCAGGGCTGGCTCCGTCTCCGGTGTGGGGTTGGGACTTGTAGTCCTCTTCTTCTTCCTCTTCTCGGTGGTCTAACCTCTCGCCGGCCTCACGAGCTTCTCCATTAAGATTACCTTCATTGGGTTGTGAATCCATGGAGGCTTAGATAGAAATTCAAAGAAGAAGAAGAGAGAGAAGGGAAAAGAAAGAGATTTTAGCCCTAAGAGAGAGAGAGAGAGAGAGAAGTGGGATAGAAGAAGATGTCGTCGATTTGATATTTCTTTTTGTGTTGTGAAATGTGAAGGCTCTTCTTAACCCTTTTTACTTTACTGGCTAGCAAAGGAGGGAGAGCTCATAATCCACTGTGCAAAGTCTCAGATGGCTTGGCCTGCAACTATTATTGGTGGCCGCCCATCAATCAATGTGAGAGTTTACTTTGGCCATTGAGTCGTGTTTGTGTTGATTTATAGAATCATTATCCATTTCTGGTTGACCAACGTGTCAACCATTTAAGTGACAATAATAGTTGTCACTTAAATGGTCAACTATTATAGAATCAACGTGTCAATGTTTAGTGAATGAGTTTGAGTTAAAAATTTTAAGTTTTAATAGTAATTTTTATTAAATTTTCAGAAAAGATAAAAAACTTTTTTAAAAAAAGATAAAAACTGAGATGAAAATTTTGATTTGAGATTGAATACCAAACAGAACCTTAATTGTATTTTTTGATTGATTTTTTTGTCTTTTTTCTGAAAAAAAAAATCAACAAAAAAAATATAATTAATTTTTTAAAAATCAACTTTAACCTAAAAATTTAATTTCATTTCACACTCAACCCGAATACCAAACACACGTTTAGTCTATATTGCCAATTAATATACATAATTTTCATTTTTTTAAAAAGAGATTTTTAGCTAAGTAGCATTTTTAAAAAGTTTTTTAACAAATGACTCAAGTTTTTAAAAAGTTTAAAAGGCCCTTTTTCTGAAAGAATCAATCAGTACCACATAATATTGTTAACTTGATCAATCGGTGAGTGACTACATAATATTATTAATTTGATCAATCAGTCACTCTAGTCACCAAACTTTATTTTCATCAAACTTCATAATAAATAATTGATTAGTTATTAATCAATCACTAATTGGTTAAACTTGAAAAAAATGATAAACGGCCATTTTACTTTCAAAAAAATATATATAGTTCCACCATATATTAAGATTATGTGACTAAAAAAAAAAGTTACCTAGCCTAGTTTTCATTTTTCTAATTTAAAAATTAGGAATCCAAACTCTACACCTTAGACATGGAATTGCTACTAATTTACTCAATTTACTAATCTTAAACTTTATCCCAATCAATATTTTCGATATTTATTGACTAAAAACTGAATAAATGGAGTTAATTTTCCTGTTAATCCTATTAACTATTGACGTCAAAGAAAAATTATCACCCTAGTAAAATCCATCATTTTTTTTTCCTATTTGCCTCAAATGAAAGAAAAGTTGTGCTTGTGGAGGCTGAAAAACAGCAAATTAGCCAAAAAATTAAACATAATAGTAAAACATCACTTTCAACATTGCGTTTTTTTCCCCCCTTTTCAGCTGCCTCTTTCAACATTGATTCTCCATGGATTGATATGTTGCTACATAGTAGTATGTTTTACTCTTTTTTTTCCTTAATTTTTTCCTAAATTTAAAACAAGGAACTAAAACTCTACCGCTTAATCATAAGCTAGACTGTTCATGCAATCACTTTTCCTTCTTCACTGGAGACTTAATAACTTAAAGGCAAAAAAAAAAAAAAAAAAAAAAAAAAAGGGGAAATGAGGGAGACTCCTTGACCAACGCTGAAAAGCCTATGAACATATCCTAATTGCCCAATTATAGTATCTTCTCTCTTCTTTCTTTGTTGCAGGTTTCACCGAGGCGCTTAGGTAAATGGCAATGAGCCATATGCTAAGCAAGTTACCTAATGTACATAAGGTACAACAAACAAAAATTTTGACAAGTAAAAAGGCCAGATTCAAAGCACCGGCATTTTCACCGCGGTACACATCAATGATATTGGAGTTTCTTACTTGTTAACCCAGAGTTAGTAGGTATTTTGTGGATTAAACCTCCTCCGCCCATCACGTCTGTAGTAAGGCGTCTCGTCTATCGTCCTCCTAACATATTCCATGAAAGGCTGTGGTGTCCGAGGAGACTGATCACTCACGACTGCAGGACTTCCACGATCTGGCGTGACAGGCGCTGCGAAACTTGGGGTGGAAGGGGCAACCGATGGTGGAGATCTGTCAGGTCTATCCAAGAAATAGATGAACATGACCAGTGTGATTAGTGATAGGACAGCGCAGCCAAGTACACTCGCCCAAAGGGTAATGTTTTTGGGACTTTTTGATGCTCCTTTTCCTTCAGGTTCGTAGTCGACATCGATTTCCAGTTCCTGACCTGTAGAAGAGATGCAATGCATTACAATTGTACTCCAACCCTTCAACCGACCATTTTTAATGTCACAGCAAGATTGAGGCCATAGTTGGCTCACCGTTGGCCGGAAGTCTGATGATGATTTTGTCTTTAAACTTCTCATTTCCTAGCACCTTGACCTGAAGAAAAGGAAAGGAAGATATGATCACCGAATGATCCTGCAGTCGAATGTTCATCGGGAATTAATACGCAATACTCACCTCGTACTGAGCACGGCTACCGATACCAAAATCTTCCTTGTGGATGGGACTAATAATCAACAAATTTCGCTCATGCCAGTAAAATTCAACGTCTGCAATCACAAGAAAACAAGCGATGAGAATCAGATGCCAGAACCATGACTGCATTCTTAAGCAGATGGGAACCATCAAGAGCATACACATGGTAGTAGCAGGGGAAAGAAGAACTAGGAAAATAAGTGAATTAAGTCCTCTCCACTCTCTCATTCTTGGCCCATCAACAACACATGCATGGCTTTGAATATGCATGTGCACACATGTACAACCGCACGCACACGCATATACAGAGATGAAGCCTGAAAAAAGACGTTTACCTGTATTCCCCATGACGGTTATGACAGTCTTGTTAGAGTCTGCTGTCAGGTTAAACTGCATTGCATCCTCAAACATCAGTATTCATCCACCGCCATTTAATAAACATGAAAAATTAAAGCTTAAACTGGTTAGTCAACGGCAAACACTTGCTATCCAGAACGTTATCCTTTAGCCATCTTGTCAACTAGGCATTGGTGTATAGATGCAAAAGAAAAGAAACTGAATATCAATTATGGTGAGCATATTTACCTTGCCAGTCTCCAACATGGAAAACCCTCCAATAAATAAAGCAGATGCAGATCCAGAAACATGCTTGGCTTCCCTCAATGAGGCATGAATGGAAATAGATATATGTGGTTTCATGTCCTTTGTCTTGGGCTTCAAATGAACCAAATGCTCCGGCGAGTAGGGGAAAAAGAGGCAATATGAATTACCAGTGTCAATATCTGACCATGGCTTTGCATACCTTCAGTCCATGATGCGAAGAATATCAAAACATGAGATGATTAATCTCTATATACAACCAAACAAGTTAAGACACCATGACAAAAACATACCCAACAAAAGGAGGGTCAACTCTGCAGTCATACGCAATAGCATCAGTCTTTCCAAGAGCTCTAAACTTGTTGCCATGAATGTTACTATTGTTTGCGGAGAAACAGAAGAAAGAAGATTATTAACAAAATGTCATTCAAAATAAGAAAACATAACAGGATAACAATTAATCTCCGTCCAATATATCTTCACACCATATGAAACACATAGATGATACAGATAATGGGCACAAGACCCCTGATTACCAGAAGATTATAATATATGCAGACGTATGAAACTACGTCCAAAATAAATGTGAAATGAAATTGTCCTTGTGCACAAAAATGGTCTACATACCCGAACTTTACGAGGAAGCTATATCCTTGTGTAGGGAAAGGAGCGTTTGTTAGCATCTCTTTAGGAGCATCCACAGAAATAATATCCTCTGTTAACACTGCAACTGTTGTGGCCAGCTTCAAACTAGATGCTTCAAAATATACTGTTCAGAGGTAACCAAACAAAACTGTGAAAATCTCCACCATTGTAGTTTAATCATCCAAGTACAGGGTCACGACAAATAATAAGCATAATGAAAGATCTTAAAATTCGTTCTATTTATTACCTTGGGTTGTACCTTCCCCAACTGCCTCGGCTATTCCTGACTGCATGTCCACTGTTACTACACTTGAATTGGCAGTCACCCAATGGCCAGAAAGATGATCACTTAGACCTACCAAACCGAAGTAATCAATGTGAGTAATTATTCTTATTATTAGTGGGAGAACAGGTCAGCAGGAGACAACTTTGAATTCGTCATCGTGCCAAATTGCTAATTCATGGATATCCTATAGTATCCCTGAGCTTTCAGAGATTACCTTCAAGTTTCAATATTGTGCAGCCAGTTGCTTTTATTACTAATATTTTTTCTTGTTTCTTTCTTTTTTTTTTTTTTTTTTCTGTTTTTCTTTTTCCTTTTTGTGACTGATTTTTCTTGAGGACATCTTGTCCTGTTTTCGTAATCGATTTGCTTTATCAATGAAAGGATGTTTCTTGAGAGAGAGAGAGAGAGAGAATAAATGTTAGCCAACGTCCACCTTCTACACTGAAGTTAACACGACTTCCTCTCGGAAGAACTAGATTTTGAGGATGTATGTAAGCACCAACCGAAATCTGAAGAAAATAAGAATATTCAGCATCCTTTCAAGTGAAAAATAATATGAAAATAAACAAAAATCCCAGAAGGGAAAAAAAAAAAAAAAAAAAAAGGAAATTAGGAAACTATTAGTGTGAGTTTTGGAATTTTCTGATATTTCATTCAATGATTTACACGGATATATATACACAGAGGATCATTAGAGAGACCTCTACAAATCAGGAAAGTAATTCCTACAAAAAAGGAAACTAACCACAAAACTGAAACTGCTAACAAAACTCCTAATAATCAGCTATACAATAATATTCTACAGCTAATATACACCTAACTTCCTATATATAATTCTACACTCCCCCTCAAGCTGGGCAGTATATACTTATCATGCCTAGCTTGGAACACAAGTCGTTGAAGTTAGGACGATGGAGAGCTTTGGTAAGAATGTCTGCGGTTTGATGCTGAGTTGGAACATGATGTAGCGTGATAATCTGCTTCTCAACCTTCTCACAGATAAAATGCCTATCAATCTCAACATGTTTGGTCCTATCATGATGGACTGGATTCTTAGCAATGGCTATGGCTGACTGACTATCACTCTTCATGTTGATAGGACCATTAGTCTTCACTCTTAGCTCTTCGAGTAATCTTTTCAGCCACATTCCCTCACATATTCCACGAGCAAGAGACCGAAATTCAGCTTTTACACTACTCCAGGCCACAATTGATTGTTTCTTGCTTCGCCAGGTCACAAGATTCCCCCACACAAATGAGCAATACCCAGAGGTAGATCTTCTGTCAGTTACCGATCCAGCCCAATCGGCATCTGTAAATACATCAGTAGATCTTGTTGTCGTCTTCCCAAAGAATAATCCTTTGCCAGGATCATTTTTGAGATATCGAATGATTTTGAATACTGCTTCCAAGTGCTCTTCATACGGATTGTTCATGAATTGGCTAACCATACTAACCGAAAACCCAATATCTGGTCGAGCATGAGCTAAATATATGAGTTTTCCCACAAGTCATTGATACATACCTCTATCCACGATCGTACCACCTGTCCAAGTCCCCAACTTAACATTACGATCCATTGGGGTGTCAACAAGTTTGCATCCGGCCATATCAGTCTCATGAAGAAGATCTAATACATACTTTCGCTGCGACACTGAGATACCTTTGCTTGATCTTGCAACCTCCATCCCCAGAAAGTACTTCAAATACCCCAAGTCTTTAATCTCGAATTCACGTGACAATAGCTGCTTTAGTTGATTCATTTCTTCCTCGTAATTCCCTGTGAGAACAATGTCATCAACATACACTATAAGAGCAGTTAGTTTGTCACCTGGGAAATGTTTGACAAACAGTGTATGATCGGCCTGGCATTGAGTATAGCCGTTTCTCTTGAGAACACCCGTGAATCTGTCAAACCATGCCCGAGGAGACTGCTTAAGTCCATATAGTGATTTCCTTAGTTTGCACACCTTATTACTTGTAGTCTTGTCTTCAAAACCTGGAAGTATGTCCATGTAGACTTATTCCTTGAGATCGCCATTCAAAAATGCATTCTTGACATCAAGCTAAAAGAGAGGCCAATCCATGTTGACTGCGATTGACAGAAGGACCCTGATTGTGTTCAGCTTAGCAACTGGTGCAAATGTCTCCTGATAATCAATTCCATAAGACTGTGTATACCCCTTAGCCACTAATCGAGCTTTGAATCTTTCTACACTCCCATCTGCCTCGTATTTAACAGAGAAGATCCACTTACATCCAACAGCCTTTTTACCAGGAGGAAGAGATGTGACACTCCACGTTCCATTTTTCTCAAGAGCTCTAATTTCTTCCAACGTGGCAGCCTTCCATTCCGGTATCCTGAGTGCTTCATGGATAGATGAGGGAATCCGGACCTGATCAATCTTCGACACAAAGGCTTTGAACTTTGGGGATAACCTGGCGTATGACAAATGTTTG
The DNA here is from genome assembly GCA_038430175.1 of Ficus hirta. Taxonomy (NCBI): domain Eukaryota; kingdom Viridiplantae; phylum Streptophyta; class Magnoliopsida; order Rosales; family Moraceae; genus Ficus; species Ficus hirta. Next base: position 25,913,899 of record CM076591.1, on the reverse strand, counting down.
TGAATTGGATGCTGGGTGCAGGTTCTGACTCCTATCCTTATTGCTATAGGCACGTCCAAGTCTGCATTTTTATCAGGAGAAGATGCGGGGACAGATATTTCCTTACCTTCATAGTTTTCTTCGGAGTTTGTAACCGAGATAGGTGATTGGTCATGCTGAGTTTGTTCAGGCTGTAACTGAGGCTGAGATTGGACTCGGTTTGGTTCGAGTAGTGACTGAGGCTAGGATTGGACACGGTTTCTCCTGATGTACACTTGATTTTCCCTGCTAGCTCGGTTTTGTTCCAAGGTGTTGGAAAGTGGTTCAGGTGGTTCGACTGTGGGAAGTGCAGCTAACCCAATGGTAGGAGAGATGGAAGGTTCATGTCCTATAAGAGACATCATATCCCAATTCGGAGATTATCGGCTATTCTCCCTCTGAATATCGAAATTGGGATAAAATGGCTGATCCTCAAAGAAAGTCACATCCATGAAATGGAAAAACTTTTGGGTGCGAGGACAGTAGCATTTATACCCCTTTTTGGTTGGAGAATACCCTAGAAAGATGCATTTAGTGGCCCGTGGATCTAGCTTGTCCCAATGTTGAGAATGAACATGGACAAAGGCGACACTACCAAAAATTTTGAGAGGAATATTACTAAGCAGATGGGAGGATTTTGGGAATGTATCAAGGAAGCTTTGGCAGGGTGTTTTGAATTTTAGAACTCGGGAAGGCATCCTATTTATGAGGAATGTGGCTGTAAGAATGGCTTCACCCCAAAAACGTTTCGGAACATTTGAGGCAAATAGCAAGGATCGGGCAACCTCAAGAAGATGGCGATTTTCCTTTTAGCAATTCCATTTTGTTGTAGAGTATCGACACACAAACTTTGATGGATAATACCGTGAGTTTAAAGGTACGGGCCAAGAATGGAATTGAAGAAATCTCAAGCATTGTCGGATCTGAAAATCTGAATATTGGTGTGAAATTGATTCTTAATCATGGCATGGAAGTTTTTGAATATCTGGGAGGTTTCAGATTTATCTTTCATAAGATATACCCAACTTAAACGAGTGTGATCATCAACAAATAAGAGAAACCATCTAGCCCCGGTGATATTTGGAATCCGTGAGGGACCCCATATGTCACTATGGATGAGAGAGAGGGGATGAGAAGATGTATATGGTCGGGATGGATAGGAATTGTGAGTGTGTTTGGATAATTGACATATATCAGAATGAAAATCTTTCGAACTTTTATTAATAAATTGAAAGGGAAAAAGTTTTTCTTGATACATGAAATTTGGGTGACCTAGACGGTAGTGCCACTTCATGACTTCACAATCTTTATTGGATAAACTAGATAACATAGACACACTAGAATATGGACTCTTAGGATGGACACTCGGTTTATTTGGAGGTGAGGTATGTGGAAGCAGGTACAAGCCGTCACAAATATCAGCATTGCCAATCATCTTCCCCGATTCCAAGTCCTGGAAAACACAAGAATTGGCAGAAAATTTAGTTATGCAATTCGATCCTTCAGCAAGTTTACTCACAGATAATAAATTGCATTCAAGATTAGGCACAAATAAAACAGAGTGAAGAACAAGTGCAGGAGACAGATAAACAGTGCCAAATCCAGCAACTCGTGAACATAAACCATCGGCGACTCGAACTGTAATGGGTTTGTGGCATGGTTCAAAGGAGGAAAGGAGAGCCTTATTCCCAGTCATGTGGTCAGATGCCCCGGAGTCCACAATCCATGTGTTCGAGAAGGTTTTGAATGTGCCAAAGGTCAAGGATATCGTACCTCTGTATACAGTGTTCCCTGTTCCAACTGTATTAGGACCGGATTGAACAGATGTGGCTTGAGCAAGGAGTTTTTGGAAGACATCGAGTTGATCTTGTGTGAAGGGAGCCGGAGTCGAACTAGCTTCAGTTGAGGCAGTGTCCACGGGATTCCCGGTCATTAGGTCGCCACTTTGGCTTCCAATCCACCGGTTTACCATGGATTTTCCAGCATGTATCCTTGATGTGTCCAAGCTTCTGCCAGTGTTCACACAATGGTATGTTTTTCCTAACCCGGTTGTCATTCGGGTTATGTGGTGAACCCCGAGAATTATAGGCTTGGGCTGGAGTAATGTCCTCTTGGAAACTATGACGAGAAACAAGTGCCGATCCTTCTGTGATTGATGATTCTGGCTGTCCAAGCATCACTCTCCTTCGACTTTCTTCCCTACGAACTTCGGAGAATGCTTCACGTAGGCTTGGGAGAGGTTTGGTGGCCAAAATTCTGCCCCTAACATCATCAAGAGATTTATCCAACCCCATGAGAAACTTAAATACCCTTTTTGTCTCCACAATCTTTCGAAACTTGGGCCCATCTTCAGGACACTTCCATTCATAATATTCAAAGAGATCAATTTGCTGCCAAAGACGAGTGAGATTAGAGAAATAAGTGGTAACCGGACCTTCCCCTTGCCTTAAATCCTGTAGCCGTGTCTCAACATGGAAGAGTTCGGAGGTGTTTTCACTGCTTGAGAAGGTTTCACAGGCAGAATCCCATATTTCTTGAGCGGTTGTGTACAAGAGAAAGTTCTCTCCGATTTTTGTCGTCATAGAATTAATCAGCCAGGACATGACCATATTATTTTCAGACCTCCAAATTCTATATTGGGGATCTGTCTTCTCGGGTGGACGAATTGCTCCGGTGAGATAGTCATCACGGCCTTTGCCGCTTATGAACATCATGACTGACTGTGACCACTGCAGATAATTGTGGCCATTAAGTCAGTGGTTTGTCACAAGAGGGCTGTTTTCGGTATGGGTTGGAGGGACGGCAGGTGAGGAGGAGGGTCCCGAGAGGGAAGATGTGGCTGAGGGTGGTGACTGGTTTGATTCAATCATGATCTGGACAGAGACTGGACAGAGAGTGGACAGAGACGAGAGAGTGGACAGAGATGGCCGAGACTGGACAGAGACGGCTGAGAGAACAGAGACAGCCGAGAGAGTGGACAGAGACGGCCGAGAGACTGGTCTAATAGGGCGGCGACGGCAAGACTAGGGTTTGCTTGGAATCGGCAGAGTGATTAGCTAGGGTTGTCTCTGATACCATGTGAGTTTTGGAATTTTCTGATATTTCATTCAATGATTTACACGGGTATATATACACAGAGGATCATTAGAGAGACCTCAACAAATCAGGAAACTAATTCCTACAAAAAAGGAAACTAACCACAAAACTAAAACTGCTAACAAATCTCCTAATAATCAGCTATACAATAATATTCTACAGCTAATATGCACCTAACTTCCTACATATAATTCTACAATTAGCATGAAAAATCTGAAAAATCTTTTGATCAGAAGCAAAAGTAATATTTTAAAAGTATGGTACATTTAAGACACGGTAAGCGCTACTTTGAGCAACACAGGAATCTAAATGGCAAATCCATGGATTATAAAAACTCATATCAACAAATCACGTCTAACATCACCTTCACAAGGTCATGCACCAAATTATGATTTCAAAAGAATCTGAGAAAAGGTTTTTTGTATAATTGTGTGAAAATTGTACTTGTGCATAGGCTATTATTACTGATACAAGAACGAGATGTTTGATTATGTTCAGAAAGTGTGTTAAATAACTTGAAAAAAGATCAGCTATCGGGCTGACGCACACAAATTTCTACAGCTTCTACTCCCTTATCAACCACTGCATAGTAACTTGTAACTAATTAGTCAAATGCAAATATTTTCAAAATTTAAAAAGGGCCAGTAAGGTACCAGCATGTAGTCGGATTTGTGTGGAATGCTATCAATTGATACTCGCAAAAGCGCTCTACCATGCCGTATTGCCTTCAATCAAATTTTAGAAAAATCAGTCATATAAGATAAACTAAATAGATAGTTCTTCTTTTTCTTTTTTAAACAAGAAACATCCTTTCATTGATTATAAAAATCAAATAAATATTTTTTCTGCTATTCTTTTAATACTATCCACATTCAGAAAGCAATTAAAACTTGCTTCAGGAATGGGCAGCTTGTTTCTTGTCCGATCTTTGCCAATTAAAATTCACGACATCGATAAATTTGAATGATTACCGGACCTTGAGATGGATATTTCCACTGCCATCATGTGTGCTGTTTATGGACACAACGTCATGGTAGTTCGTTAAAACATCAAATGAAACAGCATCATGCACCTCATAGAAAGGGTTTCCTGGTTGAATACAAAATCACAAGATTAATCAGAATCTGAAACATATGAAGTGCCAGTGGTAGTTAATATAGACTCAATTATAGATACCTAGAGCATCCCGGAAGGTTATAGGAAGAGAAAGTTCGGCACCAACAGCAAGACTAATTACATGAAAGGGAAGCTCCTCACTTGTAGTTCTTATTTGAGCCACCTGTTTAGTGATGCATAATTAATATTGTTATTGTAAACCAGAATGTATACACATTTCACATAGTCAATAGTATTCGAGGCACAAGGCCGAACTGAGAATATGACAACGGGTCAATGCTAAAAAACTGACCATGCCCTAGTCAAAGTATTAGCAGGTATATTTATCAATTTTTAATAGTCAATAAATATTTAAATTATTATTCTATGCTTTGTAACTAAAGTAGAGGCCATAAGGGAAAATATTCATACCTCAATAACTTTGATACAAGCAGCAACCTCTGTTCTCCCTGATGTACGATCTTTTGCCTGAATGCAAGCAATATTGTTACTCTCTGTTGTTCTTATCTTATCCCCCTCAATGGAAATAGCATCCTTTTTCACCATCTCCTTTTCATAGCAATTTCTCAACAAAGAATATACTATAGTTCCTTTGCGACTCTGACCATCCCATTGGCTATATGAGTCTGATGACGAAGGCAAAAGGCTTTTTGTTGTATAATGGGGAGGAAGAAGCCATGTTATTGGAACTCCAAGAGCAAGAGGGAGATCAGGCACCACAAAGATTGATGTTGATGCATTATAAATCTTGGTTTGCGAGGTAGAACCAGACGATTTAAACTCACATGAGAAGGAAATCATAACTTTTGTCTTCCCTGAAGATCTAGAAGATGGAATGATAATCACTAATGAGAAAAAGAAACACGCAAGCACAACCATTTCACAGACCAATATAACTGAACTGAAGCAAGAAAGAAATAAAAACTGGAATTTGCAATTACTTTGTACCTTCCATACAAGATATTGATAACATCAAGCTCTTTCTCATTCAAATAACCAGCAAATCGAACTTTTTCTGAAGTGATCAATCGCTTATCTACATTTAAGCACTCTGATTCTGATGAATAGAAACTCAAAACCTGAAAAAACAAAGCAAAAAAGAAAATTTTCTTTATTTACTTGGCACAGTATCTGGTTTACAAAGTGCAAATGAAAAATGAGATTATATATATCAAAAGATGAATGCAGTCCGACCTTTTCATCTTCCACGGTCCACTGGTAATTTCGGCAGAGCCCATAAAAAGAAAACAAATCTCCCTGATTATGCCCGCAAGTATCAGTACTTTGATAATGTATATCTGAAATGAGATACCATTTTTGTTTGTAATTGTTACCTCGGGAAACAAAGGATATATAGACATCTCACGGCCAACAGCAAGCTGCTCACTTTGTACATTCAACAACGCTGAAGAAGGAACTCCTACTTTGATACTACCATATGCTTGACAAATGAGAATGTCTCCATTCCCAAAAACCGAGGCAAGAATAGTCTGATCATATTGCATGATAAATACGATCAGGTAAATTGTAAGTATCATTCTTTAAAGTAACAAAAGGAGGGGAAATGGTTATGAGAAGTAACAGAAAATTTATATCATAGAACAAGATTTCCAAATATTATTGATTTGTTTCTGACTGGTCTCTGATCGAGTTGATCAAAACATAATTCTTGTAAACACATGACACGAGTTAGATAGGCACGGTTTAATAAAAAAAAAAAAAAATTCAAATCAACTTGCATTTATCCCATCCGTTGTACAGATAAAAGAATACATGGGGAAGTATGATCTCAGAAGAACAATTGTCAAGCAATTCATAATGTATATAAGATGATAATTTTTCAAAAACCGGGGGCAATAATATTCAAGGAGAATGTTTGACACAGAGTGTGGGCCAGATTTTCATATTAAAATTTTTAAAGCATATTGTTAGTGCTTTAAATTTGTGATGATCTCTATTAACAGAAACAATCAAGAAAGAAAAAAAAAAAAAGCAACAAAAACAAGACAAAACATAACATATCAAAACATTGCTAAACAAAGAATCTCATGTGTCAGCTGAACGTCATCTTACTGTATTCCCAGGTGAAATTGCAGAGAGGCGACCAGAGGATTTGTGAATTTTTGCAATACCATCATCCTTACTTGCATACTCAACATATACACTCATTGTTGGCCCTCCTTCCACAGTGAGCTAAGCATACAAAAATTAATCATAAAATATAAAACCATGAAAGAGAACAAGATATTCAAACAGCAGGATCCAGAATGAGGGGTGGGAAGGGGGAGACTACAAGATTATTCCGACACAATGTGCTAAACTAAAAAGACTTCGATGTCGCAAGTTAAAAGAAGCAAGCATACCATAAAAGATGCACCTGGCACGAGGAAAATATGTTGTGGGTGAATTCTAGGTGGTGCATACACTTCAATCTTTATTTGCTGACTTGAGATTTCATGCCCAGATTTCCGTACTGCACTGACCTGATTTCAAGTATCAGTGCAAATTTTCCTTACTCCAGAAACACAATAAGGAAATTGGACAAAAAAATGTAGAAATAATACACATCTTTACAAGGCCAATAATGGACTTACATAAAGAGTAGTGACCCCGAGATGCCTGGCCGTAATCTTAAACTGTGGTGTCTTTGCATAGCCACCACCAAGACTTGAAATGTCACCACTATCGACTAATTCGACAATCTGATCCTCGATATGCACTTTAATATTCATGTTGGCAAACTGCATATAAGTTCCTAGTCACTTAAGCTCAACCTATGATACCATAAAGCTATATATGGCTTACAAGAGTAATAGAGTTTTCCAACAAAAGAAGGATAAAAAGAACTAGTGAGAGAGAGAGAGAGATTCAAGTTTATACAAACCTGGGAAGAATCAAAAGTACTCCCATCATTTATGCCAGCCATTAGATCAATGGTCAGCGAACTTCCTACCTGAAATTAAGCAGAAGCATTGCATAAAATTTCAGAATGAGACAGATCAGTTTCAGAGGTGGAAGAGGAGCACCCTCCAGTAATTGAATGGCATACAAACTAAAACTAAAGACCAGGACGCCATACCATAAGGCTTGATTCTTCTGGTGATGTAATCTTAATCCAGTCTACATCTACAACTTGTACCTACAAAACATATGACCTCCATAAGAAACTTTTTTAGTCAGATGAAACAGCAAATAAAGAATGAAGGTGAAATTCCTGAGGAAAAAGATGATTATAAAGCAGAGGAAGAATTTTTTTATTCATGTAAACAAATTGCAGCTACATTTTTTCCTCTTGAAAGAACCTGACAACTTCTGATGGAGGCTGGGAATCTTTATCATGTAAACTCCAATGAGTCAAAACTCCTTCAAAGGACTAACTTTTAAATAGACAACCAGAACTTTCCTCTCTACTAGGGGACAACAATTCAAGAGAAAAGTGATTGCATTGTAGAGTTACATATTAGAGTGTTTTGTAGTGGAACTTTATTTTCATCGTCAGCAGTATCAGAAATAAATTTGAATGGTTAATACAGGTAGAAGAAGTGCTTCGAAAAATATAAAAACAAAAGGAAAAGGAAAATAAAGAGCAAGTCAACAACATATATCAAATGAACAGAAAGGGAATAAGAATTACCACGGCAGAAGCTGTAAGTGGAGGAGAAAGCCCAACATCATACACTGTCACAGCTGCTGTTCCCAGCCCTTTTGGAGACAGTATCAGTTGTAAACATTGTAAACCTGTTGGCGGTTGAACAACTTCTATTACTTGAGAATCATTCACAAAAGTTTCCAAGAAACAGCTCCCACCACTAATTGATAAATTAACCTGTAAGAAGAGGGTGGTTATGCCGTCATAATGATTGAGACATGCCACGAGATAACTCTATTGATAAGAGGCAAATCTTTAACCAATTAGGTATTATAATGAACAATATATCAACACGAGCTGGTCCAAATATTTAGGTAGTACAATATATAATTGTGTCTATTACGTACTGCTGCATACATGGGACCATCTGTAGGTCTTAAAGTACTTTGACTCTCCATAATCATGCAAACTAATTACAAATCTGAATTGTTAGATACTTCTGTACTCTGCCTATATCGCTTATGGCTTGTACAATTGTGTCATTTCAGAATTCAAAGAGTGCCTTATTTAAACCACCAAAGTCTGACAAAATATCATTGCATACACTTCATGGCCTCCATCAACCCCTAAAATAAGGGCAAACTCTTAAAGATTAAAGAAAATCAAAGTGAGAGATGTCACATATGGGGTGCTGCAAACAAGGAGCGATTATTTCGAAAAGCTGCAAGAAACAACCTACACAACATTCGATGTACGTGTACCCAATTAAAATTCAAATGTTAAAGCCTACCTTAGCATTGGGGTTGAAAAATAGCAAATTGAACTCTGGGCTGATCCTTAGAGTAGAAACAAGCTGCAAAATTGAACAAATTAAACATAAGAAGAAACTTCAGAAGATAAAAATAAATAAATAAATAAATGTTAACGACAATAAGAGCACCCACATGCAAGAAAAGGAAAAAAGTGCAGAGGAAAAAAAATAAAATACAAGTAGGCGGAGTTAGCAACTATGAAGCTCATGGTACTTCTAAAAATATATACGGTACCCTTTCTTTTTCTCACTTCCACCCTTAAAAGAATGAATGCTCTCCAGACATCATACCTGTAAACGAACTGCATCAGTAAGGACATTCTCGAAACCCTCATGCAGCTGAACAGCACTATGGCCAGCGAAGCCAATAACAGTTGCACGAACAATACACTGAGAAGCAAGACATTCACATTCAGCTCAAACAGCCCAAACTACTTTATACGTCATAAGAAGGAAATCTTTTGCTATTACGCAATTAATAATACGAAGCAAGTCAGGGTTGAAGTTTTCAGACTTTAGCATCACATAGCTGTCATATATTATGACCAATTGAAATCCAGTGGAAACATTACTCTATCATACAACTGTATCAAACTAACATGCTTGATCATATTAATAACAAAAATAGTAATAGAAGAACTAAAAGAGTCCACGTATGAAAGCTACAGTTCTTTCTAGAATAGAACAATGGTACAGTTCAATCAAATAAATATACAGGTGGGTGGAAATCATAAACCCAAATAGGAAATTATATTCCATCACAAAAAACACAAACAACAAAAGGTTTCAAAAAGCGACCTGGATAAAGTAGATTTGATCCTTCACAACTTAAGGAATCAGACAAAATAGTAACTGATCGTGAATACTTTGAGAAATAATTAAAGTGGAACTGGAATCTAGAATTTAAAGCTCTCCCACGAGGCAACAGATCAAACTGGTTAAACATATTTAACTCTTCAGTAAAATTTGATACCGTAAAAGGCACAAATGGAAAATATAATATTTTCTGATAGATACTCCACACATATTTTTTTTTCTTTTTTTCTTTTAGTAAAAAGAAAGACCCTTTCATTGATCATATAACCAATTACAAGGAAAAAAGGATAAGACATCCTCCTATGAAAAAATAAAAGGACAAAACTCTGTGCGGATAAAAATAAAAAGACAAAACACCAAAAGTCTTGTCGTACCAGACCAGATTCATTTTGCAATCTCAAAAACCTCTCCCAACTGTACTTAGCCCCCTTTGGATCACGAGTGTAATCCCAATAAGCTAGGCCATCACAACCACTTAATTCCCACTTCAAGTGGAGAGAAGATGAGTTTGCAAAAGCTTCTCCAGTGTTGCTAATGCCAATTGCAGCTAATCGAATTGTACGGCCATTTGCCACGGTAATTGGGGTGACGCGAAGTCTTCCCAAACTCCGGTCAGCTTGAATTGCAGTCCGTATTGCTTCAAGTTCATTTACTGAAAAATGGCACGGGTAGAAGGACCACATGAAAAGTTAATCATAGAAATATTCAAGTAAATTGTGACTGCAAATTAGCCTGAAGAAAGGAAATCATTTTATACCAGGTTCGTCGGCTATTACTGCAATGGAGTTAGGAATGCTACATGTAAGAGACAAAGAAGCTTTTGCTATTATAGGCTGAGGATGGTCATCAGCAACCAAATTACCACGTTCGAAAACAATTTTCTGAGCCATTCAAAATAGTATCTCATAAAAAATATTGAAACGAGGATAATAAATTAAAAATCAAGCAAGTATATTGGAAAAGTTAGTATTACAAAGTTTCCCGGAATTTGGCATGAAACTCTGTACAAACTCCTATAGCCTCCAGATAACCGATGAACATGAACTCCAACTTCTGCTTGAGCATAGTTTTCATCCAGAATGTCCACATTTTCAATGACGTCAACACTTTTATCCCATTTTTCAGGTCCGCCAAGAAGCATGACATCCAGAGATGTTCCAGGGACAAGGTATAACTTGTCCAAATTTTGCTTTTTATTATTAGCTTCTGTTTTATCCAAATCAAACCCATAACCACCAAATTGGTTTCCATCACCTGCTTGACGAATAACAAGTGGTGGATAAGCTGCAATACGTGAAGATGCTTTCAGAACAATGGGACCATGAAAAGAGCTATCAGAGTGGTCATAGTCTTTAGAGAATGCGGCATGCAGCATATCGCGAGCCGCACGAGATGCATATAAACTTGTCCATGAACATGGAGGACCATCTGCATTGCTCAACACATCAACAATAGGTTTCTCTTTTGTGGTGTTGACAACGACAAAAGCATCACTTCCCACTTTCCACTTTATGAAGGAATTAAATGCATCACATCTATAAAATATGTCTCCTGCAAACAACAAGTCCAGTTATACAAAATTCATCAACACTAAGAAAAGCATATTCCAAGATATTCTTTTAAACTTTTACCACTTGGTGCTTTCATTGTTACCGCAGCTTCGATGTAAGATCCTACAACAGTCTCAACGGGGAAGTTGCGAAGCATGACCATAGACAATGGGACAGAAACTTCAATGACCACCTATTATAAATAAATTAAAACGGTAAAACCAGATCCATATTGATATAAAGCTCATCTAAAAACCTACAAAAATAGGTTTTCGCCGGTTTCATCATAAAATTTTCAAGACCAAAATCAGTACATCATAAAAGAAACAAAATATAAAGTGAAAAGAGATATAATGAAGTAATATTTATAGTCTCAAAAAAAGTACATAATCCCAATAATATTACCTCGTCATAATTGAAAGAATCAAAAACAGAGAGCACTCTTATAGTAGCTTTACCAGGCTTCTTAGCCTGAACAACTCCAGAAGCAGATACAGATACCGTACTCATGTCTGAGGAAAACCATTTGTAATCCTTTGATGTTTTAGCACAACCTACATGACAAAATTGTGTAGTCCATTAACCACATCAGAGGAAGCGGATTGAAAAAATTGAGCAGCATGAAAGCCACCAACTACCAACCTCCTGAAGCACTTGGCTCCACCTCCTGATAAACACCAGGGGCCCAGGGAAGGAGAATGCTTTTAGATGCGCCACTTCTTTTGTCCAAATCAAATTTCACTTGATCACAAACCATGACTTCTTGCACCACACTGATAACCTAAATGGCAATTCAAGCGGGAGGAATAAAAGATCGAACAAAACACTCTCCAAAAGGAATTAAGTACCATCCCCTAAAAAATAGTAAAAGAGAGCAAATATAGAGCACAAAACAGCGAGATGATAAAAGTGGAGAAAAAATAAGGGCCGAAAACAAAACAAAGTTAATGTAAAGCCCTACCTCTTTCATTTTGTTATACTGACTAAAGTAACTCAAAGTTGCATTCAATTTTCCAAGTCCTTGTGAAGTTGCCTTTAGGACTCTGGAGTTTTTCCAGCCATATCTGATTTCAGTATCATCTGATACTGGAAAAAGTTTCCAACTGTCTGTTTGGTCATCATACAACTTGATATCATCGCTCTGCATTTCACCAAAGGGGATACTGAGTAATCTAAAACTTAGAAACAACAAGAAGCTATAAAAAAAATTTAAAAAAATTTTGCTGGACTAAGTGTCGGCAAGAACCAATATTTTTTGCCAGTCAGCAGCATGCTTCAATATAACAAAGCAATACCGAGTCTATTCAATTTTTATTTTGGTAGGATCACGTTCAATCAAATGGAAAAGATTTAACAGATAAAGCAAAATGCACTGTGGAAAAAGGGCATCTTACAGGTTATAAATGCAAGCAAATTACGTACACAAAAAAGTTTTATGCGACACTAGAGGAACAAAAATTACCTCTGTTATGTAAATTTCTTGCACATCTGAACCATCTGATCCTTGTGAGAAAACCTTTATTTGAATGAGATATTGGCGGCCAGAAACAACATACCACCTTGCCTTGGACGGAATCGCTTCGATCCCCTCCTCTGGATGGCCAGAAACAGACAAAGGTGTCACGTATAAAGATAAAAGATCTGGTAAGACCACTTTAAGTGATGACACTTGTGTATGGCCTGCAACCCTTGTATCTTTGACAATGACATCTGTTACCCCTAAGGATAGTGCTTTTGTTATACCCATCGTAGAATCCACATTTGCAACAGAAGAGTTTGAAACTGACCAGCGATGATGCGGAGATGGCAAAGTTACCACTGCAAGGCCCAGTAAGATGAGCAGTAAGCATACCGACAATCTACCAAATGTAACATGAACCATTAATTTTGTGTATGAGCCAAACTCAAGGATAGCTTCAAATATTTAAATTCGGCTAATCCCAGCTTTAATTCAATTAAATTGACATTGAATGTTTTGCTTGCTAAAACATTAGCCAAAGGATTGAAGCAAGCACAAGAAAAATCGATGCTTAAATTTATGCAACACTCCATTTGGTAAGACAGAAAGAAAAAGGGTCAGAGAGAAACCATGCAAGGAAAAGAAAATGTGAATGAGAGAAAGGAAAAAAAAAAAAAAAAGTCAAACACACCGGTACAGAATTCAAAATAAAGAAATCTAACTACAGATATTGATTTAGCATATATGATGCAATAATTTCCTGAACATGCTTTAACAACATATTTGGGTAACTGAAAAATATTTCATTGCTGTACAGTAAGTATAGAAGAATTTAACATGAGAACCTTGTGGTTTATTCCCATGGATGACTTTTAGACTATAGCGAACAACAGCACTGATGAGAACAAGAACAGGTGAAGGAGGTTCAATTGACATGGCTTCCGCCACAGTTAAAACAATCTTGTCCTTCATACACTCAAATCCTGGCTCAAACAAATTCACAGAAACAATCTCATGCCCAATTTCAATTCCCTTAACAGCATATAAATCTGAAAATACACCCTGCATCCGAAATCAAATAACATAATTAGACAACAATTAAGGTTAGGAAAAAAGGAGTAGCTGATTCTATTGCTAATTCTTGTCAAAGTTAAAAAATCATACACTATCTTCAAGTTTTATTTGAATGTCAAGGTCTCCGCAAAAACCGCCGCAGTCACTTAGAGGGGAATCCTTCAATGGAACATGAACAAGGTGATGAGGCAGTCTATTGTTTTCAGGCATCAGATACCACATGAACTGTAAGCCCACTAGTGATGAAAAAACATTATCTGCACATCCCATGTCGGGGGAAAAAAATCAATTAAAAAATATCATCACCTGTACTATCAAAATGCAGCACTTTCCTAGGCAAGGACATGAGCATTTACGGTGAAAACACAGAAATCAATTAACAAACCCCATGTGATGAATTAGCATTCCAGAAATACCTTCGCTGTCGAAAGCGCGAACGCGGAGAGTGGCGAGCCCGTCGAGGTCAAGTTTAATGGAGTTATGAAATATCTGAATTCTGGAGAATTTGTCAATGAAAACTTTGCAGCGTATAACAGTGCCAGTCCGAACATCAGCAGCATAAACAGCAGTCTCCTTTCGACCGGTATAAGGAGCAATTGATCTCAACCTCGCACTTGTCGAACAGTGACTCGTTGAATTATATTCCGGAATTACAGACAGAACATCATGATGATCCCACGACCTAATTTCAACAAAAAAATAAATTTTGACACAAAAAAAAAAAATCAATTTTAACGAAGAATCTGATGAATTTAAGAATCATCTTTATAAAGAACAAGCTTAATTCGAAACTTATAAAAAGATATATATATTCAAAAGATTCAAAAACTTCTTCATTTCGGCTCATTTTTTCACCCGAAAAACGGAGCTTCGAGGCTGATCAATTTGATCAACATGATCAAGAGTTTAACCGAGATGATCAAGATCAGAAATTCCAGAGCATGCGTGCGCGTGAGAAGTTCGCGCGCGTGGAAGAAACGTACCATTTGAAGCAACCGTCGCTTCCTTGAAGCCTGTACTCCACAGGATGAGTCATCCTGGGAGGCAAGAGGATGTTCACATCGGCAATGTGGGGACCCGACGCCGAATGCGACGCCGTTTCGTTCACCAACACACAGAGAAGAAGAAGAATGAAGCCGAGCAATACAGAGAAATTCGTCATCTCTTCACCATGCAGAATCCGTTAGAAACCATGAAATTGCAGAGAGCTTCCCATGGCGGTTGGCTAGGGAGAGTGAGGGTTTAGGGTTTTGGGGGGCAATATTCAATTTTCCAATAGTAGTAGCTGGGAGAGAAATAACTTCCAGACAAGGAGTGGGCCACGTGGCGCGGATTAATTGGAAAGAGTACAGTAAGTGTCAGGGTTGTCGTGGCAGGGACACGTGGCGGAGATGTGGGAGTTTCACGTGCTCCGCAACAAAGGCCAGATTAAAAAGGCCGTACGGGAATGTGCCTTGAAAGCGCCACTTGTAAACAGCCTCTTTTATAAAATTAAAATAATAATAATAATAATAATAATAAAAAGCCGTTGGGGAGCGAGCCTTTTCGGAAAGCTTGTGTATTCTGATTTAAAATTCCAAAAATATTCCCACCACCGCGGCACCGCTAAAGAGAATTGGCGCGAACGACGAAAATTTTAGATTTTTTTTTTTTTTTTTTTCTGGAAGACGAAAATTTCAGATTTTGCGAGAGAAAAAAAGACATCGTAAATCGTAAAGAAAATAAAAATAAAATAAAACTCGCGCACACGAATTTTGAAAAGGAGAAGACTGACGAGAAACGACATTCTATTTTTTTTTTAATAAAAAAAGAGGACAATCTGCCGTTTTCCTGAGAAAACGTTATGAACGACATGCTGGTCAACTCAAAAACGACAAGTGCATTTTCGAAGATTAAAGGACAGGTTTAGTATGAAAAAAAGACAGTAAATTGTCAAAAATGACATTTCAATTCTCATATAACACAACAATGGCTTCTTTGTCTACATCAGAAAAGGAGAAAAAAAAAAGAAAAAAAAGAATTCCTGTCTTTAGCCAAAACAAAAAACAAAACAAAACAATGAGTTATTGTCGTCTTCGTTAAAAACGACTTGTATCATCTTAGACTAAAGAACGTTCCATGTTTTGATAAAATAAGAACATACCATGTTGCTTTCATCAGTGAGGCGTCCTTACATTCTAATGTAAACTATATGTCGTTAACCACAGAAAAAACTTTGTCGTTTCTTGGATGATCATTCCTATTTCGTTCGTTACATTAAAACACACTTTTTTTTTTAACCACAGAACAAGCCATGCTTTGACACCAAAAATAAAATAAAAATAAAAATAAATAAAGTGCAGTATCAGCATCTCAGAAACACGTGGCTCCCATTAAATTTTGCAAACATACCACGTGTTACGCCCTTTGCAAAAATTTTGAGTCAAGGGCGGTACTAGTGTCTAGTAGTACCCTTCATTCATTTATTAAAAAAAAAAAGGGAAGACGACACCGGAAAGGAATAGGCCATGGAAGCCAAGGACAAGAAGAAGGCCATGGAGACGCAGTCCTCAGAGAACAAGACGGACAAGGAAGTTAAAGGCGTGGTTGAGGATTCCCCACCCACCAACAATTACGACACAAGCTAAAGGGAAAGAAACGACAATACGATGGTGAAAGACAAACAAGAAGAACCAAAAGGTCTTCCTCACCAACAAGTTCCACAGCCGGGAGATTTCTCCAATGAGGCCCCTTGAGCACATCTGCTTAAAATATCATCTCAAAATCTTGAGGCAATACCTTTTAACTAATTCCTTCATTTTCTTTTTTACTTTCTTTTAGGCTCTGTGTAGACTTGCTATGTAGTACTTTGTCTGCTCAATAACTGTGGTAAATAAGACCTGGTTAAATGCATAAATTTGGTGATCCTTTTTGTAGAAAAGATCATGTTATGTTTGTATTTTCTCCAACAGTCACAAGTCAAAATTCTATGCTGCCGTATCTGCTCCCTAAGACCATCTCTTATAAGCCAATACTAAAATTAAAATTTTTTTACAAAAAAAAAAAAAAAAAAAAGTGAAAATTACATATTTCATACCTTTATGGTTATTTCTAATGTTATTTGTAATAGCATATATGTATTTTCTCACCATTTAAAATTTGAATTTCACAAAAAGCAAACTTGTATTATCAAAATAATTTTATAATGATTAAATGAAAAGCTCAGGTTATCAAAATGTTAAACTTGGCATTTGTTATATTTGATGGTAAATTGTGAATGACGTTAGTATTTTGTCAAATTTGATATTAAAGATAAACAACAAAATTTAACATTACCATCTCTGTTTAAAGCTCCAATGCTCTACAGACAAAGCGAGAGCATAGAATTGGAAAGGAGCCAAAATAAGCTAGTTCTGAATCAAGCCAAACCATCTGTCTGAGTTCTAATCAACTTGGCGTACAAAGCATCATTTAGAATAAGCTCAGCGTGGTTTCCAATCTGCACACACAAACCAGTCACGCTTCGATAAAGCATTTTGCATGTTTTCAAAACGCACAACAATGTGTACGGTTGATTTCATTAGTTTGGTTGAACTGTTATGATCTGATGACAAGTTTCCATCATCAGACGGTAAAGGCTCTTTCCTTTTGGAATGGAAATAATAATAGTAATAATAATTAGATGAGTTTTGATACAAAGCTGAATTAGCTAACCTCAATGACTCGGCCACTGTCCATAACAACGATTCTGTCAGCAGCTTTTATCGTAGAAAACCTGCCAAAAAGATTACCCACCATTATGGTGGGTTTGAATACATCATTAGATGTATATTATATCCCAATCTAATACAATATGTATTTGGATATTTCATATATTCAAATATATTTGAATCGAACACCAACTCATTTAATATTTGTCCATTTACTTTGTTTATCTATTTTTATCAGTCATATCACACTATCTCTCACCAATACTTATTAAAATGACTATTCAAATATAAACAACCGAAATACACATTACATTTGAATACAACATATAAAGAGGCCATCCAAACACATAATGTTATTGTCCATATATTACATTCGAATATAATACAAAATGAATAGATCCTCCAAACGAGCCACTAATGTTAATCAAATAAAAGATGGGAAGAGCACGGGTATTGGAATGAGAAACTCACCTATGTGCTATGACAATGACAGTTCTTTTTGCTTTCCTGTCATTTTTAAATGCCTGGAGAATTCCCTAAAAACATGAAGAGTGTCATCAAATGAGTGAAGTGTTAATGTTCAAACAAGTTTTTTTTTTTTTTTTTTTTTTTTTTTTTTTTTTTTTTTAAATTTTAGGTATAGGGGTCTAAATGTTAAAACAACTTGCCTTAACATAATGTTCACTTTCGGAATCCAGAGCACTGGTGGCTTCATCAAGGATCAAAATAGAAGGGTCTCTGAGAATGGCTCTAGCAATAGCTATCCGCTGCTTTTGTCCTCCACTGAGTAGCTTGTCATCAACTATGGTTTCATAGCCATCAGGGAGAGACGAGATGAAATTGTGAGCATAGGCTTGCCTTGCAGCCCGTTCTACGTCTTCCTGTTTAACGTCTCTAGTGCATCCGTATTTGATATTTGACTTGATGTCCATATGAAACAGATGAGGTTCCTGTCCAACATGAGAATTTAGATTGCAGATTTCTAGGCAGCTTCAAAGAAGTTATCAGTTTATAGTATGCATTCTAACCTGTTCAACGAATCCAAATTTCTCTCTCAGCCACCTGATATCCAACTCTCTAAGAGGGAAACCATCAATGTAAATCTGCAGTTCAATTGCACTTTTTTGTGAAGATCCAACTACCACAAGCTTAATATTCACCGATGAATCTATAATCGCATACCTGACCACTAATGGGCTCATAGAGACGAAGCAAAAGATTGATCAACGTGCTTTTTCCGCTTCCGCTTGGACCGACCTTGGCAAATTTAGATGTACAGTCAATCCGAGTACCCTTATGCAAGTATCATGGGAAAAAAAAATGAAAAGCAAGTATAAGTCGTACAATTGCGAGGACTTCATTTGCTTGCACCGAAATGCTAATGCTATCTAGAACTGGAACCTGGTACAATGCCAAAGAAAGATGAAGATTGAGAAGTTGTTCTCCATTAAACGTACAAAGGAGTTTAACACGATATAACTTTCTAAGGAACTAAGGAAACTCTCGACATGTTTATTATACAGTTAGCATTACACAAAAGAAAGCAGTGGAAAATCAGCTATACAAAAGAACTTACTTTTGGCCTCGAAGGATAGTGAAAAGAAACATCAGTAAACTGGATGTGTCCCATTATCCTCTGCAATTTCTGTCCTGTGGACAGGTGAATGCTCATCAACATAACTAGTCTAAAGAAAACGAAAAACCTAGAGAATTCGGGTATACAAGACAACAATCTGATAGCTAGACTGGTTTATGTGGTTTTGACTTCCTTTGGGTGGTAACAGAAAGGGAAAGTGGTTGATGCTCGTACACACAAGGATTCGGGCTTCGCTTTAAATCCGCTCCCTGAGGCCTAAAGTTGGCTCATACAACCATGACCAGGTTCATGACCCATTTCGAGTTAAATTCTAGTGTTTTGGTTGCTTCCGCTTAACCTTTCTCGTTACTAACCGAAAAAATCCGTGTTTGACCTTCATGATAGTCAGACAAACTTACCTTTTGATGGGAAATGACCACCGGGCTTAAGATTCATTAACTGGAAAACTTTTTCACTTGCTCCAACAGACTGCACTAATGATGTTACATTGTCTGTAACCCTCCAAGTTGCATAAATTAACCACTCACAGTACAAGACATACTTCGTAAGTTGCTCAGGCGAGACATGGCCACTCAGAATTGACATTCCTCCCAAAAGAACGGCAACAACCTGCAAAATGTGAATTTGAGAAAGAGAAACTTAGATGCCAAATACAGGTTCAGCTTTCAGCCAAAAGAAAAAGGCTCCCTTTGCCAATGAATATGAATACGATCCGTCAAGTGACCAGTTAAGTAGCGACCAACTTTTCCCTTATGATTCTTACCAAAAGAAAACTTTTCCATTGTGACACTTTCATGATTTTTCTAACTAAAAATAGGACCCTACCTGTGTCGAACGGTATAGAGTAATGAAACTCCAATTCCAAATCCCACAAGCGCCACTTTCTCGCATTGCTGTGAAAGCTATTTTATCCAGCCAGTGCTTGAACCTGGTATCATTCAATCATTACCATGGTTATATATGAGCCTTGGATGTCAGAGGCTGTGATTTTAATAGAAAATAAAAAATGGAAAGACAGGGACACTAAGAGGAAACGTCAATGCCTTCTTCGTTCATTTTCTTCTGCTCCATAAATCCGGACGGTTCTTACCAGAGAAAGTGTCTCTTGTGCAACCTACATTACAACATAAAGAATAAATAAGCTCACAATATTTTCAGTTGACAGTATACTACCAACCAATTTGCGTTATATTTTTCTCTATACCTCATTTGCACCAGCAGTGAAGTCTTGTGTTAACTTTGCAACTTTCTTTTGATACCTGGAACAAAAATAAAAAAACAAGACTATCTAAAGAAAGATATCAAACAAAAAAGCACATTTTACTAAAACCTTTGAACAAGCAACAATATCGAAACTTCAGAAGATAGCTTATCAGCAATAAACAAGAATTAGAGTGAAGCAAATTAAAACTTAATATCTGCAACACAATTAAGCGCAACAGAGATTTTCAAATTGAGGGCATGGTCCATTTTTGTTATCTTAGCTAATTAACAATAAGATATCTGTTTTCTTTCCCATTAGAACTTAGGAAATTTATCTCCAAGGCATATCACTAATATGCATAACCCTTCAAAGAGTGAATAATACTGAGAACTCAAAAGTTAATAAGCTTTTCGATAATAAGCATTTCAACAAATCATCACTTTAATGTATAGTTTCAAGGAAACTACCAGACCATTAAATCCTTTGGCTCATCATAAATCGAGTACAATGGTGGCAAAAACTAACATATTTAATACATAACCAATATCTAATAATTATTTTTCTCCGTAAGTAGAAACAAGAACTTCAAACGAATAATCTGAATGCTACGTTAAGTGCAGATATGGCAGAGATGCATACCGGCCATAAAAAAGAAAAATTGTAGATAGCGTAGAGCATATCACCACCGCCGATAGTGCAAGAGGCCAAGATAGCATCAGCAGATTCACCAATGCGCCAGTCCCCTAAACATAGAGCTTTCACTATAACCTGGGCTCATGTCACTGAGGACAAATTTTACAGAAATAAATACTTAAACAACCAAAACCTGAAAAATATTCCGAAAAATTAAGTTAATATCATTTCCAATGACATCAGACAGTTGTTGGCAATCCACCCCAAGCCTGCTCGTCAAATCACCAACTGATTCTCTGTCGAAAAAGTAGATATCCTACATCAAAGATAGCACACAATATAGTGTCTTAACAATAACAACAATAATAAGTAGAAAAAGAAAAAGAAACAAACAATTCTGTCTAGAATAACTGGCTTCAGAAAGAGCAATGCAAGCTTGAATATGTTAAGAGTACTCATGAAGACACAAACCTGAAAAATAATGACAGAAAAAAGAGTTTCTCTAAGGCGTCTGACCTGCAATACGGCAAATGAACCACCCCACTGTTTCAGATCCAGTTTTCCTATAAAAAGACAGCATATAAACCTAGAAATATTGTTTTTAGGATGATGATAAAAATTATTGTTTTCAAGTTGAAGTAGCAGTTTGAGCCATCCAATCATGTACATCCTGAGAAAGTGAATAACAGTTACACTTCCAACTTATCACAGAAGTAATACTTACTAGTAAAGATTTCAGTTCAATGACAAGCTAAAAGATTCCTGCGGAATATTTATTCTAACTAAACCAGATGATGGAAAAACACGAAAATCGTAGTATGACTAAGGTAGGAGGGTACTTACAATAGACCGTATCACTTTTTCCTATCATGATTGTGGTTAGATAATGAATAACAGAAAGGTAAAAAATCAGATTTTAGGCTTCAGTGTATGTCACATTTAATTATTGATAGTTAGCACCCATCCACTGTTTATTGGAAAATTCCAATCTTAAGTGATAGAGAAATTAGGTCAAGTGGCCGGTTTTGATCAACTCTTTCAATAAAAATTAGAGTGACCATAAAAAAAAAAGTTGATGCACTACAATCAATCAGTGATTTTATCAATAAATTATTAATTGACATTGGTTAAATACTGATTGATATCGATTAATCAATACTTGACCACCAAGTCAATCAAAGATTGACTACCTATTGATTAACCAATTTTAAGAAAACGATCATTTTCATGGTTTAACAAAACTTGGAACAGTGGCCTTCTTTAAAGCATTGTTTTGCTAGATGTCTCAAGTTTTGTTAAATTACGAAAATGATCATTTTCTTAAAAATAGCTAATATTCAATTAAAGTCCATCAATGAGTTTCCATCAATCAGTAACTCCATTAATCTAACTGACCAATGTATCAACCATTTTAATAACCATTTAAGTTGCAATATTTGTTTACAGAGGCGGGCAAAACCAGCCACCTCACCTAATTTCTCGTGAATAAATCAATATCTAACAATGTTACATGTATACCAATTTAAGGAAATTAGGTGAGGTTTCCAACACCATATACATAAATTTTATGGCACAGATAAACAGATATGTCCTGAATCCACCCCCTCTACCACCATGGGCGAATAAAAAACAGGCTTAAGAAAAACAGTCACCAATATCACATTCGCCACCGCAAAACAGCCACTTCGGAGGCCACTGCAAATACAAATTCATCATTCAGGACTAAACCATTATCCAAGTTTGTAAGAACACCTAAAATGCATGCAATGCAGAGCACAAAAATCAACCTGCTAATCCCTGAGACGAGACACAACAGAGCTAATAACCGCGAATTCCGATAGAACATAGTGGCATCCCCACGCTGCGCTGAAAAAATGCAGGCCGTCAATATTCCAGGCATTGAAATCTCAGAAATCTGCAACAAAAGAACAAATTACATATCGGAGAAGCAAAAAATGAAATTCAAGCAAAAAAATTTTAAAAAAAATCAAACAATGTTTTGGAATTGAACTTACCGCAGCGAAGATTAAAGCTCCAAAGGCGACGAAGACAATCCATCTTTCGTCGCCAACCAATTCCCACATCCGACGAACAGCGAACCAGACCGTGACGGGTTTCGCCGACGCGAATTGCGCTTCGTCGTGCTCCGGCAAGCTCCACCAGCCACCGCCGGGGAAAACCGACCTGAAAAACCCAGTTGATTTTCCGACAACATGCGAGAGTGATCCGTGGGTCGGTTCTTCGTTCTTTTCATGTTTTGGCGCGCAGAACGCCGAATTTCGGATACGGAAACGGCGGCGTTTGGATACGATTATTTGGAGTCGCCAATGGTGTATGTTTCTCCGGGAGAGTAATGAGGGTTTTCCGGGGCTGTAACTGTACTGGTTGGGAAGAAAATGCAACGAAGTGGTGCTTGGTGAGCGAGGAAGTGAGTAATAGATGGCCATAGAAGATTTGGAGAGCTGCATTGCGTTCTATTAGCTTCCGTTCCGTTTTATTAAAATAAAATTTTTAAGTTGGTCGGATTTTTAAAATTTAATTATAAATTTTATTGATTTTAAAAAAAATTATAAAAATTGAAATAAAAAAATATAATTTAATTATAATTAAATTTAAATATCAAATAAAATTTAGTAATATGTGTTGAGGTTTTTTTTATTTTTATTTTAATGTATTACTTATATAGTTACTTCTTTTTATTAAAACCTGAGAAAATTACTCAAATAATTCTTTTGATATTTTTATAGATCGATATAATATAAATTCTTTTATTTTGATTAACATGCCACATCTTTAATTTTATTTTTATGATATATTAATATCGTGTTAAATTTTTTGTTTCATATTAATATAATGATTTTTAAATTAAATCATTTAAGTATATTTCCCTTTAAAACCATCCCATGATTTTTTTTTTAAGCCTTCTTACTATAAATTTTTATCTCATTTTAATTCTAAATTTTAAAACATGTAAAAAGTAAAAACTGATCTTCAAATTATTAATTTATCCCATCAATAATCTTCTTTTCAAAATATTATGGATGAATATACTGTTTTATTATATAAAGATCATTTTTTTTTTTTATGAATAAGATCATGTGTGTTTTAGTCTTGGTTAATATTGTCATTTTCAATGTGGATACAAGTGTTATAAAAATTTACAGCATTCAAAAATTTCTTCAGAATGTGAAAATAATAAAATTAACCATCATTAAAATATCCAATAATTTTAAATAGCATTTCGAATTAAGTGATTATTATTAGATAAATTAATAGATCGAGAAATTTGAAAGTTTATAAACTAAAATATGATTGGACCTTAAATGATTAGAAATAAAATTATCTTTAGTTCTGGAAAAAAAAAAATCCAATTCTTTTTTCTAAAAAGGACATCTAAAACTATCATATAAAGCAAAATTCCTCTTCGTGCATTGTCGAAAACTTTCGTCAAGTTATTTTATCTTTTTCTACTAGCTTTTCACTTTGCATTTGGTTGCTCCATAAACCATCTAAGCTTTTTTATGAATAAAATGAAATATTTTAAAAATATATATTTAAAAAAATTCGATGTTGTTTTATTTTATTTGTCTATTTCGCACACGTGAAACGCGTACTATGCAACTATCAGGAATTCAAGAAATAGAAAATTAATTCTATAAAAAATGAATTAAATTATAGGGAAATAAATATACTATTCTATCAAGAAATCAAATTACTTGAGGAAATTAAATTCCTATTACACTGTTTACTCTCAAAAAAAATTAGAAAGATTGAGAATAGAAATACCGTAGTTACAAATTTATCTCTAAATAAGAAAATAATTAAATAAGAATAATGATACGTTAGAATAGAGGTTAGTTAGTTCATACTTTTTAGTAGAAGAAATTTAATTCCGTAGGTCATGGGTAGGAAACAAGTTCTCCTTTTTAAAGGAACTTATGGTTAGTTGGGATTATTATGCTTTTGTCATAATTTCTAATTTTATTTATAGTAAAAAAGGAAGTAGAAGTTACAAGTAAAAGTTAGAAATTCTAACTTCTCTAAATAATTATTAAAATATATTGATGTTTGTGCAAATAATTTTTAAATATTTTTATCAAACATAATATTTACATCGTAGTTTGTGAAAAAGACTTTTGACGGCTCCAAAAACATTACCAAAATAATCCTATAATTTAGCATTTTTAGTTGAAACTCACTTTATTTAATTTTTAAATATAAAAATAAACATTAAAATTTAAAATCAGAAATTTGATTCTTTTTTTCTCAAATTGGATACTGATTTGCAAAGACGTCTGTCACCCTTTTCAGCCAATACAGTACCATTCTTGAATATTCTCTTTCTTCACGATGTTTGGACTCTTGTCAGGCCCAGAACATAATTCTAAGGCCCAAACCCAAGACCCAAAATCATTCAATCCATCCGTTTTGCCTTCGGCCATCTCCTTGTTCGACTTCCCTCACTGACCTTTCCGAAATGCACTAAGACTCGGACCGCCATTTCTACCGAGGAGCGAAGCTTAGTTGAAATCTCCATCACAGACACCTGAAGAAGCTAGTCGTTCAAGCACACCTCAGTAACTATGGCGGAAACTGAGGCTCCAATACCAAAACAAAGACCGATCGTGCGCTTGGGGATCTTCCTCATCTCCCACAGCTTCTTCTTCAGGTACTTTTTCTCTTTTCGTACTTTCACCGAGATCCGCTTTGAATTTCTGAGTTTCAGCAAAAAAATTGACTGGTTATGGTGGATTTCGCAGCGTCGTTTGCTGCACTGCCGGTATTTTGGCTCTTTTGCTGCTACCGATTCTCGCCAAGAACACCTACATTTCAGAAAATGCCCTAATGCCAGGTCTTTTTCCGCTATACGTTTTAGTTTTTTAATTATTTTTTTCCTTCTTCTTGTAATTAATCAGTTTCTCAGACATTACTAATGTGATGTAATATGTATATATATGTATATATTCAAGGTTCTGCGAATCCAATGCTCTCCAATCAGGAGGTCTCAGAGGCGAATAGATTTGTGAAGGATTTAATTGCTTTGAATTCGAAGCCTCGAGGTGCAGGCATGTATGTGTTTCCTTAAAGTTTTTTTTTTAATAATTTATTTATTTAAATTTTTAAAGTAGTTTTCTGAATTTTGCATTGAATAAATGCTATGAAATAGTAGAATTTTGAATATTTGATAGTGGAGCTTATCATTTTTCACTAACCAAGCTCTTTCAGAAATTTTGTTTAGTACGATTTTTTCTTATGGCTTATTTACATTTCATCAATGGAAAGGGAATGGGAGGAGTGTGTCCCTTTCCTCTCATTTATATTTTACTTACTCGATTAGGAATGCGATTTTAGTACTTAATGGACAATTATACACTTAAATCAAATGTTTGCTTCCTTATTTACTCGTCTTTCTTTTCAAACCCTTTCCCTTTCCGATTATAAATCTCTGTAGAAGGGCCGTTCTTTTATTATTTGTGAACGTTGAAGCATTTCAAAGGTGTCTTAGTTGTCGTTCGTGGACTAAAACTGTTACTAGGTTTTGAATCTTTATCTAGCTTTGTTCAGTCACCTAGCTAAATATTTCCACAAATCATACGGCCTTTGCCTGGTGACTTAGCACCAATACCGCGCAATATTTGTTTCACTGATTGTGGCATTCCCCTTCTTTCTTCAACTCAATTAAGGGTAAAGAGGAAAAAGGAGAAATCCAACACTAGTATGTGGCTATGTGCTTACCCCCATTCTTCTGATTATTCTGATGCAGAGAGAGTCAGAGACTAATAGCACAATATATGACAGACTTAGGTGCAGAAGTGAACTATCACAAGTTTCATCCTCAAGTAACTCAGTTTCATCCGTTGCAGTTTTTCTCTAGTTCTGATTCTAGGATCGTCGAGCAAAACATCAGTTGTTTATCATATGGTGTTAACACTGTTGGAATAATAAGAGCACCTCGTGGTGATGGAAAGGAAGCTATTGTCCTAGTAACTCCTTACAATTCGGAGAAAATTACGCAAGGCGAGGCTTTATCTTTAGGCATTGCATACTCAGTATTTTCCTTGCTTCCCCGAGTCACTTGGCTGGCCAAGGATATTATTTGGCTGGTTTCGGATTCCCAACATGGCGAATATGCTGCAGTTTCTGCATGGTTAAGAGACTATCACATGCCTGTGTTTACTCAACTCCACACAGTAAGCGTGGAAACATGTCATGATATCAATTACTTATATGATGTGAAAGATAATTCAATTGCTGGGAGAAAGGTAAATGATGGATTTAAACGTGCTGGGACCATGGCTGCAGCCCTTGTCGTTAAGGTGGTGGAAAGAAGTGAAAGATTCGATGATAGTCTTAACATCTATGCTGAGGCATCCAACGGGCAGATGCCAAACCTTGACCTAATTAATGTTGTGAATTTTTTAGCAGTCCATAGGCAAGGGTTTCGAGTGCAGGTGGAGAAATTGAGGTCTCTACTTGACTCCAAATGGCTCAAGAATTTGGGAGAACTATTTGAATCAGCAGTGAAAGTGGTGAGAAGCTTAAATCCCCAATGGAGATTTGGTATCCCAGCAGCTGATTATACTGAGGGCATCGCCACACTTGCAAGTTCATTGTATAACCAGGTGATCTAATTTTTTGTATTTATTCAATAGATTTTCCTATGCTTTTATTTGTACTTTCTTATATAGATTACCATTTTTATTGTTCCCTTTCAGTCAAGATTTACTTTTCTTATTTCTTATTTTTTATTTCATTTTTCGTTTTTGGCTTATCTTTGGGCACTGGTTTATTTCTTTGTACATATTCTATCTTATATTAGGCATTGGGAGTTCCTGCCGGTCCCCATGGTGCTTTTCGTGATTACCAAGTTGATGCAATCACTTTGGAAATTTCACCCAGAGCTTCTGTTGATAAAATGATCAGACAAGATGACTTCTTGCTACGGGGTGGCCGGTTAGTACTCAACAATATCTCTCGGCTAGTTATTGTTGTCACTAAATTCTTTTTGAAGAGAAACTTTTGAATTGCTTATCATTGTTGGTAGTGTGTTCCGGTTTATAAACATAAATGGAGGATTGTTTTACATGGAGCTTTAGTATAACTTCTGTACTTAAATGTCAGTGCCGACTCAATAGTTTTGTTATCATCATTTGGCTTAGGATGTCCTATTATTTTCTGATGCAGGTTAATTGAAGGAGTCATTCGGTCGGTAAACAATCTTCTTGAGAAGTTCCACCAGTCATTTTTTCTCTACCTACTAACGTCTCCGAGTAAATTTGTGTCAGTGGGAGTCTACATGATTGCTTTTGCACTCCTTGTTGCACCGCTTCCTATGGTTGCAGCATCTCTCTATGCTGATGCCACTAACTTAAATTCTTCACAGAAGAAAGAAAAACCTACTCGTGCAGCTACTATTCCTGATGAACCTGGTACCACTCTAAGATCATGGAAATGGGTTAATGCAGCAAAGAAAGTTTTTGTTGTTCACTTGTGGGGCTCGGTTGTTTCGTTACTGCCCTATTTTATCTGTCAAATACCCAATTGCTCCCCAACAGTCAGCTTCATTATCTGGTTTCTGCTTTCAGCGCTCAGCTTTTTCATCATGTTCTTGATCTTGGCTTCTCCATTTTCTCATGCCGAAGCATCTCAACTTCATGTTAGAGAATGGGCTATTTTGAAATCAGTGACCATCTCAGCTATCTTCATTGGTTTATGTCTCATGTCAGTCATAAACTTTTCTACAGCCGAAATTGGGGCTTTGTTGGTGGTTCCAATGTGTTTGATGGCTCAGCCAATGAGACATGATATCAGAGTCGGGAGCTTGAGAACTCTCTCAAGACTAGCTTGTAATCTAATTTTTTGCCTTCTTGGATTCCCACCAGTTACTTTTATGTTGCTGAAAGGTGCTTTTGAAGGTTTCCACAGCATTAATGTCGGTGACTTCTGGCGCTGGGTGGAATCTCTTTGGGCTTGGAGCAGTGCTACTTATCTCTATATAGGTACGGTTCACCTGCCATGCTGGGTATTGTGCATTCACATATTTTTTCATCGCTGTTGACACATCATAATCAAACTTTTCATGCATTATCGATTGGTTGGATCGGCTAATCAGAAGATTAAGAGCATAATTTTGTTGTTGTCATGTCTTACCCGAAAGAGGTAAGTGGTGGCTAGTTAGAGTATAAGTCCCCCTCAGGAATATTATTTTTCATCTCCGAAAGTGATCTGTATCATTTGGTAAAAAAAAGGGCGTGAAACTCATTGGCCTGTGGAAGGCTGTCTATACACTTTTTTTTGTTGATGGCTAGAGAGGGTTGTTCGTTCTCCTATGGTTCGAACTGTAGAATGATTTATCACCACATTGTATTAGACTGTTCACATAAATTAACTACCTCTGAACTTTTCCTGTGTGGCCTATTTCTAAATGAATCTTAGGGTCCGTTTGGAACAATGGTTGGAGTTGGAGTTGGAGTTGCAGTTTTGGAAGTTAGAATTGAAATGTATGTTTGGTTGAAATGTGAATTGAAAATGAACTATGATCTAGAAAATAGAGTAAAAATTTGAAACACGTTCAGAAAAAAAATGTAATTTAGATCTTGTTTCATTCCTCTAGTCATTCTATAAGATTTTTAAAATAAAAAAAAATCATCTCATTTTGATTTGAAATAAGAAAGTTATGGACTTTTGAAATTTTAGTTTTTTGAAA
The DNA here is from genome assembly GCA_038430175.1 of Ficus hirta. Classification (NCBI taxonomy): domain Eukaryota; kingdom Viridiplantae; phylum Streptophyta; class Magnoliopsida; order Rosales; family Moraceae; genus Ficus; species Ficus hirta. Next base: position 25,884,540 of record CM076591.1, on the reverse strand, counting down.
ATGGAAGAGAGAGAAAGTGAAATGGTAATTTGAGAGTTTTGAAATTGAGTCGTAAAATTCTGCCTAAAGACATTGTTCCAAACCGCCCCTTATTTCTAACACATTTCATCACTTCTTCGGTTTATTTCCACCTCTCTCCTCTCTCTTACGTCTGGTGGGAGAGAAGTCACATGATGAAGGCAGTGCTCTGTTATAGTATGTTTTGTAGACATCTTGGTAGGAATATAGAACCAACAAAAAGAAAGCCCTATTTGCTAGGTGGTACTTAGAAAAAAGACAGTTTCTTGTGGGAGGCTCATGGGGCTGATGGTAAACTTAATTGAAAGTAAAAGGGATTGATGAGGACCAGGGGCCTTGTAGGTGATGTGAGATCAATCCCCACATCACATCAGAATAATTTCTTTTTCAAACTGGTTTTCAAAGAAGATGCTCGAAATTCCTTATTCGTCACCCACTCAAAAGGGTAAAGGAATTTTGGCCGTAGGAATTTTTTGTCACTTATTTTTGGAATTTTTTGCTAAATGGTTTCTGGTGGGTCCAAGTTTCTTCCTTTTTATTGATTGTTCAAGTATTTCTTACTTCCAAGAGGGTTTTTTTTTTTTTTTTTTTTGGCTTGTGGTGCAGATTCTTTAGTGCTTTGTAAAAATAGCCTTAATAGAAAGTTATATTGGTAAAATAACTTTTCAAAATTTTAATGAGTAAAATGACTTTGGAATGATCTAGAACGACATATTTTTATGTAGTAAGATCATATGGGTTGCTCGGTGTAAAATAAAAGGATCAATTTGTTAATTTCATTTTTGTAAGATTGTCATCATGGCAAATATTGCAAATATGTTGTAAGTATAGTCTTTTTAAATTTTGAGATCTTGAGTTTGAATCCTCCCCTCAATTTGTTAAAAAAAAAAAAAGGTAAAACAAAATCCTTTAGTTGGCGTGTGATCCATGTGATTTTTTTTTTTTTTTTTTGGCTAATCAATATATATGATTATTTGAGTACAGATGTCACTATACAACTAATCGCGGATATCACTGTACTAGTTGGTAAGGGTTGTTTATGGAAGAAAAATGTCCTAATGTTGTAAGTGTGTAAAAAAATAAAAATAAAAAAATTCATCCACTCGGTTCAATCGGAGGATTTGTGAGTGAATGGTTTTTTTCTAAAAAGTTTTTTAATAAATAATTAAAATTTTTATAAAATTAAAAAAATGACTGTTTAAAAAATAATTAATCAATGATTGATTGATTGATAAAATTATTTCGTAATTGATTAATATTAATATATATTATTTATTGATCGTGATTAATTATTAATTGACTTTATAATCCATCATTAATTAATGATCATTATGTTAAATTTTAAAAAGCTATTTATTGGATATTTGTTTAAAAACTCTTTATCCATCTAATTGTCAGTCAATGGGTTAAAAAAAAAAAAAAGAAACAAAAAAATAGAGGTCTAGACTGAGACGGGATAAAGGTGGGGGCTGTCACGATATTTGAGCGGTTGATCGATAGAGGAGAGATACTGTGGCCCCACAAAGTAATACAATGTTTGCTCCTCACGCTAGTGCTCCGCCGTTCGTTATTTTGGAGCCGAAAAAAAAAGGTCGTACTGTTAAACGGGGAAGTCCACGGTGAAAAAATTTTGAGGTCGAGATTTTACTGAAGTTTTAATTATCAGTTACATGTAAATTTATGCACTTGAAAATGTATTTGGAAAATAAAAAATGTTGAAAAAATAATAAATTATGATGTCTAATTATTATCCTTACAAATAAATAGTTGCTAAATTTTGTTAAAGATAGTTTGGGTTTAGAACTTATAATTTCAGTTGTCTTCATCTTTATATATACATATATAAATAAAATAGAGGGTTCATAAAGAAGTAGAGGGAAAAAAAAAACATAGAGATTAAGAGATTTGCAATTGTCTCTTGTAAGCTTATTCTTCAGCGTAGTGAAAATCTTTATTAATTTTATGTATTCTTTTTTTATTTATTTATTATGATGCAATTAATTAGCTTGTGTTTGAAATATCGGTTTAAAATAAAAATTTTAATTCGAAATTAGTTGATTTTTCAAAAATTAGTTATAATTTTAGGGGGTGTTTGATAATCAAGTCCAACTCAAACAAAACTGTATTTTTTCATCTCAATTTTTATCTTTTTCTGAAAAGTCAACAAAATTTATAACTATTTTTTCAAAAGTTAATACTATTTAAACTTAAAAATCTCAACTCAACTCATTTATCAAACACCCCCTTAATTGACTTTTCATAAAAATATAAACTGAGATAAAAAAAACTTATGGCTTGTTTGGTAATCAAGTTCAACTCCAACTAAATTATACTTTTTCATCTTAATTTTTGTCTTTTTCTAAAAAGTCAACAAAGTTTATAACTACTTTTTAAAAAGTCAACTCAACTCAAACTTAAAAATTTCAACTCAATTCAAACTCAACTCATTCACCAAACATCCTATTATATTTGGATTTGAAAACCAAACGGACCCTTAGTCTAAGATTAAAAAACTGTGACGAAAATGGAGAAATAAATATGATATTCCATTGATCACGTGGAGATTTGTTTGACAATTACGAAGTATGCATATTTTTGCATTTTACAAGCTGACAATACGTCAACTTAGGGTAGGGGTAACAATAGGATTTTTGAACTCAGAACCTTCAAAACTAAACTAAACTAATTGAAACATGTGACAAAAATGGAGAAAAAAAATATGATCTTCCACGAGGAATTCACTTTTATTTATTTATTTATTATTATTATTATTATTATTATTTTTTGCGTGTATGTTTTTGCTTATGAACATATTGAGCATTCTTTTATTTGGAGGAAAGAGGACGAAAGAGGACAGAATAAATGACTCTTTATTCTTGTTTTATTATATTTTTATTTTTTTCCCGTCTAAAGATTCGTGCTTTACGATTTCTAGTTAAGATAAGAGTGAAATACATTATACATTACTTATCCGATCAAAGTAAATCCCCAAAACAGTCAAACATTCAACACCAATCCACTTCTTTCTCATTTGGTTCTAAGATAGTTTGGAACAAACCAGGAAAGAGAGAAGAAAATCAGGTTTCCCAACGAGTTGTCCAACAGTTGGACTCCAACCTTTTTCCTTTTTTTATTTTATTTTTATTTTATTTTTTTAAATGTCATCTATAAGAAAACGAATATCCATCTTTTGGTTGAGTTAAGTAGCCATCTTATATTTATTTTTTTTATTTTTTATTTTTTTAAAAAGTAGACATCTCTCTTTAAGAAGGAAAAAAAAAAAAAGGAGTAGCCATCTTTTGGTTGGCTTTACGATACAATGAAATGTTTTGTAAAAAAACATTTGTATTTTCACAATTTATTGCTTATGATGGAAACAAAATGGCAATTCATAATTGGCCAACCAGGTGGTGCTTGGTGCTTTTAGTATATGTGCTCTATCGCCATGTTTGGCTCAAAATAATTTAAAATCACTTTGGATTTTCTTTTTTCTTTTCTTTTCTCTTTTTTTTTTTAAGGACAATTTGGAGTTTCTACACCTCAAAAACGAAACAAAAACCAGAAAATTAAAAAATAAAAAATAAAACCATATAATTCATCATTCATCGGAAAAAAGACAGGAGAATTGTACGATAGCGTAAATTAATATCATTAATTTTTTTGTTAATACTATTTTTAAAAAAATGCGTAAAACTTTAACTACTTCTAAAAAAAAAACTACTAAAATTTTGAAAAATAATTGTTATAATTTTAAAAAACAGAGCCACTTATATTTAAAAAAAGAAATAACGGAGAAATATAAAAAAGCCACTTATCCCATGTCACGGCGTGAAAAGCCACTCATCCCATGTCATGGCGTGAAAACGTTGACTTCCCTCGGACAAAAAGCCAACCACAAAAACATTACCAGCAGAAAAAAGAAAAAAAAAAATCCACACACACCTTTTTAAGGGAACAAACAAGCGCACACAAAGTTCGACAAAAAAAAAAAAAAATATTTACCAAAAAAAACTTCTAGTAAAAAAAAAAAAAACAGTTAATTCCATTTTTATCCTCAAATTATAGACCAAATTTAATTGATGTCAAAACACGTTTTATCTATCTAGTTGATCTAAATTAGGCCATTTGTCCTTAAAAAAAATAAAAATAAAAAACAGGCTCTTTGTCCATCCCGCTACTATAATCTCAATGAAAAAAAAAAACATGAGGACCTTGATTTAATCATAATTAATTTTGATATTTTTTGATAAATTAATTTTGATATATTTTACATCTTAAGAAATGGTTATTAAAAAAGAATTTGTGCCTTTTTATCGCAATTTTAATGATTATAAATAGATAAAAAAGACTAATTTAAAATAATTTCATTCATTGAATTAATTTATGAAAAAAGTTAAAAATCCCACCCTTCTTTCTTAATCTCGCTGTTTTATTTAATTTTTTTATTATTTGAATTTTAAATTTTTTGGAATTGGACACTCTCTCTCGTTTTCCTCAAGGCAAGTTGTAAAAAACAAAGCTAAGCCTCTAGACGAGAAAGCATTTCCCTTTGGTAGGTAAAGCAAATGACACATAAAAACCAGAAAGAAGCTGAAACAGAGCACATGAAGAGAAGAAAGAAGAAGAACAAATAATTCTTGAGAGAAATACACAAAATACAGAGAGAGAGAGAGAGAGAAACAGAGAGAAATCTTGGAGTTGATGGACAAGTTCCTCTGCGACGAGCTTCTTCAAGAAATCTTCCAGAAACTTCCGCCATGTTCGTCCTCCTCTGTCCCTCTCGTCTCCAAGCGCTGGCTCCACCTCTACCGAACTTGCAAGACCTCTCTCTCTCTTCGCCTCTCTCTCCACAACCACAACCCCCCCACAACTCTCCTCCAATCTCTCTCCTCGCTCCTCTCTCACTACCCTTTCCTCTCCTCTCTCTCTCTCCTCCTCCCACCGGAAACCACCTCCACCACCGCCATAACCACCGCCTTCTCCGATCACCTCCTCCTGTTAATCTCTTCCCTCTGCCCCCGCCTCCACTGCCTCAGATACTTAGCCGGTCCCGTTTCTCTCTCCTCCTTACTTTCTCTCTCTAAAACATGCACCCACCTCACCTCTCTCTCTATCAACCTCTCACGCCCTCTGTTCCTCACTTGGCTTCCCAATTTCCCTTCTTTAAGAGAATTATCCATCTGGGTACGCCGCGAAATCGAAGTCGACCAAACCGAATATGGGGGTTCGTTTTTTTACCCCGAAGACGAAGATTACCCAGAATCCGAATTGGGTTTAGAGAGCCTTTCTTTGTCGGGAATTCGTGTCGGAGATTGGGGCCTGGGTTGGCTATGGAGGAGCTGCAACAAGCTGAGGAAATTACAATTGAGGAGCTGCGAAGGGTTAGGAGATGGAGGGTCGTTTTCGTCATTCGCCACTTGCTTGAATGGAATTCAGGAAGTGGAGCTGAGAACTTGTAGGACTATAGTTGATGGGGTTCTCCTAAAACTGGCTGAGAATTGTGATTCTCTTGTGTCCTTATTGGTTTACGACGGTGGAAGCAAAGAGGGTCTTCTCCGATTCTTCAGCCAATGCCGTTGCCAGCTCGAAAAGCTTGATCTTCGCTTGCCTCTAGACCTCAACAATGACCATCTTTTTGCAGCTTCACTTGGCTTCAAAACTCTCTCAACTCTCAGGCTTCAAAGTTGCTGCCTCGTTAGTGGTGAGGGCCTAAAAGCTGTTGGGGTCGCCATGAGCTCCGGGCTCGAAGAATTGGCGCTTATAAACTGCGATGTCGTCGAAAGAGAACCCGGGTTGTTGGCCACATTGGGGCAGAATTTGAAGCAGCTGAGGAAACTGGACTTGTCTTATAATGAAACGTTGGTGGATAAAGAGTTTGTGTCTATGTTGGTTTCGTGTCATTGTTTGGTTGATTTGAAGCTTAGAGGATGCAAAGGACTCACTAGTTCGGCCATGGCTGCAATGTCTAGAAGCTGCAAGAGGTTGGAGAGTGTTGATATAATGTATTGTTGTGGGATTGAGGCTGAGGGAATTGAGTTGTTTGTTATGAATTCTCCTAAGCTGAGGAGGGTTCATGTGGAGGAAACCAAGATTTCGGATGCGGCAAAGACTTGGGCATCACGTAAGTTCATAGAAGTTGCTTAATTTATTTGAGAAAGTAGATAATTTATACGTGAATAAAAGTTTCAAATGGGACAGGTACATATATATATATATATATGTATATGTATGTATATATCACACCTGACACACCACTTGTTTCGTTTTATTTTATGATTGTAAATGCTTCTGTTTATGTTATGATGACCAGAAAAAGGAGCAACTTTTTTGCTCGAAACGATTATGTTGTATTAAAATGTTTGATTTTTTTTTTTTTTTGGTTCTTTTTTCTTTCTTTCAATGTAACATGTGACATCTGTTAAGATGAACATGTTTCTTCTCTATGTCAATGAAAAAGGCACAAATCTTTAGTGATATTAGTGTTGCTTGGTCTTTGAAATGGAAAATAATTTGTGTTTGACATTTTTTTTTCACTTTTAAGCAATATATCTCCCTCAATTTATTGTCTCTCTGTTCTAAAATTTATAGGCTTCTGATGCTTCTTTCTAAACGTATTATCAATGTTGTTTCTGATTCTTTTTTATACCTTTTGTGGGTGTAAAGTTACTCTGTTAGACATTTGAAGAAACAAATGAATATAAAGCCAGTCCTTTGTTCTGATAAAGGGACTTGCAATAGTGTAAAGCTAGTCCTTTTGGTTATAGTGACCAAAATTTAGCGTGCGTTTGGTGTTAAGGCTTGAATTTTAGAATTTGGGTTTAGATTGATAATGTATTTATCGAGACGTTTGAATTGTTTAAATTAAAAAGTGTAAAAACTTGAAATGTGTTTAAAAAAAAAAAAAAATCAATGTGGAGCTTGTTTCGTTCGATTAATTCTATGTAATTAAAAAAAAATTATCGTATTTGGACTTGTCTATGCAAAATTATGAATTTTTAAAGTTTGAATTATAAAACTGTGTGAATAATAAAACTGAAGGAAAAAGACAAAAATTAGATTGTAGAAGTAAAGTTTGGATTGGAGATCCAAACACATACTTGGTTCTTGTTATATTGTAACTTCCTCTCAACTTTAAAAGTAACATACACTAGGTCTTATTTGGATTAAGCGTTTGAGACATGGATCCGAACACATATAATCCAGTTTGAATTGGATTATCAAGTAAGACTCTTTTTTTGAAATCTGAACCACAATTTTTTTTTTCCTATCCCAAATACCTATTTGAATTCATAGTTCGAGTAATTAAATAAATTTTAAAAAAAAAGTCTAACTTTCCAATCCTGACTGCTCAAACCAAAGCAGAAGCATGTCTTTTATCTTTGTTGCAAATGAAAGTAAAGAGATTAATTTATTTCAGCCTGTTGTTGCAAGGTAAAGACTGAACATCCTTTTTAAAATGCTTTAGTTTTTAGTCACTCTACCATTGGTTGTGCAAGTTAAAGAACACAAAAGTTGTCTTGCCTAATGCAAAGAGATTCAAGACTGAGATTACTGATGTATCAAGTTACTTAAAATATCTTTCAAGGGATCATCCTCACATCACTTCTGGTGCAAGGTGTCCAAACTTATTGCCTGATAAGGTGGTCTTCTTTTCTAAGCCTTTCCCATATATATATATATATATATATGTGAAGAGGCTGCTATCCATCACCCTCCCTATACGGCACTTGAAACTTTTTTTGTGATACATTGTATCAATCAGGTGATTATTATGTAATATTTTTTAACTTGTATAATGTGATTAGGTTCTAAATAAGAAATTACTATATTATAAAGTTCTAAACAGGAAGTTACATATAAATCAACAAGTTTTTACAAGTTGTTAAACAGAAAATTACAAGTGTCGGATGGTATCCGGTACTATATACAAGACCTTTCTTATATATATATGGGCCTATGATTACCACTCGCTAACAAGAAACGAAAACACAGATTTTAAATTTGAGAGTTCTTATCCAAACTTCTTTCTTGGTTTTACTTATGCATGAAAAATACTATTGGGTAGTTCCTAAGTTTTGGGAGAGAGTATTCCTATTCTGACTGCTCGGCTTCTAAAGAACACTATAATAGATGTGTAGTTTAGCCTATGTTGCTTATATTAAAGCCTTCCATTAATGAAAGGTAGGTGGCCAATAACGTCTCTCTTCTCAGGTCTAGTTTTCTTTCGTTTGTCTGACCTCTCTCTTGTAACCATAATTATGCTAATTAATAGTTCAGTACACGTCTGTGTAATAGCAGAGAGAGTTGAAAAATACTTCTTGTTGGTCCATTTCTCTTGTTCTTAATGCCCTTTTGGGTGCAAATGGAGTTTTTGTATTTGGACAATATGCTTTTTCTTTTTCTTTTTAATTAAAGCATTTTAAAATGTATCTGAATAATGTGTCACCTTCACAAAAAATAAAAAAATAAAAAAATAAAAAAAACAAAACAAAATAAAAAAATTTGGGGCATGCCAATAACCAGATGATGTGTTCCACTCTTTATTAATGTGTGTTGCAGAGTAGTCGGTATGAATTTTTTTTTTTTTTTTTAAGAAAGGTGTTTGATAATTACTTGTCTAGCATTTTTAGGAGATATTTTCTCAATATAAATAATGAAACCCAAACCATGGTCATGGGTTGAAGTGATGTCATAATCGCTTCTTGAATGCACAATTTTAATGCAGCTAAAAGCTTAGAAACCAATTATTTGGAGCTACGCTTTCTTCAGCTCAATATCTCAATGCCGGATTATATTCATAAACCTAAGAGTTGAGCTGTTTACCTCTTCGTCTCAACTAGAGTTTTTAGAACACAACATTCTTTGATGTGGGTTTTCTGAATTTGACCTTCAAGTCTTTCTAGGAGAGTTTGTGATTTTATCAGTCCGATATTAGACTGATCAATCTTAGATTCTACCTGAGAAATCTTGTGGTCAATCTTCTGGAAGACCTTATTCTGGGCTATAAGGTTCTCTGATTGTCAATTCAGAACTGCTTCTGCAGGGCTAACATTCTTAGTTGTTCCGTAGACATATCCAATTTCAGAAATTGAAAAATTTTTACAAAAAAGTATTTTTTTCTAATTTTTTTCATCATTATCTCATTTTGAAAAGAAAATCTATCTTATTTTTAAATTTATTTTCTACAGTATCCTTTTGAAAAAAGAAAGAAATCTTTTTAAAAATCTTTTCACAATGAATAATTTTCAATACCATTTTTTCTCACTCCAAACAATTTTTTGTTTTTGAGAATAAATTTTTTTACACATCCAAACATCATTTTATTCTTAAAATGAAAAGACTTTACATTTAAAACGAAAAAAAATATATCCTATTAAAAAGGTCCACCTTTTTTGTTTCCTAGAAAAAACAAGGTCTACATTTTTGTTTCTCATGGTTTAAAATTAAATGTGATGCTGTGACTTCACTGCCTAAAAGATGAAGCAATTGTAACTGTATGAATTAAGAACTAAAGAACGTCGTAAAAAACATTCCAAATAACAAAAACAAAAACCAAAACAAAACAAAAAGGTTATTTTCACGGTTCAGGCAGCAAGTGTTGAACACCATCATTAATAAAAGGTAAGTCTCGTGATCAACACCACAGATGTTCCTCAGCACTGTTTTTCCGCAACCAAGTTCTCCTCAGCTGAACCTAGTTAGTACAACTACTTAGCCCAAGCCTGCGTTTTCAAGCTTGGGTCAGCCTACAAAAGCCTGTTAGGGCCCAAAATTGCTGACAGACTTTTCTACTTTTTTTGACTGGGGGCCCCATTGTTTGCTTTGGTCCATATGTTATCAACTCGAGGAGGGAAAACGCGTCTTTTTTGGGGCCCAATTACAAAAGGCATGCTCTCTCTCTCTCTCTCTCAAAATGTCAAATAAAATGTTTGTTCTCACTAATTGGAATTTTTTTTGGTATAGATCTCTCCTCCGTTGAATGCAGCATAACATGGTTCATCACAGCATACAATTTTGTATATATTCATACAAAACTAAAATTTGTTAGAAGATTTCTATCGTAGAAACTATCATTTTTCACTGTCAGTACAAATTAAAGTTTAAGTTATTGGTTAATTTTTAAGTGATTCGTTTTGTAAATAGAAGCAATTCTGTAAATATCAATTTTTTGCTTGATATTGAAAAAGTATAGCTGAAACTTTCAAATTATTAATTAGAAAAGTACCAAAATTTATTTGTCACTTTATTTAACATAAAAAAAATCTAGTCGATGATTTATTCAATCCCAATCATCCTTTATCAAGAGATGAAGAGATAACCAAAACCTCAGAGCAAAAAAAAAAAAAAACAGAACTTAACCTGTAATTTATTGACAACTGGCAAATTTTGTCACGTCATATAGTACAAAAAGAATATGAAAAATAATTTAAGGTTAACTTGATTGTTAATGAGAGAGACCAATTCCTAATTTTCGGTCGGCTAGAAAAAAAATGTCAACAAATAAAAAATCTTGTTTTTTTTAACTAAAAAAATGATCATGAAGTGATTACAGTCATAATTTAATATTAATATAACATCTGATTTCACTTAAATATGTAAAGTTCAAATCCTTCCGTCCAAGTTCAAAAGAAGAAGAAAAAAAAAAAGTTCGTGAAAAAGTCAACAATTGAACGGCTCTGATTTACCTCAAGAGACGTGCCTTCATTTTTAGCTCATGCGACATACAACATCGGATACCGACTTGCTGATTTGTTAAGGTGAGGATTCAGATCTCGTGGGGCCCAGTGACGAAATCATCACCGAAAATTTTCTCTTTCTTAAAAATAATAAAAATAAAAATAAGGTCCTGTTAGAGAAAGAGAAATAAAAAGAATAAAAATAAAAATTTTTTAATTGCGTGTACGTCGTAGAGCCGTCAGAGCCCGCATTTCGCGGGCTAGAAAACAAGCTTTTGGCGCCAAACGAAGAATCCAAAAAAACATGTTTCTGCGTTAGGGTTAGTTTCCCGCCAAAATTCCGGGCAGCTCGGGCAGGAAAACTCAGGGGAACAATTATTAGAGACGGAGTTTTATAAGTAGAAAATCAAAACATGTGTTTGATTAAAATATAAATTATAAATAAATCGTGATATAATAAATAAATAAAATTTTAAAATGTTTTTGAAAAAAATTTATAAAATGGATCTTTTTTATTTCTCCCCTCAATCTATGATTTAAAAAAATAATCTTATTTTAATTTAGAATAAAAAAGTTATGAATTTTTGAATTTTAAATTTTTTAAAAATATAAAAAAGAAAGTGAGATAGATTTGTGAGTTTTGTAATTAAGTTGCAAAATTCCGTCTGGAAAGTTCCAAATGGCCCCTTAGTAATATTGTGATCGACACGGGTTATTACTCTAAGAAGTTAGAAATATAATTTATCATATCCGTAGATATCACAAATAGTGTTGTTTTAATGGACTAATTATTTTTCAACGATATATTCTAATAATATTCGTGTTAGGAATTTACGACAAATAATAAAATTGCTTTACATTATATATCAAACAATTAAAAAAATTAATGTATGCCAAACTACAATAAAAGTTTTCAAAAAAAAAAAAAATGAAACCGCGTTTTATGAAGGACAAAGGGAAAAAAAAAAAGGTTAAAACGAAGGAAGCAAAGAGAAGTTTATGAGAAGATGGAGGGAACGAAAGTCGATGAAAAAGAATTGAAGTGTTTTAAATGTCAAAATGTCACCGCAAAAACCAGAATCTTTCATCTTCTTTGGATTCCTTGGCCTGCCCATGTGTAGATGTCTACTACTCCTATCTTTCTTTCGTACATTGGATTCCCCCGTTCCTCCTTTTTCTAAATATCTCATTTTAATACTCATCCTCAATTATTATCCCACCATTATTCATAAATAAATAATCAATTAATTAATCACTGGCCTATTTCCCTACCCCTTCAGAGCTCACTGGTCACTATACATACATGTGTATAGGCTTATATGCTGCAGTGTAATTTTATCCAAAAAAATATCCAAAGGAAACCAAAAAAATTTAAAAAAAAGATTGCCCAAGGCTGATTATAGGCTGTGCCGATTCAGGGCTTTGATTCACAAACTACCATGCATTTTCTTTTGTATTTTCGTTGAAGCTCACATGGGTGGTGTATAAAATACATGCAATATTTATATGTATGTGTGTATACATGTTACTTATATATATATATATATTTACAGTAAGCTAGCTAGGGGAGCTGTCCTTTTCATACTTCAATACATGCATGTCTATAATGTAGTGCTCTTCTGAAATGGTTTTGCCTAGGGGCAGTGGATTTAGCTGAGCAAAGAATTGAACTTTTTTTTTTTTTTTTTTTTTTAAGTGTGAAGAATGATATTAATAACTCTTGAAACATGTAGTAGTATATTACATAAGTTATTGGCATCTCAATGGTACCTCCTCTGGTTTTTTTTTTTTTTTTTTTGCAGAGACGGAAAAATGAACGTCGGTAAAATATTTTTAAGCGGTTAGAAATTGGCAAGTAAAATATGAAGTGGTTGAATTTTGTGTATGTGTTTTTTTGAGCAAAATATACTTGATCTCAGCGACAAAGAAAATCAGTCAATAATTAGGAAAAACAAAGATAAACACACGAACAAGGTTGTCGTTTGGTTAAGAACAAGTTCTATTATACGGAACAACTTTGGTCACAGGATAAGTTATTTCACCCTAGAATCTAACGTAAATTTAAAATGTGTTCCAAAAATGTTTCTTGTTCTCATTTTCTTTTGTATTGTGTAATACAGCACACGAAGGAGCAAAAATTAGAGTGATTTTGTTCCTGCTTTAAAGATTTTTCTAGTAGGTTTTTTTTTTTTTTGTAAAGGTTTCTAGTAAGTTAGATATTGAGTTGACAAATTATGTGGAATTTAACTAGACGTTGAAAAAATTTAATAGAATAATTAAGTAAATAAGTCAAAAGTCGTGTTAAGAAAATATTCAAGGCGTAATTAATGCCCTTGAAATAGTTATATGTTGAGAGAAATATTCAACCTCTTATATCTAAATTCCTTGAGACAATTGGGTATGTTTGGCAAGGTTTTTAAGATGATGTTTTTATGCCCTTTTTAGTTCAAAAATTACTTGTGGAAGTGTTTAGATTAACTGTCAAAATAATTCTGGCTTTTTAGAAAAACTTACAATTAAAGCCACAATCTTCCTAGTCAAATAATAAAATGTAACTTCTCAAAAAAAAAAAAAAAAAGAATTTGAAACATGCATCAGGATCTTCAATAAGACACTATTAACTTCACTCTGAAATTTTTAGTGCTTATTAAAAAATTTTAAAAATCGGTTTAACCCATTAATTTTTTTCAAAAAAATATTGTTTTACACATTTAATGAAGAATTACAGTTTTTACTTATATTAAAAACGACCCAATATATAGTTCTGCCTCTTCCACTAGTTCTAAATTTACGACATTTATGTTCCTAGCTACAATGAATGATTGAGTACTATCTCACGTTTAATTAATAAGTTTGGTTTCTTTACGAAATCAACTAAACATTATATTGAGATGAAGAGGATGGAAGGAAAAAAAAAATCCTAGATGTGTTGTTCCCCGTGTGAAAATAAAAGATAAAGTTTACGTTTGATTCGTCGGTTGGAGATGAAATTTTTAAATTGAAGTTTGTTGATTTTTCAAAAACTAGTTATGAATTTTGTTAACTTTTTAGAAAATGACAAAAATTAAAATGAAAAGGTACTTTCAAATATCAAACAAAGCGAAAGTCAAAACAAAAAATTATTTTTTTCACTTTCAAAAAGATAATAATAATAATAATAATAATAATAATAATAATAAAGAGCGATATAATAAAGAGCATGTAAATCGCCTACATCATGTGCTGCACTAAAGTGATCACTCACCCTGGCTTATCCAATGACCACAATCTGACAAAACTTAAGACCTTAATTTTTCACTACAACTTTACTGTGTTCTTTCTCTAAAGGGATCCTATTCCTAATCCCTAGAAATAAACCCTTTTGTTTACTTAGTAATATTGCAAAGCTTTCAAGCAAAATAATAATAATATTGCAAAGCTAAACTACAAATATTAAATACTAATTAGCTTTCCATTATCACCTTTTGAACGAATTACCGTTGTATTATATATGTAATAAGTAATCGCACAGTTATATTATTCAATACATATTGATCATGAAGAGAATATGTTGTTCATTTGGTGCTTCACAAGTATGTCAAGAAATCTTATCCACAAAAAATTAAAAAAAAAAAAGAAAAAGAAAAATCATTTATACTAGTGTCCTTGTCATCAAGTACTTTGGAACGTTTTTATTGACACTAGCAAACAAGCCCTCCAACCCCACATAGGATTCTAAATTATCACACACTACTATTTTTATTTGTCTTTTAATAATCAGAGATAAGCATTCCAAGGGAATTTGGCTTTGCCATTAGGGGTTTCAGGTGAAGTGGGTCGTCTTTAGTGGGACACATATGAAGATTAAAGAGATAGGTTTGGCAGGGCATAAGGAGAAGAAAAAAAAAATTTTAAACTACAAAAAAAAAAAAAAAAAAAAAAATTGTACTTGTGTTTTGTGACGGTATTTGTCTCAGTCAATCAATTCGTGGTGCATCTTAGCCAAGAAAAAATATTATATTTTTACTTGGGTTTTTGTTGTTGCAGTTGTTGTTGTTGGGGGGCTAACTTTTGGGGTATTTTTGGGCGGTCTTATATTGAAATACAATTATATGCTCCAAATGCACGTGTATAGTTTGTGTGCGTAGAGATTGGAGAAGTAGGAGGAGAGCTTGAAAGTTGAAACCAAAGAAACCCAAGGAGAGGAGAATTTGGAGGAGGTGACTGGTTAGAGATGAGGTAGGTGGAGAGATTGAACAAAGAAAAATAATAATTATAATTAAAAAAAAAACTGACATGTTTTGCTCAAAATATCTCTACTCTCAGTCCAAAAAAATAAAAAAAATCTCTAATCTAACATATTTTTGCCGATGATTTAGAGAGAGAGAGAGAGAGAGAGAGAGAATAAAGGGTGTACCAAAGAGAGTGGAGCAGAGAGATTTGGCAGGCTTAATGAGTTTACTCTGGCAACTAGTCCTTTTGGTCTTACCGGAGTTTGACAACACAATTTAAATTCATATTTTTCAACTCAGTTTTTATCTTTTTTTAAAAAATCAACAAAAATTATAACTAGTTTTTAAAAAATCAACAAATTCAAACTTAAAAATCTTAACTCAAACTCATTCACCAAACACCCCTTAAAACTCCACATATCCATGCAAGCTGGTGCAAAGACCACTGATTTTTTTTTTTTTTGTGTTAAATTAAAAAAAAATGCTAAGCTTTATCCAGGCATATGTTCACTTCAAGAACAACAGACTTGTAGTGAACAGTGACAAATATTTTTTTCTTTCTTTTTTTAAACAAAAAAACTTGACAGAGATATTAACTTCGGTTGATCCAGCCATGCTGTCTACTTCAAGTTACAAAAAAAAAAAAAAAATTATAATGGACAAGAATCGTTATGAATTCATATTAATGTATTCTACTTACTGAACTCAAATACGTGAAGTAAACAAAAATCATTCAGCAAAAAAAGCTTGTTCTAAATTAGAATGCTCATTGCATAAATATCATATCTTTTGTACATCACCAGCTCTTCTCCAATACGCAGAAAGAGAAGAGAAGAGAAGAGAAGATTAACATAAAAAGATAAATAAAGAAGGAAAAAAAAAAAACACAAGAGAAGAGAAGAAGAAGAAGAAAAACACAAGCAAAAAAAAAAAAAACTTCTAAATCACTAACTCTACCAACTTCATTCTTATGTTGCTAGTCTAAAAATATCTCTCTCTGAAAGTCAAATTGCCTTCTCAACTTGTCGGCGTATGAAAACTGTTTCCAAGTCCGGCGGAGTAAAGAACTCTTTTGCGCCATTGAAGCTATTCCTATTACATCTTGAAGCCGGTCGCCGCTTCCTCGGGGCCGGCGGGCACGACAATCTCTCCGGAATCCTGGCCTCCTTCTCCGTCGGCGTTGTCGAACACGGTTCCTCCTCGTCGTCGCCGGCGGTGGATTCGATGTCTTTCACTCGGGGTTTCGTGTTTATCGGCTTCAGAGAGCTCCGTACGGGAATTCCGGCGATCACAAACTTTCTGCCTTCAGATTCTAAGCCTCCATCAATCTGAGATTTCTTTGAGAACCCCATGGAAAATTAACAAAAGAAAAAAAGTTCGGTTTTTTTGGTATGAGAATCAGAATAAACCAAGAATTTTGTTTTTGTTGGAAGAGAAAAGGATTGAATTTTGATCAAGGAATCGGATTACAAACGGAGAAAAACTTGGATGAGAAAGAATAAGCAGAGGAATAATAGAAAAGGGTCTTTGTTTCTTTTTGGTTTTGCTTTCTTTGAAGAAGGTCTTTGAGGCGGCTAACTAGGAAAGAAAAAGAGAGGGAAAGAAAGAGGGTTTAAGAGAAGGAGAAAAAAAAAACACGCAAAAAAAAAAAAAAAAAAAAAGCTTTGAATGAATTAGTAAGGAAAGTAATTTAGGGGTTGTTTGATAATCAATCTCATCTCAAACTAAAATGTAATTTTTTATTTTAATTTTTATTTTTTTCTGAAAAAGTTTATCTTTTTTCTGAAAATTCAACAAAAATTTTCAACTCAAACTTAAAATTTTCAACTCAAATTTAAAATTTTTAAACTCAACTCATTCACCAAACGAACCATTACTTTCTTTTTTTTGTTTTTGGACAAAAAAAAAAAAAAAAGAGAGAAAGACTCGGTGGCAGGGAGTGAGATGAATAAATATATATATATATTGATTGGTCTTAAAGCCAAGCAAATTGCTAAAAAGCACGAAAAGAGTGTAATGAGAAAGAGGGCAGGGCAAGGGCAGCTGCCCGGGAAAAATCACGGGCAGTCCAAAACCGAGTGAAAGGCAAAATTGGCGCCAAAACAAAAGAGTTTTAGTAAGCAACGGCTCTATTTCCCGCGCATTTGGTTTGGGAGTGGGTTTCCGATTTTGCCCTTGGTTTGGCGTTATTACATTTTTCTGGGGACTGACGCTGGGTGGTGCCAGTCAGGTGCACAATCACCGGCACAGAAACGTCGTCGCTTACCGCAAAATTGTCGTCATGAAACCTTTTGGGTTTTCTGGGCCTGGCCCAAATTTTGAAACTTTTACGTAAGCCTTTTTAACTCGTTTGTCCAAAATGGAAAGGCCCAGAACTGCCTCTTCTTATCAGGAACTGGTTATGCTAATTTGAGTTTTATATATTTTAGTGAATATATATATATATATATATATATAACTCACATGTGGGTCTGTTTTTACCCGAGGAAGTTGGCCAGATGGTTATATTGGGTTTGAGTTTATGTTGGTAGTATTTTTGGCTGAAAACTACAGAACTTGAAGTTTGATTTATCTTGGGAATAAATTAAGCACCATAAGACACCCAAAATAATTAAATGAGATAAAAGAAGTCAATTCCAAATTTCCATTATTGTTGGGGTTAGACTTCGTCTTCCTATTACGTCGTTAGCCTTTAAACGTATGTCGTACGAACGATTCAAACAAGCATTGAACTCTCAATTCAAATTCACAATATCTTTACATATTTTGGTATATTTGGGCCGAACCCAACTCATTACTTCGTTCAATCGTAAACATTGATCACTCGTATTATTGGGCCAGACCTAATTTACGATTTTAATTCGTTTTATCATGAATTGCAATCGTTCGCATTCGAACATCGAACCATCAGATCGAACATGATTTTTCGCACATTGAATCTCATATAATCCACAAACGATGGATCACAAGGACAAAGTCTTGTTTTCTAACTAACGTTCGTCGCTCATGTTCGACGAGGATTATAGGGGATATCTCCCATAACCGTTGAACCCAATATCGATGATGACATGTCAGACCTATTATGAAAACTGACAAATTCATAACTGACAATGACATCACATCAGTAACCATTAAGCCCACAATCTGAGACTAAAGTTCACTCTGGTAACCGTTTAATCTGGATCACAAATGACATGCTTACACGTGTCCCTAAAGACAACAAATGAAAACTGTTTATCATCAATTACGGGTTCAGACCCACTGGTTTTCCTCTATAAATAGAGGAAGACCCCCCTTCAAACACGACTTCTTCTTGACTTGAAAAAGACATACTGTTACGCTGTCAAAATATACCCATAAATCACAATCCATACTGTATCTGAAAACATTCGTATATAGTGAAAACAATCACTCACAGAGGACGTAGCAAATCATTAGCGAACCTCTCTAATTTTGGTGTTGTTGATTCTCTCTCTCTCTCTCTCTCTCTCTCTCTCTCTCTTTCATATTTGATTCTTTCCATGTCTTACTGCTTTATAAATTTCATTAACGATTTCCAAGGGCTCATTTCACTATTTGTTTTAATCTTTTTATTAACATCTGTTTAAAATTTTGACGGTAGATAGTCAGCATCTACAATTATTATGACAATGACAACCCTCGTCCGAGAAAAAATTGACCATGTGTTGGATAAGCTTTGAGACAAATTAGACTTGATATGGAAACAAATAAATAAATAAGTGGAATTCTTTTAGAAAATTTGTAACATTGTGGTAAAGGTAATTATTAATTGATCTTATAAGAAAAGTAAAATTCACATTGAGAAATAAAATAATTGAGATGTAATTGTGTATATCTCAAAAGATGGATGCAAAGTTTGTTAGCATTTTTTTTAACTAAAAAATATTCAAAAATAGAAAGGTGTCCTATCTAGATAATTTAGGGAGATTATATATATTACATTCTCGTGTATTATATATATTATCCATGAAATAAATTTAGGGCGTGTTTGGTGAATGAGTTGAGTTTGAATTGAGTTGAAATTTTTAAGTTTGAATAGTATTAACTTTTAAAAAAATAGTTATAAATTTTGTTGACTTTTCAGAAAAAGACAAAAATTAAGATAAAAAAGTACACTTTAGTTAGAGCGGAACTTGTGTTCCAAACTAACTCATAGACAAAAATAATTGTCTTCAGATTCTGTTCATTACCGTGGAATTGACACAAATCACATTAACACTTATTAATATATATATATATATATACAAAAATAGAAGGTGTCCTATCTAGATAATTTACGGAGTCAATACATATTACATTCTCGTGTATTATTTATATAATCCGACGAAATAAATATTGACAAAATAATTGTCCTCATATTCTGTTCATTACTGTGTAATTGACACAAATGACATTAACACTTGTTTTAAACTTTTTTAAGTAACTATTTTACTTCTATTTGATCTTTCAACAAATTAAAATTTTTTTTTTACTACTTATAAGAATTGAAAAATCCAGAATTCGAATATTGAATTAGACATTCATACACTGACGCATTGAGCTACTTGAGTTAGCTCCGAATGACAAAACGTGATCAGTTTGATCTTTCAACAAAATATTTAAATTTATTTTTTCATGCGCTCATATAACTGACATATTGCTTTCTAATAAATCAAAAAAGAAATTCATTTTCCAAAGCGTCCGGATACAAAGCTGACGGTGCAGTAGGAAGATAGACTCCAAAAGCAGCCTTATACGACAACGAAGGCATGGCCGCTTTGCTTGCATGAGACGAAACACCACCGGATTCAACTCACTCTTAGGGCCGTTTGGGATTCCGCCCATGGACGGAATTTTAATTACTCAATTTTAAAACTCTCAAATTTATATCTCAATTCTTCTTTTTCATGTTTTCAAAAAACTTAAATTTTAAAAGTTTATAATTTTTTTATTTCAAATCGAAATAATATGATTTTTAATATCAAAATACTCACAAACAGAAAATGAGCGAAACATGACTCATTTTTCATTTTTTTCCTAACGCATTCAAATTTTATACTATTTTCTATATCATAATTTATTTCTAATTTACATTTTAACCAAATATAGATTTTTAAATCAAATTCTAAAATTTCACTCCAGATGTTTTGATCTTAAAACGGGACCTTAACTTTGAAATCACTGCTGACGTGGCCACATACGAATTAGGCTGTACCCAAAACAATGATATATTCTTGTCGCATGGTTGTAATAGTTGGTGGGTCCCACCAAAAAAATGGACCACACATGAAACTCTGTATCTAAACGTTACGCCGAGTGGCCCGAAGCCAGTGCCAATTCGAGAGCCCCAGGCCCCATGAGTGCGACAATCCATTCAAGCTTCTCGTCTTGGACGAAGCATGACCAAATAATCACCAACCGTCGTTCAACACACTGCGGACGATCTCAGCCGTCCATCATGCAGACGTTGCATGAAAACAAAGAAATAAGGTTGGCCCACGTTAAAATGCTTCATGTTTTGATTCAACTTTTATGGATAAGGGCGGTGGACTAATGAGCTCCGATACACGGCATCTTGTGGGACCCACACATGTAATCTTGATTTATTACCCGATTGTGAAATGTTGGTACCAAAAAAGAAAAAAAAAACTACTAAAAAAATTTATAGATATAAAATGAGTAGCTTTTAATCTTAATTTTTAAGTATCAACAAACTCATGACGATGATATATTATTTTTTTATAATAAATATTTTTAATTACTTAGAATCATATCAATAAATATATAACAATTTACATATAATATAAGACGGAATTTAAAAATTAAAATTAAAATTGATGTATTTATAAGTCATTTTCAAATTAAAAAAAAATAACTGATAGGGAAATTGCCAAGTGGCTTTGCTTCCCAGAAGATGAATCTTCTCTCTATCAATTTAAGGCTACTTTTGGGAAAGAAATTAGTTCCAAAGTATTGTCAAATTTTAAGCAAAGTTCCAAATGCAGCTGAGGAGAGGTAGTTTATTACAAATAAAAGACTGCTACTCTTTTTTTTTTTTTTTTTTTCCCTCTCTCTCTTCAAATTAACGGTCATAAAAATACCGCTGATTTGATGGATCAAGTTGAATTTATTATTGCTTGTTTGACAGCAGCCTTAACCGTCCATTGAATCAAAAACAACATATGGAACAAGAAAGGTATTGAAAGGAATTCAATAAAGCTGTTAATATAGATAATTAAAGAAAGTAACTGAATTTCAAGGCTCTATTACTATTCATAATAATAAGTTAGTAACTGAATTTTACAGCTCACCAACGGCCATAATTTTAAGCTTCAATTTATTTCTATACATTAAATGATAGACGAGAAAAAACAATATTGAGTTTTATAAATTGTAGTAAAAGTATTTTGGGATTATTTTTACTTTATAACAAATAAAATTTAAGATGATACGTTTCGTTTTTCGATACAAATTGATCATATGCATCTTTTCTATACAAGTGTAGGTTTAATTTCTCAAATGAAAACTAGGATACCTTTTGTCTAGTTTTCTGGTTTCACATGTCAAATGCAATTTAATTAAAAAGAAACCAATATAACCTCTTTTTTTTTTTTCCCTATGGGGATTTCAATGTTACCTTAAAGTCAACAAAACATGTAGTACTAGGAAGAATTTTAATTTTCTATTGTTTTTTCAATTGTAAAGCCTTATAAGCTAATGAATTGCATGCTCAATGCAATACTTGACCCACTCATCAAATAAAATAAGCCATGAAAATTCCTAAATGTTAATCCCTTTTCTATATAACCTTCTTTTTAAAATAATAATAATAATAATAATAATAATAACTTTAAGGAAAACAAAACCAAGTTGCAACCACCCACGCTTGGGCGGCAGATCAGAACAAGAATTTTTTATTTGGTCGGTTTGATGGGGATTGTTCTCTTGTAATGTTATACTTTTTTTTTTTGGCTATTCTTTGCTTACATAAGCTACCACCTGTGACAGATAATAAGATTTGGCACCAAAGAAACTTTTGCACTTATCTAAAAAAAAAAAGTTTTATTACTGAATATCAGATAATTTCATATTGAAAATAATAGAACTTAATAAAAATTCAACTGTCTAAAAAATACTGAATATTGAAAAAAGTACTTCCCCTAAGAGTATTATTTGGTAAGAGAGAAATGTGTAAGGAAGAAGAGAAGTAAAATGATTTTGACATTTATGATCATTTCGTAAGAGAGAAAAGAGAAAGAAAGAGATTACGTGATAGATTTCAAATCTTTTAAATATCTCAATTTTGATATCTTATAAATTAAATATATTATCTATGAAAAAAAAAATTTCCTTCCATTCTTATTTCCCTCACTTAAGTGATCTATCACTTGTTCCTTCGAATATTCTCTCCTTCTTACCCAACACATTCTAAATCCAAGAAATGAAAAGGCACTTTAGTTATACTAAGCAATCTAGTTTTACAAAGGAATAACGTAAATCAATTTCCTGAAAGTTCTCGTGTTGCACCCTTCCTGCCCCCTAGTCATCAAGATGAATTATTGTGGGGTGGGGTTGACAACCCAACTTGACCATGCTAGGACCAATGAGTTCAACATCACCATCAACTTCCCTTGAGTTATGGTCCATGGAACAAAATGTGGCTTGCTCCTTTTAAGAGGTCCCAAAGTCCAATTTGCTCTATCTATTTCTGACTTCTAAGGAAGTGTTTTTCTTTCTTTTTGATCATAATATTCTAAGGAATATTTCTATATGTGTGAATGTGTACTAATATATTTGCTATAAAACTCCTAAGAAAATATTTAGTAACACATCAAATGCATGCCCCACATAGTTTGGGAAACTTAATAGACCTCTCATCTGTGGAAATATGTAAAGTGTGAAAGGCCAATTAGTTAAATAAACTTTTTGGCCTTATTAGGGAAAACAGCCAATCTAATGACTTGCGTCTTCTCTTTGATTAGCATTAAAAAAAAAAAAAACTTCATATTTATTTTTTCACTTATTGCTTCGTTGAACTCATTTGTATTTGATCTTTAATGTGTGCTGGAATGTAAAATTTCTAGAAAATATTTCATGAAGCCTAATTAAATGACATTCATTTCGTCGATCACAATTTGACTGTTTTATAAGGGACTTTTAGGGAACCTTTTCAGAAGGGAACAAAGTGTAGACATTAAGATTGAGAGTGGTAGGAGTGCACAAAAATATCCGTTACTCACCTACATGCCTCGCTTTACAAAACTGCTCTTCAAACAGGCGGGGTGGTTTCAATCTGTCATTTTTGATGGGTAGTTACGGTTTGAAGTTTGAGACAGCGGTTTGAAACCACCCCGTCCGTCTAAAAAATTTATATACATATATAGGTATAAATGTATATTTTCAGTTTAATATATTAAATAACTTAAAATTCAAAATCTCAAAATGTGGTTTGAGTTTATAAGAATACACCACCGACTTTTTATATTTACTGATTTTTTGGAATCTCCTCTTTAATTGTCAAATCAATTATAATCTCTCATCTTTACAATTCTCTATTTACACTCTCATTCTTGTCAAATGCCAATCTTATTTCCTCCTCTACTCCATATTTCTTCATACTTTGGAATATGAATGTTTTCTTATTGGATTTTGGACTTTTAGATATTGGATTATGTATGTATTGTATTTTTAAATTATGATATGATTTTAGAGTTTAGTTTTTACATTAACATACGTAGCTGAAATTGTGTTTATAATGATAATTTATCACCAAGTATAAATATCAAAACCGGCCAATATACTACCCAAGCCACCCGCTAAAAAAACCGCCCAAACCGTTTAAATTTTGGGTAGTTACGATTTAAACTTTTCATAAACTATCAAAAAACAAAACCACCTAAACCACCCAAACTGTCAGTCGGTGCACCCCTAGAGAGAGGCATTCTCCCTCTTATTATAGTAAAATTTTACAAGGATAAAAGTGAATCACTTGAGAACTTTATGTTTATTTTTGTTTATTTTTTTTTTCTTGGTTTCTTACGATCTTCAAATGGTAAGAATAAGAGGTTTTGGTTCCGTGATAATTGTAGAACTGTATTTAACGACTAACTAATACTCCAATTAGGAACCCCACCGGAGCTAACTCAGTGATTGAAAGGAGAATAAATTTGAATAAAAACTCACATGTTTCAAAAAAAAAATTTTTAATAATTAGGAGTTAAATGTACTCCAATTAGCGAAAAATATTTTTACTAGGTCCCCCAACTATGTGGGCCCTACATGAGAGCCAAATCTGACCCGACGCCACATGGACATAGTGTCCCACAAAGGCACAAGATTCCACCGTTTCTACATGTCCTTGAACATAATTATTGTCGTCCTTATCTAAGCAAAAGAATAAAATCTTTAGACTCATTACATAAACAACCAATCAGAACCCATCTCCATCTTCAACACTTCTTTTCCTAATCATTAATTAATTGATTTTGGAGATCCGAATCTAAACTCAAAACGTAATTCTCTCAAACAATGCCGTTCGTCATTAAAATTGTTTATGGATGGAAACTTATTTACTGTGGAAAGTGAAATATTTGTTTTATAATGCAGTACAGCTGAAGAAAAATGCCAACAACCTCAATGATGACATTTTCAAACTTAAGTTTTCATGGCTAACTGACACGGTAAAAATATTTTACCATACACTAAAGAAGTGCATATTCATGCATCAAGATATTTTAAAGTGAAAGCTAAAATAATAACATTAACAATATAGATTGGCAGTCCCACTCTGGGGTAGTCCTGTCTACCTATATGACCTCAAGGACATCAAAAATAAAAATGAAATAAAAAAAATTCCCAAAATGAAAAGTGTATATATATATATATATATATATTTTTTTTTTTTTTGAAATTAAAAAGAGGATATCTATAAACCCCTGATGATCAACAACCTTTACAAAGCCATGACAAAAAGGGAGTAGCTGCTTCTTTCTCAAAGTGAAAAGGAATGTTTTTAGCTTAGATTAGCACTAGGAGTTCAAATTTCTATCTCAATCTTCTGATATCAATAGACGAGTTGTCATCAAATAAACAACTACATTTTTTTTAGTATTACGAGTGAATCTTCTTATGTCACGTTAGTTGGTATTAAAAAGTTGAGATCAAATAAATGATCTGATATACCGGGGAGTTTTTCTGAAAGGCCTATGTATAAAAGCATGTGAATGATCAAATCAGTAGGGCCAGGGGCATTAGTGGCCAACTCATCAATTACATTAGATATAACAAGTGGCGTTTTGTCAGTTCCTGCCTACTTTTCGCAACATTACTATCAGGAGAAATACTACTCCTATAGTTTAAATGTTTCAGTGGTTGAACTGAGAAAAAAATATTTAACTAGAAGTCTCAGAAACACATTCAAACAACTCGAATTCGTAGGTTCGACCTTTAAAAGGGCGAACAATTTCTAGGAACACAAAGCCATTATGCCGGTTTTATAGTTCTTGGATCGAATCAAAGCCGATTTTTCTTCCAGCATGTGAATGGCAACCCAAGCTGATAATCTAGAAGTCATATTGCATAAGGTATGGAATTATTCTGTGATATTTAAGTTCAGTATTTTTTATAAATGTTTTTTTTTTTTAAATTTCATGTGATGATTTTTGACGATGATCCTATATACTTATAAGACGTTTTTCGATGATCTGTACTGTTTGAAGTTCTTGATATACTCTGCTTCTTCTTTTTGGCGAATTAGAATTCTCAAATGACGGATTAACAAGTTTGCAAGATCATGTGTTTCTATAAAGGAAGATCTTTACTTTCAACACTTTTTCTGTAAGAGATCAACTTTGATTTCAATACCAGAAGACAACTGCAAAGTATAAAGATACACTAGCAAGTAGAATTCAAACAAACTAGATTCTCTTGCTAGATGATTCAGTTTCAAAGTTTTATTATTATTATTTTTTTCCCTCGAGCTGATTCTGATAAAAAAAGTTATTTGTGATTATACACCTCAATAGAGAAATTATGCAACAGTTATTAGCTGGATTAAAAAAATTGTCTGAGAAGAACGAGACCGGTTTCAATCTTTCAAGATCATCAAGATTAAAAGCTTTTAAAAGCTTCTTTTGTTTTCGAATGAATTGACTCTTGTACTTGATTGATAAGATTAATTCAAACAAAATGAAATCTAGAAAATAATTTGAGAAAATATTTAGAATAACCCGTTATTGAACTCTTGGATAGAACATGGTGATCTAAAGGATACTTCTGAATTCTGGCCCAAATTATGTCAAAGATATGTTATTAAACCGATCAGATTATTAGTGGTTTTATTTCCAGTAACTTCAAATCAAAAACAACTATTATGTGCATTCTTGTATGCAAACTAGAGCGCTGAATTTCAATATTGGAATTCTATAAGACCAGAGGAATGATCTAGATACTTCTCATAATTTGGGGGAAAAAAAAATTTGGGAAATGAGAATTAGAAAATTTGAAAAGAAATGTACCTTTTTGTTTTACGTCCTTGCTAGTTTGGCATTCTGGTAACAGCTAGTGAAAGCCTCGTATTAAATCTTAGGTAACTAAATATTGTTTGTTTCTGCAGAAACTAGAAGTGGAAGAAACAAGCTTAACAACCGGGCAGTTTGAGAAAAATGTCAGTGAATATTTCCCTGTGGAAGGGAAGACATACGAAAGACAGCTGAATGAAGGTCTAGAAACTCAAGAATGCCAGGCAGAATCGGAAACCAAGCAAGTAGCAGGTAGCGTTCAGGTCGAAGTCACGAATAACGTTGTCAACGGCAACTCTGGGACCATCGAGGATGGAAGTTTTTTGACATCACCCTCAGGTCCCACTACTTCTGATAAAAAGGTCAGTGAACAAGAAGATCACCAGGTTGACGAATTCAAACCGACGGAAGTAGAGATATCTGAGACTGCAAAGCATCTTGAGAAGGGTGAAAAACTTGAGGCTGTAGAGGAAACAACAAGAGAAGATGAAGTGATAGAAGAGAAAAGTCCAAAGGCGGATCAGGTTGACAAAAACCTTGGTCAAAATGTGGAAGTGATCTTGAATCAGCAGGATTCTGCGGAAAGGGAGATTAAAGACTCGGAGAAAGGCAAGAGAGCAGGGGAACTGGAGGAGAGCCATGCCGAGCTATCTAGTAAAGACATTCCCAGCGCACCAGAGGTTTACTTGGATCACAAGCATGTTCAATCCATTGTAGAGACTTGTCCGAAAGAGGAAAATGTGGACAATACCTCAAGTACAGAAGCCACATTCCTAAAAAAGGAATTTACAGAAGAAAAAATCTTCGAAGAAACTAAGGAAGAAGACAAGCGCGTTGACTTGGTGCCTGAGGGAAAGAGCTCTGAAGCAATTTGTTCTAGTGACAATGGAGGAATTGAGGATGAGAAAAATCAGATGCAAGATGACGCTGCAGATGCCTCCCTCTCAACCATAGCTCTAAGTCGTGACGAAAGTCAGACTCATGAACGTGGTGAATTTGCGAAGGATGAGATTGGGTCGGAGCTTGTCGCTAGAGAGATCCCAGTAGAGGTTACAAGTAAGACCGAAATCCTTGTGGAACCTACTCAAGTAAGAGGCACTGCAAGTGGAGATGTCAATACTATCGAAAGCTACGAAAAAGAGCTTGATATCTCATCCAGAAACAATGAGGAGGAAATTCATGGAAAAGGCGAGGGGATGGGTATAACTCAGGCGGCAGTAGAGGAGGCACAACACACAGAAGAATACAGTCATGTGGCGGCCGAAGACATCAGTACTGTCAAACTCATCCAAGCTGAAGAACATACAGAAGTGGAATCTACAAAGCATGAGGATCACGCTGATGATAATTTGTTGCCGTCGAATGAGCCAGAGGAAAAGAAGTTTCAAACAAACTTCAATGTTGCCGCCAAGGAGATCGAAAGCAAAACTTTAAGAGGAGAGACTACAACTGTTACCCCAATCAAAGAAAAGACTACGGTAACGCATGCTTTTCCTTTATTTTAATTAATCAATCTTTCAATTTTGTACCAAAATTAAATTAGATAAAAATCATCTTAGAAATGTCATCTTAGGCGTTTCTTGTATATTTTACCTACCAATTTACTTAACTAATAACCTCTTTTTTTTTGGGCAGAATCTCCCATTAACTCATTCTGATCAAAAGACTCAGAGTACTGAAGCAGAACTTCCAAACAATGATGCCAACAATTCAAATGCTAGTATTTTCTTGGTTGAACAATCAGAAGTACAAAGCGAAAAGATCGGTGAAGTTTCAGAACTGGGATCTCATGAAAAAGATCAAACATCAGATGAAGCACCGGAAAACGAGAAGCTTGTTGAAGCTGAATCTGAAGGACACGAAAGCACAGAGAAAACAATTGTCACCTCAACTGAAGGAAAAGCACCAACAGATGTAATCTCAAAAGAAAGCGAAAACACCAAGGAACCAGAAAAAGATTATGGAGTGAGCTCTAAAGAAAGCTTTGAGTCTCAGGATGCTCAAGAGAACGAATCAGACGAGATAAAAAAGGAGGCAGAAGTTACTGACTTGAACGTGCAGAAATTTACATCAAGTAAGTAGCTTCAGACATACAAAACTTTTATTTTCTGTTAAATTTGTTCCAAAAAAAAAAAAAAGAGGTGGCAAAATTTCGTGTCGAACAATCTGGGCTAACAGAAGACAAACTTTTGATCGCGGAATTCGAGGTTCCAAATTGATACGCGAAACTTGGAACACTGAGCTCCAAGATAGGAAATTGAAGTCATTAAGTTATCAACTATGCATCACAATATGTAGCAATATAAGTTGCAGGAGTATTTCTCCTATTCATAAACGTTTTTTTTTAATTGCCTAACTGTACTCGATATATATTTTTAAATGTGTCTGGGCAAATACATATCATATATTCTATTTATACATCAACCAAGTGAAATAACTATTTTAATGGTGCCCATGTAATTCTCAGTCAGAAATTAAGTTGGACAAACGCCTACAATATTATTAAAAAAAAAAAAGGAAACTTCTTATGCAAGAAAGTTTACAGCATTGTCATCATTTAAGCATGGCTAATTAACCTCTGTGAAGCCAAAGAATATATGGATATTTATATGGGAAGTGACGCCGGTTTGACATCTATTGCAGGTCAAGAATCCGAAGAAAGTTCAACCTTAGATGATGTCCCTGCTGAGGTTGACAGCACTATTAGAGAAATACCCGAGGAAGAAGCTCCAAAGCCAATAGGTGAAAATGAGACTCATAAAAAAGAAAGCGTGGTAGCGGATTTCAACGAAGAAAAGATCAGTGAAAGAGATGTTGCATTTTCTACACCTGAATCAGTACAAGAGGGAACAAGTAAGAGCTCTGAGGACAATGTAAAGGATGAAGAAGAAAGCCCCGCAGAGATCATAAAGGAAGGCAACACAACTAACCTCTCATTAGAGGACATTCAAAAAGATGCAACTGAAACGTTAAAAGATCATGAACATGAAGCGGAAAAGTCCAAAGAGGAGGTTAGATTATGTGAAAAATGATGAAGCCTAGTTGGTATTTTCGGAAAATTTTCAATTGCCAGTACACTCTTAACTTGTAAATGAATTTCCTCTGCAGGTTGTTGAAGAGTTGGAAATAGTTGGAGCAGGTGAGAGCATTCCATCTGAGACAAATAAGGATATTGAAACGATTTTCGATGCTTCATCAGTGAAGCAAGAGGAAGGTCGGCACGAAGAAGTAAAGTACCTAGATCGAAATGAAGATTCGATAGAGGAGAGTAAAGTTGAAATTGCAGAGGAGGAAGCCTTGAAGTTAAGAGGTGAAGATGAGGGCCAAACACAAGAAAACAGTGAAGAAAATGTCGAAAAAGAACAAATCATCGAAAGAGATGTTACGCTTTCTACAACGGAATCAGTTCAAGAAGAAACAAGTAAGAGCTCTCAAGAAAACATAAAGGATGCAGAGAATTTAAATGAAGAAGAAAGCACTGTAGATATCATAAAGGAAGGCAAATTAGATGACCTCTCACCAGAGAATACTCTAGAAGATTCGACTAAAACAGGAGAAGATCGTGAAAATGAAGCAAAAAAGTCCAGAGAAGAGGTTAGACTATGCAAAAAATCACCACGCCTTGTTATTTTTGGGAAAATTAGATTCTAGTTGTGCTCTAATGTGAAACTTAATTTTGCAGATTGTTAAAGAGTTGGAAACAGCTAGAGCAGGCGAGAGCAGTCCATGGGAGACGAAGAAGGACGTCGAAAGCTTTGTTGATACTTCATCAGAGAAGCATGAAGAAGTTAAGTACCACGATCAAGACCCGATCAAAGCTTCGATAGAAGAGAATAAAGTTGAAATTTCTGAGGAAGAAGCCTTGAAGTCAAAACACGAGGATGAGAGTCATAGACAAGAAGCAGAGTCCAACAAAGAACAAATCATAGGAGAAGATGCTACTTTTTCTGCAGTTGAAGCAATTCAAGAAGAAACAAGTAACCCGTCTCAAGACAATGTAAAGGATGCAGAAAAGTTAAATGAAGAAGAAAGCACTGTGGAGAGCCTACCAGAGAATAACCAAGAAGTTGAAATTAAAAAATCAAATGATCAAGAATATGAAGCAGAAAAATCCACAGAACAGGTTAGATTATAAAAGAAATGATGAAGTTGATCCTTTCAGAAAACTTTAGATTCAAGTATTCTCTAACTTGAAACTTCATTAATTCTGTAGGTTGTTCAAGAATCGGATTCAGTTGGACCAAAT
The DNA here is from genome assembly GCA_038430175.1 of Ficus hirta. NCBI lineage: Eukaryota > Viridiplantae > Streptophyta > Magnoliopsida > Rosales > Moraceae > Ficus > Ficus hirta. Next base: position 25,853,870 of record CM076591.1, on the reverse strand, counting down.
GAGAGCATTTCATTTGAGAAAGATAAGGATGTCGAAAAGTTAGTTAAGGCTTCACCGATTAAGCAAGAGGAAAGTCAACAGGAAGGTGGTAAGTACCAAGATATAATCAAGGCTTCAACAGAGAAGAATAAAGATGAAACTCCCGAGGAAGAGGCCCCGAAGTTAAAAGGTGAAGATGAACAAATCGTTGAACAAGATGTCACGTTTTCTGTGCCGGAATCAATCCAAGAAGAAATAAGTGAGAGATCCCAAGAAGAAATTAATGAAGAACACCCTGCGGTGATCACAAAGGAAGGCAACATAAGTGACCTCTCATCGGAGAATATTGAAGAAGATGCAACTGAAGTGTTAAAAGACCGGGAGAATGATTTAGAAGAGTCCAAAAAAGAGGTAAGATTACGCGAAAATAACTAAAGCCTAGTTGGTATTTTGTGAAAAAAAAAAATGTAGATATGCTCTAACTTGAAACTTTCATGAATTTTATAGGTTGCTGAAGAGTTTGAAACAACCGGACTAGGTGAAAGCATTCCATATGAGACAAATAAGGACATTGAAAGATCTGGAGATGCTTCATCGGTGAAGCAAGAGGAAGGTAAGCAGGAAGAAGTCAAATACCTAGTCCCAACTAGAGCTTCAGTAAAGGAGAATACACCGAAAATTCCCGATGAAGAAGCCTCGAAGTCAAGAGGTGACGATGAGAGTCACGGGCAAGAAAATGCAGGAGCAAACTTCGACAGGGAGAAAATCATTGAAAGAGATGTTATGTTTTCTATGCCGAAATCAATTCAAGAAGAAACAAGCAAGACATCTCAAGACAACGTAAAGGATGTAGAAAAGTTAAATGAAGAAGAAAGCACTGTAGGGAGCATTCCAGAGAATAACCAAGAAGTTAAAATTAAAAAATCAAATGATCATGAATATGAAGCAGAAAAATCCATAGAACAGGTTAGATTATAAAAGAAATGATGAAGCTGATCCTTTCGGAAAACTTTAGATTTAAGTCTACTTTAACTTGAAACTTCATTAATTCTGCAGGTTGTTCAAGAATTAGATTCAGCTGGACCAAGTGAGAGCACTTCATTTGAGACAAATAAGGATGTCAAAAAGTTTGTTGAGGCTTCACCAATTAAGCAAGAGGAAAGTCAACAGGAAGATGGTAAGTACCAAGATGCAATCAAGGCTTCAACAGAGGAGAATAAATATGAAACTCCTCCCGAGGAAGAGGCCCTGAAGTCAAAAGGTGAAGACGAACAAATCTTTGAAGATGTCACGTTTTATGCGCCGGAATCAATCCAAGAAGAAACAAGTGAGAGATCCCAAGATGAAATTAATGAAGAACACCCTGCAGTGATCACAAATGAAGGCAACATAAGTGACCTCTCACAGGAGAATATTGAAGAAGATGCAACTGAAGTGTTAAAAGACCAGGAGAATGAAGTAGAAGAGTCCAAAAAAGAGGTGAGATTATGTGAAATTAACTAAAGCCTAGTTGGTATTTTGAGGAAAAAAAAATGTAGATATGCTCTAACTTGAAACTTTAATGAATTCTATAGGTTGTTAAAGAGTTTGAAACAACCAGACCAGGTGAGAGCATTCCATATGAGACAAATAAGGACATTGAAAGGTCTAAAGATGCATCATCAGTGAAGCAAGAGGAAGGTAAGCAGGAAGAAGTCAAATACCTAGACCCAACTAGAGCTTCAGTAGAGGAGAATACACCGGAAATTCCCGATAAAGAAGCCTCGAAGTCAAGAGGTGACGATGAGAGTCACGGGCAAGAAAATGCAGAAGCAGACTTTGACAGGGAGAAAATCATTGAAAGAGAGGTTACGTTTTCTACGCCGGAATCAATTCAAGAAGAAACAAGCAAGACAGCTCAAGACAACGTAAAGGATGTAGAAAACTTAATTGAAGAAGAAAGCACTGTGGAGAGCATTCCAGAGAATAACCAAGAAGTTGAAATTAAAAAATCAAATGATCATGAATATGAAGCCGGAAAATCCACAGAACAGGTTAGATTATAAAAGAAATGATGAAGTTGATCCCTTTGGAAACTTTAGATTTAAGTCTACTCTAACTTGAAACTTCATTAATTCTGCAGGTTGTTCAAGAATCAGATTCAACTGGACCAGGTGAAAGCACTTCATTTGAGACAAATAAGGATGTCAAAAAGTTTGTTGAGGCTTCACCAATTAAGCAAGAGGAAAGTCAACAGGAAGATGATAAGTACCAAGATGCAATCAAGGCTTCAACGGAGGAGAATAAAAATGAAACTCCCGAGGAAGAGGCCCCGAAGTCAAAAGGTGAAGACGAACAAATCTTTGAAGATGTCACATTTTCTGCGTTGGAATCAATCCAAGAAGAAACAAGTGAGAGATCCCAAGAAGAAATAAATGAAGAACACCCTGCGGAGATAATGAAGGAAGGCGACATAGGTGACCTCTCACCGAAGAATATCAAAGTAGATGCAACTGAAGTGTTAAAAGACCAGAAGAATGAAGTAGAAGAGTCCAAAAAAGAGGTGAGATTATGCGAAAATAACTAAATCCTAGTTGGTATTTTGAAAAATAAAACGTAGATATGTTCTAACTTGAAACTTCAATGAATTTTGTAGCTTTTTGAAGAGTTAGAAACAGCCGAACCCAGTGAGATCATTCCATACGAGACAAATAAGGATGTTGAAAAATTTGAAGATGCTTCATTGGTGAAGCAAGATGAAGGTAAGCAGGAAGAAGTCAAATACCTAGACCTAACTAGAGCTTCAGTAGAAGAGAATACACCGGAAATTCCAGAGGAAGAAGTCTCAAAGTCAAGAGGTGACAACGAGAGTCACAGACAAGACAATGCAGGAATAGACTTTGACAAAGAGAAAATCATTGAAAGAGAGGTTACGTTATCTACGCCGGAATCAATTCAAGAAAAAACAAGCAAGACGTCTCAAGACAACTTAAAGGATGAAGTGAGCACTACCGAGATCACAAAGGAAGGCAAGATAAGTAACCTCTCACAGGAAAATGTCCAAGAAGACATAATCGAGACATTGAAAGATCATGAGAATGAAGTAGAGAAGTCCAAGGAAGAGGTTAGATTATAAGAAAGAGAGTCCAAACTTATTGGTCTTTTTTGAAAATTTTAAATTGCAAGTGTACTTTAACTTGTTACTTAATGAATTCTGCAGGCTAAAGAAGAGTTAGAAACAGATGTAGCAGGTGAGAGCATTTCACATGAGACAACAAAGAATGATGAAAGTCCCACTACTGTTTCATCAGTGACAAAAGAGGAAGCTCGGCAAGAAGAAGGTAAGTACATTGACCCAAATGGTGCTTCAATAGAAAATAAAAAAGTTGAAATTTCCGAGGAAGAAGCCTTGAAATCGAGAGGTAAAGATGAGAGTCACAAGCAAGAAAGCGTAGCAGTCAATTTCGACAAAGAACAAGTTGTTGGAGAAGAAGTTCTTTCTACAGCAGAACCGATCCAAGAAGAAACAAGTAAGAGCTCTTATGATGAAGTTAAGGATGCAGAAAAAATTGTTGAAGAATCCCTTCTGGAAATCACAAAGGAAGGTAGTATAAAAGATTTCTCACCAGAAAATACCGAGGAAGATGCAATTGAATCGTTAAAGGACAAAGAAACTGATGTAGAAAATTCCAAAGAGGTTAGTTATGTAAAAAATAATCGATCCTAGTTGGTCTTTTTTCGATAACTTGAAGATTGTAATAGTACTTCTAATTTGAAAATTCGTTAATTTTACAGGTTGTTCATGAGTTAGAAACATCTGGACCGAGTGAAAGCATTCCCCGTGAAACAAATGAGGATGTCGAAAGATCTACTGCTGCTTTATCAGTGAAGCAAAAAGAAAGTCAGCAGGAAGAAGGTGAGTACCTAGATCAAGTTGAAGCTTTGATGGAAGAGAAAAAATTTGAAGACAAATTTTCTACCGACGTAGTTAAAACTGATGATGAGAACAAAGTGACAATTACAGAAAGAGGAACAGAGCTGCCATCAAAAGGCGACGAAGACCAACAACAGGCAAGGCAAGACAAACCAGAAGAGAAGCTTGGAGATTCACTTCATGTGTCGCCAGAGAAAACCGAGACTGAAAAATCAAGCGAGATCGCTAGAGAACTCACCAACATAAAAGCAGAAAGAACTATTCAGAACCTTAAACAAACCTCAGAGATAGAAGAAGAGAGAGAAAGATCAAAGAATGCTGATGACTCTAATGACTCGGAAAAAGAGGTACATCACTTGAAAAAATTATGTACAATTTTCTTCGGTTTTTTATTTTATTTATTTATTTATTTTATGATAGGACATATTACCTCCCTATACGAGTTATAATGATAACAAAGCCGAAAGATCACAAATAGCAGTAACTTGTATAACTAAAATGTTAAATAATCATAAAACGAACAAGAAATATGGTCGTATTTCTAACTTGAAACTTATTCTATTCTGCAGACACCAAAAGAAATAGAAACAGAAGGAGCAGGTGAGAGCATTTCACGCGAGATAAATGAGGATGCTGAAAGTTCTAGTGATGCTTTATCGATGAAACAAGAGGAAAGGCAGCAGGAAGAAATAACGGTTATTGATCAAGCGACAGCTTTGACAGAGGAGAGCAAAATTGAGGAAACATTTACTGCTGAAGTACTGAAAGATGATGAAGTAATAAAAGCATCAGATGCATCATCAAAAGGTGAAGAAGGCGATGAATGTGAAGAGAAGCTCGAAAATTTTCCTCATGAGAAGCTTGAAGAAACCGTGACAGAAACATCAACTGAAAATGCTAGGAGTATTACCAACATGGAAGTGGAGGAAATAGCTCATAATCTTGAAGAAACCTCCGAGACAGAAAAGATAATGTGCATACATGATACAAATGATTCAGCGGAGGTAACGACAACAAATCTACAACAAAAAATTTATCTTTTTGCTTGCTTCATATCTATGCTGAGACATGTTGTCTCCCATACAACATATGATGATAACCAAGTCGGAGGATCATAAATAGCAGTGATTCATATTGTTAAAAGATTAAACTATCATGAAACGAAGTTAGATTTGGCGATAAATCTTCAAATTTGAAAAAAATTGGATTATATACTCTAACTTGGACTTTAATTTATTCCGCAGATACCTAAAGAACTGGAAATAGCAGGAGCGGGTGATAGCAGTTCATTTAAGATAAGTGAGGATGCGGAAAGTCCAGTTGATGCTTCATCAGTCAAGCAAGAGGAAAGTCATGAGGAAGAAGTAAAGTACATCGATCATGTCGAATCTTCGACAGAGGAGAATAAAGTTGAGGGCACAGATTCTAGCGAAGTAGATAAAGAAGATGATGACAGTAAGGTTGAAGTTATAGAGAAAAAGCTAGGGTTAGAAACAAAGGATGGAGAAGATAAAGAACAGGCCATGCAGAAAGACGAACCAGGAGAGAAAATTGAAGATTTGCTTCATGTGACGCCTGAAGAAACCGAGGCAAAACCATCAAGCAAAATTGCTAGAGAAATTACTAGCATAGAAGTGGAAGAAACTGTTCAGAACCTTGACAAAACCTCAGAGACAGAAAATGAGGGAGAAAAAACAAAAAACGTGGATGGCACAAGTGACACAGAAAAAGAGGTAAATACACATACATATACATATATATACATATATTTATATAGATATAATTTATTGTATTTTATTTTATTTTATTTTTTCATATTATATGGTGGAACGTATTGCCTTCCCCATAGAAGTTATAAGGATAATCGAGTTGGAGGATCATTGTATAACTGGATGTAAAGCGATCATGAAGATGATCAAAAAATATCCAATAGAGCGGTTATATTGTAAGAAATATTTTTGGTCGCTCTTTTTTCGAAATATTTTGATTGTATACACTAACTTGAAACTTAATTTATTTTGCAGATTCCTAAAGAATTGGAAACAACAGCAGAAAATGACAGCAAAAGTTATGTTGACACTTCATCACTGAAGCAAGAAGAAAGTCAGGAGGAAGAAGTTAAGCACATTGATCAAGCTGAAGTTTCGATTGAGGAGAAAAATTTTGAAGAAACATCTGCCACGGAACTTGCGAAAGATGAAGATGAAAGTAAAGTATCAGATGTAGCATCAAAAGGTGAAGAAGACCAACAGCAGGCCACGCAGAAAGACGAACCTGTAGAGAAGCTTGAAAATTTGCTTCCCGAAACACCTGTAGAGACGGAGACAGAAACATCAACTGAAAATGCAAGAAATGTTACCGACATAGATGTGGAAGGAGCTACTCAGAACCTTGCAGAAACTGCAGAGAAAGAAAAGACAAAACATGTGGATACTACAAATGATGAAAAGGAGATAGAGGTTAGATATTAAGAAAAGTCTTCAAACCTAAACAATCTTTTCAGAAAATTGCTGATTGGTTACTCTTAACTTGAAACTTAATTATTTTGCAGAATTCTCAAGAATTAAAAACGGCTGGAACAATAGATGAGGATGTTGAAAGATCTGTTGTTACCTCATCATTGAAGCAAGGGGAAGATAAGGAGCTAGATCAAGTAGAAGCTTCAAAAGAGGAGAATAAAGTTGAGGACTCGTTTTCTACTGAAGTAGTAGCGAAAGAAGATGATGACAGTAAAGTCAAATTAGCAGAAAGAGAGATAGAAGAAGATTTAAAACTAGCCCCGCAAAAAGATGAACCGGGAGAGAAGTTTGAAGATGTACTTCAAGTGACGCCTAAAGAAACCGAGACAGATACATCAAGTGGAAATGGTACAAGTACTACTTGCATGGAAAGGGAAGGAACTATTCAGGATGTTGAAGAAACTTCGGAAATGGAAAACAAAGAAGAAAATGAGAAGAATACAGACAATGAAAATGATTCACAAAAGGAGGTATGACTAGAATAAAACTTTCATATTCTGCTATTGCTTTGTTCTCTCTTTCTACTTCATGATACAATTGCCATGTCGTTCCAATTTAAATATATATATATATATATATATATGTACGTATGTCCATAGCATAGCAAAAGTCACATTTTTGTGCTTTAAATTATAACTAAAGTGTATATATTTGATTAAAAAAATTCTTTTATTCTATTCCATTTGTAGTTTCTCAATAGTTAATACATTTTAGTCAATTATCTCCTCACAGTATGTAAAAAATTAAAAAAAAAATTAAAAAAAAAGTGTAGCATTCTGAAGTTGGCATAGCAAATCTTGTGAATGGTATCTATTGAGATAGTAAATTCTTTTTCTTTCTATCTTTTTTTTTTTTTTTTGGGGATTGTTTACGAGTGCATAAAGCTAAAACATTATTGGTTTAGAAAATTTAGATTGTGTACTGTAACTTGGAACTTAATTATTCGACAGATACCAAAAGAATTTGAAGCAGCAGGAGCAGGTGAGAGCAGTTCGTACAAGATAAGTGAGGAAGCTGAAAGTTCTGTTGATGCTTCGCCGGTCAAGCAAGAGGAAAGTCAGGAGAAGGAAGTAAAGTACATTGATCAGGTCGAATCTTCGACAGAGGAGAACAAAGTTGAGGACACATATTCTACCGAAGAAGATAAAGAAGATGATGGTAGTAAAGTTGAAGTTACAGAAAAAAGGATAGAGGGAGAATCAAAGGATGAAGAAGATCAACAACAAGCCGTGCAGAAAGACGAACCGCAAGAGAAGTATGAAGATTTGCTTCATGTGACACCTGAAGAAACTGAGACAGAATCATCAAGGGAAATTGCTAGAGAATTTACTCGCAAAGAAGTGGAAGAAACTGTTCAAGACCTTGACACAACCTCAGAGATAGAAAATGAGGGAGAAAAAACAAAGAACGTGGATGGCACAAGTATCTCAGAAAAGGAGGTACATATATGTATATGTCTATATCTATTCAACGGTGGGCGTATTTCTCCCCCATATATGAGTTATAATGATAACCAAGTTGGAGAATTATTGTACAAAGGAGAATGCATAAATGACTGAAAAAATTAACACTAGATCAATATAATACAAAATTAAACTCAAATTTATGTCATTTTGGTCACTAATGAAAATTTTATGTCATGTTGGTTGATAGATGAAAATAATGTGGTTATTTAAATAATTTTCTCCCGTAATAATTTAAATAAAATGTTAAACGGTCGTGAAGATTAACTAGAAAAGTCCAATTAAGAGGTTAGATTAGGAAAAATATTCGCGATTGCTCTTTTTTAAAATATTTTGATTGTAACTCTAACTTGGAACTTGATTTATTCTGCAGGTTCGTAAAGAATCAGAAACATCAGAAGCAGGTGTGAACATTGATGCTAAAAGTTTTGTTGATGATTCATCACTGAAGCAAGATGCAAGTCAGGAGGAAAAAGTTAAGTACATCGATCAAGTCGAAGCTCCGATTGAGGAGAAAAAACTTGAGGAAAAATTCACCACGGAAGTAGTGAAAGACGATGATGAAAGTATAGTAACTCATGTAGCATTAGAAGGCGAAGAAGATCATCGGCAGGCCATGCAGAAAGATGAACCTGGAGAGAAGCTTGAAAATTTGCTTCCTGAGATGCCTGTACAGACGGAGAGAGAAACATCAACTGAAGATGCAAGAAATATTACCTACATAGATGTGGACGGAACTTCTCAGAACCTTGAAGAAACCGCAGAGTTGGAAAAGACAGAACATGTGGATACTACAAATGAATCAGAAAAGGAGATAGAGGTTAGATATTAGGAAAAGTCTTCAAACCTGAACAATCCTTTTCGGAAAATTTTTCATTGGTTACTCTTTAACTTGAAACTCAATTATTTGCAGATTCCTCGGGAATTAGAAACAGCTGAAACAGTAAATGAGGATGTTGAAAGATCTGTTGTTACCTCGCTAGTGAAGCAAGAAGAAGAAAATGAGCTAGATCAAGTGGAAGCTTCGAAAGAAGTGAATAAAGTTGAGGACTCATTTTCAACAGAAGTAGTGAAAGAAGATGATGACAATAAACTCAAAGCAACAGAACGAGATATAGGAGAAGATTTACAACCAGCCCCACAGAAAGATGAACCGGGAGAAAAGCTTGAAGATGTGCTTCAAGTGGCACCTGAAGAATCCGAGACAGAGGCATCAAGTGGAAATGCTACAAGTGTTACTTGCGTGGAAGGGGAAGGAACTATTCAGGACGTTGCAGAAACTTCAAAAACAGAAAACAAGAAAGAAACTCATAAGAATTCAGATGATGCAAATGTTTCAGAAAAGGAGGTATGACTATAATAAAACTTTCATATTTGCTTTAAAAAATATAAAATAAAATAAAAAGCTCCATGATAAGTATAGATTGTCTCACTTTACCTCCGACATAGCACCTGAGTTCATTAAAATTTTCACTATTGGTCCCTTTGTGACCAAAAAAAAAAAGGTTAAAAAGGTGATAGAAGGAAGCAGGATGGATAGTAATTTGATAACATAAATATTGGATGATTGATTGTGTGAGTAAATTGAACTGGATCCATTTTATCTAACTGATCCAACATATGAAAACTATAATTTTGGATCAATTGGATACTATATATTTAATTTAATTCACATGCTCAATCAACTACCCAACATTCATTTTATTATATTATCCTCTACTCGCCCGAGACTCACATGCTTCATTCCTCATTTTTTTAACCTTTCCATCACATAAGGACTAATAATGAAACATTCAATAAGTGTAGTGTAATGTTTTAAGTTATGAGACAACCTATATTTCTTGAAGGTTAAATTGAAATTAACCCAAAAAAATAAAAATAAAACCTAACTCTTGTCACATTTTTGTGGCTTAAATTATGACTAAAGTGTACATATCTAATTAAAATTCCCTCAAAAATATATATCAAATTAAAAAATTCTTTTTTATCCATTCGCTCTATTGTTTCTTTCAAACTTGGTATGTTTTAGTCAATCATCAACTGACTGTACGTAAAAAAATGAAAGAACACATCAAAAAGAAAAAAAAAATCTTAAAAACCTAAAATTTTCAACATATTTCATTTCGATTACGTATAATATATGTACAATATATCTATATATATATATATATTTGAAAGGGAGTAATTATGTAATAAATGGTTGTACTAGTTTCCCTTTTCTAACTGGCTCTGTTTTTTTCAAGCACATTTGGCACTCTAGAAGTAACTTGCTTACATTCTTTGAACTCTACTGGCCATACATGCTCTAATTCGTTTCAATTTTTTTTATGCTTGGGAAAATTCCTTACTTTGATATAGGCACTCGAGACTACCAATGCAAGCCAAGAAACTAGAGACGAGGTGTCCAGGGAAATTGGTAGCGTTGAGGAATTCTCCAACAAGCGTTCGAATACCGAAACAACTAACGAAACCAAAGAAGACAGTGTTGAGGAAATCTCAAAGGAAGCTGAAAAGGTAGGGATTTTTAAGGTCAGCTTGTGTACAAATTCATTATGGCTTCTGCAAAACTTGTTGCATTTGACATAACTCTATTTGTTAAAATAAATGTTCTGTTATTGATAATAATTTTTTCTTGTCTAAAAAATAAAAATAAAAAGCAGAAAGAAACAGGCTTGAAGGAAGCAAAAACAGATGAGGAAGAGAAAATCAAGAGTTCTGATGATGCTCTCGAAGAGAAGGGTGTGGAAAAAGGTGGTGACTCTATCTCAACTGAAATTGTGAGTGAAGAAAGAGTCTTGAAGGAAGCCAAACCAGATGATGAAGAGCAAATCAAGAGTTTCGATGCTGCTTCTGAAGAAAAGGGTGTATCAAGCAGTAGAGATATTGGCTCAGAATCCAAGTCTGTCTTAACTGGAATTTCAAACGAAGAAGCAAGATTGAAGGAAGCTGAAACAATAGTAGAAGAGCAGGTCAAAAGTTGCCATATTGTTACTGAAGAAAAGGCCATGGAAAGGAATGTAGATGTTGATGTGCAATCTGATTTTTCCTCGATTAGAATTGAGAAGGAAGAAACAAGCTCGAAGGAAGCTGAATCGGAGCCCGTGGAGCATGTCAAAAGTTATGATGTTGCTCCAGAAGAGAAGGGTCTAACCAGCAATGCAGTTATTGAAGAAAAATCTGACTCTGTCTCAACTGAAATGTTGGGTGCAGACATTGCTCCTGAAGAGAAGAGTTTGGCAAGCTGTCTAGACACGGAAATTGTGAATGAAGAAACAAGTTTGACGGAAGCCAAATCAGGCGATGAAGAGCGTGTACAAAGTCATGGTTTTGCTTCTGAGAAGGAAGATCTCGTTAGAGACGCCGAAGTTGATGTACAATCTACTTTTGTCTCAGCTGAAACTAAGATTGAAGAAACAGTTGTGAAGGAAGCGAAAACAGATCATGAAGATACGATCGGTAGCTCTAAAATTGCTTTTGAAGAGAATAATCTGACAAGTAGTTTAGAAGTGAAACCGGATTATGAAGAGCAGGTCAAAGAAAGTGTTCCTGAAACGGAGAGTCTGGTAACCTACGTGGATACCAAGATACAACCTGACTCTATCTCAGCTGACATAGAGAGTGAAGGAACATGCTTGAAGGAAGACAAACCAAAGAATGAAGACAAGGTCAGGAGTTTGGATATTGCTCCTCAAGAAGAAAGTTCGGTAAGAGAAGAAATACGCTTGAAGGAAACGGAATCAGATAACAAGGAGGATGTCAAAAATTCTAATCTTGCTCTTGAAGAAGAAAGTTTGGTAAGTGAAGAAGTGGGCTTGAAGGAAGTTGAATCAGATAACAAGGAGGAGGTCAAGAATTATGATATTGCTCCCGAAGAAAAAGGTGTGTCGAGGTCGAGCATTGTTGTCGGTGATGAGCAACAAAATGAAAAGTCAGAAGAGAGTGAAGAGAACAAGGCCCCAGAAGTGACAGGTAAATTTGAAGAAAAAATAGAGCAAGAAATAAAAGGTGAAACTCCTATTACAGAAATTGAAAACAAAGAACAGGACACCAAGGTAGAGACATCTCTAGAGGACTCATCAGAAGACAATCTTCAAGATTCCTCTATGGCACCGCCTATAAATGATGAGCCCGCGACAACTGAAGCAACTGAGAAATCAGATGTAAATCATCTTGTTATTGAACCAACAAAAGGCGAGGGGCTATTGCAAGAGGAAGATGGCTCTAAATTGGAGTCGGATGATACTGAGAAGAATATCACAAATGAAGAAATCCAAAAGCAGAAGGATGTGGAGATCACCACGAAGGATGCCTTCCCAACTGTGGTAAGGAATTTAACTTAAGTGCCTTCTAAGTCTTGCCTTTAATTTTTTTTCGTTCTTCTTTCCATCTTAAACTAAAGTTTTGCCTTTTTTGTCAACTCTATTATGGTGAGAAGGTGTATGAGAACATTGAAAAAGCTGAGGAAAATGAAAGCAGCAAAGAACAGGTCACTGATGGAGAAATCAACTTGAAGGAATATCAACCAGTATCCATTGTAGATGAGCGAGTTTATGAGGTTAGCTTAGAATCAGCATGAGAAACGTACTTAAATTTTCCTTGCTTTATTCATTTTCTTTTCTCCACGAAAATTAACCAAAATCTAAACGGTTAAACAGGAGAACGACTCTGGCCCAATACTCAATGAAGTTAAGGATGCTCAACTGGCTGGAGTGGATGAGAAAGAGACAGAAAAGAAAACAATAGTAGAGGAAAGTTATGCTTTAAATGAAGCTAAAGAAACAAAACTAGCTTCTGAAACTAAAGATGTCGATGCAACGAGGCCAACCCTAGCTGCGGAGAAACTGAAAATAGTTGAAAGTAAAGAAATCATAGAAGCAACTAAATTTCAAGGCTTTAAGGCAGTGAACGAAGATGAAATCACAAGTGAACAAGCTCCTGATGATGGAACATCAAAAGGGAAAGGGCATGAAATAGAAACCATGGTCAAGACGGAAGAAGAAATTATTAAGGAAGTTGATCTTCAAGATAAAGAGAAAACAGAAGTTTCTTCTCCTACACACTTGAAGAGGGAAGAGCCTGGTGGCCCAACACTCCATGAGGAGGCTGAGAATGATATTGAAACAGCTCCTGAAATAGTGTTAGAGTCTAATTACGAAAGCATTCAATCACTGAGCAAAGATGAAGTCATTGCTGATCAGGATCACCATGTCGGAGTTTCGACCGAGCAAGTTCAAGAGCTCCAAACTACAGAAGATGAAACCACCGAAGATCTGGCTCTCCCTACTGTGACATCAAAAGATGAAGTCCAAGTACCGCGTCTCGAGGAACAAGACAAAGAGAAGGCAAGTGATTCTTCTGCAACAAAGACAGCTGACGAGGAGATCAAAGCCTCAGATTCCCTTACGGATGTGTCGGGTTCATACGAAACTCAAGAAGAAACCGAAGAAGCTTCTAAAACAGTGTGTGAATCTGATTCTCGCAGCATCGGGGTCATTACAGAAGACAAAAAGATCACCAGTGAGACATTCACTGAAAACCAATCGGAAGTTCAACTCCTAGATCAGTCTTATGTACTGCTTCCCAAGGAACAAGAGGATGGAATTACGGCCACAGCCAAAGAGATTGAAGAAAAGACAATAGAAGAGGCAAGCTCACAAAAGGAAGTTGAAGAAATCACAGAAGCTTCTAAAACAGTGTCTAAAGAAAGTGCTCCAGACACTGAAGTTGACAGCAGAGGTATATACACTGACCGAGCTCTTCCGGTTGACAAAGACGAATCCATCACTAATCAGGCTCTAAAGATACCTTCTTCTTCGACTTTGGTTCCCGACGAACAAGAGCATGACATTGTAGCCACAGTCAAGAATGTAGAAGAGGAGGAAACTGAGGTTGAAGTCACGGAAAGTGTAGGACGGACAAGATATGCTGATTCTCCATCAGAAGTCTTGGAAACTAGAGAGGCTGTTATAGAAGCTTCCAATCTTAAAGTTGAGAAACGTGAAATAGCTTCTGAATTCGTCTATGGAAAAGCCGAGTCTCCTGAAGCACGCACCAGCATTGAGGAGGTTGAAATCATCGAGAATCATCTCAAGGTAGCGACAACCGATGTGAGAACCGAAGAGCCTCAGTTTGGGACGACAATTCAAGCAGAAAATACCACAGAAAAAGAAATTTCAGAGATAGAGGTTAAATAACAAGAAACTCTCTCTCCATTGATTCAACCTTTTCCTTTTCTTTTCCCTTCTTTTCTCTAACCATATGGTGATAAATGTCGTATGCAGGAACTAAGAAGCAGAGAGATTTCAGAAGCAAAAAGTGGCCTTCTTGACGTTAAAGAAGTCCAAGAAACCATTCAAGAAACCAAGCAACCAGAGGAAAGTTCCCAGGAAACAAGCAAAGAGAGCTTGGAACCAAGAATCACAGATGCGCCGCCAAAGCTCACAGACCCAGTTGAAGAAACTTCACAAACGACAGAATCCAAAGACACAAACCCCAGAAACGACATAAAGTCGGTGAACAGAGAAATCACTGGTGTAGAAATTAAAGAAGAAGAATGTGAAGAAAAAGAAACAGGTGGAACCAAGACCGAGACCACACCGGTAATTTCTCTGTCTGCGCTCATGCAGAGCTCGAAAGACGAGAAGGTCCAAGTGGCTGCAGAACACTCCACAGAAGCAGAGAAGGCTAAAACGGATGAAGAGAGAGATGAAGAAGAGGAAGAAGACAATGAACATGCACATGAACATGAACATGAAGGACATGAACATGAAGAGGAAGATCATCCAGATGCACCGATCCTTGTGCAATCCTCTAGAGATATCGACTCCAAAGGTGGACGTAAGAAATCTCATGGCTTATTTTCAGGCGTTGGGTCAAAGGTCAAGCACTCCATTTCCAAGGTCAAGAAAGCCATTACTGGCAAGTCTTCTCATTCCAAGACATTACCCCAGTAGTTAGAAAATCAACAGTTTCGTGATGGGAGATTTACAGGGGTTTTTTTTTTTTAATTTCACTTCACGTTTTGATGCTTGTTTGGAGAGTGTGGTTTGATTTTTTTAGTTTGTGACGGGTGTGTGGTTTACTTTTACCCGCTGTGGGTTGAATTAAGTTTTGAGAATTTCTTGTTTGTCATGTACAAAAAAAAAAAAACAAACCATCTAAAGAGTAAATAGATTGTTTATACTTTCTTCCAAAATACCACCTCAAATTTTACTCTAATTTTTCCAATTTAGAAAATGAAGAATTTTCAATTGTTACTCTATTTTTATAACTATCCATAGTTACAGACAAAATTATAAAAAGAAATGTATGTCTTTATCATATTTGATGATGTGGCATTTTATATGATTTACTATAGCAAGTTAAACAACCGGTATATCTTAAGCATTAATTAAAAATATTTTTCCTTTTTTTTTGTTGGAAGTGGAAAATAAATATCAAGATTATTATTATAATTAGTCTTTTTTCAAGGAACTATATACGTAGTTACATATACCAAGGAACTATCAGCCAGACTAAGGTCCTTCAAATTCTAATAAAGTATATACGTAGTTACATATACCAAGGGTGCTGTGTAACAAATTTGGATCTACTCTTTTTGCCTCTAAGCCTATATTAAATAAATAGAAAAAAAAAATCATAAATGAGTATCAGGAGTGAGCTTAAAAAATTAGGGAAAAAAATTTAATTAAATTTCATATGAATTAAAAAAAAACATGTTTTAAAAACCATGTTAATAGGTTAAGAACAAGTAGCCTATTCAAAATCACATTAATGAAATTTTTAATTTCAATGTTCATTAATTAATATAAATTTATTTGGTTAACTACCTAATTTATTTCAAACGTTGGATCTGTATCACATGGCTAAAATAATAATAAACATGGATGTGTAAATATTAGAGTTATCATTGAAACCACACCCAAAAATATCTATAATCACTCTTAGGCAATCCAAATATCTATTACTCTATTATTCACATATCTCGTCAGATTTTAATAATAATAATAATAATAATAAACCCTTAGGCAATCAACAATCCAAATATAGTAAGAGAAATTTGATTCAAAAAAAAAAAAAGTACTACTGAATCCCACTTTTTTTTCTTAAGTCAGAGACTCTTCGATTGTTTCTAATATATTATTACAAATCACATTTTATTTTAAGCTATAAAGAGCCAAAAATTTTCTTGCAAAACTCAACGGTAACTGCTCGGCCATGGTTAAATTTGAGGTTCTTGAAATCAAACTAGTTCACTTTTACTCCAAAAAGAAAAAGGAAAAAAAAAAAAAAAAAAAAAAAAGAGAAGAAGATATTTACACAAAATAGCAATTTTAAAAAATGTCTACAAACTAACTTATTTGTAAACTTCAACAAATTTTAAATTTCAATATTTTTTGTTCTACATTTACCCTTCGATTAATGTTTTATTATTTTTGTTACAGGAAGGAGTTAACGGTTGTGTCTGTTTCCTCTTATAAAATTTGTTCTTTTTCAGGAAATAGTTAATTACACTTTTTATTTAAGTAATCGATGTTTTTTTATTTACCATTTATGGGTGCATATATATACATTCACATTTTGTGTTTAGAAAGAATTAATCACGCTTTTTATGGAATTAATAAATACATTTTTATGAAACTAATTTGTCTGTTTGTTTACTTTGTTTTTTTATATATGTTCTTTTATTTTGTGTTTAAAAAGGAAAGAGTTGGTAATGTCGTGATCCTTATAACAATAACCCTATCACTTTAAGATTTAATGTTTGTATACTTTACTAATATTATAATTACCTATCATTATCTTGTGTTGATTGGATTAATCACATTACAGATATGATTTTTATGATGATGACTAAATCAATCTACACTGGTTCTTTGTTTAACATTATATAGTAAAACTGTCGTAATGATATAATCATTATATGAGAGTCTTATTGTAATGACTAAACACATGACCGAGCCCATTATCTATTATTTTTATCTTAAATTTTTAAAAGAAACAGTGTTCAATCACATATTATATTTTTTGGGAGGAAAAAAAAAAAAAGAACACAAACACAGTCCATAATATATAGAATCTAAAATTTCAAACCCTAAATTAACAATAATAATAATAATTATGATAATTCATAATATAATGGTCGTGTCTAGAATATCAACATCAATTGACGGAATACAATAATACTAACAATAATTCCCTCCCCCCCCCCCCCCCCCCCTTTTTTTTTTTTTTTAATTTTCTGAAAATAAGGTGCCAATTTGGGAATCAGATATGTTTTTTTACCTAACTTAAAACAAATTGGTATTTTGGTCAACGTGAAATATACAGTTAATGTTTTTGTTCATTTTTTCAAGTAAGTTCATTGTAGAACAATTTTTAAACCAAGGTCTCTAAAATGCTATATATATAAATGATTTAGTTCACTTTTCTCCTCTTCAATTAGATCTAGACATTCACATGAAATCACGAAAAATAAATAAAATCTCAAAATAAAGCTACCATAGTGTCAATGAACGACAAAACTGTTGTTTTTTCTTTCCTCTTGTTTCACTAGTCCATAAACAAAATCCCAAAATTTGCGGAACAGTTCATCTCTATGATTTCTGAGACTCTTTAAGCTTCTTCCTCCGTTCCACGAGGAGATTGACCTTATCCCGCTTTCGTTGTTTGCCAATCTGAACAAAGGAAAATCGATAATCGATGGCTCAATCACTCCAAAGTAGAAATAAATTCAAAGTTCATATAACCCAGCAGAAAATTCAATGGAGTTACCTGAATGGCTTCATAAAGCCCTCTCTTTTTACGTGGCATAACGATCTTTGACATGTTCGCAGCGTCCTCGGCAATTTGTTGAATATCAGGAAGAGTTTCTTCCCCAACTTCCGTTTCCTCAACAGAAACCTGCTTCGATGTAGATGAAGAATATGGAACACGCTGAAGTTCCATTTTCAGTTCATCATGATACTGCTTCTCGAGGGCCTTCATCTGCATCCATAAAAATTGGCAAGGCCAATCAGAACACAATGAAAATCACAAAGAGAACAAGCAAAAGTAAACGAAATGTTTCTAGAACAAATGCATAGAATCATTGTTTAGTTACAAGCCCTGCGTCGGGCAATGCACTTATTCCATAAATCAGTTATGCAAAATCCCGAAAACTGCCTTGCCTTTTTCTTTCTCTCAGCAGCTTCATTAGCCTCTGCTCTATCAATAACACCTTCAGCCAGTAAAGCCTGCGGATCTTCCAAATCTTCTTTGCCCACACCTGGCAATGGAAGGACTTGATTTTTGGCCGCGGCCTGCAATCGTTTAATGGTCTCAGCATAGTCTGGAACATAACCTTCTGCATCATTGTCAACAAAAGGCGACAAGTGCGGTGGCGGAACCCTGTTGACAAAATAATTGCATCTATTATCAGATAACTAACACACATAGATGCACGAGATAATATTTATCATGCCCCCTGTGGTTCGGTGATGTAACACGTCTTTTCATTTTAAGAATTTCATTTCACCTCCCAGTTCAGAGTGTTCCTTATGTCAAAACTTCTAATGTACTTCAGAGCTCTTTCAAGGCAGTTGACACAACCCAAAATGTGGAAAAATATACAAAAGTTATCAGACTATTACCTTCCAACCAAATAACCCTCAGTGGGCAAAATGATCCTTGCATTTACACAGTCATATATCCACTGTGGTTGAACATATTCTCTAGAAAGGATTCTACGCGTCTGTGTTGGCCTGTCGACAATCTGCGATAAAGAAATAACTCTCAGTGGTAAAAACAGTTAATTTAGAACATAGATCAGCGTTGTTTAATTTTTCAGCTCTTAAGTGTATTAAAAAGCAACCTGATAAGTAATGCTATCGTCATTTTCATCAAACGGAGCTCCCTCTCCTTCCCAGGATACCACGCCACCAAAAGCAGGAATAACAAACAGCAATGACTCTCGAGGAACCTGAACATGGTAAAAATTAACTCTAAAAAAACTGCCTAATTACAAACAAAAAAGGCATCCTTCCAGTACAAATCAGCTTTAAATTCTAATAAAGAAACACTAACCACCAAAAAAGAAGAAAACTAGTTTCTTTATTACTGTATTACTTAGCTTTCTCATTGTTCAGTTCATTTCTATCACTAGCACCTTATTTCACCTCCACCTACCTATCCTCCCACTCTCCTCATAAAGAAATATGAAATGAAAAATCATTACTTCAAGTTCCAAAGGAGATTGGCCTCACCTCACGGCTCAAGAAGAATTTCATATTTCTGAAGAGCTTTTTGCATTCCCTCGTATCTTCATCCTCTTCTACCTCCTCATCGGCAGCATCTTCAACAAGGTGCATTAAGGCACCGGGTTCATTGGAAGGGAGTTGATGCTGAAGTTGGGCAAGTCTTAATTCAGACTCTTTAAGTGCAGTCCCCTGACCCTCTTCAGACACGGACAAACTAGAAGGCTGAGGATCCACCTTGGAAGCTCTGGAGCCAGCAGCAAACCATCTTGATAATGCATAAAGATCTGCAACACCCACATAATACCAAATTACAAAAACATTCAACGAGCAAGAAAATCTGTCCAATCTTCCAATAGCTAAGACTGAATGAAAACATAAAAGAAAACATACCTGCTGCCAAAGCTTCCAACTGAGGATCAAGAATTGGCGGATATCTTACATTTATGGAATGATAAAGGTGACAATTCACAAAGGCAAGAAGCGACTGCAACCAAAAAAATAATAATAATAAGCAAAGCAGTAGAAAAATACCAATATTAAATCCAAAAGAATAACCATTTTCTTCATCAAAATACAACCTCGTTGAACTCTAAATATGTCAACATAACATTGAAATCAATGTCATCAGACAAAACTTGTTGCATGGCATGAGGGGTCAACCACGTGACCTTTTGCCCCTGAACTTCTGCCTGCATGGACAAACAACACATACACGTAAATCCATGATGGGGACGGTAAATACTGATCCAATGCAGATTTTTAAATATTTCAAAAACAATAACTATGAAACTATACCTGATAATATATGCCTTTAACAGATACAAAGACCTTGCGCAACTTGTGACTGCGGGAGATGTATCCTAGCCATTCATGACTCAACCTTAAGAAAAGAACAACCAGAACCCAGAAATAAGTGTACATAAGACCAGGCTTGCATAGATTGAATATGTCAGAAATCATACCCTACTTTTTAAAAATCTTTCAAAATTATACCTTCGACAATTATGGATGCGCTTTACTTCAACCTTTTCCCTTTCTAATGCAGGTAAAGCAGCAAAAAGATGTACCATAGTAAGACAGTCGTCCAAATCTCTGAGAGCATCGATAAATTTTGGATACCTGAAATTCCACATATACCCGAAAAACTATGTTAAGGTACTCATTCTATCAAATAAGAAACCCACAAATATTTTTGATTGGAAGTAAAAAGAAATGGAACGAGACAAACCTCTCTCTAATAAGTCTATCAAGTTTGTAATCAGGTCTATGCACTTCTAGTCGCTTTGCACGTTCCTCGTTCTTCTTTGCCTTGGCTTTCTTTATTTTCTTGTCATGAACCCTTAACTCTCTAAACGTCTCGAGCAAGGGTTCATGCTGAAGAAATGCAATATCCTTCAAGTGGTAGTAAGTGTGGTGATTTCCTTTAACCTTTTTCTTTGGCTCCCGTGGGAAAATACCCTTAAGAATGCATAACTTCCTATAATATATTTATTTAAAAAAAAAAAAAAGGTTAAGGGCCTAATCTTTGGATACCCATTTTTCTCAAACAAATTAACCCATATCTAAGACAAATCACATGTAACAGCTTCCATTTCAATCTGAGATAACAATAGACTTTGAAAAGGTTAAAATCATAAAGTATCACCCATTTGGTTTCCAAGATTTTTAAAGGGAAAAGAAAAAAATTTGCCATTAAAGCACAGAGCTTAAATCTTAAAAATAAATAAAAAAAGCCCGCACACAGAGCAATTCTGATTCCGACGATTGAATGAAAGGAGTCTAATCGAATAAAAGTAAAATGAAGATCGAAAGAAACAGTTACAAGTAAAAGAAACAAATAATAATTCAGAATCCAGTTTCGGTTTTTCAAAGCCTAAATTCATAGTCACAATCGGAATAAAAATGAGAGAGAGAGAGAGACCTGAAGACGGGAAGGCTGACTTGAAGATGCTTGACGGCATGTGACCTGGTGATGTACCTTGCGGCGTTTCCTTCCTTTTTCTTTCCCTGTAAAAATGCATAATATAGAGGAGAGAGAGAGAGAAAGTTGCAGAAAAAATTAAGCACTTTCATTTGAATAACAAAGGAAGGTGAGTAAGAGTTCAACGAAAGAGATTACGGTGAGTCGGAACTCACCGGAGGCCTGTAATGCTTTGGCTTGCCCATGGTGAGCTGACGCTTCGAGAGAGAGAGTGAGAGGGGAGGCTAGCAGACAAGTCAGGAAGACATTGGTTAGGGTTTAAGTTTAAGCCCCCCCACCACTTTGTTTTTGTTCGGGTCGGGTTTTAAAATTGGGCTATTTGAAGAATTGCCGGGTTAAGCTATGAATTTCCTTTTTTCTTTTTTTTTTTTTTTAAGAAGGAATTATTTTTTATTTAACCCGAGGAGCTAGATGGAATAATGAATTTGACGGTTTGGAAACGTCTCCAAATGTTTTTTTTTTTTCTCAAAATTATTTTTTAATATTCACATTTTTAAATATTTATTACAAACTCAAATTTTAAAAGTTAATAATTTTATTATTTTAAATCCAAATGAGATAATTTATTTTTAAATTACATAGATTTTTGAGAAAAACGAAACAATATTTATATTTTTTTTCCCGAACGTATTTTAAATTTTTACACTTTTTCACTCCAAACAATTCATTTCACTAAACGTACATTTTCAAAATTCAACTCATCTCTAACCTCTATAGTACCATCTCCAAACGTTCCCCCAAACGGACCCCAACTTTCTTTTTTCTTTTTTTTTGGATAAAAATTTTGCGAAACTGTATAAAAATATGTTAGTTACTTTTAATGACAAGGATGCTGTTTTAAATTATTAGTTTATATTGAAAACTGTTAGTTTTGTATAGTAATATGATTTTAATTATAGTATCATCATAAATTGTGCGGCGAATGATTTTTTTTTTAAGGGAAATTGAGCAATGTAACATATTTAGGTTTTTTTGAAGTTTACAATAAGTTTTTTAAAATATAATAAATTATAACAAATATTTTCGGATAAGTCCTTATTTTTTAATAAATCATTGAATTTTATAATAAATAACATATATATAATTAATTGTTAGTAACGGATTTATGTGCATATTTTCATGATGAAGAGAGAAAAAAAAAAGAGAGAGAATGAGGAGGTTTTTTTATATATATATTATGTGATTATAAATTTGATTATATTATTTATTATTATATTTAAAATTTTATATGATAATTTATTATTATTATTTCAAGAAATACTATCTTTATTTTAAAAGCATATCTCGAAAAAAAAAATGTAAAAGCATTATTAAATTAAAAACAAAAAAAAAAAAAAGTCACAAAGCTTGCTATGGGAAAAGTTATCATTCATACATGGCAGATGATGAACTGCACCGACAACAAAGGCAATAAACGACATTGATATGTCTAAGACTCCGTTTGTTGTTGGGGAAGAAGAACGATTTGTAGATGAGGCTAAAACGACATGAGTCATGTGACTATCATTAAAAACATGTCGTCTTGCGTATTTTCTATCGTAATTCGTAAGCACAAGTTCTACCGTAAACGACATGTCCTCTTTCGTTGGAAAAGTAAAGGTGGCATTGTTTACATTTAAACAACATAAAATTTCATGTCGTTACTGAAAAGCATGAAGTGAAAACGACTTGGCCCTTTTGGCACATATAATAATAAAATGCTCCATTTTAAAATGTGTATGTTTTTGAACTGGTGTTTATATTATGAATTAAAAAATGACTGTAATGCGGATACCGAAATAATGAAAAAATTAAGTTGAAAATCTTAAACAACCTAAAAGAAAACCTTTTTGATATTTTATTTCTTTAGGTATTTTTATTTATGTTCATCCCTTTAGGTATTTTGTTGATTATCTCTTTTGGTATTTCATTTCTTTTGTAATTTATTTTCATCTCGTAATATAACATTAAGAGTGTGTTTTATACGAGGGAAAATTGAAAGGAAGGGGAAGGGTGGAGAAATTAGTGTATGGATTTTGATAATTATGGTTATTTGGTCGGAGAGAAGAGAATAAGGAATAGATTAGGAGAAGGATTCCCAAATTCTTCAAAAAACCTTAATCTTGGTCTATTCAAATTTTAGAGATTTTTAGATGGATTCAATATATCTCGTTGGTTAGAGATAATATAATCATTTTACGAACAAAGTCTATTCTTTCCTTTCTTTTGTATCTTTATACCAAACAATAGAGATGCATTTTGTTTTCTTTCCTTCTTATCATACTAAATATCATGAAAGAAATGACATCTCCCTCATTTCCCATCTTCCTCACTTAGGTGATCTATCACTTCCTCCTTCCATTTTTCTCTCCCTCCTACAAAACAGAGGCTAAAAGTGCATGGATTGATTCGGGTGGGTTAAAAAGTAAGAAAATTCTCAAAAACCAAACCTAAGACCACCGATAGACGTGGATGGGTTGAGCAATTTAAGAGTGGGTGGGGGCATGTGGCTTAATGGGTGGATTAGGCTTTATGCTATGTTTGGTGTGATGGATAATAAGAATGAGGGAAAATTTGAAGGAAATTAGTGGAGTAGGTTGTTTAGTAAGAAGGAAAAGATGAAGTAAAATAAAATATGGTGAAAAAATAAATAAAAATAAGAGAAAATTACTTAAATTACCACAACTTTTTTTATTTATTAATCAACATGATACAAAATCCCCATTATTAATCAATATGACATAAATTTTAGTTAATTTTAGTTTAATTTTGTGTCAAATTGGTTTAATATTACTTTTTTTACTAACATGATACAAATCTTAGTTAATTTTAGGCTTCGTTTAGCATTTAAGTTTAACTTTAACTAAATTATACTTTTTCATCTCAAAATATTTTTTTTTTCCTGAAAAGTCAATAAAAATTATAACTAGTTTTTAAAAAATCAGTTAACTCCAACTTAAAATTTTGTCTCCAACTAGTGAGTCAAACACAAGCTTAGTTTAATATTTTGTCATGTTGATTTAGAATTACTTTTTTGTATCGTATTGGTACAATGCTTTCTAAAATTGTGTTATTTAAGTACTTTTCTAAAAAAAAATTATAGCATGACCCACTCATTTTAATCCATCCAAAAGTGGGTGGAATGTCAATATTACTTTTTTATCCTTAAAAAAAAAAAACAATTTAAGTATATGGATAAAACAGTAATAGTATAAATATTTTATTTTTTTACCTTCCCGTCTATCAAGTAACTTAAAGGAAAATTAATGGTTTGTTTAGTATTTTAGTTTAACTCTAACTAGACTTTATTTTTTTGACTAGATTTTTATCTTTTTTTTAAATGTCAGCAAAAATTATAATTAGTTTTTGAAAAGTTACTTAACTCCAATTTAAAAATTTTAACTTCAACCGGCAATCCAAACGGAAGCTGATTTTTTTTTATCATTATAATTTTTCATCTTTAAAAAGTTCTCTTCCTAAGTTAAAAAAATAAAAATAAAAGTTATGTCCCTACTATTTCCTTCATACAAAACGGAGTGTTAAATTTGATAGTTTCCCTCGTTCTCTCCTCTTCCTTTAAATTTTAATAAATAAAAGATAAAAATAAAAAATAAAAGGTTCGTTTGGTGTTTGGGTTGAGTTTAAGATGAGATGAAATTTTTAAGTTTGAGTTGGTTGACTTTTTAAAAATTAATTATAAATTTTGTTGACTTTTCAAAAAAAGATAAAAATTAAGATGAAAAAGTATAATTTAGTTGGAGTTAAACTTTGTTACCAAATGTAGACAAAAAAGAAGAAGAAGAAGCTTGTGCTGTACCGCCGAGACAATTAGTAAAATGACATAATCACTCTCTTAAAAATTATTAAAAAAAATTTATTGACAAAATAATCTCAAATAATTAGAAACAAATTACGATGAGAGAATGTTATTTTGTTAATTTCAACTTTTGAGATTGTCCTTGCCAAATACCTATCTACCGCCAGAGTAGTATTGAGGAAAAACATCAAAATTAAAATTAAAGTTCCCGCCAATGACACCACAACTTCCCTCCCGCCAACCCCAAAACGGAAAATAAAGAAAAAACCCCCCGAAAATGTTCATTCAGATCCACCATTCCTACTTTCTTCTTCCTTATTCCTTTTTCTCTCTCTCCCTCACTCTGTTCTTCGAATCTCTCCAATGGAGATCTCAAAGCCCCAATCGTTTTTCCAAGACATCAGATCTCGAGAGCTCAACGGATTCCGAGGTACCTCCATCTCTCTCTCTCTCTCTCTCTCTTCCCGTATCTATTCATTTGCAGACCAAAACGTTGTTTTTAATGGCTGTCAATTATTTTTGTTCAGTTCGAAAGCGACCATTTGTCGGCGATGCGACTTCAGATATCCTAGAAATCGGCGCCGTGGCGGTGGGACACGCCGGCGATGTGACTCCGCCGTTGGCGATTTCGTTCTGCAAGGTCTGTGATCTGTGATTCAACAAAATGTATACTTCATATCGCCATTTCTAGGTCAATTTGTTCTTACAATGTCGAATTCTGTTGTTTTCTCAGAGCAGTAAAAGTTCGCATATTCTCGCCGTTTCCGACGAGGATGGGTTTGTGAGCTTGTTTGATACTCGTCGCCAATTCTCATCTTCCTCATCGCACGAGGAAAATGCAGGTCAGTGGGCCTTTTTTTTTTTTTTTTGCTAATTCTAAATTTTAGGGTTTCGATTCTCGTTGCTTTTCTAGCTTGTTATTGATATTTTTACTAAATCGCAGAAAAAGCTAGGGTTTGCGAATGGACTGCTCACAATAACGCTGTGTTTGATTTATGTTGGGTCAAGGTAGTTAATGGATTTTTTTTCCCCTCAAATGCTGAATCTGTAACGTTTTATCCTGATTCTTGCGCTTGCATGAAATGCTGTGTTTGATGTTTGTTTCTTTAACTTAAACTCTTCTACAGGAAGACACCCAAATTCTGACAGCTTCTGGTGATCAAACTGTAAGTGATCAGGCTATAATTGAAAAAAAAAAAAAAAAGTTTCATCTCCCTTATATTTCAGCAAGTGGCGGAGGTAGAAAATGTTTGTTTAGTGGGCCTCAATTAAACCAAAATTTTTAACTAAAATACCAGTGCTGATATTTTATAATTTATCATTGCCATGTTTGTGATTGAGTTTAATTCACTTTTTAAAGTTTATAATCTACAAAATTATGAATATGTGTAATTGTGTGGTTGATTTTTGATTCATCTGGCATTTTAAGTTGAAATATGAGAATGCTTAAATGCCAAAATTTGAGGTATAATAAAAATTTTTGTTTAATTAAGATAAATGAATCTTGCAATTAGAAAACTTCAGGCGGGCAATCCAAGAGAAAAGTGTAAAAAATTTCTTTATTGGAATTTGGGTGAGAGTAAAATGTAGGGCAGGCTCATATCTTAGCTAATTTATGCATTTCTTTTGCCTTTCAGATAAAGGTGTGGGATGTTCAAGAAAACAAATGCATTGCCGTGCTGATGGGTCACACGGGAAGTGTAAAATCCATGTCTCCGCATCCAACTAATCCGGGTATGGTTAAATTTCTACATGATCAATTATTTTGTGCTATTTTCTTTTGACGTGAAATTATTAGCATACTGATTTGTGTCTTTTACTATTTTACAGAGATTGTTGTCTCTGGTTCAAGGGATGGCTCTTTTGCCCTTTGGGATATGAGATGTAATTCGAGGTCAATAAGTAGGCGTCAGGAACTATGTATCAAGTATGCGGCAAAACCTTAGAGTTATTATTATTATTTTTTTTAACCAGAGAAGATAAACACCATTGTTATCTAAACCAAAATTTGTTGACATCAGCTCGACTGCTGTTGTCAAAGGAGCTCATCTTTCCCCTCAATCAAATCGTTTAAGGCGTGGCAAGGTTTGATCCTGATAATAATCATTCTCTCTCTCAAGACCATTCAATCTCAATTCACACCCTCAACTGAGATTTGAACCTTTTTCAGGCTGCTTCCAGGAGCATTACGTCGGTTCTTTATCTCAAAGACGGGATTTCTATTGCTACTGCAGGGGCAGTGGACAGGTATATAAGAAACATTGACAATGATACATGTAACTTTGATGTTAAAGTTGCAGATTGCAAGGCATAACACTTTCAATGTTTGGAGGCCTGTTTAATTTCTTATTGTGGTCATTCCTTCATTTTCAGCGTTTTGAAGTTCTGGGATACGAGAAATATTAAGAATGCAGTCACACATACACACCCTCATCCAGACTCAAGTGAGAAGGTGAGTATAAACAGTATAATGGTACTACCTCAGAGCACGATATTTGACATAAATTTGATGGACTTGTTTTGTGCTAATTGAATTGTTTTATGTTTGATGTATTGACTGTTTGAAAACACTAATCTTCTTCATTCAGGAAAGAAGGTTGCATGGCATATCTAGCTTGTCTCAAGATTCGAATGGAGTTTTTATTTCAGCCTCATGCATGGACAATAGGTACTTGCTGCTCTAATTAGCATGTTTTATTCCCTAAATTGAATTAACCATTTTTTGAAGAAACTTATCTGAGAACTGTAGCCATAAGAGTTTGGCACGTGACCTCCTCTTGTACATCCCCAAGAAGCCATTGCAGTTTCTAGCTTGAAAACCCAAAATTGCTTTGGACAGTTACCGTGCAGTGCAAATAGATTAAAAGTTGTTACAAAAATTCTGACCTCTGCAACTTACATTTTTATTTGATTTATTTTTTGCCAGAATCTATTTGTATAATCTACTTCAGCTTGAAAAGGGTCCTATGAAATCTTTCTCCGGATGCCGAATAGAATCATTTTTTGTGAAGGTGAGGGTTGCTATTTGAGCCCTGTAGGCTGTAGCCCAGCTTGTTAATGTACATAGATTGTTGAATGCTCACATGCTTAGCTGGCTTTAATTTCAATTGTGCAATTGCAGTCCTCTATCAGTCCTGATGCTGCTCACATACTCGGGGGTTCTAGTGATGGAAATGCCTACATATGGAAGGCAATTTTCTACTCTTTTTTCTTTCTCTGTTGTCTCCTTGTTTGGTGACAATTGGAGTCTGACTTATTGGGCTTGCCAAACTAGGTGAACAAGCCGCAAGAAGATCCTATCAGATTGACGAATCACGATGGCGAAGTTACTGCAGTTGATTGGTAATTTCTCTTCCTATTTTCTAAGGCCATTGCTTCTGAATTGTTATGTTCCTGACGAGTGATCTTACTAATCTCCTTAAACTTTTATAGGTGTCCTTACGAGGATGGAAAGATCGCAACTTCTTCTGATGATTTTACAGTAAGGAACAGAAATACCATTAATAATTATACGCCATAAACTTTCTATGTATTTGGAACTTTTTTTGGCTTATCCATATTTAACTTCCAATAGGTTCGCATTTGGAATTCCCAGAGCAGTTACTGCTCAAGCACAAAATGCCTATCTGCCATTCGGAGGAGAGTAATGGCAATCCCAGTTGAAGAATCTAGAAAGCTTCTAATGAATCAACCGATAAGTAAGGATTCTAGCAGTATAATACCCGATAGAGAGTCAGATGAGACCTGCTCAGCTAATCCGATCACAGTGCCTAAACTCAGTACTCCGGAAGCCCAGAAGAAAAGGTGTTCTTTAGATTCTGACTTGAATAAAGCCTTCGAGAAGACCCCTGAGACTGCATCGAAGAGCCCATCTTCTGTTTTGAACCCTCCTTCCTCTCTAAAAAGGAAAACTATCCGTGATTACTTTCTAGCAGCTATGTAAAAAGTCGTTGGCTCATTCTTGTGCTGCCATTATTTATCCGACAGAGCCAATCTTGCTTCAAACTAACCTTAGTTTATATTAGTGAAGGTAAGTGCTCGCTTCCACTTGTTCCCTCGTCATCGTTTGTTTTCCTAATGTGGTAATGTTATTGATTGTCCTTTTGATTCATGCAGGGTTACTTTCGAGAAGTAAATAGATACATCTGAGGATTGTTAACTGATATACCAAATGATTTCGGGACAATAATGATGTTAAATTAAGTGTAAATTGGTAGTATCTTTGTTGAATTTTGTTATATAGAACCGTCATTGCCATTGTAGACTTTTTTTTGGGGTTCTTGATTGGGTAATTGAGCAGCTTAAAAGATTACTGATTGTAAACGAGGATTGATATGAACAATATAGAACAATTGAACTAGTAGAGATATTCCAAAAATTTGTAGGATCTGTAAAGATATGCAATCGCAGGAATTTGTACAAGAGGGAAGACATGCAAGGATCACGAAATCAGATGAACACGTAATTCTACCACATCAATTGCTAAAATTTACATGAACACGTAATTTGTTACAACAAAAATAAGGATGCCTCTAAAATTGGCATGGTTTAAAATTTAAACTCTACATGTGAATAAGTTTATGTCACATTCTCAATAAGTATCGAGTACTAACTTACAATTTGCTCTCCCTGGATTCTTGGTTGAAATGTCCTGGAAATATATATATATATATATATATATATATTTTTTTGGAATGAAACTACTAAACAGAAATACAAGCAAAACAGCTCAGGAGAAGGAAAGGTAAAAAGTTCATACTTAGTGTTCCCTGCCTCAGAAATTATGTTGCATTAGGAGCTACCGTCATAGGAGGCTTTTAGCAACAATCTGGTGCCAACCATTCACAGGAAGTAGTTGCAACTGGCAGCACCGCTGCTGCCAAAAACTGTTATTACAACTTACAAGACCTGTGAACCTGTGACGGAAGTGTTGCAATCTACTCGTCTTCACGACAATTGACGTTGGTCATTTACTTCATGATATAAAGCTCTTGTTTCGAAATGAAGTAGCGGCCAATAACACTGCTTGGCTCCATGATGAACTGTTCACGAAATGTGCCCATTCTCTTACTAGAAAGATCAATGGAGAGATCTTTAAAACTTGGCAAGCCCTCCGGTTGTATGCCATCTCCACATATGAGGAACTGATTTCCAACAATGAAGGATCCTGATACCCTTATTGCAACTCCATCCTGACCATGAGCACGGCATTGGAGTATCTCGACAACGTGCACAAGTCTTTCAGAGGGCCAATCACCAGCTAATGTACTTCGTATGCTCGAGAGAGTCGCAAAGATTTCATTTCCACCAACTGATTGCTTTCTAGAGAAGCTACAAAATAGAGAAGTTCATATTAGGCAAAACACTAGAAGTTTCCAGGATGCCTCTTCAAGTGCATAGACAGCATTTGTTGGGATACAAGAAATTACTTTGTACGAAATTGGTACCAACTAAAGAATGGCAGTTCGCAGAACTAACACATTATTTTCATTAAAACTAAAATGAAATAAAACAAAATATGACAGAAAGTCTTCAGTGAAATGTTTAGTACCTGAAAATCGAATCTTCGTTGTATAAGGACTTTGTATGTTGCCAGAGCTCATCAGGTCCATCAAAGAGTAGGTAATAATGAATTGTAAGCATCTGTGAAATCAAAACAGGTGATATCAATGCCCTCTCTCTCAGCATAATAAACACCAGTTACTTTCACCGTTTTAGCAAACTCTTTTTTAAAATGAATTCATGAGAGTTATGTAAGGTACTTACATCAGCTAAGTCCTTCATCCTCTGTGTTGGATCAAATACGCTTCTTACAAATGCTGCTAAGTCTACTTGGGCATCATCATACTTCGTAATGAATGGGTGTGAGAGTAGCTGCAATTAGAAACACTAGTTAAACAACATTGAGGTAATCTCTGACCATAGAATTAGACATAATAGTTTTGCACTAACTATTTCAGTAATTTTCTATTACAACTAAATGCAATATAATCCTCATAAGAATTGTAAGAGACAAAAAGGCAACAAAGTTCTACTTCTAAAGTTCCTATAATCCTAAGCATAAAACCCATATTGTTCTGTGGCTAATATCTTTTTGCTCACCTGCTCTGCTGTTGGCCTAGCATCTGGATCCTTCTGCAAACAGGCTTCAATAAATGAACAGAAGTCTGGAGAAAATTTGTGTTCAGAAGGTGAGGGTGACGGATCGTCCAATATCTGGCTCAAGAGACGGGAATATTTATTAGGAATACGGAAGCAACCTTCTCAAAATTTAACAGCTAAATGCAATTTCTCAAACATTCATTGTGTTGCTATACGCAATTAGAAAAAAGTCACTCTCTTTCCGTCATTCTCTTTCCTTTCTCTTTAGGACAAACAAGAACTTGAGAATAATTAGTATAGTTAATACACAAGAAATAAGGTACAATACAAGGAAAATTGACAACTACACAAATGATTCGGGAATCACATTTTAATTAGAAAAAATTCAAATAAGAGACATTTGTATTGGCATGTCACCTGCAGCATAAGATTAACGGGTCCTTCAGTGGCTGTATATGGGAATTCTCCAGTGCCACACTCAAAGAGAGCAAGACCAAGGCTCCAAATATCAGCTGGATAAGAATAATTATCGTTCCTAATCCGCTCGGGTGACATGTAAGTAACAGTTCCAACAAAAGTAGCACACTGGCCACAAACACATCGTCCGATCAGTAATCGTAGCAATCAAGAATCCCAACTAAAGCACCAAAAGGAAGCAACAAAATTCAATCAAACAAAATATTGTCAATAAACAAACAACATCACCTACCATTGCCATCGAATTCTCTAAGCCAGCACTAATTCCGAAATCCGTAATTTTTGGCTCTCCCTTAAGATTCACAAGCAAATTCGCCGGTTTAATATCTCTGTGGACTAAATGCCTAACCCCGTGCAAGTAATTCAATCCCTGCCGCTCGAAAAACGAAACGACGATCAAAATATTGTGCTTGATCAAAAAAACTATTGAAAGTATTTAGAGAGTTTTTTTTTTTTTTGAATAAAGTATTTAGAGAGTTTTTACATACACGAAGAAGCTTTTGAAACATGGACGAAAGAACAGGTTCAGGTATTCTTTTCCTCAGCTTCAAGATATCGGCCAAAGATCCTCCATCCATATACTCCAAAGCTATGCTAATTTGGCCAGAATCCGGCGTATAAAACGCACCGTGAAACTCCACAAGACCTTCGTAACAAGGCGCTTCGCAGAGCATTCTTATTTCAGTCAAAAGTTGTTGTCTCTTCTCCTATTCTCAGCAAAACAAACAACATTCACAGAACTGAAGAGAAAAATTGAACCGCAAGAAAGTAGAGATCCGATCAAAAATACCTTCTCGAAGATGTTGATCTTCTTGAGAGCCAAAATCCGATGAGTCGGAATGTGAATCGCTCTCTGAACAACGCTGCTGGCTCCGCTACCGATCGCTCCGAAAATCCTCATCTCGCGCGAACCGCACCGGTACGTCTTCTCGCTCTCGTCGACCGCCGCCGCCGCCGAGGACGAGCACTTCTGCAATCCGAGCTCGTTGAAGTTGTACACGCCGTAAGATCGGCTCAACAGGTTCACGGTTCCACCGTCCGATAGCTTCGGAGAAAAGCAACGAATTTCTCCACCAAATCAATAGGAAAATTTCTTCTTCCGAAACAGGAAATCAGCAAAATTCAGAATCGGAAATCCTTACAGTGTACGAATCGCTTGGGTCCAAGGTCGGGGCAGTGGAGAATCCCTTCTCGGTGTCGAACAACGGCGTGAGTTTCTTCCGTAATTCCTCTAACCCCGCCATTTTTGCTCGATCTTGGAGATATCGATTTTTGGAAGCTAGAAATTGCTCTACTGGCGTTGGTTTTGCATCGGATTGGGAATTTCTGTAGAGATTTTTTTCGAGTTCTTTTTCCTACTCTTTCACTGTTGTACGTTTTGGTCTAAAGAAGAAAGTTTATCTTCCTCAGCCTTCAAGTTCAAGTCAACCAACGCTTTGAGTTTGTCGCTGCAACTTTTTCTCCGCAGTAGATCCGGTGGCCAACCAGATAGCGCCACGTAGGAATACGAAATATTGGTGCGTTTGAATTCAGAGAGGCTTTTAATGTGAAAGGACAATGATATCCTACGAATTCAAAGTAAGCTTTGTTTGGTCGGTTAATTTATTTTAAATTAAATTATATTTTTTTAATTATATTTTTTGTTTTTTTTGAAAATTTTTTTTTATCTTTTTTAAAAAAGTTAATAAAAATTATTATATAAATTTAAAAATCTCAACTCAACTTAAATTGAACTCATTTACCAAATACTTCCTAAGTGATATTCACAATTCAACCAAAAAAAAAAAGTGATATTCATTAAATTAAACAGGAAGAAAATAGGGTCTGCTTGACTCTCAGTTTAAATTTTTTATTTTAATTTTAATTTTTTTAAATAATCAATAAGTGATATTCATCATCATTATGTGGAATTCAAAATTAAAGGAAAAAACATTGTGGGTGTATGAATCATCCAGGTCATAAAGTACAGTTGACGTATTTAAGCATTAAAAAACCAATTAACATGTATTTAGTGTTAAGATTTAGATTGTAAAATTTATATTTAAATTGATTTTATATTTATGAGGCGTTTGAATTTCTGGAATTAAAAATTATAAAAACTAAAAATATGTTTGAAAAAAAAATTTAATATAGAATTTGTTTTATTCATTTTAAAATTCTATATAATTAAAAAAATCATCTCATTTAAACTTACATATACAAAATTATGAATTTTTAAAATTTAAATTATAAAATTATCTAAATAATAAAATTAAGGGAAAAAGATGAAAATTGGAGTGCCTACCACCAAACATCCCCTAAATAAAAATAAAAATAAATAAATACATATTTCTCTGACTACATGTTGGTTCTCTGGCAATACAATAAATACATGTCGTTTTGCAGACTGGAAAATCATCATTTATTAAAAACTATTTATTTATTTATTTTTGAAAGTATTTATTTATTTATTTTTGAACTTTGAAAATCATCATTTATTTTAGGTACGCATTTCTTTTTTTATTAATTGTTTGTTTTAAAAAAATATCAAATCAATTTTTTTTTTAAAAAAATCCTGATTTCCCCGAGCAACACAAATAAAAAAACGAAATGTATTATGTAGCTTTTAACATAAAACGACATGTAGTTTTTAATTCGTTGGTGAGTGAAAAGAAAAGGATAAAAATCTATGTAAAGGTTTGTCGCTTATCTAACTTTTGGCTGAAATATTTTTCCAAAAATAGATAAACAAAATAAAAATAAAACTTTTGGCTAAAACGACACGGCCGTTCAAAATATAAATGATAGTAGATTTTGAAAACAAAGGACTTATCATTTTGAAATCTTAGGAAATACGACATGTCGCGTGGATCTAAAATGTAAACGACTTCTCGTTGTGATGTGAAAACCCAAATTACATTTTCTAAATTTTAAAATAAAACGACAAGTCGTTTAACCTCAACAAAAGCAAATTCGGAATTTAAAGTCGACATGCCTGCTTGTCTTTTAATACAAAAAGTCAAAAAGACTAGAGGAAACAACAGAATAAACGACATATCGTATTTCTATTTTGAAACAGCGAAATTCTATTATATGCCATGTTGTTTTCCGTTCTTTTTCCATCTTGTGGGACATTCACTCCATTTCTAGAAACAAATTACTTTTTGTCGTTTTAAGTTTATCTCCATATCTAAATCTATATCTAAATCTTATCTTTATCTCATCTTTATCTTCTTCATCTTCTTTATCTTTATCTCATCTCAATAGCATTCGACTTCTCCATTATTAAAACCTTGTGCTTAAATTTTGAACTGGAATTTGAATTTATCTTATTAAAAAAAAAAGGGGCAAAAAAAGGAAATTCTGTCTGGCTATATAAAATAGACAAGAATAATCCAAGGAACACGTATTTCTATGAAGTCTACACATAAATATCATCAGAACTATCAAGCAAACCTATCGCTGTAAAAATTAGCAAGCCAGAATAAACTGAAAATTTGTTTATGTTCTTTACAATTGTTGTTATATACAAGCAATAGCGGACCAAGACTTTTATTTTAGTGTGGTATAATCTTAATTTTTAGACTTTCTTTAGCATATTAGTTTAATTCCAACTAAACTGTATTTTTTTACTGGATTTTTATCTTTTTTTAAAAAATTATATAATTAGTTTTCAAAAAATCAACAAACTTTAACTTAAAAATTTTAATTCCAACTAATGATACAAACGGATACTTAAAACATATATATATAAATATATAAATAGAAATAAAAACTGTATAAAGTTTAGCACGTCTTAATAAGTGTAAAAGCATGAAAGTCTGTGAAGGCTGCTACTCCAACTCATTTTCAAGTGGCTCTGCCACCGTATAAGGGTCTGTATCTAGGATATTTTGTTTTTTGTTTTTTTGTTTTTAACATTATTAATTGTTTTCAGGATTTAAGAAATCTGTATTTAAACCCTATCAGGACGATTTGGACTAGCACCGGTTGGTGCGTGTGTGCAGAATTCTAAGTAAGTCGATTTAATGATGTTTCTGTTTTGCTATTTATACAAATATATTTATTGTACTGATCTTTTATAGGACTAATAAGCTTTACGATATGTTAAATGTAAACTATATTCATGAAAGCCATACATAGGGAGGAGAAGCTAAGTTGATGAGTGTATTTTAATTTATATATATATATATATAAATGTGATCATTATTGAGACGACAAATTATATTCTACCAATATTGACCAGTTGAGTGTGTTAAAGATCGAATTTGTGATCATTATTGAGACGACACATTATATTCTACCAATATTGACCAGTTGAGTGTGTTAAAGCTCGAATTAATATATATATATATATATATATATATGTATGTGTGTGTGTGTGTGTGTGTGTGTGTGATGTCGTTGGACTTCCAATATGAACCAATAATTGTCCTTCTAATCATTAGAGCCATACTTCATCAGCAGAACAATCTATTAAAATCCCCCTTTTTTATTGATTCCTTTTCAACTTTTCATATCTATCTATATATTTATTTATTTATTTATTTAAGAATCCTCTTGCGCATGCAGCCAGGAAAGTCCCGATTAGTGGAATCAGTACCACTACTAAATCATTATTATTGTATAATTATTATAAATAGCTAATAATAATCATAACCATGATAATAATAATTATTGTTTATTATTACTATTTATAATTTTTGAAGCCTGCCCATAATTGAAGCATTAAGGTAGACCAAGTTTTTATAATCGATATAATTAGTTATTATAGGGGCCGCACTATAAAACGTAGTGTGTAGCTTTTCAAGCTACTTGTTTCTTGATTTGGAAACTCTATTAATGTTGTTGAGCAGCAATACAATATCCAATTAAAGAAAGGTTGTTCTGATCCCAAATATTTATATCTCAATTTCCACCAACAAGATTATTCTGTGACATAAAATAGAGATACATATGGCTTATAATGACACGTGTTTGCAATCACCGTCGGCATAATGATGAATTTAACAAAATTAAAAAATAAATTAAGGATTTAGTCAGGGTGGTAAGTCCACTCACTACCATTCACCATGGATTCGCGTTACGACTACTGCGGTGACCAGAGCTTATAATAAATAATTCACCTCGAGAATGATCTATACACGAGATTGAAGATTATACTACTTTAGATTATTTAAATACGCATCATCCATCTCTATAATCATTTTCTTTTCTTTTTTTTTCAAGTAAAATTAAAAAATATATATTCATTTATTTGAAACACGAGGATATCTGAAGAACTCTAATCATGATTATATTCATTTATTTGAAACATGAGGAGATCTAAAGAACTATAATCATGATGATCAGTTCATCAATAGAGTACTACTTCACAATCATACACTGCACCGACTTCTTATGGGCCTTTCAATAAACTATTATTACTCATCTTTTTTCTTTTTTTGACAAGAATCTGTTTATATACAGAATATGTATATTTGAAGTACGGAGAAAAATATAATGCTATAGAGGTTGAGATGAATGTCATGTCATGTGGAACTGATACAAAAGTACTTAATTGTATATATATACACACACACACATATATATGTGCAGTTAGTTGTTTATACCTAGAGGATGCATTTGTAATAGAATAATTATACAATAAAAAGAATAATATCAAAGCCGAAAGCATTTCTGGCTTCGGATCATCAGGACTTTTTTTTTTTTTTTTTAAATAATAATTAAGCTTCGCAAATAAATAATATTAGTCGATTCTAATTCAATTCATCAAGAACCCACCAACCTAATTAGGGGGGCCAAATATTCTTCTCTATGAGTAGGCTAGTCTTTATACTTTTCTGGCGCCTTTTCGGTAAAATCAAATGAGATTTTCGTTTAGGTATTTCATAGTAAATAGAGATCAGAGAGAGAATAAGGCAAATAGAGAGAGAGAGAGAGAGAATAAGGCATAAAGCTAAGTTATGACTATTATATGACAAAAAATCGTTGAACAATCTAAGGGGGGACTTGCACTTTTTCTTCTTCTTCTTTTTCCCCTGCAAAGAAAACACCCCAATTAATATAGCAAATTATACCTTGATATGGGGAGGCCATAAGCCTGATTGTGTATATATCTACCTACAAAGACATATTCCTTATTGATAACTTTTGTTCTCCATTCAAAGCACCACAAAAAAAAACTTTAATTTGAAAAGCCCTCAATTGCGGAGTGTCATTTGTTATGCTCTCAAATGTTCGATACTGTTAAGAATATTGGAAATTCTACAAAAGTAGAAAAGAATAATAATTTTTAGATATTCCATTATATATCACATTCTTCATTTTTCCTCCAAGTAGTACTAAAATATTCATAAGATACTCATACTAATAGTAGAAACATCTCAAGTCTACTAAGTGACGTGAAGGTTGAATTTTCATTTTTCAGTTGGCACATTTATATATATAAAAAGTCATGCATTTTATAAGTTGAAATTTTTTAACTCTTTTGCCACGTAATCTAATTTGGTATAAAAAAAATTGATATTCTTAAGATCTTTAGTATTGGTTTTGTGTATATACATGTATATAGCTCAAAGTTGTAGTCCCTTATGTTATATCTCTCTATAACCATTTAAATGTATTGAGAAAAAAATCTATGTCATGATTTATACTTCGATAAAAATAAAGAAAATATTATATATACTTGAAGTAAATACGTAAAATTTGAACTTTACATCTTATGATCATGGACCAAGGGAGGAAGGCGCTAGGGGGTCCTCAACTTTTTCCTAATTAAAACTTTGTATGCAATTTTTACTAAAATTTATAAATAGCCCCTCCCCCCTGAAAAATAAAAACAACATTTTATTCCACAAAAACTAAAAATTTATAGTTATTAGCCTCCCTCTTATCAAAACTCCTGTTTCGTCATCGATTATGATCGAATAAGTATGTATTAAATCACTTTATGTAATTACACACATTCTTATATGTGCATCACCTTTTTTTTTTTTTTTTTTTTAATTTTCGTTAACTAGAATAGTATCGTATAATAACAATCAATTCAAGAAAGAAGAGTAGAGCCAAAATATTCTAAATACACAAAAAGAGTTAACCTTGTGTATGGGGGCAATTGGCGAGATACATGGTTACTCGTACGTGCAAGTTGTCGGCCGTTGTCAGCGGGGCTGACAAGAATAATTAATAAAGAGCCAAACAGATAAGTGAGAAAAATGGTACAACCCGGACCAGACATTTATTTATTAGGCATTGGTCGACATTATTGTCTGATCAGACCAATCTTTTGTATGTTCTGCTATACCATACTGAAAGTAATCTACCCCAAAATAAGTACTAGTACTACTGCGCGCGCAACTCAAGAGCCCTGACTACTGCTGATAAAAAACTCAATAATAGAGGAACCTCAACAGTGTAAAAAAATTAAAAAATAAAAATATCTTTTAGAAATTTTTTGCTTTCGTTTTACATACCTCAATAATACAAACCTAGCCAGTTAACAGTAACCAATATTTTTTTTATCAGACCATCATGGGCTGACTATAGCTGACCATGCATCGTCCCGATCGATTCCAGTATATTTTCTTAGAAATACGCTCATTATAATAGATATATATATATATGTGTGTGTGTGTGTGTGTCTATATTTAGTTTCAGGGAATAAATTATGTCATTAAAAGAAGAACACCGCCATGAGAACTTTTGTCACACCGGGGGAGAAAAAAAAAAAAAGTCATTGTCATGTACTGCATGACATAGGTATGTAGACATGTGTGTGTGTGTGTGAGTTTATTCTCCTCCGTTTGAGTTTGAGTACTGTGTGCGCACACAGATGCTGTATATAATACTGGATATATAGATATTCTTATACTAGATATGTTCTTAGCACACTATACAGCTTACGGTAATTTATAAGACCTGCCAAAGCAAAACGTATATATCTCAAAATATTCTTCTTTTTTCTTTCGGTAGAAAAAAAAATTGTGTGCGCCCTTTGTTAATCATGACCAGCTTGAGCCTTGTTTAACATGCAAGAACAGTTATATATCAGCAGTAGTACAACATATATTTTTAAGATTAAGGAAAATGTTTTTTTTTTCCCTCAAATGTTTTAATTTAACACGAATTTCACAAAAATCAGTTGTGCTTAGCCTTTCACGTTTTTAAAGTGCACTTCACGAATTGAAATTCGCAAAGTGTAAAGGAATTCTAAGATTAATTGGTGTGTTTGCTTAAATTAGCTGATAATTAATAAAGTATGTTGAAAGGTAAACTATCTCGTTGATTGACTTTTCAAATACTAGTTATAATTTTTTTTTTACTTTTCAGAAAAAATAAAAATTAAAATGAAAAAGTACATTTTAGTTCGACTTGAGTTAAAATGTCAAACGAAATATAAATATACTAAATTTGAACTAATATTACAAATAATGTTATTTTACTTTATTTTTTAGTATATAGTAAATACAATATATTTTATATTGATATATAGATGGGTAAAAATTATGTTCTTTTTTAGGAAAATGTAAAAATTATGTTTTGAAAGACAATTTGCGTCACTTGATATGACAAGGGTAGAAAGTACTAGAGTGGTTGGGGCAAGTCTCCGGTTAATTAGCCAATTGCAAGTTCTTGAACAGTATTTGACATTATTATAAAGTCAGTGTCTTTCTCATCCCTTTTATTTTCCCCTCTTGTAGTTAGCCCCATAATTTATTGCACACTACCTTGTATGTCTTTTGCTTTCCATTCCCCCTTCTCACTCACTGAAAAATGCTCTTTGCCTCTCCGGTCCTTTCTCCCAAATCCCCCCTCTTATAATTACCTTTTGCTCACTGTGTTTTCAGGTCTTTCCTAATTCCTGAAAAAATATATATTTATATATTTAACTAGCTATATAGCTAGGGTTTCCCTGGCCTCTTTCAGCTACTCGCAGACTATTATTCCAACAGTAGCGAAGTCCAAGGATCCGTTTCTTCTATCTTTTCATTGACTATAACGTTTCTGATCTCTCAGCTTTCTCTCTCTCTCTTTCCTTTGGGAAATTACAGATCTTGAAAGAGCTCTGACAAATTAAGGAGGAAAAAGGTAACTGTATATTGTTTCGCTTTTTGATCGTCTGAATAGATATATATATATATATATATTTAATCATAAATTCATCAAACAAATCCAAGTGAAATTAAGGGAAAATAAAAAATATCACTAATATTTCTTTTATTAGCTTTCTCTAATTTGTCTCTTGAAAAATATATATATTTATCACAATACTAAAGGGTATATAAACTGCGTCGCTTTTGGTTGTGGGGTTTGATCCATATACAGGACCCTGGCTTTCCGGTTAACAGATCGCTTTCACTTGTGTAAAATTACTGTAAGCAAATTTGGCTGTGTTGATATGTGCAAAAGATGGGATTTGTGAAGATATGTTAGTAATTTGGTGTGTTAACTGATCAAGAAAGCTATTTCCAGGTCACCAATTTGTAGTAGGAGATATATATATATATATATATTCATAGACATATATGTATTATATCTAGAGAGAGAGTGGAATGTTCAAGGCTCAATAATAAACTAGTTTATCAAGGCCTATCAACGAATTAAAATGAAAATTAAAATAATAATCCTATGTATGACTATTAACCAACATGAATGGTGAGATAGAAAACTATGTACTTATCTTTGATTAATTAACAATAATTTGGGCATACTTAGTGTGTGTATATGTGTATATATGTATATGAGCAGTTTTCAAGTTCAATAAAAACTGCTTGGCAGGCCAAAAAAGTAAACGAACGTTGAAAAGAAAGCTAAGCGGTGGTTAGTTGTTGTTGTTGTTGCTTTTTTTTTTCTTTGTTTCTTTTTTAAGCATATGTAAGAAAGTAGTGTTGGTAGTCAGCTAAACCCTAGTTCTGTAGTTTTAAACAATCATCTTAATTTAAAATATTTGGATACTGTCTGTGTATTACAGTGAGAGATATTGACTTTATACAACGGCCAGCTATATGTTATTACAGCGTTGGTCAAAATTCATATATACACATATAAATATATGTATATTATTTGATCAGAGCTGCAAAACGTGATCATAACTTCGATCTTGTCTTTAGTGATCAACGGAAAACACAAATTTGAATTAATTAATAAAAATTTGTCAATCAAAATTAATTATGAATTGCTATTTTGATGAGTTAAGTTCTAAATATATATGTATACACTCCTAATTTTGGTCTGGCAGATCAGAGATATGGCTTCATCAAGTTACTCAAACTCTCCCTGCGCAGCCTGCAAGTTCTTGAGGCGAAAATGCATGCCGGATTGCATTTTCGCCCCCTATTTCCCGCCCGAAGAGCCGCAGAAATTCGCAAACGTCCACAAGATATTCGGAGCGAGCAATGTCAGCAAGCTCCTCAATGACGTGCTTCCACACCAAAGAGAAGACGCCGTGAATTCTCTTGCCTATGAAGCCGAGGCGCGGATGAAAGATCCGGTCTACGGCTGCGTCGGCGCCATCTCGGTCCTCCAGAGGCAAGTGATCCGCCTTCAGAAGGAACTTGACGCTACAAATGCTGACCTAATGCGCTTTGCTTGCAATGAAATGCCGTCTAATTCTCATCACGATCACTCTCAGAGGAGGAATAATAATCATAATAATAATATGAGTGGCTCTTCTCACCATTTTGGTCATAACTCTGGCTTGTATTTTGGCTCTCCATGGAGTGATCATCCTGATCCATGTGGAGATCAGAGAGGAGGTGGAGGTAATATGTAAATCTATATTAATGGCTTTCTCTATTCCCTTTTATTAGGGTTTCACCTTGTATACGTACACCACCATATAGTATATTATGGTGTGTGTGTGTGTGTGTGTATATATTGGTGTTGGATATATACGCTGTATTGGAGGACTTGGGTGTAAAATAAATAACTTTCCTTTGCTTGATATGTTACTGTTCGCTATAGTACTGTATTTTACTATGTATGATCATGATTGAACTACATATATATACACAGTAGAATAATGTTCATTTTAGTGTCTTGTGTATATATAGAGGATAAGAAAATTAGCTCTGTATACATATAATCATTAAAGTGGCAATATATATGGCTACTTGTTTTGTAGATATATTTATTGATCTTTGTTTATTGTTGCCTTGATTAGTGCATACTGCTTATTTTCAGATAGATTATTATCATGTTTGGACTAACAACTACAGATATTTGTCAACTTTGTTAACTTTTTTGTCTGATTCGGATACAAAAAGGGTCGACAGGACATGAATTACTTTGTTCTTAATGTGTTTAATTGTAGCTTATTATATATACATCAAGCTCAAGTGTTGTAAATAAATCATATATATCAAGCTAACTTTAAGCTTAAGTGTCGTTAATCATGAGATATTTACACGCGCTTTATTTTGAGTTAATTATTCTTTTAATTCCTAAATTTTTAAGTTTGTACAACTTTAATCCATGTTTTTTTTATAATAGTTTAAATGACTATAAGCGCTACTAAAAATATTGGTACAATAATAATTTTCATTAATTTTTGAATGAAATCCATTAGTTAGTATAAATTTTTTAGCATAACTACTATAATTATGATTATTTTATGGTGATTCCATCTAAAAACTAATAGAGAAGACTATTATAAAAATATTTTTAATAATTTATTATCACTCAAACTATAGAAAAAAAAAACATGGATTAAAAGTATATAAACTTAAAAGTTTATTAGAGACCAGCTTAGGAATTTACCCAATAGTTTTTACCCCCAGGAGCATTCTAATATTTATAATGTTTATGCAATAAGTGGTTATACTAGAAACAGCTAGCTTCTGGTAGTACCACCACCACTAATTTGGTTTAATAATTAGTACAAAACATATTATTATTTTTCCTCTGACTGGTTGGTAAGTTGCAAGTTGTTTTCTGATTCCATTATGTTTGTACTAAAAGATGAGGAAGGTTTTTGTCCCGTTATGTTTATGAGAACTTGAAAGTGGAAGACATAATAGTAGGGTTCACCAAGATCTCAAGCTGTAGATTTTAGTGTTCACCAAAAGATTACAATGTAAAGGGCACAGGAAACAGGCATTGATCTCATTCCACATATATATGGGCTCCCCATTTGCGCTCGTGCATTGTATCGAGGCCCCAAAGTGTGAATTACCAAATGAAAAGTGATGTGTATAAGAATATTCTAATAAGTTTTTTTTTTCTCTCTCTTGTGAAGCTTTGTTATATGTATATATATACATACAGAGTCTAATATCCATCTATTTTTATGAAATGACACTTTTAACTTTTTCCTTATACGATTAACGTCACAATAAGTTAATTTTAATATTCTTTTTCAGTTATATATGTTCTTTACACTAGTAATTTTAAACAGTATTATGTTACATATATTTTTACGTGAAGTTACAAGTGAACAAACTAGTTATTATAATATTTTAAATAAAAAGTTACATTTGTCGTCCGATGGTCGGATAAGAGACAATTCTTATATATTTAAATATTTGTATTTCTAGATTTTACACGCATAAAATAGTTGTTGTTCAAAAGGACAAATGTAAAATGTGGCATTACTGTAAATTGGTGACTTCTCCATCTATGTCCAAAAATTTTTAATAAAAAGTTGTTATAATATTTTAAATAAAAAATTATAATCATTGAACATGTCCGATAATCCGAATGAGAGATAATTCTTAAGTAAATAAATAATTGTATCTTTAATTTTACACAGCTGTTGTTCAAAAGGACGGATGTAAAATGTGGCACTACTGTAAATATGTTGACTTCTGTATGTCCAAAAATTTTTAACCTTCTGTCCCTGTTGCTTGTGAATTTCATGTCCCTCTCCATCATAACATTGTCTCTGTCCAAAACAGTAACCTAGCAGATGCCTAATCTCTTAGATCCACAAAAGGGGTTGTTTACCCATGTGAATGGTACGTCCTCCTATACAAATTAAATAATTTTGCTCTTTAGCCCAAAAAAAAAAAAAGTAAAATAATATAATTTTATATGACCACGGATCATATTTGGAATTTTCACTCTTTTGTCTTTTGACTAATTATTAAATATACCAAATGCATTGTTGTTACGCAAATGCAAAAGTAAATTGGCACGATTAAAGGTCTGGTTCGTATGTTTACTTTTGAAATGAAATTTTTTTTGTTATTTTAGAATGGGAAGTCTTTTTTTTTTTTTAAATATATATATAAAAGAAGTAGTGTTTAGAAGCGCAATTTTTTGTAATTCTAAAAAAGGTGAAATTTCAGAAATAGTGTTTGGATAAATATTAGAAAAAAATCATTTGAAAATTAATTTTAACAAATGTAATAGATCTTTCATATTGTAATAGGGTATTAAATAGATTTGTCCCTCTACTAATTATGAACTCATTGAAAAAAAAAATTATTTTAATCCAATATGAAATGAAAAGTTATGAAATTTTAAAATAGATTTGAGAAATTTTTAAATACAAAAATATT
This sequence comes from Ficus hirta, assembly GCA_038430175.1. Taxonomy (NCBI): domain Eukaryota; kingdom Viridiplantae; phylum Streptophyta; class Magnoliopsida; order Rosales; family Moraceae; genus Ficus; species Ficus hirta. The sequence goes on along the minus strand of CM076591.1, from coordinate 25,808,922 downwards.
ACTATACAAACTAGTTCGAAATAAAAATGAGTAAAATGATTGATTCTGAAAAAAAAATATTTTTCATTTAATTTTTAAAATAAGATGAACATTTAGATCCAAACAAACACTATTTTTATTTCATTTATAAAATGAGATGGACGAAGACCTATGACTAAATACGGGGCATTAATTACATGTCGTTACACTAAAGGCTTTTTTAATTTTTTTTAATTTTGTTTTTTAGTATAAATGAGATAGTAAATTTTATTTGATACCATAAATTTTATAGTACAATCATATTATTCTTTTTTAATTGTTGATCAATGTGAACTCGAGGCTGGGGGTCCCACATTAATTAGGATTGGTCCTGTGTATACTTTGTCTCTAGTTTCTTTGCGATAGTATAGTTAGACATCGGTCCTCCTGTCTCTTCATAGATTAAAAGGAATTCAAAAGGACAAATAGTAATGTCACATGTCCATGTTTCTTGACTTTACTATGCCTAGGAAGAATTTTCCAATAGAAGGAACTATGAATATATTGCAAATATATAATTGCAACAATACGATATACGGAACACCCCACAGGGGTGGATGCATGACAAATGAATAAGAAGTTTTTGTTAGGTATTTTCTCTTTGTTCATCAAGGTTCAATTTTTATTGTCTACTTTTAGATCCCGTTCTAGTTTCGTTTGTTGAAGTTTGATTTGATAATGATAACTAATATAAGAAGTATGTCTCTACCATATCCAGGGAAGTGTTCTTGCCTGTGGAACTGAAAATCATAAAAATAATAAGACCACTTCCAAATCATTTTTTTTTCCTCTTAAAGAAAAGCAATATGATCTACGGATTAGCTACCTAACCATGAACATATATACATATATATATATATATATTTCTAATAACTTAGAGACAAAGTTAGAATTTTATTTTAATGATAACATTACTAAGATTTTTTTTTTAATTTATCACCATTGTTATTTTTCTTCAGGTACTAATACAACTTTTTCTTCATATTTTTCATAATCATTACAAATTAAAATTTAAAAAACTATTTAAGGCAACTAATGTTATTAGCACAACCCATTATATTATATATATTTCATTATCCATGTTTTAGAACATAAAAAATAAAGATCAAAATTAATCCTCAAGGAAAAAAAAAAGTAAGTTCACATATATATTCATAACAAACGTGTTTTGTCAAAATTATATTAGCAATTGAAGCTGATAAATCTCTAAAACCAATGATCAAATATTTTCTGTAAATGTACATAGAAAGAAAGTGAGTAATAAAAATTGAAAAAAAGAAATCAAATAATAGCTAATCAGGGTAAGGTTTAATTTGGAAGTTATTAGAGAACAAACTTTTTTAGTCCCACATAACTAGTAAATATATATAACGGATAACAACCTGACGGGGTTAGTTAAAGCAAAGGATCAACAAGAAAAACCGAAAGCTCCAAATTATAGGAATTATAGGATGAAGCTAGAGCAGCAAAAAGTCATAGAAATGTGGGGTTGAAATTGAAAACGACAAGATTCCCAGATGTCTTTCACTTGTAAAGACATAAAGGGGCATGCGCAGAAATAGTAAAATGAAAATTATAAAAAAATAAAAAGTCGTAATCTGGGCATCGGTGCAAACGTGTCGTAGGTCATGTCCATCGATCGCTCTCCCAACGCCATGGGCCACCACAACCGCCCAAAAAGAGCAACTGACCCATTAGCTGAACAAGTCGAACGATATTATATATTTACAAACATATATATATATATATATGTATATACTCACATAGACTCTTTCTCTGTCTATATAGATGTTCTAATTTCTCATTGACTGATTGATTAGATGTGTCTAATGCCCCTAGGTCCTCCCGATGTTGACTCACGTAATTTTAGTTTTCTCCTAAATTTCAGTCCCGCTTCATCTAACCTACTAAGCAGGTAATGTGTTATCAGTTATATATAAAAATAAATGATTTTAGTGTTAGTAACTGATAGACATTATATGAACTACGGAATTCAGAATTATTAAAATTTAAATTATGATCTCATCGAACCTACTAAACAGGTGATACGTTATCAGTTATATATATAAATAAATGATTCTATTGTCAGTGACTGATAGATAATATATGAATAACGGAATTCAGAATTCTTAAAATTTACTAATTAAAGCACGTGCATATTCAGTTTGTTGGATATTTAAGTAGTATCTTACTTGAGAGAAATTGACATATTGTATAAAAAATTATAATGAGGTATAATAGAATTATAAAATAATAATAATAATAATAATAATAATTAAGAGGGTCACATGAAAAAAATTGAGAATTAGATAGGGATACCTTCGCAAAAAAATTAATTAGATAGAGTCATTGTAAATGCACTATATCGGAGAATTTCTTTCAGTGTTCTTTGTAAATTTTGTTACTACGTAAGTAAATATCACAAATTTAATAGTCACTTATAGATTTAAGTTAATAAATTTATATTTAGCATGAATGACGGGAATTCTTCTTCCCATACAATTTAAGCAATCCTATTTTATAATCATGGTGCTAATTATAAAGGTATGACACAATTCTATTTCTCCAAAATGCGATGGAACTTTTGGAAAGAATACCTTGCTAACATTTCTACCTGACAATTTCTATTTCGCTTTGGCCGTGGTTTGAGGAAAGAGACGTTGATCTTATCTCTCTTTTTTCTCTTTAAAGTGATAAAGGTATCTAGCGAAATATTCTAGCTAATTGACGTGAAGTAGCTAGATGAATATTAGTAGTTTTGTGATCGTCTACCTACTTCCGCGGGAGGCAATGCCCGTATATATACATATATATATACACACACATATAAATAAAACATTTACACCCCACTGTAAGTTCATGACATTAATATACATACATATGTGTGTGTGTGTATATATATATATATGTATGTAATTATGTGAGTTTTAAAGAAAACACTATCGCCAGCTAGAGAGGATCTTACAAGGATCACAATAGTTAAAAAGTGTAGCTTATGATGTGATTGAACCTGTGAGGTCATATACCACGCGGAGGAGCTATAAAATTTCCTGTTTAACTCAAGTGCTAAATAATTGCCAACAACTTTTACTTTGATTTTTTTGTTTGGAATTCCCTGCGAATCTCCTATGATGAAAATGGATAGATAATGTAACTTGTGTTTAGAGCTTAAGTTTAAAAAGTTTTTTCAAAAAAGATTCCGATTTAAAATGAGAATCGGTAATCTTTTTTTTTTAATTAGTGATTAGGAGAGAGAAAAAGTGAGTGTGCTGTGGATTTTAAAAGAGTAAAAACAACTTTTCAAATCAATATTTTAAATATAGGTGTAGTTTTTTGGTTAACCAGCATCATTAATGGATAGGTAGTGTAGTTTTTATATTTTTCCATTGTGATTTACAGAATTTCACAAGGCTCTAAAGAGCATAGGATAGGGTGATTCAGAGAAATACTACAAAACATATAATTCTTCTGTATCGCTTTCATTAAAAAAAAAAAATTTAAACCTAATTTTCATATCAAACTGACACAAATGAATTACTAGATTTCAAAAACGATATACAACCTCATCAACACCATGGATAAAGCGTAAAGGTATAAAATGGGCCAGCAAACTGCCAAGGTCCATTATTACTAGGGTTTATGCGAGGATGTCATAAAATTTGACATCTCCCTATATTTATACCTATTATAATATTAAATTTAATAATTTTAGTATTATAAAATCGAAATATTATTATTAAATTTAATATTAAAGTGAATAAAATTATAAAAAGGTATTTAAAATATGACTCTCCACCTAATTTTCTCTTATTTTTTCTGAAGTCCAGCAGTTCTTTGCGCAATGTTGGGCTGACGATGTTAAAGCTGGGCTAATCTGTGAGTAAGTTAGACGAGCCAAGTTTTGTTGTTGGGCTTAATCTTCAAATAAAAAGAAGCCCAATTTGAAGCCCAACATTGTGTCCATATGTGGCACAACCCGAACAGAGTTGTGACTTTGGCCATGCTGGATCAGCTCTACACGTGTTGGGCCATCAAATTTACACATCTATAGTAGCATGCACTTTTAAATTCGTCACACATATTTTTCTTCTTTTTTCTTTTCTAACGCATTAGTCTTTTTGAACTCCAACTCAAATTCTGAAAGGAGGGGAATGTTCCAAATCAATTTGGAGTTATTTCGCGAGGGCCTATAGAATTATCTATTATAAAATCATAAATTTTCATGACAGAGATCTAAACTATCAAAAATTAAAATTAAAATTTAAGAAACAATTTGCTAAAAAAATTAAAAAAAAAAACAAGTGGTACAATACTTGTAATATAGAAACTAATGGTTCTAATAACCCTTTTCTTTTTCTTATTGGTCTAATTTGAAGTTTGAAGTCGAACAAATAATTAAAAAAAAAAAGCATGAAAATCCTCAAACTATGATTGTCGATTTAATGTGAAGAGTTTGAATCTTTATTTTAGGGGGTGTTTGGTGAATGAGTTGAGTTTGAGTTGAGTTGAAATTTTTAAGTTTGAATAGTATTAACTTTTAAAAAAGTAGTTATAAATTTTGTTGACTTTTCAAAAAAATATAAAAATTAAGATAAAAAAGTACAGTTTAATTAAGGTGAAACTTTTGTTCCAAACAAACCCTTAAATTCGAAAAATTAAATGCTCAAGCTGAATTTGTTTCACATTGATTTTAGTTCGAGCCAATGGTTTTGCACAACCAAAAAAAAAAAAAAAAAAAAAGAGGAAAAAAGTCAGTGTGGAGTCCAGCTTCACAGTCCAAACTGCCCGTTTGACAAAGCAGCAAAACTCGAACATTTGCTCACTTGTGAAAACCACAACACAACAAACTCTCAGAACCGCAAAGCGAAATGTGGCAACAATGATTCCGTTTCCCTTCCCCCCACAATTGCCACCTTATTTTCTCTCTCATTTTAATTCTTATTTTCTTATTTTCTTTTTTATTTTTTCTAATTTTTCAGCTCCCAATAGCCAAACTGAAACTTGTTCCTCATGCAAACTCCCAACTCACCATCTCACACACATACGTGTCGCCACCTTCCCACTCCTCCTCCCTCTATAAGACACCACCCTCCTCCTCCCTATTTTCCCACATCTTAACATTTTCCCACTTACCAAACGCCCTCCTTGAAAAGAAGAAAAAAAAAAAAACGAAAAATGGCCGACCGTCCTCAAGCTCACCAGATCCAAGTCCATCCACAATACGGTAAGGGGTTTCAGCAGAGAGGAGAACAGCAAGGCCCGTCGGCGGGCAAAATCCTGGCCGTTCTGACACTCCTTCCGGTGGGCGGGACTCTGCTGTTCCTGGCGGGTCTGACTTTCATCGGGACCCTTATTGGGCTGGCCCTGATCACGCCGGTGTTCATTCTCTTCAGCCCGGTTCTGGTCCCGGCGGCCATAACTATAGGGCTAGCCATTACTGGGTTTCTGACCTCGGGGGCTTTCGGAGTAACGGGGCTGTCGTCGCTGTCTTGGGTGTTCAACTACTTCAAGCGGACCTCGGTGCCGGACCAGCTGGACTACGCCAAGAGGCGCGTGCAGGACATGGCGGGCTACACCGGCCAGAAGGCCAAGGAAGTTGGCCAGGAGGTGCAGAGCAAGGGCCAGGAAGGGAAGAGGACCTAGCGAGAGAAAGATAGAGAGAGAGAGAGAGAAGGGAGTGTATCCAGTGATGGCAAAGGAAAGGGGAAATAATGTTGGACTTTGCATGGTTTTTAGATTTACATAAAATGTTAATGTACGGCTTTTTTTTTTTTTTTTTTAAATATCAATATGTAATTGCTTTGCATGTGTCTGTTTATGCGTTCGTAAGAGAGTGTAATCAAAGTGTTTAATTTTTATTATTTTTGCTCGGAATTTAAGGGGGTCGAGGATTAGGTCTGTTTTGTCCCTCGGCTAACCCCTTGGAATGTGGTATTAATATAATAGTGTGTCGTTGAATTTAATTGTCTTTTTTATGTACTTGCATGATCCATGTTTGACGCGGCGCAGGATCTCGGTTTAATGGCAAGAACTAACTTTGTCTTTAAACCAACTTTGAAATGAGCAGCGTTAATCCTCTAATTTCAACTTTTTAACTTTTAAGTACCATTTTTAATCTCAATTTTTAAGTTTATGTGATAATAAGTAGTTTTTTTTTTTTTTCCATGTACTTGCATTATAGTGTGTTATATTTTCTCCGTCGTAGATATTAAAAAGATATAATCTTGAATTTTATTTTAAAGATATTATAATATTTAATATCACGCCGTTTAAAAGTTTTAGGGGATCAATGCGTGAGACTGAGAGGGTGATGGTAGGTCTTTTTTGTTCTTTTTCTTTTTGTATCCAGTAATCTGGCTACCAGGGTAGTAAGTTCAACAAGAAGAGATCTCCCAAACAGAAGTTTACAACAATCGAAACTTTGTTTTTTTGTTTTTTCGATTTAAGGAAAATACTAGAGACCATGTTGATATTCAAGTCCATCTATATGTTTTAACGGTCTAACATATAGTACTAATACATTACTCATTGAGATCTCCCAAACAGAAGTTTACAACAATCGAAACTTTGTTTTTTTGTTTTTTCGATTTAAGGAAAATACTAGAGACCATGTTGATATTCAAGTCCATCTATATGTTTTAACGGTCTAACATATAGTACTAATACATTACTCTTATATTTAGAAATACTAAGCCTACGTTCGGACTTTTATGGCTGGTTGCATTTATATGAAAAAATCAACAAAAAAAAAATTATAACTAGTTTTATAAATCAATAAAAAATTATAACTAGTTTTTGAAAAGTCAATTAATTTTTTTCTTTCAAACTCAATTCGAATATCAAATGCATCTTAAAAGGTTGATTCTTTCTTGGATTTTCCTTTAGACGTTTCTCAAGTTATGGTTCTCTAGATAGTGTGTGATACAATGGGAATTTTCCATTCTCTAATCTGAAGCTTTGATGGAAGAATAAACACGAGGGTTTATGGAAGAGAGAGCATCAATACACACATATATAAAAAAATGTTATATCAATTGAAAAAAAAAAAAAAAAGTGGATCAGCAACTAATTTGAGGTAAAAATGCTACAAAAAAACGTCCTCGCTTGAATAAAAAACAAATACAAGGTTTTATTGAGAAAGATGTTCATGTTGAGCCCCAGCTTCAGCATCCATAGAACCAGGCTCCGCATTTGAGTTGTTTGGTATCCAAAACGTTAGAACGGTGGACGCAGCCACGAACATGACTCTGCGTGGGGCCCACTTCAAGCATGAAGCAACTCCTATGTTACTCGTCCAGCTGGCCACCTGTTTATACACCAGTTTGTCCGAGAGTCAGAAATTGCATTACATTTTGATAAAATTACTATTGGTCTGTACGGATCATATAAAAAGTATATTTGAATAGCAAATTAAAATTTTTGTGAGAAAAGATACAATAGAAAACTTTTTAAAAAAGTTTATAGACGGTGATCCAGCCGACCATATATTTTTTTAAATATATTTTCATACTGAACGCCATTAATATAAATTTTGTAATATTTTCTGATTTTGTTCAAAGTCGCCAATTAAAAGAATGTATTTTCTCCATTGCAGTTGCTGAAGCAGTCATTGAACCAGCTATTGTTTGGTCAATTAATCGTAATAGAAAATCAACTAGTATCAATCAATCGAATTTGTTGAGTAAATAGTATGAATGATCAGTAGTAATATGATGTAGAGGACACTACAAGGGTTGTCTTATTGGATACTATCTGTATTGTTTTTAACTGTCTGGCACATCATAATCTAATTAGATTAAAAATATATGAAACTGGATAAAATGGTTTAGGATTACGTCGTATTGATAAGGTATTTTCCGGTACCCTATGAAGCACTCTCCTAATTAATATCATCAAAATGAACAGTAATTTCATCGCTAAAACCAGGAGAATTTGAAATAGATTGATACCTCGTTTCGTGTGTTGACGCTCCAGGCATGTAAGGTTCCATCTCCTGAGCCTTCAAGGAGAGGTCAAACTTAGTTTAGTTATATATATATATATATATATATATATATAATGCAATAACAATAAGAGAATGCTCATGACTCCAAAAAAAAAAAAAGGATGCCCATGATTAGATACCTGATAACACATACTGGCCATCTGGAGTAAAAGTTGCCTCTATATTTGAATTGGGAGAAGGTTCCAAACTATACCCACAACGCTGCGGAAAGAAAAGTTGAAGCTTGTTAATGCATATTCTGTTTGGTAAGGGCATATAGACCCAAATATGTGCAAGTGGTAGTGTCTTTGTTCTGTTAGATATACAAAAACCATAAAAGAAAATTTCCCCCAAGAGGCGAGAATGCAAGTCTATATTTTGTAAAGAGGAAAACCTCACCTTCTCTCCTCCATATGCATCAAGAACATAGATGTTGTTGTTTGTGGTTGTCAAGAGCATTGATTTGCCATCATTGCTAAATTTGATATCCGAGACCTCAGCTGTGTCTCCACCAACTAAAAAGGTATCAAAGGGACCCTAAATTGCAAAGAAAACAAATGTTAGGTCTGTCAAAGAAAGATCACAAATGACAAGATGAAGATAGTACTTCGTAGCTATAAACCTTGTCATAGGAGCGTGAATCAAACAACTTAATTGCACCCCCTTCCATCGCCACGGCAAACACAAGGCCTTGTTGGTCATAGGCAACTGTAGGTCTCCCACGTAGATGTAAAATTCCCTGAAGAATACAAACAGCAATGAGCATTGAGGATTCCAAGCATGTATCAAACGACATACAAGCCAATATAGACGAGCACAGGCCGAAAGGCAACAGGCATGAATAGAAAATTACATAATTCGGAACTAGGATATAGGAAACTCTGCATTATCTAAAACTCGGCATGTTTTCTTAGGAGATCTTATATTTGCTCCTATCGTAATGATCGACTCTCTCTGTTTCTATAGGAAAAGAAGAGAAGGTAATATATAGAAAACGAACCTGGCAGGCATTTACACGAAGATCCCATATTCTGACACTGTGGTCCAACGAACCAGACATGAAGCTATCGTTAACCGGAGACATACAGAGGGATACAATTCTGCAGCAGTCAATTATTTGAGAATGATCAGTACACACACACACACACAACCACACACAAAGAAGATGCCTTAGTAACGTTGGAGATAGTAATTTGATAATATTAATGAACTCAGAATTAGCAACATGTGGGACTTCTAAGTGTGTATTTGTGTGCTTAATTCATGTAAAAGAGTATGAAATAAACTATAAAGCACATTTTACTAACAATCGGATGTTTAGTAGACTTACATTACATACAATAAAACTAAACACCAAAGAGTTTAAACAAAAAAAATAACACAGGCATTAGCTTTATGCCGGACTATTTTAAAGTCTTAATTTCCTATGAATGTTCAATATACTTTCACTAAAAAGAAATGGATTCCTAGTGCCACTCTCAACCAAACTATCTGTTACCATTAGAACGAACAAGAACACAAAAGGATCTAAAACATACTTGAATCAGGAAAATACCAAAAAGATCAATGGAATGAGGATCCTAACCTATCTTTGTGCCCCTTAAAGTACCGAAGGCACCGATTGTCGTACATTGAAAGATACCGTAGGGATTCTGCAAAAACAAACACTCAAGAGCATGCCTTTGGTGCTAAGGTTTGGATTGTAGAATTTGGGTTTGAATTGATTGTGCGTTTATCAAGGCTTTTGAATTAGTGGAGTTAAAAAATGTAAAAACTTGAAATGTGTTTGAAAAAAAAATATCAATATGAAACTTGTTTCGTTCGTCTCGAAATTATATGCAATTAAAAAAAAATCATCTCATTTGGACTTGTCTATGCAAAGTTATGGATTTCTAAAGATTGAGTTACAAAACTGTGTAAATAGTGAAGCTGAGGGAAAAAGATAAAAATTGGATTGTAATTTTAAGGTTTGAACCGTAGTGCCAAACACATGATTAAGATCAATTTCTTAATAATGCAGACAGTAGAAGCACAAAAGAAGAAACTAACCTCCACTAGAATCCAAATTATATCTCGAAGAACATATAACAGAGCTCGGATGATGGGTAAAGCATATTCGATCGGCTCCATGTTTCTTATGATATGTGGTCTTAAGCAACCTTTATTCATAACATCAATCAATTACAAGTTAGCATTCCTTTAAACTAGGTCTTTGTAACTAAAATCACAATTTAGTTTAAGGAAAAAAAAAAAAAAAAAACAAAAGATTAAACAATAATTTCTAAACTCACTTGGCCTCTGCAATGTCATAAAGTCGCACTGAATCATCCTCACTAGCAGTGACAAGTATATCATCCTTACGATGAAAATCAATGGAATTTATTTTTCCACCCTGAAAACATAATCAGAACTCAGTGTGTCAGAAAATTATATGTATATGTATATATCTGTGACTGATTTAAAATATGTAAATTTTTTCAGTCAACAAACAGTTAGAGTTGGGGCAATTTGGGCAAAAAAACTCTAGTGCACTAAAAACTCCCAAATCATCCAAAACAAACGCCTTTTGACGAGAAAATTATTTTTTTTAAAAATCTTACCAAAAAAAAAAAGAAAAAAAAAAGACTGAAAGTAAAGATAAAGCTTACGAAGTCTGCAAAAACGGCTCCAATGGCCATACTGCGAACTGTGTCGTCGTCTAGCTCCGTCATCGACATCTTCATCCCGCTGATGAATTCTGGGCTGCCTTTAAGGTTTTATACCTGTTTCTGGGTCGGAGATTCTCGAAGATTGGAAACAAAGCATATTATTCTGAATCACGAAAGTGAAGTTTAAGGTTGTATTTATAGGCTCGTATCTTGAATCTACTAGGAATTCTTTTTTATTCATGTAACCGACTAAATTATAAAAATTTAGTTCAGAAAAATAGTGTCTTTATTTTGACTCCAACTAGAATAGAATCCTAATAAGGTTCAACTCTCATCCTACATTATGTCATCTCCTAGGTTAATTCTCAGAATTTGGGCGCGACTCAAGGGCGATAAATTTATAGGAAATTACAAAACGGGCACCGATTCCTGTATTTTTCTTTTCTAGCAAATAAATATGTACTTTTGAATATTGTTTCTTTCTTTCCTTTTTTTTTTTTAAGAGATAAATATTGTTTGGAGATCACTATTTTTTTTGAAAAAAGGAAATTTCATTCAGTTCAATAAGGAAATATAAAGACATTAAACATAATAAATGATCCCGTATTATATGATATAAAATCCTTCGATTTTGATGAGAACAGATCCATCAGTAAAGGTTAATAGCGCTTTTAAGGGAAAGACGTATGCTCGACACACACTAAAATCAAGTACATGTAAAGTTCTTTTTGAAAAAAATCCCGACAATCCATGAAATATACATATTGATCGAGGGCCAATACTAAGTAACATTAGAGCCACCACTAACTATGCATAGAAGTAATTCCAGCGGCACCAAAACGACGCCAAGACTCGAAACTGGCGGACAAACAACCAACACGGAAGGAAGATAAATATTATTTTTAGTTATGTTAAATCAAAATTTTTTATAAATTTAGGACTCAATAGTTAACAACATTAATTAAAAAAAAAGTTAACAACATTAAAAAATTAGGTTTCGTTGGGCGTTTAAGTTCAATTCCAACTAAATTGTACTTTTTCATATCAGTTTTTATTTTTTTTTTTTGAAAAGTTCACAAAAATTTATAACTAATTTTTAAAAAATCAGTCTAACTCCAACTTAAAAATTTCATCTCCAACCGTCGAACCAAGTGCAAGCTAAATAATTCACCAACAACATAAATTTACTTATTCTCGTTAAAAAAAAATTATCAAAAATCAATCAAGGAAGTTTTTTTTATATAAAAAAGAAATGCATATTTTTATTGTTGTATGTGGGTAAGTATTATTTTTTACTAAATGTTTAACTATTGAAATTTTGTAAAATTTAATTGATTTTTTTTTTTATCATGACGACTATTTTTATACTAGTAATAGTAAATGACAATTAATAATAGTAAATGAATAAAATTATTTATCTAATAAATTTATTATTTACTGTTATTTAATTTAATTTCATAAAAACTTTATTGTTTGAGGGTATAAATTGAAAGAGATGTTTTTTAAAAATTTAACAAAACAGAACAAATATTAATTTTTAAAGGACTTTTTTCATCAACAAAGTATTTAGAATACTCGTATGACATTTTTATCCTTTCAAAAAGAAATATGACATTTTTTAAGTTAAAATAAAATCAATTTGGACATTTTAAATATATTTAAATATTTTAAATAATTTTATTTCGTAAAAACTTTATTGTTTCAGGGTATAAATAGAAAGAAATATTTTTTTAAAAAATTTAACAAAACAAAACAATATTAATTTTTTAAAGGACTTTTTTCGTCAACAAAGTATTCCGAATACTCGTATGACATTTTTTAAGTTAAAAAAAAAAATCAATTTGGTCATTTTAAAATTTTAAAAATACTTTATGTAAAATACATAACATAATTAGACGACAACTTTCTTTTTTACGGACCAGGACTCTCAATCCTGCATGTACTCTAACTATAGTCCATATATATTAATCAAACTCAAGAAAAATTTTCTTAAAAAAAAAAAAAAAGGAAAAGGAAAAGAAAAGAAGAGAAAAGAAAAGCAGACCCTATCAAGTGTCGTATTTGTTGGAAAATCAAAACGCGCTATATTCAGTGTCGTTTGGGTTTACCGCCACTGGCAACTGGTTCTTCTTCTTGCTCGCTCCAACTTTTGAGAAAAAAATCTTTAGCGCTTTTTTCTCTCTCTTCTCCAACGTCAATGGATTCCTACTCTCCCTTGCTGGAGAAACTCCGGGTTCCACAACCCTCTCTCCAGAAATTCGCCGTCGTCACGATCTTCTCGAAGCTTCGATCGGCTCCGAAGTATCTGGACTCCGATTCCGATCCCGGCAGAGAGGCCATTAACCAGTGCCTCCACTCGGCCTCGCCGGCCGTCGTCGATCAGTCCGTTCGGGAGCTCTGTCGCCTCGTCGCCGACGCTCTCATGGACGTTTCTCGCGGCTTGCTTGAGCTCCACTCCGCTCTCGAGGGATGCGAGCCTCGCTTCGTCGACCTTTTCGTCAAAGCGTTGGGCTTCCTCGTTCGATTAGGGTTTCAGAAGCACAGTCGCAAATGGCGGTTCGGTTCAACTGAGACTCATCCCTTTGTCAAAGTAAGAGGAATTGCGTTTTGCAGTTGAATCGCACTGATGTTGATTCTTGAATTGGAAGTTTGGTAGAAATTAGGATTTGTTTTTGTTTGATTAATGAATTTGGTAAGCAATTTGTGGCAGGTTCTGTCGAGCCGATCGGAGGTTCAATCTGAGCTAGTGCAACAAGTTTTACTGTTGATGGCACATAACAAGCAGTTGGGAATGATTGAAGTTTGTGAATTTTTGAGACCGTTTCTGAATTACTCGATCTTAAGGATACCGTTTTCAGATTCTTCGTCTTCAATGTTTGCGAGGAATCTGATATCGTCCATGGCGTCGCTTTGTTGCTCTCTTTATCTCGAGTCTATCCCTGTCCTCAAGTTGTTAACAGAAGTTCTTAACTACATCCCTTGCAAGAATTCAGAAGTAAGTAAATTTGTGATCGAAGTATTACTTTCTTCTCTTCGTTTGCTAATTTTTTCTTTTCTTTTCAGGATTCTAGGAATTTTATTAATTTCGTGGAAAATATAGTGGATGCACATGTAGTGGTATTGAGACATTTGGCTGGAAAGGGAACGGTATGTTCTTTAGAATTTTTAATTGTTTGGTTTTCACTTTTCATCCTAGAGCATGTCCAATGCAATGCCAAAATCTCTGTCCCAATGCCAAAATTAGGCATTTGGTAAAACATTCTCCAATGCAATGCTATATTCAATGCTAAATTTTGGCATTTGGTTTCTATTGGTTGATAGGTTGACTTTTTCACTCAATAATTACAAAATTCTTAAGTATTTAAAATTAAAATTTTTTTAATAATAAGTCCTCGGAATTGAATTTCATGACAAAAAGTAGATATAGCATTTGAATTAGCAGAATGCTGGAGTACAAGATGAACAACCTATTAAATATGTCATTTTAACACTTTTTTGCGAAAATATAACATTGACATTAGCATTTGCATTGGAAATGGTCTTTAGTTGTTTTGAAAACTTACCACCACGCTTATTGGTAGGGACTTGTGTATAAACTTCCTTGATATGTTTGTCTTCCTTCATTTACCAAATTTTCTGTCCTTCATTGGCAGTTGATTGCTGGGGGTCAACTTTGCAGTTTGGAACTGTTAGAGACCATTCTTTCCGTAGGTTCAAGTCATAGGTCCTTCTTTTGGATTGAGCCCATAGCTGAGCTCTCCAGGCGTTTATTGTGTGTTCAGAAAGATCTTGGGTTTGAATATTTACCCAAATTATCTTCAGCTATTTTATCCCTATTTGTTACCCTCGTTCAGACAGAGCTTGAGCATGAACATCTCTCTATACTTAAACTCCTCCACTTTCTTTTGACATGGAAATATGGAAATGGTATGCGTACTAATTTTTGTCCAGAAGATAACTGTTCTATGGCATTAGCATTTTGGTTTTGCTTCTTAAAAGAGGAAAATAGTAAAAAGAATTCAAATACACATTTATTTTGTTAATGTGACATTTTATTTGAATTTTGTGATCATAAGTTTCTCATTATCATAAACTACAAACAAATGTGATATATATTTGTGTATTTATGCTTTGCTTCTTGAATGAATGCTTAGTTTTTTATTACCTTGAATGTCAAATTATCTTAGCTTCGCTTCAATTGTCTCCTAAATCTAAGTGATTATATCCATTATTCTGATGGTGTTATCAATTTTCTATATGGATGTCTTTTGCTTAAGTAATCCTCTTTTTCTTTTCAGAACCTCTTGTTGGTGGGATATCATATACTTTGAGTGAAGAGGTCTTATTAATATTTCCTGTCATCAGCCTTCTTTCATCTCCTTCGAAACCAGTAAAAGGAGCAGCAACCGATCTTCTGATCATGTTAGAGAGAATCTTGGGAGGACCTTTGGCATCAGCAAAGATTAACCAATCAAAAGAAAGACAATTTCCACCTATTAGCACACTTGGAACTTTGGTTTCTAGACTTCTTCAGAATCAGTGGTTTCAGGTTTATTTACCTCTCCACTTATATTTTACAATCTTTTTTTTTTTGGGTCTGATTATATTAGCAGCTTGCTGAAACCGATTATGTTGTCTTACTCTCCGAGCGATTATGTAGAAAACAGAATCTCCAAATTATTTTATTTAGGAATTCTTGTCCTTGCAGAAACAAAGCTTATAACTTCTTGTTAGGACCCGACACTTATACACTAGAACAAGAAAGACCACGACAAATGAAGTTTTATTAAGCGTTTTTGTTTTCTTGCAGGATCAATATTCATCATCCAGTCTGTTTTTAAGTTTTGCTTCTTGTGGTGAAGTTGATGGCAAAGAATTACACACCGTACCAAGATCTTGGGCTTCTCAATTAAGACGTTATTGTTTATCGATAGTTGACAGACGAAAGTCCCTTCTTCCACTCTCTCCGTCTCAACAAATTTTTGTATCTGGTAAATTGTTTAGACATTTCCTTCCTTTGTCCATCTTTCTATCCATGCAATTATTTGATGCTCCGTATGACTTATTTTTTCTTTTGAAGTAGTGAATTTCGAATGCTTGTTGTATTCAATTCTTCTCTGCCTTTTGTTCTTGTAGAAATGCCTTTGTTACTGTCTGCAATTGCTGGTGTTTTGTTGATGCATCAATCATTAGGAAGTATCTCTGTAGATACTTTGACTGCTATTGCGATGATGGATCCTAAAATGGGAACTCAGTTTTTGCTTGCAATCTTGTTTTACAACAATGTATTCACCAAGAAAGATGTAATTGGCCAAAATATGTTGGTAAGGTTTTTTATTTTTATTATTATTTTATGTTGTTTCGTATTTCTTTTACTATGATGCTGGATGTCTTATCTGATTTGTAATGTTTAGTATTTTCCTCATTCAATTGTTCTGCAGCTAAAACTGCTAGGGATGCTTCCAGCACTTGCTTCAAATTCTTGGATGATACCACTTATAGTCCAAACTATCTTGCCAATGCTACAGAAGGATTCTAAACCGTATGTACTATATTTAGCATTCTTCCCATGTGGACTTCATTTTATTTGTATCTTTATTTCATGTTTCATCTTGAGTTAATTTGATCTAGTTTACATTGCTGCCATCCCGGAGAGAATTCTGTGAAAACATGTTGGTGTATCCAAAATATATTTGCTAGGTTTTTATCTTGATTGTCTGATACTCTCATTAACTGGTTTATATCTTCAGAACTTTACATGCAACAGCCATTCGCTTACTTTGTCAAACCTGGGAGATGAATGACCGTGCCTTTGGGAGTTTGCAAGTAAGATTCTTATTTTTCTGATGGTCGGAATACCCTGCACCTTTAAAATGAATACTTGACTTGGAAAACTATGGAAAAATGCTGCAAAAAATGCCAACTTGGCTAAACTAAAGCTGATGTTGTGTGCTTTCCTTGTCCAGTTTCTGGCTGTTATATTCTGATGGGTTTTGATTTCTTCTTCTTTAGGGAGTATTGCTTCCAAAAGGGTTGACTGAGTTCAAGTCGGATAGAAATGTATGCATCAGTATTGCTTCTTCCATTAGGGATGTTTGCAGAAAAAACCCTGACAGGGGTGTGGACCTTATCTTGTCTGTTTCGGTATGCTTTTTTTTTTTTTTTTTTTTTTTTTCCTTTTTCCTTTTTTGGTAGCCATTTTGTTTTTATTTTGTCTCATGCAGACAGTTCTAAGGTAATTTCTTTTTGTCTTTGTATGATCATGTGAATAGGCTTGCATTGAGAG
Source organism: Ficus hirta (assembly GCA_038430175.1). Classification (NCBI taxonomy): domain Eukaryota; kingdom Viridiplantae; phylum Streptophyta; class Magnoliopsida; order Rosales; family Moraceae; genus Ficus; species Ficus hirta. The sequence goes on along the minus strand of CM076591.1, from coordinate 25,791,986 downwards.
TCGCGATCCTCTAATTCAGGCTCTTGGTTTTCAAAGCCTTGCTCATCTTTGTGAAGCTGATGTAATTGGTAATATTGATTTTCTCTGAGCTTTTACGTTTAAATAACTATATATATATTCATGATTGTTGGTTTGTGCTTATGTTTTCTTCCTCTCATTTATGTCTTATTTATAGCTGAAACTTGAACACATGCAACTCCTTCTAAGTATTGGATAGAAAATCTCATATTTTTAGCGACCACTGAAAAATAAATTTGGCATTTTTTATTAATTGTATACTAAGGAAGGTCTAATTCTCTTTTTAAGAATTCTTTTTCTCCGTCAAAACTTTTTTCCTGATAACAAAATGATTAAACGGAATACAATGCGGAACTTTGTGTGAGCCTGGGCATTGCGGTTCAGCAGCTACTTTCTGATGCCATATAGATTTGACCTCAAATTTTATATTCATATGCTCCCCCACCGAAATAAATGTACTAGGTTTACTCATGGGGATCCTTTTACATATTGCTTTTTCAGATTTTTATACAGCTTGGGACATCATTTCAAAGCATTTGCTAGACTACTTCACAGATTCAATTCTGGCACACAGGTGAACATCTCTATGGGCCCATTTGATGCCTCCATTTACCCCATGTTATCACCTTTACGGATTTATTGTTGATCAATTGAATTGTAATTGTAACAGTTGCTTCAAGTATCACTTTACTTTTTGAAAATTTTGGTTTTGGATATTTCACTTGCCTTGGTTTATTCTTATTGCAGCATTTGCCTTCTTCTAAGATGGGGTGCAATGGACGCTGAAGCATATCCAGAAGCTTCAAAGGATGTTTTGCAGATTTTGTGGTGCATTAGCACCTCTACTTTCCCTGATCAGGAATGTCAATGGGAAAAGGCAAGAGTTTCTGCGCTAGAGGCCTTGGTGCAATACGAGGTAAATTTTTCTAATGCTTTCATATCTGTTGCCTTTTTTTTTTCTCCCAGTATCAATAATGAACTTGAGCTTTGCATTAATGGGCTATCATAAATTGTATGATCTTTGTTGTTGGTATAACTATGCGTTCTCCTATTTTTTTTCATGACTTCCTAGGTATCACATGTTGAGCAACAACTTCCAGATTTCAAGAAACTGTTCACAGAGTTGCTTTTTTCTGAAACAAATCTGCATGTATTGAGGGCCATGAAAGAACTTCAAGTCAAGATCATAACATATGAGCATATGTAAACAATGCATATTCCTTACTGCATTAGTATACGTGGAAGATAAGCTTTTATAAAAACTAATTTTGCAAACTTTAATGTGTGTATGCTTCAGTACAAGGAGACGACTGCGAAAGGAAAAAGCAGTTGCAGGAAACAAAGTTGAGAAGTTGCTGGATGTGTTTCCTCAAGTGATCTTCTCTTCAGGTATCAGGAGTTGGTTATGTCGTGATTATGTTAGGACAAATTGTTCAAGGTTTCTTGCTTTTACATAAAAGAAAAAAGTTCCACTACTTTTTAATCAATTATATACTTATATAAGACTAGTAAAATAATTGCTTTGAATTAGTAGCATACAATGCATAAGTGGAACGTTTGCCTATCAATGAGATATGTTTGCAAAATGGTGAAAGTGGTGTTTTATGATTCTTCTTGTTAAAATAACTAAATTGATTGTTAGTTCCATCTAATGATAAATTTCTATGTACGAGTTTGTATGTAGATTGCTTTCTAACCGTAAATCTATAACTTTAGTATTAATCTTCTTACTTTTATGTATTGTTCTTATATGTGACTTGTACAGTTGTACCGCATTTTAGCATTTAGTTGCTGGGTTTTTAACGTGTAACATCTCATCTGCAGGAAAAGGTAAAAATGCTAGAGACTTAGCAGGTGCGGCTCTGTTATGTCTTTCCTTTACTCCTAAAGATGGGAGTGACCGAAGGACATCAAAGGTAAGATTATTGTGACTAAAAACGCATTGGTTATATTTATTTTTTATTTTTAACGCTAACCTTATTCTTGTTATAGGGATTAAGTGATGTACACTCTGAATATGAGAAAGCGCTTCTAGAATTAGCCACATCTCTTCAACTTTCAAGAAATGTTTTTATTGCTCTTATTTCTCTGCAATCCTGGAAAGCTTTCATGCGTCGTTGGCTGAGAGCTGATATTTTGTTCTTTGATGCTAAAGCTCCCTCAATCAGCTTGGATAAAATCACTAAAGCTGCAAATGATATACTGAAGGTACAATATCCGTTGAAATGGGGGGAAAGAAAATCTGAAAAATTAATTATTTTTGCGTTTGCACAAGTTATAATCATTTACTTGCAAATTATTCTTTGTAAAATCTAATGTTACTTTTTTCTCTTCTTTTTCTCCTTTGCTCTTATCATGCAGAGAATGATACATATAGCAAAAGATGCCATCCCTAGATCTTCCGAAAATATTGCTCTTGCCATTGGGGCACTTTGTGCGGTAAGATGTTTTATGTGCTTTACATTCTTGTTTCTATGCTTTAACTTAGTTAGGAAAGTGATACAAGCCCACAAAGTCCACACACACAGATTAACAAGAAAAGTACTCTTCATTGAAGATGAATGAATCTGCACAAAAACAAGCTCAAGACAGACCCTAAACTATACAGACTTGGGTAGAGATTTGAGAGCCTACCCACCTCTCCCCAACTTGGTTTCCCGATATTATTCCCTCTTAATTATACTACCAATCCCTTCTAACAAACTCTAACGAACTACTAACTGAAACTCTACAACTACTATCAGCAATTAAAATACTACAGTTACAATTCTCTGCCTTAGTACATTCGGCACTCCACAATTATTGGATATCTAACAGAAAGTCATTGCTTCAAAAAGTAATACTAGAAATATTACTTGTCCCCCTAGGCAATGTACAATAGCATCCTAACCGTGCCTATGCACACTTTAAGAATTCCAAATGCTTTATTCCTCTACTCTTCACATATGTCCACAAACAATCAGAAACAAGAGATTAATAGACTTTGTTGGACTTTCACTAGCCATAAATTTTCTCAAATTTGTCTGCTTTTTCCTATAAATGGTTTTCAATCCATTCATCTTTATTTAGCAGGTATGACTTTTATGATTGACATGCTATGCTGAGTGCAAATCTTCTCTGCTTTTGTTAGGTCTTGCCTCCATCTGTCCATACTGTTAAATCAGCTGCATCAAAGTTCCTATTGACTTGGTTGTTCCAGCATGAACATGAGCACCGTCAATGGTCAGCAGCAGTTTCTCTTGGTTTGATCTCAAGTTGCCTACATGTAACTGATCATATGCAGAAATTTCAGAACATAACGGGACTTCTTGAGGTATGCAAAGTGTTGCTTGATATTCTTCCTCTTATTAGTTTGTTAAATAAGTACTTGGGATTTTTTTAATCTGAGATCAGATATTTAATACGTTCCAGTTTTCAAGCTTGCCAACAAATTTAAATCATTACATCCATACTTCTTAAGTGCTTAGGTAGTTGAATTACGTGTATTACAAGTTTTTATTTTTATTATTTTTTATTTTTTATTTCATTTTATTTTTTGCCAACATCAAATGTCCTTTTTGGTTTTGGCAAATATCAAACAACCTTAACAGCTAAAATATTTATGCATGCTGGATAATCTTTTTCTACGTAATAATTTCACTTATCTCATCTCGCATCACTAAGGAACTATGGAGATCAGATGGATCTGAAGTAAGATGATGTGTTGAAACTATCTAGTCCATGTGTCTTACCCATCGTTTTCTTCAGGTTCTTCGTAATACCAAAAGCACCCTTGTCAAAGGAGCCTGTGGGTTTGGCTTGGGTTTTTCATGCCAAGATCTTCTTACCCGAGTTGATGTAGCTGATAACTCTGACTTGGATGAAGAAACAGAGAAGACTTCAGAAGCGGACTTACTAGGAAAGATAGTTGGCACCTTATCACTCACAATATGTCAGTTCACTCAATCTTCGTTTGATAGTGTGGAAAGTCTCTCTGCATATTTCCCGCCAAATACATATAGTATAGATGCAAACATGGATGCTGAACCGTCTCATGAGAACTCTGATGATTTGGAGGAAGATATATGGGGTGTTGCTGGAGTTGTTCTTGGATTGGCAAGGTGCATCGGTCCAATGTACAGAGCTGGGTTACATGATGCTGTGCTCAAGATAAAAAGGTTAATTATGTCATGGATTCCGCATGTAAATCAATTGAAGTATTCCGACCCTAACTCTGAGAGATCCGAGATAATTCTATCAGTAGGATCTTGTCTAGCACTTCCCTCTGTTGTGGCGTTCTGCCAGAGGGTGGAAATGATGGATGCGAATGAAGTGAATCAATTAATGAATGGTTATAGAGAACTCGTTTCGGAGTTGGTGTCTGTCAAAAGATCAGGCATTTTCCATCAGAGCTTGTTGATGGCATCTTGCATCGGAGCAGGAAGCCTTCTTGCCTGCATATTGGACGAAGGGGTGCACTCCATTGAAGTTCAATCTGTAAAAGTTCTGCTGGAATTATTCAGAAAATGTTATTCTAACCCATATCCTCCTCTTGTCTCTTTGGGCGGGATGCTTGGAGTGGTTAATGCGGTGGGAGCTAATGCTGGAATCTTCTTACAGATGCATCCTCAAACCATCAAACTGCATGCTGGTTATGCAAATAAGGTAGCCATTTTCATTTCTTACTGCACTTGGACCTGTTCTCTCTCTCCCTCTCTTCAGATTTTAACGTTTGAAGTTATATTTTGTTCATGAAACAGGAATCCAATCACGTCATTGGTCCCCTACTTTCAAGTCCCATCAGCGAGTCACACTTGACATCATTAATGCAAGAGATATTTCTCATTGCTCAGAATTCTGATGACCGTCAATTGCAGCAATATGCAGCATGGGCAGTTTCTTTTCTACGAAGTCAGTTATGGTCCAAGGAAAATCTTAATCTTGATGTTGGTTTTAAGACAGAGATGGATGGTTCAAAATCTTCTCAAAATTTTGCTGACGATAGTGCAGTTATGAAGCTTTCTTCATGGCTATTTCATCTCAATATCTCTGAGGTAAGTCGCTTGCTCGAAGTTATTATATGGTTTGCTTTATCTTGGTTAGTCTTTGTATTTGTTGAAATAAAAAACTATTATTGGCCCACTCCTAATAGCTTAAGATTTTAGGAGAATTGGCAAAGCTAACAAGGTATTAGAGTAGGAGGTCATGAGTTTGAATCCCTGTTACTGCACTCTTTATACCTTTAAACTGTCATCACGTGTTAATATGTGTTGGGATTTACTCCTAATAGCTTAAGCTTTTAGGAAAATTGGTAAACTAACAGTATTAAGAGAAATCTGTGTGGTCGTGGTATTTTTCTTCCTTAATTACTTATTTTTCTGTTGATTGTTTGCTTATATGAGAAATGGATTGAGTCATACGCGACAACACCAATTCTCCAGTGGTTTACTTGAACTATCCTAGTACTCCACAATTTGCAACATTATCCAATCTCTCTCTCTCTCTCATGGTACACACACAAGAGAGATGCAAAAGAACAAATACATAGTTTGTGAAAATACCTGTTATTAGTCATTCTAATTTCTTCTATTTCAAGTCTAGACAGGTAGCAGTTCACGCATCAGCACAGTTGTAACAGTGTTGCGCTGCCTCTCGGAAGCTCCTAGATTGCCAAGTTTTGATTGGGGGGCAATTGTCAGACGCTGTATGAGATTTGAGGCTCAGGCTGCTGAGTTACTACTGCCGGATTCAGCTTATAGAAAAGGAGCTCTCAGGGAAGAATGTACTAAGTTCTCACTAGCTCATGCAAATCAGTTTGATCCACTCCTGAATTTCCTTGATGAACTATCTGATCTGCCGAGATTCAGAATGCTTGAGCTAAATCTGCAATCTTATCTTCTCATTCATATTGCGGACCTTGTAAAAGTATTCTCGGGTTCCAGGCTTGAAAAATTATTTGACGATGTGACTATTTTCCTGTCTTCACTCACTTCATACCATGCATACGATACTGATCAGAAGAGCATGCTAAGAAGTTGTTGCTGGAAGGGTCTTTTTCAGTGTATTGATGAAGTGTCTATCAACTTCCTAGAGTACGTATCTCATATTGAGAAGTGCATGGAGGTGCTCTTTTCCTTGTTGCCTGCACTGCAATCTGATTGGACCACCGGGGTGGGTCAGGTGAACTATTCGGAGGAGTGTTCTGTTGCAGTTAGATGCTTAGCAAAGGCTCGGCGGAGTTGGTTAATGAATTTCCTAGAGGTATATTACATGCTACCTTAATTCTTCCCTTTCTCACTGGATATTCTCAGAAATTGTTCCAGTTTGATGTTTCACAAAGATGCTTAGTACTCGGTTTCTATGATTAGCTGTCTTTGGTCCAACCGTCCTTTTTAAACGTAATTTCCATTTGTGCTCTTATACTATATAGACTGCGCAGAATTTCTAGTGAATTGCCTTTTGCTTCAGCTATGAGATTCAATTATTTTGAGTTCGTTAAGATGCAGAAGTTATAACAAAAACAATTTTTCATATCCTAGGTGTCGCAGGATGATCTTCTACAAAAAGGCGATCAGTTTATCGAGGTCCTGAAGAAGGTTCAAGCCAAAGCTAAGCTAACTAGAGTCGGTTGCTTGACATCAGCTGAGTTGGGGAGGCTAAAATCTCATTTATTGAACTCTAAATTTCATGGTTAGCTTTCTTGTAGCTCATTTATTGACCTCCAAATCTCATGGTTAGGTTGTCTTTTTTAAAGTAATTAAGACTTCTCGGCTTGAAGTACTGCATAATATGGTAGAAAAGTGGCCTATTTTTCTTCTCCACATCAGAGACATCTCTAATAAAACCAAAATTTGCTTCAAGTGCAGTTATTAACTTTTTAATATTTTCAGGTACATGGGATTTGCTCATTGAAGTTGTAGCAGCTTTGCAACATGTGGAGGGAAGTGTCAGGAGACAGTGGCTCATTGATGCGGTAGAAATCAGCTGCGTGGCAACCTATCCTTCGACGGTAAGCACTTGACTAGATTTCCTTCTATGTTGACATAAAAAATTTTCTTTCAGCTCCTTTATTGCATCTTGGATTCTCAATTTTCATATACAGGATTGTACAAGTTCTTTTTTCCCCCTCTTACTTTTCTACAGGCGCTGCAGTTTCTTGGCCTGCTAGCTGGTAGCCGCAGCAAGTATATGCCTCTTCTGATTCTCGAGAGACGGTCTGTGCTGAGCGATTTACCACTTACTCTTAGTTCTCTTCTGGCAGAATCAAGTTGGAGAGACATTGCGGAATCCGTTGCTTCTAATCTCTGGGCTTCGACCGAGCGCATTTACAATTGGGCAACACATATTACCCGAGGTGAGGATATAACGGAAATGCAGCCTATTGATGAAAGTGAGAATGAAATGGCTGGTTTCCTGTTGCGTGTTATGCACCGTACATGTCTATATTTGAAAGACTACTTGCCTCTTGAAAAGCAGCTTAAGCTCGCCAGCATGGTCGTTGATTGATATACGACCCTTGTATATAAAAATGTTGTTGTATTTTATTCAATGAAAATGCCAATTATTTTGTTTATTTATTCTCACGAGGTTCCTCGTTGAGTTGCATGAGGCGGGCATCCATAACAATACAAATGACATGTCGTTTCAGATGTAAGGAAATCAGCGGCTTAACTAAAATACGACGTGTAATTTGCTAAGTAATAGGGTAAACGACAACAATATTTACAAAAAGGAAAGGAAAATAGAAAGAAAGATTAAATAAACGCTTGAACGCAGTAAAATCGACATTAAAAAAGGAGCGGGGGGGGGGGGGGGGGGGGGGGTGCGGGGTGGGTGGTGGGGTGTTGGGGGAGACAAATAAAGGTTTTGAAATGCAGGATCAACGACAGAAAAACCCGTAGAGAAAGTAAAACGACAAAACAGGAAAATAAATGAAAAACGACAATGAATATGAAAACGACATTCTCGGCGAAAAAGAAGATGACGACGACATTATAGCCGTCAATGAAAGTAAACTCAAAATGCAAAACGACATTCTCGGCAAAAAAGAAGATGACGACGACATTATAGCCGTCAATGAAAGTAAACTCAAAATGCATGGCGTGGATTTTTTTGGGGAAACAGCAACCGAATTTTAAATGGAAAAAATTTTGAGATTTTAATAAATAAACGACCAAAAAAAAAAAAACAAGTGTTAAAACGAGAAAATACAAATATAAGTGGAAAACGACAAAAACTATAAAAACGACAATCAATGAGAGTGGAAATCGACCAAAAAAAAAAAACATAACATAACAACATAATAAAAAACGATAAATGAAAACGAGAACAAATGAATGAAGAAGGAAAATGTAAAACGATGAGAACAAGCGTTAAAAGTAGAAAATACAGAAATAAATAGGAAACGAAGACAAATATGAAAACGACAGCAAAACATTTATTAACAAACGACAACAAATACGAAAACGTTGTTTTATAATCGTTTCGAAAACAATTTTTGTGAAAAACGTTTGCAAAATGGTACCAAACACAATTTTAACAACCTGAGAATTCAGGTCGGCTCTGAGAGCGTTGTTCAGGTCGGCTCTGTTTACAAAATCGCTGTGCTTCCCATCCTTTTCGGTACTGATGAATCGAACTTCACTCCGTTCTGTAAACCGAATTCGGATTTTACCAGCCAAACCCTCTTCAAATTCACTCTCTGACGTGAATTCAATTCCAAAATCGAATTCCTCTTCATCCCCTTCTTCTTCTTCTTCTTCTTCTCTGTTAACAATTCCAGACTCAAACCCAAAACCAAGTTTAAATCCACTTTACAATCTCCTTCCACCAGCTCAAAACCCCCACAACATCGTCAACCTCATCTGCTCAACCCTCAAACGACACAAAACCCATCTTTCTCTTCTCCAAAACGACATTAAACCGCTTCTTCCCCATCTGGGTCCCCACGAAATCTCGAGGGTTTTGCTCAGATGCCAATCTGATTACTCCTCAGCTCTTGTCTTCTTCAATTGGATTAAACATGATCTGGGTCTCAGACCCACCACTCAGAACTATTGCATTGTCCTTCACACACTGGCTTGGTCAAGAAAATTCTCTCCCGCCATGAAACTGTTGATCGAATTGATAAAAGAAGGTTCACCAAAAAACGACATTTTTCATGTTCTGGTCTCGAGTTCTGAAGACTGTAACTGGGATCCTGTTATTTTCGACATGCTCATGAAGGCTTATGTGAAATCAGGTATGATTCTAGAAGGTTTCAGTACTTTTAGGAAGATAATTGAGGTGGGTTTTTTCCCGAGTGTGATTTCTTGTAATTGTCTCTTACATGGATTAGCTAAGTTGAATTACATTGACCAGTGTTGGCGTGTCTATGAAGAAATGGGGAGAATTGGGGTACACCCGAATGGCTATACGTTTAATATTTTAACTCATTTGTTGTGTAAAGACGGGCATGTGGATAAAGTGAATGTTTTTATTGAGAAGATGGAAGAGGAAGGGTTTGATCCTGATGTGGTCACTTACAACACTCTTATCAATAGCTATTGCAAAATAGGAAGATTAGAGGACGCGTTTTATTTGTACAAGATCATGTTTAGGAGGAATGTGATGCCTGATTTAGTTTCGTATACCGCCTTGATGAGCGGGCTTTGTAGACAAGGAAGGGTGAAGGAGGCTCATCAGCTTTTCCACAGGATGATCCATAGAGGGTTGAACCCGGATGTCGTGTCGTATAACACTCTTATTAGTGGTTATTGCAATGAAGGAAAGATGCAAGAGTGTAGGTCATTATTGAATGAGATGTTAGGGAGCGGAATTTGCCCCGATAGTTTCACTTGTAGGATACTTGTGGAAGGATATCGGAAAGAGGGTAGGTTGATCTCTGCACTGAATTTGGTTGTAGAGCTTAAGAGATTTGGAGTTTCTGTTTCTTTTGAGATTTATGACTATCTAATGGTTGCCTTATGTCGAGAAAATCACCCATTTGCCGCTAAGAGTCTTTTGGAAAGAGTTTCTCAGGATGGGTACAGGCCTGATATGGTTATCTATAATGAGCTGATTGAGTCTCTATGCAAATGCGATTTTGTGGAAGAGGCTTTGCTTTTAAAGGATGATATATTAAGTATTAATTTGAAACCAAATCTTGTCGTGTATAGAGCTCTCATAGATTGCTTGTGTCGCGTAAATAGAAGTGAAGAAGGTGAATCCCTGATGAGAGAACTGGTGGAATCTGGTTTATTTCCGGATGCGGCAACGTGCAGGTCATTAGTAAATGGATACTGCAAAGAAAGAGAAGTTACTAAAGCAGAATTAATATTGAGCTTCGTCGCCGCTGAACTGCAAGTATTTGACACCGAAAGTTATATTGCACTCGCCAGAGTTTTCAGCGAGGATGGTGATGTGGCCAAGTTGTTGGATTTCCAGGATAGAATGCAGAAAGTAGGTTTTGCTCCAAACATTTTGACATGTAAGTACGTGATCCATGGTTTATGGAAAAGAACAAGAACTGAAAAAGACGAGCTCCCACTGGAATGAAATGAAGAAAACTTGGGGGGGAGAATCGATGCCGCTAGTCTTTCTCTTGCTTGTTACGACATGCCTTTTGGGTTCATGAAGTAGCTTGTATTAACAATGTCCCGCATCTTGGAATGATTTGGACAAAGGCAAGGGATTGGAATGAACAGCATGGATGCTTGGTGGAAATATGTGAAGCACACCTAATTGATGAAGCGCCTGTGTATTTACAATGAACAGTCCTATTCATCACGACTCACCTTTAATCTCAACTAAACCTGAGTCAGGACGAACAACATTTTCCATTCTAGCATCTTCTGGACCACGTTCCTATTCTCCTCGGAGTTGGAGCAGGTATCATTTCAAGCAACAGTAAACTTGGTTTAGCTGTCCTTAAAGCTCCTAATGCTCCCGATGGCTTCGTGAGGGGCAGATGATAATAAACCTCACGTGTGATCTTTTGCTGTTTCGGAGTCTAATTTTTTTCTTGCCTGGACGCGAAATCCTTTCTTAGAGGAAGGCAAGTTATTGCTAGAAATGACGCAATAATAGTCTTTGCCCATTTTTATTAATTATGTATTTTTAATCGAGCTATTATCTTCTTCAATGGTTTTTTTTTTCTTTTTTTTTTTTTTTTTTGGGTTTGGTTTGGTTTGGTTTGTTTTGGTTTTGTTTTTTGTTTTTTTTTTTTTTGCTTTTTTTATTTTTTGGGTAAGGAGAGTAACGATTTATGACATGGGGACAGGTAAAACGACGACATGAAAATATGAAAATAACTGAAAGACAAGTAAATATGAAAATGAAATGAAAAACGACAATGAATATGAAAACCACATTAAAAAAATAATAAAATAAACTCAATGCACGAACGTGGAGTTTTCGTGAAAATAAACGACAATTAAAAAACCTTATGACAGTAAACGAGGAGAACAAGTGTTTGAAACGAGAAAATGGGAAAATATATGCAGTCTTTTCTCTCTTTTTCCTTTTTATTTATTTATTTATTTTTTTTGTCCCTCCAATCTTTTCGCCTTTGATTAGTTAGTACTTACTGTTAAGGTTCAACTATAGACATACCTCCCTAAAAAATAATAAAAATAAAATTCACAGACTTTCAGCAAAATAATGATTATAATTATCTTCTCCCGAGAATTCCATAGTCATCTTTTTTCCCCCTCCCCCCTTCATTTTTAGGTTTATTTATTTATTTATTTATTTCAGCAAATAGTGAATACGGTGAAGAATAGAAAAAACTTTTCGTTGTCATTTGCAACAATGTTCACTACTAATACTATCATGAAAGCAAATGCAAAAGGTTGATTAATTTTGAAAAACTAGGTTGTGTGGTCTTTTTTAATTACTTAATTTAATAGATGATTAAATTTTTTTTTTTATTTAGAAAAACGATCGTTTATCATTTTTAATATTTAGTTAATCAGTGATTGATTAATAATCAATTAATTATTGATTATGAAAATTGGTGATTGACTTATAATTAATCAGTGATTAACTTACTGTCAATGAGTGATTGATTTACAGTCAATGAGTAATTATAAATTGATCATCTAAAAAAATTGATTGACTAATTTAGGGGAAAAAAAAGTCTTTTAACTAATTTTTAAAAACTTCAATTATTTATTAAAAAATTAAAAAAAAAATGGCTATTTAACAATAAATCCCAATAGTTATTTGCAAATCCATAAGTTTTTTTTTACTCTTTGTCGTTTTCCATTTTTCTCGTTTTAACACTTCTTGACGTCGTTTTACTTTCGTCATGGTTCTTTTTTGTCATTTTATTTCTTAAAATCTCAAAATTCATTGACACTTTCGGTTCCCGTTACCCCGTATCCCGCTAAAACTCCACGTCGTGCATTGAGTTTATATTTTATTGTTGTATTACTGTTATTTTAATGTATTTTCGTAACCTTTCAAAAAAAAATTTTAAAAAATTACTTTCGTATTTTTAACTTGTCGTCGCTCTACTTCGTACTAGGGTTTTACTGTCATCTATCCTTCATTACGTACCATACAGAGTGGTTAAGAAAAACGCAAGGACAGCATATCTTAAGATTTTTTTTCCTTACTCTGTTTAATTATAAATAATTTTGTTTAAGACATAACTAATAATAATTTCACACCTATAACAAAATATGTAAAATTCGAATCCGCTTGTATCCAAAGTTCATTAAAAAATAATAATAATATAATAAAATTCGCTAAATTGGTCAATAATTTAAGCCTGAAACTCAACTCGAGGATTTATTGTATCATCACATTAGCATGGTAATCCAGGATAGTTGCCATGAGCAGCAAACGTAAAGCTAGTCTCTCTCTCTCTCTCTTTTTTTTTTTTTTTTTTTTCAAGTACAAACATAGAGTAGATCAAAGTTAGCAATTAGAATTTACAGCAAATATCAAGCAAAAAAATAGCCAGTACAAACACATGATTCTTGTAAGAACAAACTGAATAGGGAATCTGATTCCCTTTTATATAATTTTTTTTTTTTTAATATGTAATCATTTGATTGATTTCAACAGAAAATTCAACATTGACTTTTGGTCCTAGACATATCAAACAGATGAAATTCACCACTCAACTGTACCGACCAAACATCCTTAGGTTGGTAGTCAAAAATCAGGAAATTTCCCTTTAGACATGTCCAAGCATACAAATAACAAATATCGGAAAATAAAATTTCAGCAATAAGAGAGATTCAGAAGATTAGAGTTTTTCTACGATTTACCATTTAACCTGACTGTACAAACTCGTTATTAGTCCATCCTCAAAACTTATCGTCTCTGGTCGACTCTTCCTTTCCAGATGTTGGACTTGGACTCTGCTCGGTTTCTTCACCTAGTTCCATGTCCTCAGCGATTCCTTTTTCCTCATTTTTGGGTTCCCCACTTCCTGATGAAGCGACTTCCTGGGAAACGACGGACGCTGGTTTTTCTCCGCACTTAACATCAGCATCTAATGAACCCTTTGAAGTGGACGGAGAATTTTCTCTGCCAATCGGATCGTTGCTAGGAGTACTTGGTGCAAGCCATGTCAATTTCAAATTATGGCCCTGCCAGGATTTCCCATTAATAAATGCCCTCTCAGCGGAACGGCGTGTTACGAAATTTACACGAGCGGAGCAATCTTTCGATGCCTCCGTCTCACTACTACCGTCACATGCTTCCACATGTTCTAGCTCTACGTTGGAAATGTCACCGTACTGTAAGAAGTGTTCCCTCACCACAGCAACCTGGAAGGCAAAAACAAAATTGCGTCACCTTACATCGATATATATGAATAAGAGTAATAGACAGACCAAATGTGAATAATTCAATACCGAACCTAACCGAAAAATATTGCAAGGCCACAAAAACTTGAAAGTAACATGGGAATTCTTGGGAGGGAAAGAGAGAGAGAAACTTACATTTGTAAATCCAGCCGGTAAAGGTGGAAGGATTTTGAATGCTGTAGGACGATTGTCTAATTTGAATCTGTTGACCATAAAAGGAGATCCCACTGGGGCAAATGGACGAACTGGGTGTTGCTTCGAGCTCATAGATTCCGGCAGGACGACAGTTGTATTGGTTTTGGGACTATGGGAGACAGGTTTCTCTCCTGATTTGTTCTTATCTGGCGTTTTACCAGCATTTGGTGATATGACAACAGGAGAGGCATCAGAAGAACTTGGAGTAGAAGCTTTAGCAACATCAACTGCTATCCCCACTTTAGTTCTCTTAGCAGGTTGTTCCGTGTCTGACTCGCCCTTACTTCCTGTAGTCTGCAAAACATCAAAATCCAAGACTCGTAATGAAACATTTACAAGATTAGTAATGCGGATGTAGATACTTATTAGTTGAAATTTATAAGATGCAAAATAACATCTATAAGAGTACAGAAATTTATAGGACAACTTGTGCAAACCACTCAGGTATAGTATCTTAACAATAAATCTACTTCAAGGCTTGTTTGAAATAAGATCATGAAATGCGAAACGTAGAGCATGCAATAAATTCATGGAACTTGCATAAGATATAATATTACGTCACTTTGTAGCAAGAGATGAAAGACAATAAGAGAACAGTGAATCTTTACCTGTTTCTCAAGTTTGTCCAACTTGCGTCGGAAGTCATTCCGCTTCTGCTCCAGCATTTCCTGCTTTTTACGGAGTTCTTCCTTCAACTGCTCTAAGCTATCTAGTTTCTTCTGCAAAGGAGGTACAACCTTGGAACCATTCGTGTTATTGGGCTTAGGGCTGTCAGAGGCAGGTAAAGAAGCATCTTGAGTATGAGGCGTACTACTCTTTGGTGCAGCAGCTTGGAGATTATCTTTGTTACTGCTTGCAAGAGATGAATGGGTTGAAACCGAAACAGCTGCCGCACCATGGGGAGTTGCACGTACACTACTGCTACTACTTATATGATCATCAGGAATGCTATCACGATTGGCCCAAAATAGCCTGATAAAGCGGTTTCCCATCACAGCATCAGGAGCCTTCAAAGCCGCCTCAGCCTCTTCCTTCTTTGAAAACTGGACAAAAGCTCGCTCAGTATTCATTGGTATGTAAATGTCAATTACCTCTCCAAACTTTTGAAAATGGGAAAGAAGAGCCTCCTTTTTGTTGTTTTTCAGAGGAATCCCATTGACAAATAGAGTGCGCAATGCTTTTTGAGATGGTTTCCGATTGTTATGCATAGTGTCAAACTGTGGCTTTCCAGATGAATCCAAAAGTTTTGGACCAGCATCCTCGGCAATGATTTGCTTTCCTTGCCGAGATGAATTCAGAATCCCTTCTGATGCCACCTTATCTTCCTTGCTGTCGCTTTCAATATAATCTGAGGAACTTATTGCAGGATCAACCTTCTCCTTTACATCTAATCTACTTTTTGAACTGCCAATTCGACCCCAAACAGATGTACTGTGTGAACCAACAGCATTTCCGGTGCTTCTTAATGAGAATTCATTATCAGAAGGATCACCATTCATCAAAGATTCAGTTTCATCTATCTTAGTTGAATTTAAAGCTAGAAGCGTATTTGATGTTTCAGGACCATTGTTATTCCAGAGGGGTTGATCGGGATCATATAAATCAGCTCCAGCAACATAACTAGAACCAGAATATGAACCATTTAAACCCAAACCATCGTCAGGAAAACCAGACTTGCTCGTTTTGCTCTGTAGTCCTTTACTGTTCATTGCTGTTAATGAAGATGAACTTATGGCTGCTAGAGATCCAGGCCCAGGTCCACCGGTTGTTCCAAGTACATGTGCACTTGGAAGTGAAACGGGAAGGTTGAACTGTGAAAGACTCTGTAGATTGAAAAGAAAACAATCGTTAAAAGTAAAGCAAAAATCCAAGCCAACAACAGAAAAAGTATCTATCCTAGGATTGGCAGCATAATAATCAAAATCATAACCTCTAATACAAAAAGAAATAGACAGGTTGCAGTCAGATAATTCAAAAACATTACATTAGTGAAGCAAAAATGTATTAACCTCCTCTTTGAACCATTTACAGCAGTAATAAGGAACCAGCAATGGCCAGGAAGCATACAACGGACCTTGGTGAGATATACTAAAGGTTGGAACATATCAATGTCATGTCTAGCGATGATTTAGATTATGGTTTTAATGTTCCAGTCGTAATACAGATCCATTACCATGCAGGTTTATTTATACTTTGAAAAACAACACACTGCCTCAAAGAAGCCATTGGTTTTATTAAAGGAACTACATTTGCAGTGCACGTACCTGAACATCCTCAATAACTATTCGATGGACACCATGCTCCATCGGGCACATGTCCCCTCTTAGACAAAAACCACGCTCCTCAAAATCTCTACAACGTTGGCGAGGAATGCCCATACTTAATGAAGAAGGAAGTGGCGGTCTGAGTGTTCCAGGCAAACCAATGGGATGAATTCCATCCAGGCCCCCATTCGGTAAACCAGGAGTTAAGCCAAATGCATTCCAAGATGCATTTTGTGCATTTGAAACATTTAGCAACCCTCTTCCCGCAAACAAACTAGAAGGAATGGAGCCCTGAACCACTTGTGAAGCAATATCAGAGCTGAATCTAGGATCACGTTGGTTCCGTGACCCAAGGTCCCTTCCTCTCCCCCTACCAAGAATAGGATCTCCAGAAAACGAGTGATTTAGCCGGATTCTTTGATTTACATCCAACGGCAATCGATTTATTGATGCATGGCCAGGCCGTCTCTTATCAAACTTTCCAGAAAAGTCTTTCTCAAAAGGGTTGGAGTTAAAATTTTTCCAGGGAGTACCAGCTTGAGAGTCGTTCTCTCTGAAATGGTTCCCATTTAGGAAAGGCTTGTTGTTCCGCTTTCTAAATGGCCTTGTTAAAGCTTGATCAAGTGTATCTCTCTCCAAAGATTGAGAACGAGTATCCCGCCTGCGATGCTTGTGATTCCGATCATCATCATCATCATCACTAACTTCTTTCTCTTCCGGGTCACTATTACAATCAGAAGGAGAAAGACCCCCTAGTTTCGGAGAAGAAATTTTTAACTCCATTTCCAATGTTGTTTTAAGGCATCCAAGTGTTCCAACTCCAACTTGCAGCAATCAGACTTCTCGACTCTCTACGACAGTTACCACAAGGGAACCTATTATCAGAAGAAATATAGTGCAGATTACAAAAAATGGTTCTGATTAAAAGTGAATCCATTGCCACTCAACAAAAACAAAGTACGGAGAACGGAAAATAACAATAATCGACGGAGATTCCCGACATGTTATGAGCATATTTTGTCAACCTAATTCTTTAACAAACTCAAAACTGTGCAATTGAAATGCTACTACGTATAAATCCTCCAGAAAATGATTAACAAAAGCAGCTCGACAATTAACTGAAATTTAAACTAGATTATTAACAAATATATAAATTAAATAATGGAACGCACATAATTTTGCATACCGCTTGATGATCCACAAAGAAAATCAATCAAACGAGAAAAAGCAGTAATCAACAGCTGAACCCGAAAAACTAAACATGTATAAATAATATAAATATATGTATATAAAGAAGCTCTCGAAATTCGCAATTGAAAATTGGAAGAAGTGAAGAAATCCAATAACCTTAAAACCCTAACAAATTGCATTTGTCGATGAGAATCTAGGTTTAGAACAACACTCGACAAATAGTGAGAAAATTGAGAAATAGGGCATCGAATTCTTACTGTAATTACCAGAATTCAGCAGCCAAATGTCGCGAAGAACTTGGAAGAATCGGAGATTGAAATTGAAGAATTCTAGTTGTAGCAGAAGGCAACGACGAGAGGGACGAAAATGAAAGGGCAGGATCGTAATAAAGGAATAATCGCGGGAGGTTTAATTAAGAGCTTTGTTGCCGGAGAGAGATTTGTCGGGGCAAACAATATGAGAGAGAGAGAGAGAGAGAGAGAGAGAGAGAGAGAGGTTTTTGTGACTGTGACTTGTTTGGGGGTTTGAAGCCTTGCGGAGCATACAGGATTTTGGGAGAGAGAAAGACAAACAGAGAGAGAGAGAGAGAGAGGAGAGAGACGAAAAATTATTTAGAAATTGTATTTTTCTCCCATGAAATTGTATAAAATTATTGGTTGCCCTTTTACATAGTTTATTCTATTAAGGCAGAGTTTTTTTTTTTTTTTTGAGTAATTAGCCCAGATAGTTTATAAATTCTTTAAAAGGTGACGGTTTGATTCCTGTTTTATTTTTTTTTAGCTGAGATGACCTTGAAATCTTAAAATGTTGGCCAATTTAGTCCTTTCCGTCCAATTCCGTTAAATTTCTAATAGAATCTTGCTGAAGTGATCAATTTTTATAGTTAAAAGACCAAAATATCCCCCTCTTTTTCTCTCCCCCTCCCTCTCACACCACACCACCCCCCCCCCCCCCCGGCACGAACCCAAATCCGGGTTGCGCTACAGCCACCACCCCCAAACTCCGACAACCCAGGTGCCCCCAACTTCGATGACAAGCGCCGCCCCCCCCCCCCCCCCCCCCGCGCACGAACCCAAATCCGGGTTGCGCTACAGCCACCACCCCCAAACTCCGACAACACAGGTGCCCCCAACTTCGATGACAAGCCCCCCCCCCACCGGCCAACCCCAACCCCAAAAACCCCGATACGATTTGGGCCCCCTCCCCTCCCCCCGGACCAAACTGATATGGCCCCCAACCGAACCAAACCCAGACCCAAATCCCCCTCATGGGACCAAACTTCGATCTGGCCCCCTAACCGAACCAAACCTAAACCCAATCCCCGAACCAAACCCAGCGCCGTCGGCCCTCCCTGTTGCCGAGCTCGGACCCCCGACCCTCCCAAACCCCCCCCCCCCCCCAACCGAATCCAAAGTCCCCCCGCCCCTAATCCACGAATCTAAGAGAGAGATAGAGATTTTTTTAAAAAATTGATTTTTATTAAATTACTAAAATATCCTTTTATTCTGTTAGAAATTAACGGAATTGGACGGAAATGACTAAAATGATCAATATTTTAATAATTCAGGGTTAACTTAACCAAAAAAAAATATGGACAAAATCATCACCTTTTAAAAAATTCAATAACTATTTGGATCAATTACTCTCTCTTTTTTTTTTTTTTTTTTAACTACATAGAGCAATTAGCTTTTGCTCGTAAAAGATAAATTAAAGCATTGTCCTTAGAGTTTTTACCCAAATACTCCTCTCTCTCATCTGTTAAGTTAGCTCTAACAAATGTAATTGTAGACATTATCTAATGATAATTTCATATTTGACTTCACTATTAGGTAAAGAGTTTGAAATTCCTCATTTTCAAATTCAGGGTTTTTCGAGAAATGCCTCAAAAAGAGCACATCTCTGAAATATTGCCCCATATATAATGGTTTCAGGATTTTTGTTCAGAATTTTTGTCCTCTTATAATGTCAAATAAAAAGAGTAATTTGTGCATTTAGTCCTCGAATTATGAATATCTTGTCATTTTGGTCCCTGAACTTTTAATTTTTGACAGTTTTGGTTCCTCACACTAAAATTGATAAACAATTTCTGAAATTTAACGTAGATAGTCAAATTCCTTTCGCATAATAACTAAAACTTTTTTAAAAAATTATTACATTAAGTTAAAAAAAATTGTACTTTTTAAACTTGTGTCTGGTTCGTCGATTGGAGATGAAATTTTTCAGATGGAGTTGGTTGACTTTTCAAAACTAGTTATAATTTTTATTGAATTTTCAGAAAAAGATAAAAATTGAGATGAAAAAGTACAGTTTAGTTTGAGTTGAGTTGAAATGCCAAACAAAGCCTAAGAATTTTAAGAAGAATAAGGATGAAATTTTTATACTTAGTGTAATTATTTTAGTAAAATTTCATGTTAATCTGAAATTAGAACATTATTATATACAGTAAATTTAAAAAATATTTCATCAATTTCAATGTCAGGGATCAAAACGGTCAAAAATCAAAAGTTCAAGGACTAATTTTGTCAAAATCAAAAATTCAGGAACTAAAGTGACGTGATATTTATAGTTCAGAGACTAAACAAATAAATTACCCAATAAAAAATAGCCAACATCAGAAAAATCCAAATAGTTGGGCAAAAATCCTAAATATATACAATTCCCACAATTTCAGAGCTGGATCCTTGAGAGCTGGGCCCAATTCTTATGGACCAAGAAATACGCTTACAGATGGCCCAACCAATACTAGCTGGGGGAGTGCTCCTCGGGTGAAAGAGTCCGTAAAGATTTATGTCCCTCCTTACATGCAATAAACATATACATATATATATATATATATATATATAGTCATTCGATAATCTTAGTACGCTTTCCTTACCAGGTATAAAGTGTGTGTGTGTGTGTGTGTGTGTATAACAGATATATGAAACCTCGGGAGAAACTTCACAACCAAAGAGTGTTTGTCAACATAATGTTCTACATTGATTGTTAAATTTGATTCTCACAGCAACATCTCTTTTATGTCAGAAATAAACAATACCAACCATGGATCCAAACAGCAACAAACACTGCATTATAATGATAGAAACTCCGAACAAAAAACTCAATCATCAACTTAAAATTATTTCGAGTATACACGAATGAGATTTAAACATGTGGGGACTAACCAGAATAAGCATGTTCAAAATAACCACAAGAAAAGCAGAAATAAATGAGAAAAAGATAAAAAGTGAAATGAAAAAGAGTCACAGCCCTAATATCTTTCTTAAGACCAAGACTTTCTCAGCAATGATCCGGTAATAAGTGAAATGTTCTGTACAATCAGTCTGAACAGCAACGAATGAACGTACTACCGTCCAAACCAACCCCTGGGAATCTGACCTTCTCCTTCATTCATCAGCTTATCCAGCACAACGTTCAGGTCAACTGACTGGCCATTCTCCGTAAGCTTTCTAACGGTTGCCCTCACATGGTCTCTTGGGAACCCCATGGTTGTGACTTTATCGATTACATCATCAATGGGAACCCTGTTTCCAGTCCCAGAAGAACCTGAACCAGCGCCAACCGCAGAAGCAGCAGGCAACACACGCGGTAGTACCCGAGCACTTGGCATCTGCGGATACCCACTTCCACCACCTTGAGCTGCGGTAGGAGAATGAGGTTTAATCCCAGAGGTATTACCATACTGAGAGGGTGATCCACCATAGGGGAACTGTTCGCTAAGCCCAGACGGTGGGCCATATCCAGAGGGAAATCCTGAAATAGGCCGACTGGACGGTGGTGGCTCATACACATGAGGGGGTGGAGCACCATAGAACTGCTGGGAGGGAGGTGGACCACTTGGTGGCTGAGAGGGTGGTTGGCGAAGGTTGGGCGGGTAGCTCTGAGAAGGAACATAAGGTGGCTCTTCAGAATGGTGGCTCAACGAAGGTTGGAGTTGAGAGGGATTAACAGGTGCAAGAGATGGGTGCTGTTGGGGTGGTGGCTGAGAGAACTGCGGTTGAGGTGGCGCCTGAAATTGTTGAGGTGGTGGTATGGCAGAAGAGGGAAGTTGCTGCTGACTAGGATATTGCTGGTTGGGTGGTTCTTGGGTTTGACCTGGTGTTGGTAAGTAAGGGTCCCGCTGGGGGACGGAAGTGATCTGATTTTGAGGAAATTGGTTTGGATGTTGAACGGGTGGCGGCAGGTTCTGCTGGGGAGCTGGTTGGGGAGGAGCATTTGGAGAAGAGTAAGAAGGATGTGGTGGCGGAATGTTAACAGGAGGAGGAAGCTGTTGTTGCAATTGTTGAGGAGTGTTCGGAGAAGAGAAAGATGGATGTGGCGGTGGAATGCTAGCAGGGACAGGAAGCTGAGGTTGGGATTGCTGAGGAGCAGATGCGGCTGGCTGCACAGGGTCAACATGCACTGTGTTCTGAGTTTCTGTATGCTGATCTACATTAGACAATTGTAGCTTCGCAAGATGTAGCTGGGCCTCTACTATTTCTTGTTTATCCTTTAAAACTTGAACCCCGGATTGCACCTGCATCATTGTTAATGCAAATCAAATGAGCACAATAAAATGACAAATGTAGCAGCATAAACCATATGCTTATACTATACTTATAATGCCTTCATCTGAACTTTTGCTACCCCAACACGAGAAAGCAAGGAAACCTACTAAAGAGACTTCGTTCCAGAACAAATTGAAATCATCCACCACGCTTAAAGCAGTTTGACTTGTAGGCATCTAATGTTCTAGGCAATTTGATTGTCGGGAATTGTGAGTTCTATGCTCCAGTTGCATCTAAACCAGTTTTAACAAATATTAACGGGGATTGGGCATTGGGATGTTTCTTTGCTCGTGAGTTTGCCGTGCTACTAGATAACTTTAACACACAAAACTATATAAATATATATATATATATATATATACACACACTCAACCTAAATGCAACAAGAGGTTAAGCAAACACCAAAACGAACACGGATAGAGAAGATAGAGAAGATACCTCTCTAAGAATATTCTCCAACTGCCTCATCTTCCCATCAGTGCTTCCATGGTTGTTCCCAACTGATATCTTCAAATCGTCCACAGAATTCTCAAGATTGCGAGTTCTAGTCTCCAGTTGTGTAAGTCGAGCACTAACACCATCCAAAACATGAAGCAAATTATCCGTATGTTTCTTCATGGTCTTGTCAATCTCAGCCATGATTGTAGAAGAATCAAATGAACTTTGGTCCTTCTCTAGAATGAACTTCGCCGGTTCAACGGAGTCTAGAGACGCATAATTCTGTACCAAATATACATCACCATCAAAATGTATATACAAGAAACTTGTCCCCAATACATAGAACACACACACAGTCCACAAGAATCAATTAAACAACATCAGAAATAGGGTTCCAGTTCCATTTTTCTTATTAAATACATTAGATAAACCTAAATCCTTCTCAATTGCCGATTATTCCTGGAATTCAATTAAAAATTCAGATATCAGATTATGAAAAAAGCCTAAATCTACCCTAATTCGTTTCTATGGCGCCTCAAAAAGAGAGAGAGAGAGATACTCTTATAGGAGAGCCGGTTTTGGGCTTGGAATCGCCGGAGCTCCAAGGCCTAGCTGATCCTCCGATGGCCGGAGCGGAATCGAAATTGGGAGACGGCGAAGAAGTGGCAGCGAGTCCGGCGATAGGGCGAAGAGGCTGGAAATCGTAGCTGGGCAAAATCTCTTCCTTCTTGGGAATTCCATTGCCGGTTCCGCCATGGCCGGTCTGATCTTCGTCCTCGTCGTGGGGGTGGTTCATCAGGTCGATGAAGTCCTTCATCTGAGGCGACGACCCCTGCGATAGATCCATAATCTGCTTGTCCATATACGGCGTCGTATTCATCGATCAGACAAAACAGCACACAAAACTTGTGATACTTTTTTTCTGAGATTTGGAGAAGTTATTCGAGGGGGGGATGGAAAACTAGTTGGAGCGGAGTCTTGGAGAAGACGAGAATATCTCTGCTCTTTTTCCTTTGTTTTCTCGAATTTTTGGTGTCTTACCAATGACGTCTTGTTTATTATTAGTGGTTTGTTTATTATATTTAATTTTTTTAAAAAATGATTATTATATTTAATTACATAATTATATTCCTTAATTTTAATTATTTATTAGTCCATGTATATGTGTTTAGGAATTATTAATTATTATTCTGAAATTAACAAATGAAATTAAAATGTGTTTAGAAATTATAAATTATTATTCTGAATTAAATAAATATTTTAATTTCATATCTGAGGTCCTTTGTGGGTGAAAAACAAAATTAAATAAAACTACAGAAATGCTTTTTTATATATGGCAAAAG
Organism: Ficus hirta; assembly: GCA_038430175.1. Classification (NCBI taxonomy): domain Eukaryota; kingdom Viridiplantae; phylum Streptophyta; class Magnoliopsida; order Rosales; family Moraceae; genus Ficus; species Ficus hirta. Next base: position 25,768,209 of record CM076591.1, on the reverse strand, counting down.
TTATTTCGTAAAAAAAAAAAAAAAAAGTTAGGGTCATTTTTACAATATGAATTGTACTCTAGGTTTTAAGTTGGTCACCGTTTTATTATTACGAAAATGGTCCTATATCAATATTCCATATAAAAAAAAAAGACGGAAATTGAACACATTCATAATATATGAGTTTTGATTATGGTTAAAATCCTAATTAATATTATTTAAAGAGAAAATGTACCTTCAAAATAGCTTTAGGACATTATGTATGTTTAATTAAAGTATAGTTTATGTTGTATATCTTTAGTTAAAGTACATTGGGATACAATTTACCTTCAAAAACTATTTTATTACAATGTTACTTATAATTAAAGCGGAACATGTTCAATTTCTTCTTTTTTTTTAACAGAATATTAACAAAGCATCCATTGGCATAACATTATAAAAGTTTAAGAAAGTGTGATGTGTAAAATAAAAAATCAAGAACCAACATAGAATAAGGCGTATAATTTAGGATCATTTGTAAAGTTAACCCAAAAAAGTATTTCATATATTTGAAAATATGAAAAATCCTCAACCAAAAAAAAAAAAACCCTAAAAGTATAATTGGGGGTCATTTTTTAAATTAACTAAAAAAGTTATTTCCTATATTTGAAAATATGAAAAATCCTAAAAGTTCTTGATTTATTTATTTATTTTAATTAACCCTTATTTACAATTTTAAACAAACAAATTTTTTTTTTGTTTTTTTCACGTTACGATTGTTGGGCTGAGACGCTGCAGGCGGTGGTTGTGGGTCAGTGCCTTCCTAGTTGTTAAGAGTTGGGCTTTGGCGATGTGACAACAAGCCCAGCCCAATGAAATTATATTTCACACCTTATCCTATTTTGTTTCTCTCTGTCTGTGAAATTAGAGAAATGTCCCCTATAATCAAGATTTTATACTTTTTTAGACGCTAATAAATTTGTCATTATTTCATACAAATAAAATTTTTCATGAAGTAACGGAATGAGGCTGCCCCCTAATTAAGAGAAGCAAGAACCGATTGGATAATAATCCATGTTAAAAAGTGTCTTTTTTGTGTCTACCTCAATCCTTACCATGATATTTTATTGTCGATGAAAATTCCAATATGTTAGAAACAAAAGATAAGTTGAAATCAATTACGAAATGAATCGTGGTAATTGCTAGTATAATTTAACGATAATTACATACATAACTCTAACATGAGATGTTAAACTGGAATCCCTCCAATTCTTAAGATATACATTAATAAAATGAATCCAAATTAATTTTCTCAGAAAACAAATTATATTCTGGCAAAGTACCTATAAAGAACAATGTCAAGGTTAGAGTTAAAACTAAACAATTTTTAAAAAGTAAAGAATTTTTTTATGTTTTTTTTACACATATATGTAATTACTAATACCAGAACTGACGACGGGATCATAAGTGTTCATTTTATCTCATCTCAACCTCGATTTGGGAAGAAATTGTCTCCCCAAAAATCTTGATGTCGTTCCTAAAATGAACGGTGCAATAGTCATAACTTAGATTTGGGAAACAAAGGACGAGAAAATTACTGAGAAAATAAAACTTGGCATTGCTTGTAATTCATTACTCAGTTACAAGCACTTGCTTCTTAAAATACATACGACAAGTCATCACTTGTCTCTAAACATTGTCATTAACTTGCAAGGAAATATAGTAGGTAGCAAGTAGTTAATTATTAGTAGTAGCCTATAACTTAGAATAAGTACTCCACGGTGGATAGCTTGGAAGAACTAGGCCATGGAACTTGAATCACGACCATGTGTTCTTGGTATTGGAAATCGACTTCGCTCCCATCGATGCGGCAAGCCACAGGTTTCTGCGATGCGAAAACCCTCATCTCACCGGTGCCTCTAACCCCGACACAAACGGAGCTCTTCTCGTCATCAAAGGCCAATGATTGAATGGCACCACCGGTGTTTAACATGTTCACTAGGCCTATAGGAGCGAAGTGGACAGACTTTCTAGCCAAAATGGTCACGGGCGCGACCGTAATAAGCTCAAAGTTGAAGGGCTCCAAGGATATATCCACACTCTCGGAGGGCATGGAAAGGATAAGCTTCTTGGCTTGGGAAAAGTACATGGCAAAAACTTCCACACCCTCAATGGGAATTGGGTTCTTGCCACTATTCCACTCAATGTCTTTGACACTAGCCTTAGAGGTCACCAAGTGGGAAAATTTTGAGGCACATTGGTTGCGCCTGGTCTCACGAGACCATCCCCCTCCTTGGCAATTGAATGCCCCAACTACTCCAGTGTGCTGCAACAAATCCAAACAAACCATGAGCTATTAGGCCCAACCATCAAAAGCCCATTCCTAGACTCCTAGTTCCTTTGAAAACCAGAAAATGGTGACACTAAATTGTTATTTTTTCGTTGAGAAAATTGTAAAAACACTATAAAATAAGATATATTCATGTTTTTTTGCCCTCCTTTTATATTTATCTAGGCTTTTGACCATCCATATTTATCTAATTAGATATCAAAAAATTGAAAATTCAGATATCTATTTTTGAAGGACAATCCAATAAATCACCTATTTTTATTAATGAAATATTTGTTACACTAAATGACTACATAATTTTAAATACATATCAATAAAAGAATAATAATTCACATTATTGAATAGTAGAAGTAAAATCTGCCCCCAAACGGGTTTTTTCTTTTTTTTTTCTTCACTTCGAAAAAAAATAAGGGTAATAATTTACCTTGTTGATGTTCCAAATTTTGAGCATGGTTTTGCCATCATGAAGAGGGTTCTCAAAGAGACAGTCACGAGTGGGAAGGGCGTAGTAGTCACACCTCAGAATAGAGCCGTCAGGGAGAACAAGCTTCTTAAGCAAATCAAAGTTATGTTTCCCAACAGAGTCACTAACATAGATGGGACCACCAGAGATGGCCCTGGACGCAGCGTGAAACGCAGCGCAGGGGTGAGTAGACTGGAACATATCCCAGTCAGGGTGTATGAAATTCCCCATCCACAGACTGTTGTACGCACAGTGCACCATGTGACACCCTTGCAGCCAAAACGTTCCGTTCGGGTCGCCCGATGGATCCGTGCACCAGAAGTCATCACCTGTTTTATTATTTTAATTTGTTACATTAATACCATTAAAAATGCATGTTAACATCAATTCATCGATGTTAAACACCATAACTTTTATAACTAATAATTGGAATTGGTTACATACCAACACGGCCAAGAGCAATGGCTTCTGTTCCGAGGAACATGAAGTCGTTGCAGTGTTCCATACTCGCGATCACACCGTTGCCGTTGAAGTGTTTCCTAACTGACGATGTTAGGGCTTTGTAGTACGCCTTTGCAAGCTCAACTCGTCCACCATAGTTCTCACACAACATCTCCAACAGCTGCATATAATGATAAATATTGACGTCATTGTTAGTCATTGAAAAAAAAACCAACGACAAAAGCTTGTACCTTCCTTTTTTTTTTTTTTAGAAATTATTAATTAATAAGCTCTATTAATTTTGTAGGGTGCTAAAAGTAATCCATGAAATCAACTCAAGCGTTTTTTTCTGTAAAATAAGCCCCCTTTTTTTATTGGGGATTTTGAGTTAGAATTTTTAAGTTAAAATGGATTGATTTTTTAAAAAATAATTAAGATATTAATTAATTTAAAAAAATAAAAATTAAATTAAAATTTTTAAATTAGAGTCGATAAACTAAACAAGTGTAAAACTTTGCCGCAATCTCCCAGTTATAAACAAATATTTGTTTGAAAAGTAACAATAAAATAAAACCCAGTAGTAATTAAAATATGTAAATATAGCGTGCCGACCATGTGAAAATTTTTTTAAAAAAAATCATCTTATCCGTTTATGAAACATGGAACCTTAATGAATGTGACAAGAAACGAATCCGAAATCAAGAAGAAAAACAACTTACATGGATGACGTCAACCTTGACCCCATCGATCCCGATGGACTCCAAGTGGGAGTGAAGTCCCTCATACATCTCATCAACCTTCTCCGGTGGGACCAGTCCCACACCGGTGCTTACGATCTTATCAACGGCCAGATCCTCCATCGTCATCTCCAGCCCCGGCGACAATTTCGGCTTCACCACCTCCGCCTCCGGCAGCTCCGGAACATTGGGCCTCAGCCCACCCCAGTATCCACACAGCGCGTGCCACACGTACACGTGCTGCACGCTCTTGAACTCCTCCTTCAGGTCACTAACAAACGCCGCCATGCCCTTCACCCCGGTTTTCTTGGGACTCACGTAATCTCTGAACTTGTAATTCTCTTCAAACTTCAATAATCTGCAAGGCATTTGTTCTCCGGCGATGGTCTGGCCCACTCCTTCCTTGGTGATTGGGTCGGAGTCGTGGCCGATGGACTGCCAGCCGTCGTCGATCAGGACCAGCCCAGGTGGACACCCGCCTTGGGTCAACCCTTTGACTCCTTCCAGAACCCCCTGCGGGTGCACCGTAAGATAGAATGCGTCCCACGTGCACCAACCGAATTTGTCCACGATGCCAGGTGGGGTCTTCTCTTCCAGAAGGTTGAAGGTCCCGAGGTGGGTTTTCATGACTCTTGTTGCCTCATTGACCAGACTGAACGGGTCGTCACCGGCGTGAACGTAAACGACACTCCGGAACCCCGAGGAGAGCGCCTTAGTGGAGCCACTCTCGACGCAAACGGCGACGAAATCGTCGTCGTTTGAGAAGGGCTGGAGAGAGGCCCGGAATGGGCCTTCTAGAAGCGGGAGGATCAGGACGTAGGGCCGGCCCAGGGATTCGGAGTTTTCGAGTATCACCATTTGGGTCTCGTTCTCCAGGTCCCGGCCGCTGGACCCGGTCCACTGGGTGGTCCACCAGACCTTGAACCGGAAGATGCTCATGAACCGTATGTCCCTCAGCTTGCCGATCGGCTCCACGTGGCGGCTGCTGGGCTTGGCCGCGTCGAAGCCGAGGAAGCAGCCGACGGTGGTGATCGACTTGTGGTCGGTGTATGGCGACGGCGTGATGGTGACGGTGTCAGGGACGTCGGAGAGGATGACGTGGCCGTTGGCCAGGAGGTTTGAGCCTTTGACGGTGAACGGAGATGGGTTGTTGCACCCGTTCACCATTGCAGTGACGTCAGAGCCAGCTTTGCCCAAGCTTGGAGCCATGGAAATCACAGAGAAAGTAGTTAAAGTAGTTATTTCAGTGAGCTAACTAGATACAAACTGAGTTCGTGTATCGAACAAAGATTCTGTACAAAAATAATAATGTTGGAAAAGAATGGAAAAAAAATAATCGTTTTTTTGAGGTGATTATGTGAAAAATGAAATCTTTTGAGTTGGGTTTAGTTGTGGTTGATGAGTGTGGGAAATGGGCAATTTATAGACAAACCCCATAATCCATATCACCATGTGGGTTGGGAAAGTGAATAGGAAGGTCGGTGGGAAAGTAGGCCTGAAATTGTTTATTTATTATTATTGTTTCAAAAATATTATTACGTCTTTCTGAAGCAAGAGTGGCCTGAGGAATTAACGGGTCATTTAAAGTAAAAGGTATGAGTTGTTTATTTATTTATTTATTTTGTGAAACAATTATCCATACAAAATATGTGTTCCACACCGGTGGAAAAATAAAGGGACGTATGAAATTAAGGTCCCGCATGTAATTTCAGATGGTGTTTTATAGTCTAAAATTCAAAATCTCAATTCTAAATTAAAATTTTCCTATCTTTTATTTTTAAAAAATTCAAAATTTAAAATTTTTTAATTTATTTATTTCAAATCGAAATGAGATAATTTTTATGTCAAAATGCTCATAACGATAAAATAAACAAGACAAGATCTATTTTACATATTTTTTTCTGAACACATTTCAAATTTTTATACTATTTTCTTTATTATATATTTTTTTTCAAAAGTTTTCCCCCCAAACACATATTTTCAACCCAACTTTCAAACTATCATCTCCAGATGTCCTCCCAAATGGATCCAAAGGCCCTTAAAAAAGTTTGATCTGACCAAACGATAATGACTAATTCGTGATGACTTTTTTTTTTCTAAACAAAAAATAGTAATTAGAGGGTAAACATTAGATGTGAAAAATAACGTGTTTTATATGTTTAGTTATTTTATTTTATTTTATTTTTTTTGAAAAGATAAATTTTATTACACTCACTAAAAAGATACAAAAATACCCAACATACGATACCCTGTATTATATGAGATAAAACCCTTAAACAAGAACGGATCCACCAGTAAAATATGATGATGCTCAAAGGGAAATATGTATGCTTGAGGCCTGAAAACGGGAATATACCTCGATACACTGAAATCGAGCACATGGAAGGCTCTTTTTGACCCCGACAATCAATGGATTTTCCCGATCAATCGAGGGTCAAGACTTAGTAGCACTAAGGTTACTATTAACTCTGCACAGAAGTAACTCTAGCGGAACCAAAACACCGTCAAGACTCAGATCTGACGAATAAACAACCAATTCGGAAGGTGAAGAAACCACCTCCATTATTATAAATAAATAAATAAATAAACTCCCCAAAGAAAAGACGACGAAGACATCGTCATTATTATAGACAAACTTATATACCAAAAAACAAAAAAACCAATCACATGGAAAGAGACATTGCCGATAAAACAAACCACATCGTTGAGAGAAATTAGGTTGCCGAAGCCAAGCTGTTGTAGGACTTCCCCGGCGCATGACAATCACACACCCCCCACCAACTATCTCATTCATGCCTTGCTCCTTCCCACAACGCACATCCTCCTATCATCAGCTCGCTTCTATCAAGACCCTCACCATATGATTATAACCTTCATCTCTAGGATAGGGAAATCAGAGATAGATCAAAGGCCGCCCCCATAATCCAGACTTAAGGGAGAAAAACGATTGAGAAACTCAAGTCCTCAAGCGTTAGAGAGAGAAATGGAAGAGAGAGAGAGAAAGAGCTTTAATAATCTAACTATTTGAATATTTTTTTTTTGTTGTATTTGTTATATATATATAGTTTCCGTCCATATGATTTTTTTCCATCTTTATACGAGTTAGTTTTCTGAATTACATCCGCATGATATATTACGTCTCATATGGTTAATGATTTTTATTGACATTTATTAGTAAAAAAATATGTATGATTCTGTGATGGTTTTAGGTCTAAATTTCTGATAGATTCGGATTATTTTCTTGAGTTACCTAATTTCTTGGAAACCTATGTGGCGAGCTTTTAACAATCAAAATAAGATTTGTCAATTGAAATTGGGAAATTACTTGATTAATTCGATGCATTTAATTGACTTTTTATCAAGCATATTTAGAATTAAATATCAAATTTTTGGAAAAACCAAGTGACTTTCCTTATTATCTAGTTAATTCTATCCACACATAATATGCACATAGCCTTCTGTCAAGACAACATCATCAAGCTTTTAAATTTAACTCAAATCGAGAATTTTACATATGGAGTCGATTTTATTGTTGTTTGTGTGTGATATATAGTCGACCCTAAACAAATGAGAACATACCTATACACTTTCTTGAAATCGGCCCTTGCTTATTTAAGGAATCACACATGATCATAGTTCATGTCATTCTAAACTTTTTAGAGATTCTATAAAGATAGACAAATTCAGATTGAGTATTTTAAGTTATATAACTCCAATCCCCTCTAAGTGTAATTAATTGTAAATAGAATTCTTTTATTTGAGTTTGTATGTTTAACACTCGTGGTTATTTTTGTATAATCATATCAGCATATATTAATATTTTATTTTATGGTTATTTGCTTTCTGCAATCTTTATTCTACTGTATTAATAATGCAATTGCTTGGCTACTAGATCTTACACATACCATGAAGGTCGATGATGTAAAAGTAAATTTAAGTTTCCGAACAACTAATTGGCATTAAAGTCAATAGCTAATGAATGAATAAACTGTATATGTATCCTACTCCTATCTTGTATATGTCCCTGTAGAAATTCCTAACAGTCATGTAATTGATTTTTTCTTAAAAAAAAAAAAAAGTGTTAATTGTGGAAATATCTTGTAGGATCAGTAATTTCGGATACGACACGGTTACAAGATACGAGAACAACACGAAATAATGGATTTGGACCACACGTTTAATAATTTGGTTGAAATTGGATTGACATGTTTAACATGAAAATAAATGGATCAGAAATGGATTAATACGATTAACCCGTTTATTTAAATTGGTCATAAACGGACCAACACAACCCAACCCGTGTATAGCCCATATATATATAAAATTTCTCAATATATTTTTATAGGGTTTAGGTTCCTTGTCCATTTATTAATCATGTCGTGCTGTATTCAGGTTGGCCTGAACCTAACTTGCAAACACGAATTACCAATCCTAATTTCTAGAAACTACTTTCTTAATTCTACAGACTAGATGATAGGGAAGTTGACATCCATAAGCATACTCTATAAGAGTTTATTAGTACATTGTCAAAAAATAAAAATAAAAAATAAAAACTTCAACCTAACTAATAACTTTTTGTTTTTCTTTATTGCTACTCGGCTCCGGTTCTTTTTAACTCCGGATTTCAGCTCAGATGATGTGACATGCTCTACGTTTTTTTTTACTTTTAATATGAATAAAGCTAAGAGACACATCTGATATGTTACATCATTTGAAGTAACCCCCTACATGACTTACCATTTAATAAGATATAATATGAGCCTATCTTACTAAATAAAAAAATAAATTAACTTTGTGATGAGGGACACCTTAGCTTGATTCTTTGAATATTGCTATGTAAATGGGGCCATACCTTTTATTACATCCATTTATTTGAACCAATTTTTTCTCTTTTTAGAAATTTAGAGCGACAGATGTGAGGCCCACACCTCTTCATTTCACCTCTCATTATTTATAGTGGACCCCACTTTTATAGTAATTTTCAGAGTAATCCTATATGATCTCATGGGGTCAAGGCCCCTTCCATGTGGCACTTGTTGTGTAGTAGGCTTCACAATTTTTTTTATTCTTTTTTTATCCAAGTGGCTTTGCATGTTTTACTGCAAGAATCCAATTAAGTTTAACCCACTACACAATAATTGTCACATATGAGGGGTCATAACCCCATGAGGTATAGGATTATTCTAATTTTCATCAAAGTGAAAGATGTGGAGCATGTCACATCATCCGGAGCCAAAAAACCAGAGTCCAAAAGCAATTATCTTTCTTTTAACTTACGTTTGGTTTATCAATTAGAGATGAAATTTTTTAAGTTAGAGTTGATTGACTTTTTAAAAACTATTTATAATTTTTATTGATTTTTCAAAAAAATATAAAAACTGATATAAAAAAATACAGTTTAGTTAGAATTAAACATAAATGTTAAACGAAGCTTTATTAGTTTATCTAATCTAAAAGTGTAAATGCAATTATGGTACATGTGCACGACTAGCAGCAAATTATTATATAAACATTTATGACATTAAGTAAGGTTTGCGGAACAATTTTCCTTTACAATCCAAAATTTATTTAACTATATATATTACTCTCGAATTAACAAGATTCCATTATTTGTCCACAAATATTGCAAAAGCAACAAAGGAAAGAAAAGAAAATGAATGGTCCAATTCTATTGACAATTTACCAATGCAAGACATTCATCCAAACTATTGGAATTTTTTTTTTTTTTTGAGTGATCAAATCGCAGTGGGAACCTGATATTTGCTTGACGGTACATGTTATATATGTCCTTCGCAAGGGGTAACAGGTAGACCCTCTTCATTTTTTTGTTTTCCTTTTCTTTTTTCTTTTTTTTTTTTTTTTTTCATATGAAGCATTCCTAAATACGGACCCAAAAACTTTATAAAAAGCAAACTATATTCCTCTAAAAGTCTGTCTCATCACGTAAATGTTCGTGAATGATCCCTGTGAATAATGAGTAAAAAAATAAATAATAACAAACAAACACAACAAGGAAAAACAAAAAATATATATATACATTTTGTATATATAAAAAAATCTATGATTAACAATTCACAACATCTTGTGAAGTAACAGACTCAATTGCTAGAGAAAAATCCTCCAATCAAGTTAATTGTCTAAAAGAACGTAAGAGGCAGATTAAATCATTGTAGCAGCTTAGATTAACTTAGTTAAGGGTTTTGAAGATTAAATGAACAAAATTCTTTTTTTTTTTGTTTTTGAAATTGAGAGTAAGAAGATTCAAACTCTACACTTTTTTTATAGAATTTGATGTGAAATTATTACTAGACTAATGTCTGTAACCACCAAACAAAATTATTTTGAAGGAGTACTTATTCGATTTGAATTAATCAATGAAGCAACGGCCATGTTCAGTAAGTTAAAAAAAAAAAAAGACGTAATTTATTAGGTGAGGAAAATAGAGAGAAAGATTAACATGAATTCCTGAAAATAAGATTAACATGAATTCTATTTTCTAACTTCTCAATATTTGGAGATTAAAATTAATTTGATTTTTTGAATGATTTCGCAATCCATTTATTTTATTTTCTCCGGTTACAGATCTAGAAGTTCACTTTTCAATCATGACTGATCATTGTTTAACACTGATATGTTAAAGGTTAAAAAAAAAAAAAAACTTTAGTTCTACCTTGCTACTAATAATTATGTTGGAACTCTAGTTATTAAATAATTTCCCATACAAAAATGTCATCGTATTCATTTCTTTGATACAAAAGTGATAACATTTCAAACGTTGTTCTTTCAAATTTGTTGTACTCATTCTTAATTTATTCTCTTTATGAGATTTTTTTTTGGTCATTTATGAATTTGGGGAAAAAAAGATACAAAATAAATGATAAAATTTTAAGTTGGGAAGATATATAGAGAATTGGTAAATGTTAAAATGATATTAAATATTGAAAAATGAGTGAAGCTATGGTGTATTATAATAAGTAAACCTTATAAATATTAAGTTATAGTTAAATTGAAAACAAAATGAGGGCAAATTAGAGGTAATATTCTATAATTTTAAAAACGTGTAAGTCATTTTCAGATTTAAAAAAAAAAAAAAAAAGCTGGGACGCATGTTCCCTTGAGCTCTTAATAGGTCATTTACCAAAAAAAAAAAAAAAGAAAAAAAAAAAGAAGAAGCTATTAATAGGTCCGTCACTGCTTTTTTATTGTACCAAATAATCGTCAATACAAAATTCTTCCACTTTTTTCCCTTTGACTTAATTTTCAAATAATTTGAGGTAAGTTTTTTTTTTTTTTTAATAACTAAAACTTGAAAAAAGAAAAAAAAAGAATAAAGGGGGATTCAGAATATACAATAGAACTTGCTAGTTTTATTCTATGTAATATCATTTCACATTAGAATTGTCTTGATTCAGAATATACCAAAGAACTTGCTAGTTCTACTCTTTTGAATATCATTATTTCATTTTTTTTTAACTGATCTAAAGCGAAATATTCTATTCTATTTCATAGAAGAAGAGAAAGAAAGACCTTTTCTCTTATTCCAAATTCCATAAATTGAATATTCTATTTCCTTTTTTCACTTTTCAACTACTTCCGATCATTTGGTATATAGCAAACATAAGCCTCCAGATCAGATAACCTCTTGAAATATAAAAGAAATCATTTCCTTTTTCCCTCCCTTATTGGTGGTTGTTCCACGTATCTTTTTCTTTTATCTAAAAAAAAGAAAATACTCAAGGCATCTCAAAAGGTCTATATGTGAATATTCTTTTACAAAACGTGTGGGCTTTTAAAACAAAATGTGGGCCTCTCTCCGACTTCAGTCTGTAGAACCGTGTCAAGGTGTTTTTTTTTTACTTAAAAAAAAATTACTATCTGATTTTATAATAACTTTAGATACTAGTAGCCGTTGACTGCGTGCCGACCATCGCCACGTGTACGCTGCGATGCCCTAGTCCACCGACAGTACAAAACTCATTACTAGTTTAAAGAGGATAAAATAATAAGGATAAGGTGGGACGTGGGATCTCCAATACATGCAACGTGGTGGATAACTTAATGGGGAAGAAAAGGTTGTACTGAAAGATTCCAAGGAAGTTTGAAATCGCTAGAAGTAGCCAACGGTCAAAACGGTTTGCTGCAACGACTACCGAATGGATCAACTAACTCTCACAGACCATATATTTAACGATAGCGTATTAATGATACCCAACATTAGTTTTGTTGAGCTTTAAATTAGTGCTGTTGGGCCTTCTTAATCAACAGTGTTAATTAGTGTTTGCGAAATTTAGTATAGAATTATAAAACTAATATTTGTTTGGATCACACATTTAACTTCAATATATTGGTTCATTCATATATTCAGGGGCGAAGCTAGAAATATATTTCAGTAGGCTAAGTGAAATATATTTATTTTTTTAAGATAAAATAAATTTTAGTAAGGCTAAGTGAGAATTTTTAATTTTAGTATGTTTATATGAGAATTTTTAATTTTCATAGGAGCAAAATAGTAACATTATAAAACTTTTTTTATAGGATTAATTTTAGTGAGAATTATGTGAAGATTTTTTATTTTTAGTAGGGGCAAAGTAGGGAATGTATGAGAATTTTTAGCTTCTAATGGAGGCAAATTGTAAAATTATAAAATTTTTGGGGTAAAACTAGAAGAACAAAAAATTTGAGTGGGGGCTCTATCTCCCACTAGCACCCCCTTAAATCCGCCCTTGCATATATTGTATCTTAATTCACCTCTATTTGAATAGTATACCCATTTATTTTACTATTTATCTATTGTCTTTTTTATCTACTTTTATTAATTACATCACATACTCTATCTCTCTCACACTAAATACACATTAAAATGACTATTCGAATGTAAACAATCTAAATACACATTTCATTTGAATATAATAAAGGGGATATCTAAATGCATATTAGAATATACTCATTATATTGAAATATAATATCAAATGAACTATAAAGGAAAAAAAAAACTATAGTTATGAAAAAAGTGAATTTCCGAAAAAAAAAAAGTCATAATGTTAGGATTAAGCTTTTAACTATCCATTTATATTAGGTTTTATAATATATATATATATATATATTCTTTTAATGTGATTTTGATAGATCTAATATAGCCATAGAAATATATTACAATAGATAACTCCATTAAAAAAAATGGAAATTAAATCAATATTAAAAGTTTTTGGATAACAAAAAGAGACTATATAGCGAACTAAATTCAAACAAGAGGAAATGAAGAGTAGACACTTAGATGGAGGGGGTAAAGTAAAGAGAATGAAAATTATAGAGCGGGGAATATTTCATGTTTATACCTAATGTACATTGACATAGAAATATTGCTTCCTCTAAATCATTTAGTGAGGAGAATTGAACAAGAATTATCATTTTAAATTTAATTTAATATAATCGGTCATGATTTATTGTCTTGTGTATAATTTACAATCAAATCAAAAGACAAGACCAAGACTTTTCGATATCTTATTCGACACTTAATTAAGAGAATGTATAGAAAAGTGTTAAAGAGAGAAAATTATTTTAAAAAAACTTTTATGGGATAATTGCATGTTTTGCCTGTTTTCAATAAGACGATTAATCTCACTAAAAAGAAGATTTGATACTGTTTTTCCCCATCTCAAGTCTAGAATCAAACATAGGATGAGAAATTTATCAATCAACCAATCTCATCCTGCTTAATAAACACATTTTCATTCGGTTAATAGATCCCAATTAATTGTAACATTTTAGTGAGTGGACCATAGATAAAAATCTTTACTAAGTTGTGTGTCCACTAAACAAACTTTATTATGTAACTTTTTTTTTAAATGAAAAAAGACTTTAGCTTTGTTGGTATTTAAGTTTAACTCTAACTAAATTATATTTTTTCATCTCAGTTTTTATCCATTTTTTTTCCTAAAAAGTTAATAAAAATTACAATTAATTTTTAAAAAATCAACCAACTTCAACTGACGAATCAAACACAAACTTTGTCTTTTTTTAAATATGCATCATAAACGCGTTTTTGTAAACCAAATAATGGAAAAAAATTTTTTTTGGGCTCTGGAAATAATGGAGTCTTTTCTGTCGTCAATGGGGTTGGTGGTGATTGTCTTCTTCTCTTGCTGTAATAGAAGGGTAGTACTGGTCTGTTTTGTTAGTTAAAAACTAAACGACACGTGGCAGTTAAGTTATCTTTTTGGTAGTTGGAATGTAGGAAGCACCTGCTCATGCCCTATTGCGCCACCCCATCCAACAACACTAGAACCTTTTTTTTTTTTTTTTTTTCCTTTTCTTTGTGGGGTTGTGGCGCAGCAGGTGGATCCACGAAAATCACTTTGACAATATTTTTGATTTTGAAATAATTACATAATAACATATAAAAAATAATATATTGAATTAGGAAAAGAAAACCAATTGAGAGAGACATGTTCTTAAATAATAGATATGTATCCAATTCTATTAATTTTATATATTTTCTATATTTTGAGACGATTTTGATATAATCTAAGTTCTTGTTTAACACGTAATTTTGAAATACTTTTTAAAAAATTTTATCTCAAAATGTTTTTGGATTGGTGTGTGAGAGAAAGCAAAATAAATAAGTTGTGGATTTAAAAAAAATCGTTAAAAATATAAATTTATTTGTTTTTTTAATAATATTCTTAAAAACAATCATTAAGATACAGAAACATGGACAACAAAGACAATATTTCAAAAAAAAAAAAATTTAGTGAAAAAAGAAAAATAGATTTTGGTCTTGAAAAAAGACCAAATACGCGTGCTTTTGCGTGTGCATTATGCACATATCTGTCTTTTTTGGATAAACAAATATTCAGAATGATAGAAATTAGAGGCCTAAAATGGTGGATTTTGCAGTGACGTTGGGGCAGAATTAATAAATAGGATTAGGGGATAAGATTAGAAAAGTGCGAAGACTATAATAGTGGAGATTAACAAATCAATTTTTCTCAGCTTTCTATCTTTGTCCAAAGTCCGGTCAAAACGAACCCCTAGAGCCTAGAACCAGGCATGGAAGTCAACACCGTCACCACCTCCCCATTTCAGTGTAGAATAGAATACTCTATTAATTCTTTTTTTTTTTTTGTTTTTTTTTTGTTTTTTTGTTTTTTTTTTTGTTTTTTACCCTTTGCTTTTCATTGGTTATGGTAAACGATGAAATCTGAAGACAGGCTGATGTAGATGGGACTAGAATACAAAAACACAACACAGACAAGAAGCACAGGCCGAATCCTATGAATGTGAAATGGATGGTGAAATGAACCTGATTAAGTGGTAGAGGCCAGATTCAATTTTTCTCTAACAAAAAATAAAATTAAAATTAAAAATCATGCACACACAAACTATATCCCAAATTGTGATTAGTGATTACAAAATAATTTAGATGCAATTTAGTACCTAATGCATTATAAGGTGTAGAATTTAAATGTCACGATCCAGTCTAATATATGTATCTGTATATGTATGTAGGCCAAATTCTATGAAAGTGGGATTCAGTTTATCTTAAAAAATCGATAAACATGGCTCCAAATACGAAAAATAATCCCCAAATAATATTTGAAAAAAACTAATTAACAATTATGAGATTTTTCCTAACAAAAAGGAAGTAGCATATAGGAAAGGGCCAAGACTGAGGCCTGGTTTTGTTTTGTTATGTTCTTTTGTTATGTTTTTTTTTTGTTTGGTTTTTTTGGTTTTTTTTTGCAAACGAGTGAGATTCGATCCAAATGCAAAGACTAATGCAAAGGTTTTGGATTTCTTATTGATCTAACATGCTCGGCCTTGAGAGTACAGTGACTTCTAGCTCTCTGCATTGGGCCATATGGCTTTCAATTCAAAACCCATTTCCATTAGAATTGCTCCCAAACACGTGCAAGTTAGAGGATTTTTTTTTTTTTTTTTTAAATTTAAGGGAAACAAGTTTGAAGCGTTTCCTTTTGTTTGTCTGTTTGTTTTGTTTTGTTTTGTTTTTTTTTTTTTTTTCAATAAACAACCGGATTTGCTAATTATTTTACTTTAGTGAACAAATCAAGATTAAAATGAGAATTGGATATAAGAAGATTATAATGGGTAATATGTTAAAAAAAAAAAGGCTTAGGGTCAGAAAAAATTTAATTATATATCTTATCGTCATAATATTGAAATTACCACTAAAATATTAGACTATTTTTACAACCACATTTTTTTAATCTTTATTAAAACAAATTTTAATTAGTTGGAGATATCTATCAATTTAAAGGTGGCAAATATAACCAGTACGCTTTTCCATATCCATCACATGAATATTACCACGCGAGCATCACGTATGAATGTGGTTTTTATTTTTTTATTTTTTATTTTTTAATAAAGCATTAATCAGCAAATTTGGTTTTGTGTAACTTGTAAGATGGGTAGTCCTTACAATCTCGTTATATATTACTATAATTTCCCTTTTATTATATATCTCCAAAAAAAGGAAAAAAAAAAAAAAACTCTTACAGTATATCTCCAAACCCAAAAAAAAAAGAGAGAGAAAAAAGAAAAGCCCTTTTATTATGTATCAACAACGAGAAATAAATCTATACAGTATACACCATAATAAACATCCTCCAACCACCCTTTTTCCTGTAGGCTTGCGGCTCTTCTTATTTTTTATTTGCACTCACATGACCTATTTCATACTTATTGAGAACAGATATTTAAGCTACATTTAAATATGCTCTAATTTGGATATACTTGTCGTTTCACTTAAAGCTCCAGCGCGGACTGTCCGACAGAAAACGTAAAACACATGAATAAGTACGTAGAACTTGTTCAGATTTTACGAAGGAATAAGAATGTAAGTAATTTATACATACAGTGAAATAATATGAATATCGCTAGTTATACACTTACTGTATTGAGAAGCCTGAGAGCAGCAGGGCGCGTAAATTTCCTCGCGAAAAGAAAGCATGGAGCTGGGTTTCCTTCGCTAGTGCACCATTCTTTTCGGTACTCGGTCTCGTAATTGATGTTATCTATCTCCTGCAAAATAAAATCTTGTTTGTTTTTAATGCTTTCTTACACCCAGTTCTACAAAAAAAAAAAGAGTTATATGCCATTGAATCTAAAAAAGATACGAGACTTGTTACCAGAGATTTTTACCACAAATATAATCTGTGACTTTATTTGTTTAGCCCTGACAGAAAAATTACAGTCGCCCTTTTTAACTAGATTTTGATCATCTTGTTTGCTCAATTAAAGAAGAATGCAAAATTTAGAAACCATGAGTTTTAGTATTTGAAATTAACAAGGAATATTTCTTATTAGATTATACACAATGCGTACTCAATTTCCCCTGTAACGACAAACACACACCTGTTAATAAGAGAAACTTTCAAGACAATTTCAGTTGGGAGTTACAAGCAGCATCCTCGAAGAACACTGTCAGAGAATCTACCAAATATAAACAACCGAAACATAGCTTTATGCGGCTAGGTCATTCAATGAGTAAACATTTTGCTTTCCAGCATTAAAAGAGTAAATCTATTGCATTTTTGAATGACTTTGATCGTTTCTATGATGCTTTTCCTAGTATAAAAGTGAACGAAAAATGAACTACCGGTGCTCAAATCATAACTTTATTCTTGTTTGAAAAAAATGGATTGATTTTGTTTAAATACCTTTATAGATTGTAAAAGCGTGGGAGTAGCATCTGAAAACTTGTAAGTCACAGGGTGCCATCCACGGCGTTCACGGTCTTTAGAGGATGATAGATCCCATGATGAATGTGTCAGTGATCTTCGTGTTAATTCTCCTTCAAGGCCTTCCTGCTGAAGTTTGTGAGGCTGATTCGTCAGAAATTCAAACTTTATATAAAAAAGAGTTTAGACTTCGAACCAAAAATAAAGAGACGAGAGAGTGCTACAATGATTCTCTAAAATGACTCTCCATACAAGTTTTCTAAGAATCAACAAGGCTCATAATTGTCAGAGGATAATATCTTACAGCTAGTAGTGTCTGTACGTAATGTTCATCTGGTATACAATTATGTTCCTTGGATGCATCAGCTGGCTGATCACGAAAGAAATCTTCAGTCTCACAAGTACATTTTGATAACGCTATTTCAACATTACAGTTAAAATTTTACACGGCAATGAGATACAAACATGGTAGAAATATTGCAGGCAATGAGATACAAACATGGTAGAAATATTGCAGGCAAATACACTTTGTTTGTACAACAGAATATTGAAGGTGAGGTGCCAAGTCACTTTTCAGGGAGCTTTATGAGGTAATTAAATAAGGCTAATAGATGTATAGAGTACTTACGAGGGGATGATCTCGCCAAAACTCAGGTAGTGACCTCCTCTGCATAAGTGTTGTACATAGAAAAAGAAAAAGTAAGAAAAATGCCAAGCTTCAACAAGCAGAAGACATGAAGAAAAAATTGATAAGATTGCTAAAAGAAACTGTCTCCTGAGTGGTGGGAAGCTTAAAGGAGTACACTTTAAATAACTCAGTCCTCTGGTTACGAAACCAAATCAATTGTGTGCCTAATTCTTGCAGGTTGGCGTTCTCTTAAAGAAAGGTAGGATCTATGGATTCCAGTGGAAGAAAAGATGAACTGTTAAAGAAGCTCCGACAGAAGTGCCTTTATTAACAAGTAGAGTATGCTGCATGTCTAGTTCACTAGGCCAAAGCCAACTATTTGACATAGAACCTTAGGTCAAGACAATTTATGGGACAGGAGAGTTGCTTCCGATTATGTAAACAATAGTACAATGGGCCTCCAAATATACAAATTATTAGAAGTCCCTACTAATTATACATGTGTACAGAAGAGAAGCTACCGTGTCAGAAAACTAACCAAAAAGCAACCATGTCATAAAACTAAACCAAAAAGGCTATCAATATCTTTGACTAGACGACTACACAATCACCCAAAACAATATAACGATGACTTGCCTTGCAATGCCATTGGAATATGGGGAAGACAACGTCATCTCTCACAATGACCTCTGCGTGCTTCCTGGTCAAAACAGCCCACTACAAGAGGAGAAAGCAGGAGACCCGAACCACATAATCAGCAGGTATATAAAATGATGGGAAATGGCAATCATTTAATTTAATTTGTTATTGCACCTTTTGAAAAAACATATAAGAACCATAAACGAACAAATTTGTGTCCTACCTGAGACCCTTTTCTCCAGTTATAAACAGGAATAACAGGATTCATTCTCGGATTGTAGCGGCCCTCCTTTGTATCGGCAAAACTGGTTCAAAACTTGATTTTAAATCGCATAAAAAGATAAAGATGCAAGAAGAAAAGCTCAACAGACATATCTTGAAAAATCCAAAAACAAGTGTATCAATACTTAAGCAATCAACATAAGTCTCGCAACACACAACAACCAATTATGTTTGATGCACAAAAATCTACATGTTCGAGTTAACTCACTCACCTGTCTACAAAACTGGTCGAAGTTGACATGATATAGTCATAAATGTAGCTGAAGTTGTAAAGGGGGATGCAGCTGTGAAGAGATCAAGAAACTGAAATGCTGTTAGACAACACTGAAATAAATACTAATGAGTATCAAAAGAAAAAGAGTAAGATTTTTTTTTGATAAATAAGAAAAGGAATAAGTTGTAACAAAGTTAAGATACTTATATCAGAATAACCTAGACAAATATAAAGAACAATGCATAGAATCTTCTATATAGACAATCTCACCTGTCAGAAAGAAAAGCAAAGCGTTCATTGTAAGTATCTTCGAGTGCATGTCTAAGCAATATACGCTCTGCCTCGATCATACTTGCTTCTCCCCAATCTACCTGGAAGAAAAACACACATGTAAAAATACATATGCATCATACTTGCCAGCAATAGGTCACAAAAATAAGTCACATTCAATCTCAAGTTATCAACGAAAAACTCAAATTACATATAATAAAAATTCATAAAAACCGCCACACAAATACAATATTGATATGCCTAACACTTTTTCTGGTTCCAATGAATTGTATCTTTAAACTAATTTTCTATCCCGGCCAAACGTTACTTCTTGTTAAGTTCTGGAGCCTAATTATCGCGTTGAATCAGAGTCAGCATGTGAAGGGTCCTTTGAGATTTTCACACTTTTCGGTTGCCCTTGTTTTTCTTATCTAAAGGGGGCGCCAATTTTAGGCCTATTAAAGAGGTTAAAAGAAAAGACCAAAAGGTGTACGGTTTCCTCTTGTAAGCTTCCTCTTTATCGTAGTACTGCGTCGGCAGAAAGTGGATGTTCACTATAAATCTTGTGTGTTATCGTTTGTTCATTTTTCTTCTGCGATTTTATGACTATCGGTGATATCGAATTTTGGACATCAAATTCTTCATATTTTTCCGGTAAGAGACCAACAAAATTTAACTTACTTCTGCAGAAATTACTAAATAAATTGTAAATAATTAACTCGAAATGTGTAAATTGAGAATCCAGGTAAAGAATCAGCACCTGTATACTATCATTAACTTGACGATTCAAAAAGTAGACCGATCTGGTTGTCGCCTTGTTGAACAGAAACCCAGGCCTCGAGTGTACATAAACTGAAAATTTATTCTCTCCTCCCTGCCAAAAAAAAAAAAAAAAAAAAAAAAAAGAAAGAAAGAAAGAAAGAAATCGCATTCCCAAAAGAAAAAAGAAAGGAAATTTTTAGCTTATATTACATAAAGAGAACAAAAAATAGGGTCCGACTTTTTCTCCGCAATTAGCAAAATATCTTCAATTCTGAATTTGATTAATTTTAAAATCAGGAGCTAATTTTGGAAAATTTTGAACCATTTATGCATGTGTTTAAGAACTGAAATGAAAAAAGAAATGCATAAAAAGAAAGAAAAAAAGAAAAAAAAAATAAAAAACACGAGAACCTGAAGGAAAGCGTCCCAAACCATGTCCAAAGGAAGCCGATTCCGAGCGATGAACAGGAAGGCGATCTTCGGCTTCTGAACTCGCAACGAAGAACTCGCGAGCGTCATAATCCGACTGTACCGACTCTGCATCAACAACAAGCTTCCGAAACAGAAACCCAACAGTACCACGGCGAGAAATTTCCTCTTCCATTTGTACGTCGATTTCTGCTGAGCTACCTTTCGCTTCATTTACTTTCATTCATACAATTCAGGCAAAAAAAAAATACAGAAAATGCACAAAAATTTGAGGATTTAGCTCCTGAACGGAGCTCAAGCTCGTTTCTTTCAGTGGAAAAAACAAGAGCTAGATCCTGAGAACTAGCTCTTTGGAAATCTTTCGAGAAGTGAGATTTTGATTTTGCTGAGATTTTTTACGCCAATTTTAAGAACAGGAAAAACAAAAACCAAAAACGTTCTTTGGAAATAAAGCAAAGTTCTTTCGGGATTCTTGTGGTGGGAGAGTCTTTTATCAGTGTGTTGTGGAGCAGAGCATGTGAAATTTTTGGGATTCAGACCAAGAAAAGACCAGTTAGTGGAGAGAGAGAGAGAGAGAGAGAGAGAAGAGAGAGAGAGAGAGTTGAACTGAGAGACAAACTTGGCTTAGGTTTTTTTTTTTTTTTTTAAATTTATCTACTTTTTTTTTTTTTTTTTTTACTTAGTTGCGTGTGATGTTGGGGATCGAATCCTCTAAAATGGTTGAAAGGTTTTCTTTCATAAAACTTTTTTGAAGGCTTATTTATTATATTTCTTTAAACCTGTTTTAATTCGTTTCCTCTAGTGATTTTATTTGTGAAAATAAATGCTTAATAAGTAAAATATTGAAGAAATTACAGTTAATCAATGTTTCTATCATTTTATATAATTAAACATATTAGTTTTATTTGTCTTCAATTAATATCTAATCTATTATTTAACTTTTGCCCCTGAAATCGGAAGAATATCTATATGTGTTTTAGCCTTTTGTGCATTTAAAACAATGCAAGGAAAAAGAGACTTTTGTTAAAGCTTCTTAAATGGGGTTAGACATAACCATAAATTGATAACAAAACAATCAAACTTAAGGGTCTTTTTATACTAATTGGTCTTCCAAAATTCTAAAAACTAATGATTTTTTTTTTTTGGTGAATTAAAAACTTGTGACTTGCTATATGCTCTAAAGATTCCAAATGTTGATTTGGATTTTCTATGTTAAGGGGAAAAAATGGTTGGTCAATCGTTGGCAATGAACCAAATACATCTATCATTCAAGTTAAGGAAATACGGCTTTATAAATTAAAAATGAACCCAAAGAAATACAAAAATCCAAATAAAATGAGAGAATAAATCCAAACAAGAAAATAATTATAATGTTGCAAAATAAGGAATCATAACTCATAGCATAGGTGATTGTGACACTTTCATAAATGACTGGAAATAAGAAAGAAAAGGGAGAGCACTAAGTCACCAACCATTAGTTGTTACAATCAAATAATGAGCTATTTGTTGGGAGTTTTTGTCACACTTTTTTTTAATATTTATTTATAGGATATTGATTATAAATTAGTCAGCCGTGTTTTTTTGTGGTATTTTCTAATGCAAGCAATTCACCAACTAATTGCAGTTGTTAGGCTGAGCAACTTCAAGCATACAAATGAATGACAAGTTTAGGTGCCTATATATCTTATTATTTGACCACCCTAATGGAATAGAATCTCTCAACCCACTATCTTTTCAGTTAGCCTTCTATTTAACGTTTTTTTTTTTTGGGGCCTATGCGACTCATACTTGGTAGTTTAATGTCAAGAAATTAAACATATGCAATAAAATTTCTCAAATTGGCATAACAATGTTGCATCATGGGATTAGTAGAAAGCTAGGATTAGTGATGTAAATATGTGCTGGACCACAATGGATCAATCTGTGGCCTACTTATGTGACCCGATGTTCGGGTTCGGTTGGCAGGAAGATTCGGGTTGGGTCATATCCAAACATCCATAACAGATTGGGTCGAGATTTTAAGTTTGCGGTGCAGTCCGTCTTGGCTTTGACATGGTAGATACATTTTTTTTTTGGTTGCTAAATAAAGGATCTGATCGTAACCCCATCATTTCCTGTTTTGTAACACTACGTAGGTAGGGTTTACACTCCCCTGAGTTAGCAGGGGATTCGAACCTCCGACCTCTCGGTTGGTGAGATCCTTAACGTTGCCTCCCGTGCTAACTCATCCACCCCTGCATAAGCAACATGGTAGATACATTAATTAAGTGGGGGTCTTACTCTAATTTTTTGCTTATTTTTCTAATTGTACAAGATGATAATATTGAAGATAGTTATGTGATGTATTACACTAACATATTCAAAATTAAAAAATTAATATGATAATTAAGCATATGTTTGATGCATAGGTTGGAGTTGAGTTTTTTGAGTTGAAGTTGTTTGACTTTTTAAAACTAATTAAATTATTATTTAACTTTTCAGAAAAAGAAAAAAATAAGTTGATTTTTTTTAGTTGGATTTGTCGCTCCAAAGACCCCATAAGTGAATGTTTGGCACATCATTTTTAAGACGAAACATTTCAACTTAAATTAAATATAAATTCACTTTTTCACTTTTTAAAATCCACACTACATTCATTTTTTCTTTATTTCAAACACATTTTCATTTTAGATTAAAATAGGCCAGGCCGTATTTAGCCCGTCAGGTCGGGCCTCTTTATACCGGCCCAGCTCAGCATGTTTTTGGAGGTCCAGCTGGGATTAGGAATGATGAAGTTGAAGCCGGGGCTTGTAAAATACGTTAGAAAGTTTCATGTTTCAACACAGAAAAGTGGTAAAATTCTGAGGTGACTTGCGATGCAATAAACCTCATGAATCATCATGGCCCATTGTAGCTTCTAATTTCCTATTATACAAAGTTTAATTTTTCAGGTGATGACTAAAAACTTAATTACAAGTACTATAAAATTACCTTCTAGTTTTGTTTATGCTTTGAGTTATTTTTTCAGTTGGAAAAAAAAAAAAAGTATATCCTATTATCAGTAAAAACTGCATTTTGCTATTCTTTATTCCCCATATCCATCTGAAAAGCTTCTTTTGCCCAATTCCATAGTCTTGAGAATCTCTCCATCCTGATTTTCTTACTCGCATTAACTCGGGCCTCGGCTTGAGCCGGGGTCTCTTCTTCATGTGTACCTACAAAAACAAGCCACATTAATGAACACACCAATTTAATTTTGTAATCCTATAATTTTTATATAGCCTATTTCAGTTTTAAACTCCAATGAATGAGAAATTTTACCATTTCCATATTGGTGTTCATTTGATGTATAATGTTCCAAGTGTTTGTTGTAGTACTTGGCTGCCTCAAAAACATTTTTCTGTCTTTCCCACCCTCCTCCAAACACGCCATACCCCTCTTTAGGCTGAGGCTGAATAAGAAACTCGAGCACGGGTAATTCTTCGCCGTCCACCCAGTAAATGCAGTTCACCGGGCACGAATCGACGGACACCTATCAAGTTTCACAAGGGTTAATTCTGTTCGCCACAACATGAAAAAAATAATAAATGTTACATGATATGTCGTATTGTTTTGCCTCAATCTTTTGGTCATCATCTCCATATTGAACTTTAACCCGCGCAAATCCGAGAGCGTCGTCCATAATGAACGTGTTACTTGCGTGATGCACACATTCTCTACACCCTGCCAAGGATTGGTCAAGAAGAGGAGAAACTTAGAGAGAGCATAAGCAAAAAATGGTAGATAAAGAAGAGCGACGAATTGACGAATTTTGGTTCGGAATTATGACCTATGCATGCATTTCCATCTACAAATAAAGCTTGAGATCTCAAGGGTCCATTCCATGTGCTGTAACCCAAGCATGATTTGTCTTTGTTGAAGGGTCTTCTCACTTGACCAATTGAGGCATTATATTTCCACCTCAGATCATCTCTCATCAGAACCTTATAGGCTTCATTCAGCATCAGAGTGTACTCATGTCCCTAAACCAAAATGTACTTGATACTTTGAAGATCATTCAAGAAATGAGATTTGGTGCTTCTTACTAGCATTCCGTTCAAATTTCGCATCTTCAAGCAACTTTTAGCAAAAATATACAAGGATAATGATAAAGATTACGAGCTACCTAACAAGTGAATTGTTGTTTTTCAATTGGCAGATCTATTTATAACAACTCATTTGTCGCATTAGTTGATACAAAAAAATTTGGTAAATGACTCGGGACCATAGCATAGTTCATAGATACAACTAGAATGTTTTAAGAAAGAGAAAATTTTAGTAAAATATTCAAGACCTCTTGGCCTGCAATATCCGGGTGATACTTCTTCTGCAATTTTCTGTAAGCTTCTTTGATTTCCCGGGGTTCTGAATCGACAGAGACGTTGAGCAATTCGTAGTAATTCTTTTCTGTACTCATTCTCTTCCCTGCCTTTCTGTTACAACATTTGATCACACGGTATTTTTGCCCCCACCTTAAGTACAAACGGACCAAAGTTTTTTTTTTTTTTTGGAAGATAGACACCATAGAGTTAGTGACACCATAATCTAAAGTAACGCATATGGTTAGAAAAATAAAGAATAAGAAAGTGCCGTATAACCTCAGATTAAGAATTATAAAAAAGTATTTATTAAAATGCAGTGAAGAACTTCATAATCTAATATTTGCAAGATATTTGTCTATTACCTTGAGATGGGTCTGTTTGCTGTGGAAACTCCACGAATATGGGAAGCTTTTGGCACAGGAAAATGGCAGATTGGAAGCAGCGACACTAACATTTTTCTATATGTGTGGGGTTTGAAAGGATTCTGGCATTTTGCAGAAGCTTTCAAATTCAGAGGATATATAGTCCGGTACTTTGGCCTTGGGATATTTTTGGGTCTTGGGGATTCGGATATTTTTTGAACGGCCTTGGTATTTTAACCAATTGTAGCTCTCCATGTCAGCATTAAAAGTGCAAAGGTCTTTGCAATGGGGAGGCTCGGCTGAACACAACTCAAAACGGCGTCGTTGGCATCATTTGTAAGAGGTTACTGTTTCTAGTATACTATTATTTACCTCTATCTACTCAGATTTTTTTTTTTTCAATTATTTACTGTTCTTCCTGTCACGAGTCGTGAATATATTGAAGTAAACTTTTTTTTTTTTTTTTTCCTTTTAAAACTGGAATATGACAAAGTAGATTATTATTCTCAAAAGATGCCGTTCACCTTAGGTCTCTTTAATTAAAGTTGATTTTCGACAGTAATTTGTTTTCATATTTTGAGTTTCGACTTCTTAAGTCTCTCTCTTATAAATGACAATGTTTATAAGGATGACTCCATGTAGGACAGCAAATAATGGAAGGAGAAAATATATGTCGTTTCACTTTAGAAGACGACAGCGTACAACAAACAATCGGAAAACGACAACATCTATGAAAACGACACTATCATTAAAAGATGTGTCTTAAAGACACCAGAAAGCATTTTGAAACGACAATATGTTAGAAAAATACAACGTCCTTGAAAAACAACACAATAAAAACTCGAAAACGACAACATCCTTTAAAACAACAATATACGAAAATGACAACAGTTCAAAAACGACAACATTTTTGAAGCGCCAATAAATTCCTACTACGATCGCTTACTAAAACGATAAAATCTTAAAGAAACCACCACAATGCATCTTGGAAAGACAAAACATTAGAAATATCACATATCCATGATAAACAAATTAAGAGAACAGAAAACACTTGAAAAGCATAACATCCTTAAAAACGACAAAGTATCATCAAAGGACAAAATCCTTAAGAAGAATAGAGTATCATACTGTCATAAAACAACAACAAACTTCCCTTTAAAAAGGAAAAAATAAAAATAAAAAATAAAAAACAACAACAGATATAAATAATTGGCACACCTTGCCGGCCTAAGCTTGGGCCAAAAATTATAAGAAAATGATGGAGAGAAAAATTGGACACTTTTAAAAAGAACGAAATGGGAAATCATAATAATATCTCCTAGCCAGAACATAATTTCTGATTGTATAAGAGTATCTCCAAGAATTAAAAAAAAAAAAAAAAAAAAACAGTGGATGTTTTTTATGATTCCATAAACGACAAATCAACATTCTTTAAGAATCAAACGACAACAAAGTTCGCATTAAAACGACTTGAACTACAGGTCGTTTGTTATTGAACTTACAGCAAACCTTTAGAGCCTAAACGGCTTTCCATGACAGAAAACGACATGTTTTTTTTATTTTTTTTTAATTTTTTTAACATTTTTGTAATTACAATCAGACATATTTCATTTATTTTTCTACCGCTGAGAAATTTGTTCTAAAAAAAAAAAAAAAAAAAAAAAAAAGATATCAATCATCGTTCGAGCTGAGAAGGCTCCGAAGCTCGGAGATGGTACCACTCCAAAAATGGCGTATTCCAGAAGATTCCTTTATCCACTCGGGCAATCTCTAGCTGTAATAACCTCTTCTACTTCACGTTCCTCTCAGCCCACTCAATTTCGTAAGTCCTTTTACTTTCTCCTCTTCTCTGACTCTAACTTTATCGCCAAATTTATATTCATAATCTTTGTTGGTCAAACATTTTATTTGTTAACGTAAATTGAAATATATATATATATATATATATATTCCTCTTGTTTTGCGCAGTCTATGAGAAATTGAAACCTTTAAAGAGGTTAATAAAGGGCTTTGAACCGGTACTTCGTAGCAGTGTCTCAGAATTTCGCTGCAAATCAATCACTCGAGCAATATCTTTTCAGAATACCCATTTCTCAGGCAAGTTTTCCTTTCTTATCTCTAGTGTTTTTCTCATTTAATTGCAATGCTAAAGTTCAACATATATATATATATATATATATATATACGTGTGTGTGTGTGTGTGTGTGTAAGATGTTAGTTAGAGCTTTAGTTAGTGTATCGAAGGGAAAAAGGTCAAGTTACTTTCAAGAACAATGAACATTATTCGGATGCTAATATATATGTTATAATATATAAAACCTTTTAATTCCTATTTGGGTTTCTTTAATATAAGGATTAGAACTATGTTTGCGGACTTGATATCCAAAGTAGCAAGTTCTGTCCATTAATAATTTAATGGGAATGTTTTTTCCAGTTCTGATTTTTGATATCGTCTTGGAATCATATATGTGTGTGTGTGCACGTGCGTTCGTGTGTATTTCTATTATAAGTCATGATTTTTTAACATTGCTTAAGAGCAGCCATTTCTGGTTTTTCTGAGCCAGGTATTGAACTGGTTCTCTACTTGGGCCTTTTGATTGTACGGTTAGGGACCATTTGACAGAGCTTTTGCTTTTGCTTCTAGCCAGTAGAAGAAGAAAAGCAAAAGCTGTGGCTTCTTAGTAAGTACTTGGAACCAAAGAGCTTTTGAGGTCAAAATGATTTCTAAAATATTCTAATAAGTACTAAATATGTTAAATGAAGTTTATAATATCTAATTGAAATTTTGTTATAAGTTTTAAAGTCTACTCAGAAGAGCTTTTGCCCAAAGTCATATTTTTTGGCTTTGACATGAAGCACTTCTGGAGACTGGAAGCTCTTTTGACAGATCATCCAAACACTTCCAGAAGCTGCTTTTGGCTTCCCAGGTCCAAAAACAGCTTCTGGGAAGCTCTGCCAAATTGGCCCTTATTGTGGTTTGGGATTCTCTTGGCTTGTGGCTTTCTTGAACTGCTTAAGGATAGTCATGAATTTAGATGCGTGCTGTATGTCGATGGTTCTTAGATGAATCACGTACTGGTGACATTTTGGTCAAAATATGTGTTATTTGTTGGGAACAACATATTTTCTCTTTCAGCAGCTGTTCTTTTTATCTTTGTGATTTTGCGTTATTTCAGGAAGTGCGACAAGAATTGGAAGCGTTCTTGTCGTGTCAGCTGTATTTGGTTCAATCATCTTTCGGCCTCGAGTTTCATATGCTATGGATGGTAAGCAGGAATTTGTCTGCAAGCCAGTGTCATATCTCTGAAATTTGTATTGGGTTTGAAGTGTTATTGCTGTTGTTCGGATTACTTCCTCCTTAGTCATTCCAATTCTTCAAATTTTTGTGCTGTAGGACTTGATATATTGGCTCCTGATGAGATAGAAGCGTGGCGTGGTTCTGATGTAGAAGAAAATCCAAATGCCCTCTGGAAATTTGCAAAGAAATTCTGGCTTCCTGTTTTCTTCTTTCTCACTGTGTTGTCACATTTGGAGGATCCTGTTACAACACTTGCATTCAAAGCTATTCTTTTCCTCCTCAGCACGAAACCTAGTCCTTTCTCGGTCTATGTTTCTGTTAATGAGGTTAGTGAGCATATGAATTTCCTCTGCATTATTTCTTACTGCCCTTTTTAGTGAAGGCGTAGAATAGGAATATAATGGCAACCATAATAAAAGTAGTTTTGTTAGTATTAACACGATTAGTCGGTTTCTCTCAAACTCGTTGACTTAAACTCATAATATTGCAGTTTTGCCGTCGATTGATGCATCAAGAGCCTCACTTGTATATTGTAAAGGTGCGTGCCTTGTGTTCAAATCTTTATATGAGTAGTTGTTGCAATACAAGGTTGCAGGTTTAAAATTCTCCATTTTTCCTTTCCTCTCTTTCCAATGAAATGATTTGTATTTTTTAAGTTTATTTTGCAACCGTGTAAATAGCATGCTGAATTTGCAGGATGATTGTGATTTTTATACAGGGATAGTCTTCAGGCTTGCCCCAAAGAAAGAAAAGAAAACATGCTTGAACTTTATTTAACTAATAAGCATGATAATAAACCGTCTGATCTACTTATGAATTTGTCCTTGGCTGATAGTTTCATTCCAATTGGCCATGATAAAGATCACCACGTCCTAGATTTTCTCAAAATTTTCCGTCATTTTTACTGTCAGTCAGCTTTGTTGCCACTAGTTCGCTTATTCACGGTAAATTGGTTGAATGCTCGTCTACTGAAGAAACCTGTTGACCATTTCAGCTCCTGTTTGTCCAGTCACAAGTTAGAACGGACCTGATTGACATATCGATTTATATGGTTTTAGATTATGAACTAGTTGGAGGCACAAGTAAATTCTACCATGGATGAATGTGAACCGCATCTATTTTGCCTCCAGAAGACCCCACTGGTCTCATCTTTGAGTTTCTTCGAGTTCTTAATCTTGATCAAGTAAAAACTATAGATTTTGTGTTTTCCCGCTTTTAACTGTGGATGTTCTTTATTTTTCAGTCATTATATGCACACAAAGTTGAAGTACAAGACTACAAGCTTCTCTGCCTTGCAAGAGTAGAAGTGAAAGATCAAAAGTTTACTTTAGTTGGAATTCTTGGTGGTTGGTGGGCTTTGCCTAGGCCAAGTGTGGGACCATTTTCTCTACTTGGACTCAAGGCTGCTAAGCAACGTTGAGGAACTAATAATACAATAATTTTGATCTAGTTCTACTTTTCTTTTTCTGTATATTCAAGGTCATTAGAAACCGTCAGTTTTGTATACTTTTTTTTTTTAATGTGATTTTAATCGGATTGAATATTCGCTTACACATAAACAATCACTATACAGATGTCTCTGACATCGTCAGTTCTATTCAAGAAGGCGATAATGGTTTGTTTCAGGATTAAAATCATAGGAAGGTCCACAGAACATCCCACCCCACTGAGGGAAGTAAATAAGGGTGATTGGGAGAGAGGAGGCAATCATCATAACGCCCATCAAAGAAATGCTCGTTTGCTTGGAGAATTTGGAGCCGGAAAAGAGTAATAGCTGGGTTATTACTGCCCCAAAAGTTCCTCCACTCCCTGTCATCCCTGATATGACTCCTAGTGACCTGCAAATCCACATATGACCCAGAAATTAGACTGTCTCTGTTTGGATTATAGATTTAAACCGAGTGTTTGGCAGATTGAAAAATGGATGTGACAGGAATTTCTAAAAATAAGAATTTGAATTTGACTTAAATTGAATAATTTGGATCTAAACTTATAATCCACGCACATTATTAGTACATGACAAACATCTTAACCACATTAAACTTCAATAAAACCACATTAAACAATTTTTTGCACCAAGTGCACCCTTAACTTATCACATAGTTGTAATTTATACCTTGAACTTTTAACTTTGGCAATTTACATTTTGGATTTATAAATTTGAAGTAATTTACCCCTCATTAATAAGAGTGTTAGTCTTTTGAACAAAATTGATATGTCATTTGTACATGAGTGGTTAATTAATGACATGAACATTTTTATCTATTTAATCTAAATTTATTTAGATTAAGATCTTTAATTAAGTATTATCAAAGTAAAAGTTTTTTTAACTAACTTTATTTTAAATATAAATTTGAGTTAATATTGATTAAAAATGACCTTTTAATACTCTTAATTAACAACCTATATGTAAGTTAAGTGTCAATTTTCATAAAAAAAAATCAACATTATAATTAATA
Source organism: Ficus hirta (assembly GCA_038430175.1). NCBI lineage: Eukaryota > Viridiplantae > Streptophyta > Magnoliopsida > Rosales > Moraceae > Ficus > Ficus hirta. The sequence goes on along the minus strand of CM076591.1, from coordinate 25,736,877 downwards.
AGAGGTAAATTACCATAAATTTATAAATTCAAAATGTAAATTGATAAAATTAAAAGTTCAAAATGTAAATTATAACAGGACAAGACAGTGTATACTAGTGCAAAAAAGCTATTTAGGGTTCATTTGGTGAATGAATTGAGTTTGAAAATTTTAAATTTGAGTTGAAAATTTTTGTTAAATTTTCAGAAAAGATAAAAATTTTTTTCAAAAAAAAATAAAAATTAAGATAAAAAAATATATTTTAATTAGAAATGAGATGGAGCCTTAAAATCAATAACTGTACTTTCCCTTTCACTCACTGTCCCAAAAAGCAAAAGGATCGCGATCGATACAGAGGCAGCGGTGGGAATCCAACTCAACAATGACTCATGAACTTTGTGTCATCAGGTGTTGACACGTGGTACATATATACACACATGACAAACCAAATAATGTGTTTGCAAGGTCTGGAAATAAACGGTTAAGAGTTATCATTTAGATTTTGTTTGACGTTTAAATTTAATTTTAATTAAATTATATTTTTTATTTTAATTTTTTATTTTTTTTTAAAAAATAAAAAAAAATTATAGTTAATTTTTAAAAAATCAATCAACTCTAACTTAAAAATTTTATTTTCAACCAGTGAATCAAATGTAAACTTAGAGGTTTTCTAATTTTACAGGCACGATTTATGTATGAGATTGGCAGACTGTTGTCTTACGAGAAATCCTGTTCTCATTAGTTGTGATGGTGATGACCACAGTTACTTTTTCAAGGCAGAAGAGATCATTATCTTTTGTAGGGTAGAATTAAGGAGTCAGATGTCATCGCAAGACAATCTACTGGTTGATATACGCATATAATATAATAAGTACCCAAAAAAAAGATACATGTATAATGTATATAATTTTTTAAATGGCAGTGAGAAAAAAAAGGTGATGTTATGTGACTTAAAATATATGGCATGATATTATCGAGAACACGAAAAAAAACGAAAGAACACGAAAACAAACAAGTATAAGGAGACATATCAACTGACTTGAGGAACAGTTATCTTAAGTGATTGTGTTACCACTCATGTTTTAGAAACCAGCTTGCTTTGCTAATTCACTTTGTGTTACCCACCCCTTTTTAAGTTTTTCAATTTTTAATTAATATCTACGTCACTACTTTACAATTGAAAATATATAATTATGTACCTATTTAACGAAAAATTATCTGTACTTTTTTTCAGTTTTTGTCCTTCTGAAAAACTTTTACTGCGTGGAAAATTAACTCTTATATACATACCTCTTGGAAACAAATGGCACGACGCCAAACGTGAGGCCACCAGTCGCCTGAACAGAGACGGAGAAGGCACACATGACCCCAATGGACCCCCACAGCGAGCTGAGCCTTCCCAGCAACACGCACATCGTCCCCGCCACCGCCTGCGCCGCCCACAGCCCCCACAGCCTCCCCCTCATCCCGAACCTCCTCCCCACCTCGTCCGACACCTTCCCTCCCATCGGCCTCGCAAACACGTTCGTCATCCCAAAGCTCGCCGCTATCACCCCTGCCACCTCTATATTCACCCCAAACCTCTCGTAATAATACACCGCCGCTACATTATCCATCGTCATTTCCACTCCAAAACAAAACCCGTAAACTAAGGCCAAAATCCACCCTCTATAGTTCCTCAACCCGTCGAACATAATCGATAAGAAGCTCTCTTTGGTGGCAATATCTTTTTTGTTCTGTTCGTGTTTATTATAACAAGGTCGGTCTTGGCCAAAGGCTAGAACTAGAATTGCCGTCACGACTTGGAACGTGGCCGGGACGATGAACGCGAGACGCCAAGCGGTGGACGACGGGACGTGGAACGAGGTAGTGAAAAGAGAGTAAATGAGTGGCATGAGTAGCTGGGTAAGGCCCGAGCCCGCGTTGGCCCAGCCGGCGGAGACGCCGTTGGCGAGGCCGACGACGGGGGCGGAGAACATGGAGGTCATCCAGAACTGGTTGGCGACGAAGTTGGCCAGAGAGAGTCCGGCGACGAAGCGGACGATGACGAAGGATTGGGGCGATGAGATGACCGACATGGCGAGGATGGCGGGGGCGGTGAGGAGGGAGAGCGTGGCGGAGGCGACTCGGGGACCGACGAGGTCGCAGATGGGACCCATGGCGAGGCGGAAGAAGATGGAGCCGGCGAAGGAGGCGGCGCCGGAGTGGCTGATGTCGGCGTCGGTGAAGTTGAGGTCCTCGCGGATGACGGCGAGGAGCGGAGGGATGGAGAAGGTGGAGAAGAAGCAGGAGAAGAGAGAGATCCATGCGAGGTGGAAAGCTCGCATGTGTGGTGGTGTTATGGAGAATGGCCGGAACTCGGTTGCCTTTTGGTCGGCGTCCACCGGAAGAGAGAAGACGTGTTCTTCTTCTAATTTGGTGGTGGTGGTGAGAGGTACTGATGATGAGTCCATTGTGGGCTGATCAATCTATATGTTTTGAAGGTATCATATATAACATATTATCGATCGATAGTGTAATGAGAAGTATAATATGATATTTATTATATTTAAAAATAATAGAAAAAATTTAACAATAGTTTCAAATGATTACCTTACTTAATGTTACGCTTTTACAACATTTTAGGATTAAGTTTTACAATTTAGGGGTGAGATTCGAAATTAAAACTTGAATAATGAGGCAAATGTATAATTATTATTGTTAAATAGTGAACAAATTAGTGAAACTGATCAATCTATATGTAATCAGTGTATCGTATTTATAATATGTTATGGGTCAATCTTATCGAATTGTACAATGAGAAATATAATATGATATTCTTTAAAACTTTAAAAAAATATATGTAACAAATTAACAATAGTTCAAAATGGTTAAATTATTTAAGGTTACATTTTTATAACGTTTCAAGATAAAGTTTTCTGAATTTTGGGGTGCGAATTCAAAATTAAAACTTGAGTCTTGAATACTACGGCAAAAGTAGAATTACTGTTAACTGAACAAATTAGTGAAACTTGGTCTAAAATATTGGAAACATGTGTACGTCTTAGTGCCGTCCGAAAGTTTTCGATCTTTTGTCGGTGAAGAAAGTAAAGTCCATAAAAAGCAAAGAGACATGCAAAGGTGGTCCAATATATGCTAAGTTCTTGGCTGTTTGGACATTTGACTCGTTTTCATGCACAGGTGGAAAGTATACACATATATATATATATACATGCAATTATGAAGTTGAGAGCAACACTTCATCACGAAGCTGAAATATGTTTTGATTTTAAAGCTAAAGTCTCCCAAAATAATAATCGTTAGCGTTTTTGTGAACCATTCAGCTATCTCTCTATACTTTGTGACAAAACAGGTACAAAGTTTTTTTTTTTTTTTTAACTCAAACTTACAACCTTGGTTTTACTTGGCTACTAAAAGACCATTATCAAGATCAGCTCGAGTCTAAAAGGAAAAGATACGCGTGACTTCTTTTGTACTAATCCGGACAATAGTTTTTGGTCATTTTCTCTTTTATTGATCTATGTTTGAGTCCAAATCAAGACAAAAACACAAGGCTCAAAACCTAACAACGCCCGTATCAACACCGACCAAAAATTCTGTATTTATAGCAGAATATGTGGCAGGTAAGTAAAAGAATACACTACAAGAATGCTATGTTATCCACACCACAAAAAAAAAAAAAAAAAAAAAAAAAAAAATAGAAGAAGAAGAAGAAGAAGATGAAGAAAGGCATATACTACAAATATTTTTCAACCCTTAGACATTATTGGAAGCAGTAGTCAAGTACTATTAACTGCAGTTGACAGGCTGCAAAATCTTCGTTCTGCCGCTAACGGTGGGCTCAATTTTCATGATCTTGTAGGGATGGCAACGGGACTGGATGGGGTCGAAGAATGCTTTCTCATACCCATCCCCGTTTTTAAAATCATTGTCATCCTTGCTTAAATAGAAGTGGGTCGGGGGATTCCTTGTTCGAGGGGTTTTCTCCATATCCGTCCAGTTTTCCATATATTATAAATATACATTTGAAAATAAAACAGAGTTTAAACAAATAATAAAGTACAAATGCACTATAATTTTAGTTTAAAAACCAAAGATCTCATAAACAAACCAATTTCAAAACATATGCAAATGAAATCTTAACCATTAAGCCGTTAAAGTCCTCGTCAAAATATTACAAACTCTGAAAGCTAAACCTTTATAAAACGCTTAAGCTACAAAAGCTTGAAACCATAAAAATAAACATAAAATTCTCCATTTTTATCTATTCCTCACAGTGTCAATCTTTATTACATGAATGCACACACTTTTAAAAATAATTTTTATAGTATAATATATATATATATATATATAAATATATATATATCCCCATCCCCGTTCTCATCCCTGAATTTTGTAGCCCATCCCTGTCCCTTTCGGGATGGATCCCCGCGAGTCCCCATCCAAGCGGGGAATATTGCATCCCTAATGACTTGTATACCAATTTGGACGTGTCAAATACTTCAAGTTCAAGGGATGTTTTGGGGTGCGTTTAGGGGGACCTTTTTTTGTTTTTTTGTTTTTTTTTTTTCTAAATAATGCTTCAAGTTCAATTATTGACCGTAATACCAAGTTCAAATGCTTCAAGTTCAAGAGATAAGTTTGGCTGATTCTTTTTATTTTAGAAAAATGATGGGTGGTTATTAATTTATTTATTGACCGTAATCAATTAGATCTAGTCAACTAGTAACTAGTAAGTAAAAACACATGTTAATATCATGTACAAAGTGATCAATCATTAGTTAATCATTTAAAAAAAGACAATCATTTTCATTATTTAATAAAACTTGGGACGTTTATTAAACTACATTCTTTATTTAAAAAAAATACCCTTATCCGTCATTGACATTTTTTCATGCAATGTTGTCGTTCATAAATAAAGAATGAAATAACGGAAACACACAATAAAACCGTCCCTATAAATGAAACACAAAAGTTTTGATTAAAAAAAGAGAGAGTAAACTAATTGAGAACAATGTCGAAGCTACAATCAAAACTTTCATTAGGTCAAATTATAACACTTTGTAACTGACATATGAGGGAAGTGGAGTCTTTAAATTGATTATGATATTTAGTGGATTCCTCTTTGGTGTTCCCAAATTTCTTCTAGATAGAAATAGATGAAGGACTTAACCAATTTTAATTAAACATTGAGGGCGTATGAGTCAACGGAATTTGGCCGAATGGGTGGATTTTATAACAATTTTGAAATCCGAGAGAATAAATATGTTTTTCAAAAGAGTAGATGCCATCAATGTGATTTAAGTCAGAATTGAGGGATATATTTGCAATTTTCCGTTCCATGAGGCCGGTTCACCCGCCAAAACTTCCCCGAGTATAAATATCCATCAATTTCAATCAGTCGTCGTCTTCCTCAACCTGCAAAAGTTTTCTACTGAGAGTCTGACTTCCGAAGCTTCTGGAAATTCCTGCTCATCAAGGTCTCTCTCTCTCTCTCTCTCTCTCCCCATTCGCTTGCACGGAGTACAATTCTGTGATTATTTTGCCAATTCGTTACACGATCTGGTATTTTCAGTTCAGAATTGATTATCGGAATCGAATCATAGAAAACGAGCACTACTCTTTTTTTTTTTTTTGTGGTGTAAACTAGCGTCGCAGATTTGATCCATTTTGGATCTCAGATCAACTGAATTGATGATTTTCCTTTTTGTCTGTAATTCAGCCTTTAAAGCTACAAGCTCGTCGATCTTTTCTGTACCCGAAAACCTTAAACTAAGAAGAATTCGCGACAATCTTTCAGTAGAACAATGAAATTTTGTCAAATTAACTGTTAATTTGACGTTCTTGCTATGAAATAGTGAAAACTTTGCAAATTTTAGTGAGAATCCTTAAAACAAACCCTATGAAAATTTTATGTGCTTATTTCCATGTTTTATTTTCCCTTTCGATCTCTGACTTACAAGCAGGTTTACAGTTGTTCGGTCGAATTTACTTCTAATTTTATTGGAATGTTCTTTGGATCTGAGAATGCGACCTTCGATATAGTTTAATTTTCCCCTTTCCGCAGCCGTTGATGTAACAAGTGCGATTATGGATTCATATACATTGAAGTCCGTGTTAGATTTGCCTGTTCCTTTTCAGTCAACTTTTAGTTTCAGGTAATATCTGTATTGTATGTACCTTTAACAAATCAGAAATGGTTCTTGTCTTATCAATTAATGTTAGAGTGCTTAATAATATATTCTTCCTGTTTGGCATTACGCATGGAACGTGCAGGTATTTCAATTCTCTTCAGAGTGAATGCTTTCCGGTCTGTTTCCACTCCGATGCGAACATGGTTGTTTCAGCACCAACTGGAAGTGGTAAAACAGTGCTCTTTGAGCTTTGTATCTTGAGGCTTCTCTCGAGGTTTATCTCCCAGGATTCGAAGTTTGTTCCTATAAAGGGAACTCTCAAGACAGTAAGCTCTTTGTTTTCTTTGTGTTCGATCTCTTTTTCCTGGTAGTGTTTAAAATTAAAAAGAAAAATGTTTTTATCCTTAAAAGTTTGATTGAATCTCACATTTAACGAGAGGGTAATCCATTTGATTTCATTTAACCTTCTATGTTGCTGAATAGATATACGTAGCGCCATCCAAGGCTTTAGTACAGGAGAAGCTTCGTCATTGGAGCCAAAAGTTTGAATCATTAGGTGTAAATTGTTTGGAGCTGACAGGAGATAATGAATCTTACAACATAAGGAGTATACAAGACGCTGACATAATTTTAACCACTCCTGAGGTGAGGACGAGTTTGTGTCTTAGACAAACATGTAAGATAGCAGGTTACATTTCCAATGTATTTATACTGTTTTTCTTTCACATGATATCATAGGGCCTTGGCCTCATGTTGTTGTCCTCTATTAGAAATTTGATGCAGTAACTCGGCATGGCATAAAAGACGGTGCATTGAGCTTTTTCAGCGATATAGCACTTCTACTTATTGATGAAGTTCACCTGTTGAATGATCCACGTGGAGCAGCTTTGGAGGCGATTGTCAGCAGAATAAAAATGCTTGCACGAAATCCTGTAATGAAATCAAGTTCCCTGGCTCATGTTCGTTTACTGGCTGTGTCGGCCACGATTCCAAATGTTGAGGACCTTGGTAAGAGAGATCTAATGGTATTGCATAAGAACGAAAGATAAGTTTTAAATTTTGAGCAATAAAACATTTGAGAATTTACACATTTCACATAAAAATTGCAGCTGAATGGCTAGAGGTTCCTGCTCAAGGAATCAAAAGGTACATTTGTTTTAAAATATTATCAGAAATGCTTGCATACAAACACACACATGCAACATATATGCACAGGTAGCCTTTTTATCCTGTTTTGCCTCTGGGTTATGTTTTCACAGGTTTGGAGAAGAAATGAGACCTGTGAAGTTGACTACTAAAGTTTTCGGTAAGGAGGTTCTGCTATTCTTAAAATTCAGAACTTGATGAAAATTTTTATACTCCAGAAAGGGCTAAACTCATTACTAGTACGTTTTTTGGGGAAGGTAAATATTTGTTAGGGGTAATCACACTGAATTGTTTATGCATATCTCAACGCTTCCATGTTATTATCATACAACATTATCATTGTCTTGATCCGTATCCCAACCACTTCTGCTGCAGGATATACTCCAGCAAAAAATGACTTTCTATTTGAGAAGGCAAGCCTTAATCTGACTGAATTTCTTGATTATCCTTAAAATGCACTTCTGTGGCTCTAGGATATTTTATTGACTAGGAATATGAAACTTCCATGTTGTTGCCAATAAGTTAAACCACTTCTGACTTTTCTCCTGGTTGGTTTGTGTTCCATTGTTCAGCGCCTTCAAAACTATATTTTTGGTAAGCCGGAGCCATAACTAATTTTTTTAACAGAATGTTTTCAGAATGAAATTTATGCATGTTTTTCTTTTGAGTATGTCCGCACTAATATCATGCTCCAAATTTTCATGTTCGAAACTTATTTCTAGATATTCTCATGCTCTATTCAAAAGGGAAGTCTGCTCTGGTCTTTTGTTCAACTAGAAAAGGGGCACAAGAAGCAGCACAGCGGCTGTCTCAGTCAGCAATGACATCCAGTCACTCAAATCCATTCATTAAGGACAAAGAACAGCAGGATCGATTAAGGGAAGCTTCAATGTCGTGTAGTGACAAGCAAATGCAGTCCTATATTCTTTATGGTGGTATATAGAAAACTTCTGCTATTTGGTACTCTGCTTTACAAATCTGATGCCGTTATCTATCTGTTGCTTGGCTCATGATTAAGTATCAGAATAAAAAGTATTTCCCTGTTTGCAGTTGGTTATCACAATGGTGGACTTTCCCTCAAGGATCGTAATCTTGTTGAAAGTCTTTTTCTTAGTGGCGATGTTAAGATTCTGTGCACAACAAATACTCTAGCACATGGAATCAACCTGCCAGCCCATACAGTTGTAATAAAATCGACCCAACACTTGTACGTTGACCTATCGTTTCTACCACCAGTGAACTGAAATTGAAAAACCTCTGTAATTTACCAAAAATGTATTTTGTACCAGCAACAAAGAGAAAGGCCTCTACATGGAATACGATCGGTCCACAGTACTACAGGTTTGTCAACAGTCTGGATACACATCAGTTAAAGCGTTAAACCAAACTAGTTTTAAGAAGATTCCCATTGGACAAAATGGAAATATTGCTAGATTGCTAGGTTCTTGTATTTCTCGATTGTCTCTTGATATCTTTGCTTACTCTCAATGTCTATTTGAAAGAATCACAGGCTAATGAAAGTAATCTTAGGAATTATTGCATCTACACAAAATGATAGTTTTGCGAAATATGTTCTCATGAGGTTAGTTGTGATCTCTTGCAGATGTGTGGAAGGGCAGGCCGGCCACCCTTTGATGACACAGGAATGGTTATAATCATGACAAAAAGAGACACAGTAGTTCCTAACCTTTCTTCCATCATTTCGTTCTTGCATATCTTCTTATGTTTTAGTGTTATGTACTTACTAATAGATATAGCTTACCTTTTTTTTTGGTAGTTATTGAACTGTCATGATTCTTCATTGGTAATTTGCGCTACTACTCTATCCCAGGTACACTTGTATGAGAATCTCTTGAGTGGATGTGAAATGGTGGAATCACAGTATGTATATTTAACCTTCCAATTTTACAATGAGATGGTTCCTGGGAATTCAGAACTTTTTTTTTTTTTTGGAAACATTATGTGTTTCAAATTCTGTTGTTGATTGTCTGCTTGCTTTTAGATTGCTTCCATCTATCACGGAGCATTTAACTGCTGAAATAGCTCAACTGACTGTCTCTGACATTACGAAGGCAATTGAATGGATGAAGTGCTCGTACTTGTACGTGAGAATGAAAAAGGCATGTAGTTCTGCGAACCCCTGTTAAGATGTCGGTTAGGTAATCTTTCTCATCTACCTGATTCTGAAAATATGGTGCATAATCAGAACCCAGGAAATTATGCAGTTAAGAAAGGGATCTCAAGAGATCATATAGAAAAGCATCTGCAAGGTAACACTACAGTTCACTGGTGGAATTAATACTACAAAAAAGAAAAATGCAATTAAAAACAACTCCTTTCCTCCTCTATCTCTATTCCTAATCAAGGTTATGTTTTCCAGAAGTTTGTGTTCAGAAAGTCACCGAGTTATCAAAACATCAAATGATCTGGACTGATGAAGATGGTTTCCTTTTGAAACCACTAGGTATCAGTAGCAGACATCCCTATACCAGTAAACTATTTATGGATGAAAAGATACTTCACTTTCTAACCATTTTCCTTTTTGTTTCTTCAGAGCCTGGAAGGTTGATGGCGAGGTACTATTTGAAATTCAACACAATGAAACTAATTATGCAGGTCCCCATGAACTGCACTTTGGAAAACGCTCTTAACGTGATATGCCATGCTGAGGAAATTGCATGTAAATATACTTCAAGTTCTTGTTGAATTTCTTTGCTGTTTTACGAACCATCAATTCAGGCGTGGTATTTGTGTTTTCTGGAAAATGCAGGGATACAACTTAGACGCAATGAGAAAAGGATTCTGAATGACATCAATACTGATAAAGAAGTTCGGTTACGCTTTCACGTCCTCACTGATAATGGGAAACGGAAAAAGCGTATTCAAACTCGAGAAGAGAAGATATTTGTTCTGATTAATGACTGCTTGACCGGAGATCCTTTAATTCACGATTTATCCCTGACCCAGGTTTCAGTTTCTATAATTATCTTAGTGCATACATTTTGTGGAATTTGATGCTCGGAGCTAGATTCAAAAGCCACTGGTTTCCGTGATGTAGGACGTGAGTTCTATATGCTCAAATGGATGCAGAATTGCCAAGTGCATGAAGGAGTATTTCATTTTCAAAAATAATTATAAAGGAGCGTTGAATTCAGCCCTTATAACTAAGTCATTGCATCAAAAACTCTGGGATGATAGTCCTTACCTGCTGAAACAATTACCTGGGATTGGCATGGTGACAGCCAAGGTCTACTCTATGACTTGTTAATTGCTGTCCGAAAACTGGGTCCCTCTTGTTGACTCTTGGCAAGCCCCTTCTCTCTATTGTAGGCGCTACATTCAATGGAAATTAAATCATTTGAGGCACTGGCTGAAGCTGACCCACGGAGGATAGAGATAGTCACTGGTCGAAAATTCCCATTTGGGAATCATATCAAAGACTCTTTACTGTCACTTCCTCCAAAAGTCCAAATGAAGGTTGAGGAAACCGAATGCCAGATGCGTGGGAAGTCAAAACTGGTGATAACATTGACAAGGATATCAGAACCTAGTCAGTCAACGAAACGACATTATGCCGACATGGTATGTTGTCTAGAGTTTTCCCTGAGCATTTTCTTCAAATTTGGTGATGCAGTGTCGATTACTTGTTGTTTAGTATGTTAATGAAGATTTACTCTTAACAGATTGTCGGTTCTGAAGAAGATAACCTGACTGTCTTGCATGAGAAAATAAGGTGAATTGACTATTTTGTTTACCTGTAGTGCTATGCCTGATTCCGTAATCATTTTGTGCTGAACCACCATAAGATAGAATGTTAACTCAATCTTACCTGTTTCTGCAGAGTGGATGAGTTTTCCAGGTATGCAAATTTAAAACCTGCACTCTCTTCTCTGCTATGAATACCGAGTATCGTATTATTGATTTATACATGGTCATAACCGTTATTTTTTCTAATAAAAATAAAAAAAGTATTTATTCAACTCCAGAGCTTAGGAAGATTAACTCACTGACATTAAATGGACAATTTCTCTAGCGAAGAAATGTGCTGGGATTGTAACTTACTTTGCTGTGACATTTCTATGCTTGTTTTTTGAACATCATAAAAATTTCTTTATTAAGTATGAGTAAAACACGAGATAAGCAGGTTTTTTTTTCATCGCAGCCCCTATAGCATGGTAATTCACCTGTCAAACCCCAAGAAAGGAAAGCTGACTGTTAAGGCTGATCTTATTTTTGAAGAATACAGTAAAGCCTCTTTCATGAATGTCTAGATTTCGTGACTTTAAGACAGTGTCTCCTAAAATCCTTAGTTTACTTCTTGGTTTCGTTCATGTAGTTGGCATTGATCTCCACCAAAAGCTTGTATTGACAAAAGCGAGCAATTTAAACTTCAACTTCGAAAGGGAAAAAACACAGCTTTCTTCTTTTGCTCCAACACAAGAAGTATGGGTTATAGATGACGATGATGAAGAAACTATATCTCAAGCTCCGACTGAAAAGCCTCGCAGCTCTACTGAATCTGATGATGTAGATGATTCAATGTAACTGTTTTCTCCATAGATAACTGCTTTTTTTCTTGGATCTATTTTTTCATTCGCTTTCTTAATTAGTTTGAATATGTCTGAAAATTTATTTTGATAAAAACCATGCTTTCTGTCCCAGGCCCAGTTTCAAGATTCTAGGTGAAGAGTTTGACGAAGGTATTATGAGATAAACTCTGCATATCTTTTCATGATCCATTATTTCCATTATGTTTTTTGCTTTCACTAATCACTTCTACATTCTAACCAATAAAGATGAGCCTCCTGTCAAAGTTAATGAAGACAAAACCAAAATCGTAACAGAGAACAAAATATTTGATCACATACGTGAAAAGGCCAAAAGCTTCCCTGACTTGGCTGCATCAAATGAGACCCTGAATCTTGCAAGGAAGCGTGCTCGTGAAAAGGAGCTCGAATTCCTTAGTGAAATAGAAGTTTTAGAACAAGAGATGGAAAAAAACAGAAATCAAAGACAGACTTTGGTCAAACCATCTCTAGAATCCAGTGAGAGAGACCCGAATAGACAGAACATTGAAATTTCTCGATCTCCACAAAATCAAATTTCAGCCAGAAGCTCATGCACCTTCAACTTAATGGACGAAAGAGGTGCATTCTTATACCAAGTAACACTGACTACTATTATTGCTTGATCTTCAAATAGAGTTCTTGATCGCTTTTTCTATCACTGAAGGTGGCCTTTCCCCCGAACCTGAACAAGGCATCGTCAAAAATTTAAACGACGAGACAATATTCGATCACATACGCAGAAAAGCCAAGGATTTTCCCCTGTTTGGTACAATGCAGACTCAGTCCGAGCCTTCAATCCATAAAAATGAGCGCTTGTCTACGAGACAGCTTGAGGTTTGCAGTGACACGTGTGACATACCAAAGTGGAAAATATCCGATAGTCTTGTGGAAGATGCGATAATCACATTAGATTCGGGAACTGAAGAGGCTGGAAACTATGTATGTGATGGAAGGCAGGGAAAAAAGATGAAACATGACATGTATTCCGGAAGCCCTGGCAAAGCTTTTGGGAAGTTGAATGCTTCCCCTGGAGTTTCAAGCACTGGTGTTGATATATCATCTCCAAAAAGGCTGTCGTTTGATATCTCAATGTTGAAGAAAAACAATGAAACGACTGACCAACGTAGCAAAATGGAGAAGAGAGGGAAGCAGCTACACTCTCCTACTGTGCCGGTGCAGAACCAGCGCTGCTCATTGGAAACGCCCGGCAACGGCAAAAAGATGGCACAATCATTTCTTGGGTTTGAGAGCGTCTTTTCCTTTCTTTGATTTGTTTTCCATTGCTAGCCGAGATTGGAGGATATCTGGATGGTTTCACAAGTTTGATTTCTAGTAGTTCATTGCACTGTATTTCTTACTGTAGATGGTACTTCTTTCCAGATCCTTGTTGATCCCATTGTTTTCAACAGGCAGCTATGAAACTTACGCTATTAGACCGAAGACCTTTTTATTTATTTATTTATTTTTTATTTTGTGGGAAATTTCTTAACCAAAGCTATGGAACTTCCTTAAAGCTGACGCCTTCACCCTTCTTTTCCCCTTAGGTAACGGTTTTGTTTCCAAAAAACTGCTGTTAGCAAAAGCGACAACAGGCAATGAATTGAAAAACGACAACATACTCAAAACAGCCATGAAATCAAAACGACAATTATTAGATAAAAACGACATCAAATTCAGAGCGACATTGACAGAAAAACGACGTAAAAACGGAAAACGACATTAAAACAAATATAAACGATCGAGAAATATACCAAAGATTGTCAGGCATACGACAATGATGCAAGAACACGATTTCCTGGGAAAACGTCAACATAATTACGAGAGAAAAAAAAAAAGAAAAAAAGAAAAGCCCCCTGAGAAAACGACAAGTAACCAAATCCGGCACGTCCTCCAGTAATTAAAAGTAATTTTGGGGTCCAAGTTTGAGTTTTGAACATGACGCCACTCCAATACTAATTTTCTAATTAACAAAGATATTCATTTCTTTTTCTTTAAATTAATAAATTCTGAAGTGTTTATCGCGTGGATTAGGTAACACCAGAAAAAACTCACCAAAAAAAGATAACACCAGAAAATAATTACGATTGTCATATATAAATTAATGGTACTAAAAATTTAGAATCAGAGCTAAACAAAATACTTAGCACTAGTCTTGAGTTTTAGTATAAAAATCGGACACTGTCCTAACGACGTGTCACGACTCCACGGCCCAAAACTGTGTTTCAAGTGAATCCATCAGGGTTCGCGTAGCTTCTGACAGACTAAAAAAAGTTAAATTTGCCGCTTTGTTCGTTAAAAAAGTAAAATAAAATAAAGAAAAGGGAAAGAAGAAGAAGTAGATATTGGAGAATCAGATTCCAAATCTGATTAAATTTAATCAGATTTGGAATCTGATTCTCCAATAGTAGAAAGGTTGCTGGTTTTATTTTTCTCTCCGTTTCTGAAGCCTTATTCTTCCGTTGGACCAACATCTACATCTCTGTTCTCTTTCTCTGTCGAGGTAATTACTATTCCCTAAAGTTTAGCCTCTGGTTTTGGTCCCTTTCCACCGTTATACTATTCGAAGCCTAGTTCAATTAGGGGGGAAAAAAAAATAAAATACAAATAAATAAATGAAGGCAAGTGATTATTGCATTATAGGTTTAGTTCAAAATTTTACTTCAATTATGATTGCATGTATAATCTAACAGTAATAATATATATGATTTTACTTAAAGGTGTAGAGTTCAATCCCCCACCCAAATTAAAAAAAAAAAATTGCTTCAATTAATGTATCTAAAAAAAATTCGGAATCCGTCACTAAATATAACAAATAAAGATAACAATTATAAATGGAATTTATATTTTAAAATTTTCAGTTGCATTTTTTTAATACAGTATATCTTAAAAAGTACGAAATTTTTTTATTCTTTCTATATTCTAGCTCAAGATTTTGCTTCAAATGGGGTTAATGTATGTATTAAAATTTTTAGGTTCTTATTGATTTATTTATTGTTAGTTGTTGGGCACGTGTTTGGAATTGTGAAAATTGGTGACCATAAAATGCAGTACTAGTGGAAAGTAGACATGGGAGCTCATGTTGCTTATAGGGGTCCCAGTGTCATAAAGGAGATATTCTATGGGATAAGCATTGGCCTAGCTGCTGGTTTCCTCTGGAAAGTGCACCATTGGAATCTCCAAAAGAGAACAAAGGAATTTTATGAGATGCTTGACCGTGGTGAAATCAGTGTTGTGGTGGAAGAAGATTAGTAAGCTGCTTACTCACTAACTATATGAGTTCCCCAAAAATTAAATAAATAAATAAATAAAAGAATTATTATCATCTATATCCTTAAATTTAAGGATTACTCTCATTTTATCTTCTGAATTTTAAAAACTCACATTTTGTCCTTGAACTTTGAATTTAATCCCATATTATCATTTTTATCAAAATTTCAATTAAAAAACAGACAAAAAAAAATAAAGTTAAATACAGTTTTATGGTCTTTTTCCATTCGTTTTTAAATCTTAACATAATGGGTTTAGTAAGGTTAATTCTCCTTTTTTGTTTATCTGTTTTTAAACTGAAATTATGATAAAAGAGATAAAGTGGGGGTAAATTCAAAATTTTATGGATAAAATAAGAGTTTTTAAAGTTTAAAGGACAAAGTGGGAGTGATCCTTAAGTTCAAGAGCATAAATGAAAATAATCCGTAAAAAAAAAAAAAAAAAAAAAAGGGAATAAAAGGGCCTTTAGTTGTTTGTAAGTTAGTGTCTGTTGTGTATGGTTTTATGTAAAATCAGATTTTGTGATTGGTAGTTAGTACTAATGATCACTGAAACTTAGTTTGGTACTTTGAGTGAGGGCCTTTGTACTAGACATGATCAGTAGGGAGTTTTATCCCATTTGGCTTTTTTCAAAATCTTCTAATGGTTTGTATTTGGAGGCACTCTCATTATGCAGTGAATGTTTCACAGTTTCGATTCTTTTAGCTGTGAAATCTTTACCATTCAAACAAACACAATGTGCTCATAAAAGCCAGTTCAGTGCCAATTTGATGTCGTTTTCTTGATGTCTTGTGATTTGGGTGAACAGTTTTTTTGCTTTTCATATCTGGTTTCTTCTCATCAATCAAACGAATATAGCTTCTTCAATTGATGTTGTCGTGAAAATGATTTGAAGGACATGCACACTTTTGGCTAATTATTAACTGATTTTAGGGCAGCATGATAAACACACAAGATTTTTGGCAATGTTGTCTCCTAAAGTTTTCAACTTTTGAGAACTTGCCGATGAATTCTTAATTTTGACAATTTATATCCCAAATTTTTTTAAGTTATTACAATATACTTCCTTTTGTTAATTTCCATTAAATTAGGGATTTGAATCTCTAAGGTTGGCATAAGCTTTTGAATTGGATTTGGAAGTTTTCTAGAGGATATGGGGTGTTCCTCCATCCTCGCATAAGGTGTATGTGGGCTTCTCATTACCAATTTAACGGAAAGTTAAGCTAAAAGGGGTATGTCATAACAATTTAAAAAGTTTGTAGAATAAACTGTCAAAATTAGAAATTAAAAGTATGGAAGATGATTATCAAAAACCAAAAACTTTAGGGACAAATGTGGAAAAAAAAAAAACCCCCTTAACTTGTGTTAAAGTTTTGTAAAATGGAAGTTCTTTTTTTATGCTTTATTTTACTTCTTAAGAAGGCACTGTGAAACTGTTTTTGTTTTTATTTTATTTTGTTTTATTTTTCACAGCCTGTCTCATTTACCTTCAAACGTTTGCTACCACATAAATTGATAAATATTTCATTTTTCCAATGTATTTGGTATTTCATTTTCTGAGTAGGAAGATGTTCAACGTTTTGTTCACAAAAATCAGCCCATCTATCATCTACATGGCCCCAGCTAAGGCTAAATTAGCGTCACCCACCAGGCTATAAGTTGGCAAATATTAAATATTCTCATCTAAACAGCAATCCTTGCATTTATGATGCTCTTATTACAAGGAATAAAAATTCTTGAGCAAAACTACAAATTATATAGAGTTCATTTAAGCTGTCAAATCTGGTATTATTACATAACTACTACCAATATGCTGTGTAATTCAATTGTGAAACAACACTTGTATAAGCGTACTCAAACTTATACAACAAAGTGTGACATACCCATTTGAGTTTTCTTGAAAAGTGAAGAGAAAATGAAATATTAACATCAGTGGGACTAATATTATTACAACCTATCCCTTACCAACAACCCCCACCTCCTTACTTTATAAATTTATTGAACCAAAAAGTTGAGGTCTACAAAATTTTAGAACTTTCTTTTTTGACCAAAAAAAAAAAGAAAAAAAAGTTAACAAGCAACCTATTCAGATTTGTCTTTCACACAATCTGCTAATCCCAAAATTGAGGTTTCTAGAATGTAACCCACGTGTTTCCTTTTGGTGAGATTTCTATTTCCATACTTCAAAAAAAGTGCTTTTTTTGTTCTCTTTCAAGTAATCACCACTTGAGTTTTTCATTCCGAAGGTGACATTGTCGGTCTCTTTATCTTCATGTGGAAATTCCGATCTTTTTATCTTCATGTGAAACTTTCTGCCATTAAATGATTGGAAAGAAACGATCTCAGCCTTCGAAAGAAAAAAAGGTAACTTTTAGCTGAAGAAACTTCAACGGCTCTGCTCATTTCGTTCCTCTCATCCAACGGCTGAGATTAGGCTGATTCACACTCTTGTTGCCCATTCTGAACTGTTTGCACTAGAAATAAAATCCGAGGATGTGTAAGAGGCTTCAGCTTTTGGTAATGCATTTGACGGTAAGCTTTGTGAGCTATAGGACCTAGAGGAGCTTGTTGGGTCCAAAACGGCGGCGTTTAGGAAAGGGGGTTGGTTTGGTGTAGGTATCTCCCTTTCTCCGTTGGTTAGCATTGAAACTACTTCAGCCATGGATGGTCTCAAAGGAGCTGAAGCCTGTGTGCAAAGGAGCCCTATTTGAAGCACATTGGACACTTCTTTTACTGGGAAATCACCTTTCAAGCTAGGGTCAACTGCTTCATCCAATTTATCCGATTTGTAGAGCTTCCAAACCTGAAAGTTAAAAAGAAAACAAAAATGAAAATCCTCCGTTTGACCGTTTTCTTAAAAATATACGATCAATCATTGATTGACTGATATCAATTAGTGTTTAACTAATAATGAGTTACGGATTGATTGATCATTCCCAAAAAAAAAAAAAAAACTTGGACATTTATTGAAAGAGGTGGCTAAAACCGGCCACCTCACCTAATATTCCTTGCAACGATATGATTAAGAACATTTTTTTAAAGGTGTTTGAGATGCTTACGGTTTGTAGAAGAGAGCTTGAGTCTTGTGTGAAGGCACAATTTCTTCTACCACAAACAATCTCTAGGACCAACACTCCATAACTATAGACATCTGCTTTTTCTGTAAGTTGACCTCGAACAAGATATTCCGGAGCCATATAACCTCTGTTTCGTAAATAAAAAATGTCGGTAACAAAATGGAATTGGAAAAAAGAAAAAAAAGTATATTTACATGGTTAGGACGCTGACTTTTGGGAACTAGTTTGGTGGGAAAAGAGAAAAGTGTGACTACATTTATTTGCAATAATCATTCCATGGTAGGGTAAAGCTTATGAAAAAAGGCAGATTTACGCTGGCATCATCATATCATAAAAGTACAAAAACTAGAGAAGATTTGACGGTTCAAAATTTTCATTCGTCTATTTTTTCACCCTTTTGAGTTTCCACCATAGAGACAAAATGTACGGAAAGTTACAAAATTAAAAAAAAAAAAAATCCAAACAAGGTGGGGGGATAAAAAGGAATGATTTTTGAACTTACAAAGTTCCAGCAATCCCGGTGCTGAGATGAGTCTTTTCGGAACCAAAACACCTGACAAGCCCGAAGTCCGCAATCTTGGGAGTCAGATCCTCATCAAGAAGAACATTGCTGCTCTTTATATCTCTGTGGATTATTCTCAATTTAGAACCTCCATGAAGATATGCAAGCCCCTCAGCTGTTCCGACGATGATGTTAAACCGCTGCTTCCAGTTCAGAATCTGAACCTTGTTCTTCTCTGCACATATCAACCAAAATTATGGCGGCTTCTGCTTCATAAGTTTGAACAGAAAGTGTGTGTTCGAATTCAAATTTTTGTAAGTGAAAACATTGTTAAGAAAAAAAAAAAAAAAGTTCGAGATTACCATAAAGAAACTGATCGAGGCTTCTGTTGGGCACAAACTCATAGACCAGCAAGCTCTCTGGTCCTTCAATGCTACAACCAAGAAGCTTAACAAGGTTCTTGTGCTGAATTTTGCTGATCAGGTTGACCTCATTGAAGAACTCATCAACCCATTGCCTTGTGTTGAAGACCAGTCTCTTGACAGCCACAATTTGCCCATCTGGAAGTGTCCCCTTGAACACAGAACCAGCCCCACCTTGCCCGATTTTCGTCGAAGGGTTAAAGAAATCCGTGGCTCTTTCGAGCGTTTCGTACTTGAAATTCAAGCTAGACCTGTGGATCGACATCGCAGCGTGACCGAGATTCTTCCGCACTACAACAAGAATTTGAATAAGTTAAAAAAAAAAAAAAATCAGTATAATGCTTTTTTTTTAAAAAAAATTAAGCACTAAATTAGTACATACCTGCTCTTGTCTTTGATACTCTTGCATGTGCTATATAAGCACCAAACAGACACAACAAAACAAATGCAACTACTCCTAGAACAATTGCTATAATAACTCCTTTACTTATTGAAGAACCTGAAATAAAATAAAGAAAAAAAAAATTTAGTGCCTTGTTTGGTTATTAAGAAAACTGATTGAATTTCAACAAAAGCACTTACCTCCACTCTCTGTTTTACCATAAAACTTCTCAGTCGAATACCTCAAATAACACCCGGTATTCAAAATCCTCCCTTCTCTACTAGCCCCACACTTTCCGACCTCCGAACTCGCCTTCGTCAAACACTCTCTACACCCACTTTCCCCAACAGTCTCCCAACACTGCGCCAATCCAAACACGCCTCCACCCTTAACCTCAGCAACTCCAAACCCGCTGTTTTTAACTGCCAAACTCGTCACCTTCGCCACCACAGACCTAACATCTTGCATAAACTTCGCCTTCGCGGTCTCGCCCGCCACCACGCCAAGCCTGGAGCTGCAGTTGACCTTGTCGAGAACAGGGTCAACGCTCTCTCCATAGAAGCTGTAGTTGTCGTAGCGGATGAAGCAGCCGTCGAGGTAAATGCGGCCGGAGACGGCGGGGAGGCATCGGGGGAGCCTCGTCCTCGCGGCGGCGTAGCAGAGGAGGCAGTCGGTTTGGGAGAGGTCTTCGTGGCATTGAGCAAGGCCGTACATGGGAATTTTACTACTAGTGGCGGTGGAGTTGAGGGAGTAAGTATACCAAAGGCTGGTGTTCATTCCTAGTGATAAGCCCTCCATTTCCTTTGTGAAATCCGGGACGTTGCTGGTGTTTGGTGGTGGTCTTCCTGTCCCGCAGTAGAGCATGACTTCCGAGAGCCGAGGGTCGGACAGACATGTCGAGAAAAAGGTGGAGAAAAACAAGAATAAGAACAAAAACAGTGTGGGGTTTTTGTTGTTGTGGAGAATTGAGATGGTTTGCATGGAATTCATGGAGTTTTAGAGAGAGAGAGAGAGAGAGAGAGAGGTTTTTATATGAAAGTGTTGGGATTTTGTTTATTGGGTTTGCATGGCCGGCTTGTGTTTTGACGAGCTCATGATCTTAGAGAGTTGCAGATCAGGAGAGATATGGAACAAGAGAGAGAGAGACAGCTACTAATATGAAAATACTATTGGCAAATTTAGCGACTTCGTCTTCTTCTTCTTTTTGGATTGGGGGACTATAATGATCGGCTTTGTGGTTGTCCCTCTCTGATCTCTCTCTCTCTCTTCTCTCTCTCATCGTGGAGGACAATAGTAAACGGCAACTGAGAGCAACAAGACTCACAAAACGTTAAATTAATGGAAAGATTTTGAACTTTAGACTTTACATTAGGTTGTTTATTATCAAGAGCACCCACGCTTTAGCACAATTATTTATTTTCTTTTTCCTTTCTTGCTGTTTCCAAATTACTTTTTTATTTGTCAGCGAGATTTTTTTTCCACAAGCTTTGCTGTTTCCAAATGTACTGAATATTTTCTTTATTACGGCACTCCGTCCTTTTTAGAGTCTTTCTCAAGTCTCTTTTCCTCTCTCTTTCGTCATCCTTCTAGAACTTAGCTGTTCCATCATTAAAACTTCAAGCTAGGTTTGCTTTGACTTCAAAATTAGCAGTTAAAAACTTGCAGCAGTTATGGTTATTTTTTTTTTAATATTTAGAGTTGAATACTTGAATTTCACTATTCTTCCGCACATCTTCTCTCCTTGGCTTGCTATAATGGGCAAAACGCTTGGAATTAATCTAGTTGAATTTTATCCTATAGGGGGAGTGGATTGTTTACCGGCACCTGCCGGTAGTGCGAGTGGTATCAGCTGTCCACGGCTTTCACCCACCACCACCTTCTACGTGGGACCGGTCGGACTTGGTCACCTCCCATTCTTTTCTTTTAGGTGATTAATTATTATGAATTTATGAGGAATTTTTACGATAATAATTGTTGCTTTAATTATTTGATTATTTTTTAACGACTTAAATCATGACTAAACGATTTTGTGTTGTGTGTTATAATTTATAACGTAAATATTTATAAATTAAATCGTAAAAAAATTAATTTTAGGTCTCGTTTGGTGAACGAGTTCAAACTGTATTTTTTCATCTCAGTTTTTATCTTTTTCTGAAAATATTTTTATTTTTTTCTGAAAAAGTTTTTGTCTTTTCTGAAAAGTCAATAAAAATTTTTAACTCAAATTATATTTTTTCAACTCAAACTCATTCACCAAACGGATTCTTAATAATTAACAAAATAATTATTATTAATAATACAGAATAAGAAGTTATAGATAAGATTAAAAGAAAAAGAAGTTCCTTAGTTCCATGATAATAAGAAAAAGACCAGCTTCTTTGCAGTGAAGATTGCACTAATTGATTGAGAACGTGCGTTTAAAGAGACTGCATTCAATAGCTCACTGTTTTCCGCCAACTTCTGGGTTGTAATATTGGACGAAAAATCCTCTACCAGTACCGCTGCCATGTTGAGTTGAAACCATCATGCCTTAAGACTTTAGAATTTCGTGTACGGGTATTTTACACTTCGTTTTTAAACGTCATATTTTTGTTGTTTTTAAACGTCCTATTTTTGTTTATCTCTCTTAATTCAGTTTATATCTATATTTTTATTTTAATATGATCTTGATCCTATATAAGGTTAAATGTACACTATTAATAAGAATACTCTGTCATTAAAAAAAAAAAAATCCTTCTCGTTATAGAGAAGCGAAATATTAAAAATTGGTTTTGAAATATTATAATTTTAAACTATTAAATCGCGTTTGAATTATATCAAATTAAAAATAAATATTATAATTTAACAGTTTAAAATTAATGTCGGACTTATAAATGTTTGATGTCTTTACCACGAAACTTTCATAATTACTATTATACATTTACGTGTAGAAAAGACTTAATTAGTACTAGAACAAAGGCTAATAAATAGGAAAATAAAGAAATAGGAGTTGGATTATTTATGGAAGAAAGTTTGATGTATGACGAGCAGATTGGACAGCGAAGACCCACTAAGGCACTACTCAAAATTCGTAAAATATTTCGGTCGTTGAAAACAGCCCCTAGAATTAGGTTGCAAAAAGAATGAGATGAGAAAAGTCTCCCGTTGAATCATCACAATTTGGAACTATATTTATTGACATTTTGGGATCAAAAGTCATATTTCTTACCCTTTTAGTTTTTTGTCTGCGAAGATAAACAAATTGGGCAAAATTGATCACAAAATTCCTGCACTTATGGCGTGTATTCTGTATTTTCCACCGTTGTCTTGTTCAAAAATTCTAAAATCTCGGCTACACGAGGACCACGAAGAATATTTCTTTTTTGAAAAAAAAAATTTATTTGCTCCAAAAATACATATTGTATTGAAAACATATGATACATGTGATTTACCTATATCGTTAGATTTCTATGATAACAAATGAAAAAAATACATTATTGATAAGGTTTTGTTTTTCAATTGTCATATCTATATTAGAAATTATAAATTTTGATATGATTTTGATCATATTCAACAGTCAGAAATATATACTATTTATGATTAAAAAGACCTATAGTAAGGTGGAAAAACAACTAAACTATAATCATATCCTCAAATTTTTTTGTTGGGTGTACATAAATTATTATCAGATACAGATAAAGGTTGACACCAACAAGAACCCGATGTAGACGATAATTCCAAATGTTCATCAATGTAAGGAGGCTTGGACGGCTTTGGCAATTCGACGTCGTTTTGTTTAAGCATCTGAATTGCCATTGACATGCTAGGACGTAAATATGGTGATTCTTGGGTACATAATAGACCCACTTGCACTACTCTTTTCACTTCTTCTTCAATGTCTTTAATCTCCAAGCTTTTCTCCAAAATCTCCATTAATTGGAAGTGTTTCCACGCCTATATATATATATATATATATATATATATATATATGCACACCAAAGAAAATCAAGTCATTTATAAAATAAGAAATGGAACTTTTCGAAATTAAAAAAAAAAAAAAACATGGAGAGGTAAAGAGAGTTTTACATGAGCAACTAGTGTCTCAAAAGGACGATCGTGATTCAATTTGTTGTTCCTCATACCACTTACTATCTCCAACACAATAACTCCAAAGTTATAGACATTGACTTTTTCGGTTAATCTTCTTTGAGTAAGGTATTCAGGAGCCAAGTAACCACTAAAAATCATGAAATTAACAGAAATTAACTCATTTGTTCGCGTCAAAATAAGGAAAGAAAGTTTTTTTTTTTTTTTTTTTTTTTTTTTTGGGGGCATTAGTCACGTACAATGTCCCTGCAATGGTGGCACTAGAAACGTTTCTGCCACATGAAGAAAACCTTGCCCAACCGAAATCTGCAATTTTCGGTTTGTATCTCACGTCCAAAAAAATGTTGCTTGCTTTGATCACGTCTCTGTGGATAATCCTCAAATGACAGCCCATGTGGAGGTACTCCAAAGCCTCGGCTGTTACTATGATTATCTTGCAGCCTCTTTTTCCAGTCTAATTCTTTCTTCTCTGGGTCTTCCTTCAACAGATGGCACAATTAGATCATAAATTTGTTGCAACAAAACAATGGTATAGTATATAGTACTCTATAATTCCCAATTGTTCTCTTAATTCGTCTATCTTTATACAACCATTCAAAATCATATACAATTGAGTACTCGCTCGTCTAATAATTCTTACGACTTTTCTGTGAGTCAGAATAGAAAAGACTAGCAAACATATGGGGAAAAAAAAAAAAAAAAAAGGAAACGCCAAAATTGATGTCATTTTTCTAAATATAATGATTTGATTTTAATGCGATATGACGATTGAAAATTGTCTAGTGGAAATTATTGTCTTTCTTCTTCTCTAAGTTTAAATTTCTCTGACATGAAGTTCAAAGGCGTAGACGTACTAGTAGAATGTCGAGGGGTTACCAAATAAGACGCGGTCAAGGCTTCTGTTGACAAGGAGTTCATAAACAAGGAAGCTGTTAGCGGTAGTGAAACAGCAGCCAAGGAAACGAACCAAGTTTTTTTTTTGTGTTGAGCTCTACTTATGATGTCAATTTCATTGCATATCATATATATATATATATATATATATGCATTTAAATAATCAATCAAATGTTTAATAACATCCTAACAATACAAAGAAAAAATCATTAACTTCAAAATTCATGGTTTTTGCACTTATTTTAAAACTAGTTGACAGCACGTAGTAGAGAAACAAATAATATATATATATATATGCACGTGATATTGATGTGACCATCACGTGACAAGCAGGGAAGGAAGACAAAAAAAGTAATTGACTCTTTTAAAATATAGTGTAGATTTTTGAGATATTTTTTTTTAAAATATATATATATATATATCGTTTCATAATAGTCTTATAATTTTTTGATGTGGTTGGTTTCTATACTATTAGCATTGTGACAATAGAAATAATGATTATTTTCGATACTCTAGAAACTAATCTACCTAAAAAAATAAATATTTTAGGAATCAAATTGTGAACCATGCTAATAGTTCAAAGACAAACGGTCCAAAAATCTGATTACGAATTTCCACAATAGGAATTCAAAATAAAATGAACACTTTTGCCCCCTATATGTGTTATGTTATACCCCGAAAACTTCACCATAACCTCCGTGACCAAGCTTGTGGGCGTCATCAAAGCCCTCAACTGCTTTCTCAAGTGTGGAGTAACTGAACTCCAAGAAGTTCAAGCCCCTCTTTGCTCCCGACAAATCTATCTGCATCCCTTTAGCTTAAAACCAACCAAACAAAACGACAACATAATAAACTCCTTTTAACTATTGGACAAAAGGGTGAAATAAAAATTAAACGACATTAATTAATTGTTGGAAAATATAATCATATATAGATTTATTGTCCTGACATACTTCCGTGTGATTTCCAACGGCGAATCTTGCGGTTGTAAGTAGCTCTGCTCGCATAGATTCCAACTACAACAATCAATGCGCTAATAGAAAGCCCAACAGTGACATATGTCGCATATACTAGCATAATCTCTGCGAAAGAAATAAATAAATAAAAGGAAAAAGGAAAAAAAAAAAAAAGTCCCAGATGAATTTTAGGGTTAGTTAAAGTTAAAATATTAATTATTATATAGTTCAATGACCAGATCGAGAGATCATTATTTTTTAACCTGACAATTTAAATCAGCCGACGCTTATAAAATAGATATAAAGGTACAGTTTTAAAAAATTCTCTCAAAGAATCTAAATCCTAAGGATATATAGTCAATGGTACTCTCAAACTCTAGAATGAGAGCATCTTAGAATCTCCTAAAGTTGCTGGTCCCAAAATTTTGTAAAGAATTTGAGTTTGTCCATGAAAACTTCTAGAAAAGAGAGAGAACATTTTCCGCGGTCTTTTTTCTCTATATATATATATATATATATATATATATATTTAATGCAAGTTGGCTTTTAGGGACTACATGTCCAACTCTGGTTCTAAGACTCGGCAATCAAAATGAGACTTATAGCATAATTTAGAACATAATAACCTTTGGCTCTACGGGCATTTGGGTTGTTCCCAAAATCGTAATCATGATAGCAAGCACGATAAAAAAAAAGACTTAGAGAGAAAGATTAGACTTTCATAAAAATTAACAGAATTAAATTAGGGCAAGCATGATAGTAAGAACTCCATTATAAGGTGAAGAGTACGAATCTCACGTTTCTAAATTAAAAAAATGATTGAAAAAAAAAGAGACTAGGATAAGCAAAATGTTCCTAAAACTGCAAAGCCTGAAATTAACAGCCTTTTTAACAAATAATACCAATGAAAACAAAGACTGAGACACAAACTTGAGACGTTAGTTATGATGAGAGTAACAATTATATCACCCTAAAATCATCTGGTTCTATAGGCTGATTGAAGGAGTAATTCTCAGCTCTGATGAAGCACCCGCCGAAGAAAATACGACCTCCCGTGGCAGGAAAACAACCGGACAAGATCTCTTTAATTTCGCAAAAACAAGCCTAACATTCTTTGTCGGACAGATCTCCCAGACATTGGGAAAGCACATACAAACGCTGAGGTGGATCCCCCATTTCCCCCATGGCAAACTTGACTCGTTCCATGTTCTCTTCCATGGCTTTAACAATCTTATCGTAGTTGAGGACATAGTCGGACACGTTGCGGACAACATCATCTCTGCATGATCGCGTTATGAGTTCCATCGGAAAGGCCGAGTTCAAGACGCATACGAGGTCAAGGACAACGACGAGGAAGATTAAGGTAAACAACAAGGGTGCCATGCAAGAGGAAGAGGATGATTCTTTTTGTTTTTTGGTTTTTTTTTTCCTTCTTTGATCTATTTTGATTTTCATTTTTTTGCTTGTTTTTTGGGTGTATTTTTTTTTTTCCCCTTATCCCTTGTTTCGTTGGTTATATTTGGGTTGGTTACGTGTGTGGTGTTAAAATATGGCAAAGGGAATACATTAAACTAAATTTTTTTCAACAAAAAGATTTTAAAAAAAATGAAACTAGACACTAATAACGTGGACGTTTCTCAAGTACGTGTACGTAGAAACCATTAACTAAGGCGAGCTTTGACGTGTTTTTTTTTTTTTAATATTTTTTTTTGGCACAAAAAACCTAACTTTTATTGTTATTATCCCAACAACAAATGAGACTAAGAGAAAGATGAACAAAACTAGCACTAGAAATAATATCAAATCTAGATGGGACAAAAGGGCTTACAGGTCGAAATACCTAACGACAAGTTTCTTATTTTCTTCAGGTACTTGTGCATTTTGTTTCAAACCATCTCAACGAAGATCAGTCGAACAATGAACACTATAAAATTATCGATATAAACATTTGAAAAGAGGAAATTGACACACAACCCCCCCCCCCCACACCCCCCCCAACAAAAAAAAAAAAAAAAGAAAAAATGCCAAGGGCACCATAAAAATAAAACCTTTGTAAGTCAGGCTAATCTACTGGCACCAATCATTGTTCTTCTTGGAGAACCGATCTCAAAACGCAGGCCAAAATTCCTGATGTATCTTCGGATTAGGAGGTTTCGCGATGAAGTTACCGAACCTAAACTTTCAATTGTTCCAACTTCTAGGAAGAATGTACATTTGACCATTTCGCAACCAAAATTTATTCAGGTGAATCCTCCTGTTGTTCCCCAGTTTTGCAATTTTATCATCGCAGGAGATTAGTTGATACACAATCCTAATCGTCATCCACTAAAGACATCACCGGTATCCCTTTGCTAGAAAAACTCAAACACTGAACTTGCAACTCATCACCTACCTCAAAGTCCGTCCTGCCGTCTGTCTGCATGAAAACACGAGAGAGCTCTAGTAGCATCTTTGAAAATCTCATTACTCTGGAAAGATTACAGGCTTCACAGATTTAAGAACAACATTTTCTTTCCTAAGATTTGCAGCCATGTTTGAAAATTTAAAAGGAACAAGAACGGACTGTTGTATTGGATTATGATATCTATATACGCGCAAATAAGCGAGTTAAGTAACTAGTGTGAGAATAATAGAAAACATTTGTCAGTCTAAACTAGAAGCAGATCAGGGACATGCATAGCTTACAGCGTATTCTAGAAACCTAATTTCGACAGTTAGAAGATGCTATTATAAAGTATAAAGTACATTGGATAAAGGTGAGAGGGTGTCAACTTGTTAAACCCAAATTATATTATTCATCAATAACTTAACAAACATACCTCAAAGCGATACATCCCGCGGAGCCCTCCACCTAAATCAAGAACCAATCCATGAGCTCGGACCTGATAAATTTTAGCGGTTACTTTTGATCCTAGCTTCAGACTTTTTGCAGTAATGGTGTCCTTAGTTTCAGCTTTTGCATCATCCAAATTACTCCTGTTTGTCTGGGATTCGAGCATTTGCGTAATTTCTTCTGCATCCTGGCTTATGGATTTAGAATTTGATTTTTTCTCTCGCATTTTTTGCAACGAAGGTTTTGACTTCCTATCTGCTTCTGAAGCACCAAGGGGTTTAGATTTAGTTTTAGATTTTTCTGTTAAACCAGCAGATTTTTCCTCCTCCTCACACTCAGCGGCACTTCGGATTAGAATTGGTGATAAAGAGGACCTAGAGTGGTTAACTCCACTAACTTCGTTTTTATTGACCAAAAATTCCTCTAAAGTAGCTGAAGTATCATTCTGCTTCTCTACTTCAATAGGCATATCCAATTCGGATGCAGAATATTCAACTGCTTCTTTGGAAGATGGTAAAGCTGCTTCAGCCACATTATTTTTCACGGATCCAGGCTGCGGAATAGTTGCTTTAAGGGATAGCTTAATGTTACCACGAACGTCCTGACCAATGCACTTCAATGAAAGCTTCTGGCCTACAGATACCACATCTGAAACACGGGAAACCTGATAAAAGTAATAGCATTAGTGCCAAAACATCCATATTTCAACTTAGTTGCCATCGGTGTATTTTATTTTTTTAAAAAAGGAAGAATGGGTCCAGAATTTCCATATTCCAACTAACTATAGGAAGCATAATTTAACTATAACGCTAAAGATAAAACAGGGACATCAATCAGGAATTTTCTCTTAAAGGCTTCACCATTCTTTGCAGGGGGAAATTACTACATACCGGCTCATGTGACAACTCAGAGATGTGAAGAAGGCCTTGCTGGCCACCATTAAACTCCACGAATGCTCCATATTCTTTGACAGAAGTTACCACACCTTTATAAACTCCACCAATTTCAATCTCACGCCCAAGTAGAAAATCAATCTGAGAAGCGGAATGAGTTAAGAAACGCAGTAAAATGACAAACGGTGGAAAGATATGTCTCCTTAAAGCTAACGAAGCATAAGCAGACTATAAGCAATTGGAAATACAACTCCTAATGCTATCTTAAGATAAATGCATTTTCACTCCCATCAGTACTTTAATTTTCCTTCTGTTGGTCAGGTAAACAAAAGCAGAGCCCATTAACCATGAGAAAGGTACAAAAGCATAGTATTGATTTGTACCCAACCGAAACATACACACAACTAGATGAAAGAGTAAATACCTTTTCTTGAACTCTCTCCATCACGGCCTGATTCTTGGCCACTATGGTAAGTGTTCCATCACTTACAGAGAGACGTCCACCTAGCAAGCATATAACATAAGTAATAATGTGAGGTTTCAGAGCCGCCAAGGTGCGACCAGTCTCAAATACATGACGAAATAGCTTTGGAGAAACATATGACGAAATCATATGCTGCAGAAGACGAACAACATCACAAAATGTTCAAATAATCATGAGAGATACAAAAAACCTCCGAGCCTTGTTTCTTAATCGGTTCTATAATATAATCAGCAAAAGAATGTGGATAGCATTGTCCATAGTTGACTCAAACCTGTTTCCTCTTCAATTTTTCTCTTTAAAGCACCAAGAGGTCCAACCAAGCGTCGAAGCAAGTCATTGCTATACTTCAACGTAGCTGCATGCATATACCAACCATCACAAAAACCAAGGTAAGCATTGTCACCATAACAACATAAAAGTAGAACAAAAACAAAGGTTGAAAAGTCAACCTAATTGAGGAGAATTATCATCTTGGGCGCGTGGTGCATTTATCTCCTTCTCCATCTGATCAAGGATCTGAATACGACCTTTGCGAGCAGGCTCTAAGCACTCACAAATTA
Organism: Ficus hirta; assembly: GCA_038430175.1. Lineage (NCBI taxonomy): Eukaryota > Viridiplantae > Streptophyta > Magnoliopsida > Rosales > Moraceae > Ficus > Ficus hirta. The sequence goes on along the minus strand of CM076591.1, from coordinate 25,706,694 downwards.
TATCTAAAGGAATGCCGGCTGGTTTTATATCCAATTGAATTGCTGTAACTCCTTTTCGGGTGCCAGAAATTTTGAAGTCCATGTCACCAAGGTGATCTTCCAGACCCTACACACAAATCGAGCATAATTTCTAAACAATTAAGAAAAAGAAACTTAAACTTGAGATGTATCATTAAGTGCTGGAACTAGTGAAATTAGAGACCGAAATGACTGATATACACAGATAAACCAAACGAAAACTCTCACCAGAATATCAGTCAGTATACGATAGTCCTTTATTTCGCCAGTTGATGGATCCACTTCACTAACAAGACCCACAGAGAGACCAGCCACGTGTTCACGCAGTGCAATGCCAGCATCCATCAAAGCCATACTGCCTAAGCAGGAGAATATATTTAAACATCATAAAGAAGATTCTAGTTTCAATGTGTAACCTCAAATCATTAAGTGGTGCATAGTCAATTAATAGGAAGAGGCTTATGACAACCAATGCCCAAATATGAAACAAACCTGAAGTCAGTAACTCTAGTTGATATTGTAACATAAAAAAAAGCATATCGAGTTTGCAAGAAAATAACGAGAATTAAGTAAAATAAAGACAAAGCAATTGTTATCACAATAGGATAGAGAATGGAATACCTCCACAAACAGTTGCCATTGATGTTGAACCATCAGATGCCATGACTTCAGAATTGACACGTACAACATAAGGAAAATCCTGCTCAGGAGGTAACACTGCAAGTAAAGCTTTTTCCGCAAGAGTTCCTATTAACAAAGAAGAAGCAAACCACGATTATGACCTGCTATGATCGTTATCTGCAACCCCTTTAGTTAACTATATATACACGTTAATTTTCTTTTGTTGCTTTTAAATGAAAATGCACCTTCCACTATAGGGATTTGATATGAACATTTCCCATCCACCCCCTTTCAATTCTTTATTCACATGAATTTTATTTAATGAAAGTTGTTACTACTAATACATATCCAAATTTCCTTTCCAAGAATCATATATCCAAATGAAACACAAGCGTGAATGATTACCATGCCCAACTTCACGCCTGTTCAAGCCACCTCGTTTACCAACTTCATTAATGCAGAATGGTGGAAAGCTGTAATGAAGCATGAAGCGCTTAGATGAAGGGCCAACAACTGATTCCAAGCGCTGAGCATCGGCAGGTGCACCGAGTGTAACAGTGCAAAGAACCTATCAAACATCAAGTATATATGAACTTGGGCTGAAGGATAAAAACTAAAAAAATAAAAAATAAAAAAAATTTAAAAGAGAGAGAGAGCCTCAGTTATTCCTGGTATCTAAAGTATGCTAACCTGAGTATCTCCACGAGAAAACAGTGCTGAACCATGCAACTGCGGTAGATTACCAGCTTCACAACACAAAGGCCTAACTTCATCAAGCCGTCTTCCATCAACTCTTAATCCTTCAGAAATGATCCTTCTTCGAACAACCTGACATTTTGTTAGAGGTTAAGGTAGGACAATACCATCATAGGTTTGAAAGTCAAAAAAGAAAAGGTAAAAGAAAAACATTTGTGGATGAGAAATACAAAGAAAAAGTAAAGAGTAAGTCAGTAGCCTCAACGAGAAGTCACTTCCTTTGCAGAACCATTCCAGATGAATACGACGAGAAATACAAATAAAGAGTAGAGAGTGGGTCAGTATCCTCTATGAGATGTGACTACCTTTTGCAGACCAACGTCTTACTCTCACCCCATAAACATTCCAGATTCATATGACAATAAATATAACTAGTCAGACAATGACAACTTTACAAATTTCATCCTAGTTCCCAAACATGAATAACGTATGCGGTAAACTAGCTTGCCAACGCAAGGATAAATGCCAATCTAACGTACCCAACATAAAGAAGACCCAATAACATTCACTAAGAATATGTTTCAGCATAGTTCCTCCCTAAATTCAAAGATAATGCTAGAATACCTCATGACCAGTATAAGGACAAAAGTATAGTAAATAATCTAGGAAAAAAAAAGAATCCTAAATTTTTCTTTTTGCTTAGCCTACCTGTTTCCTCACTGTGTCAACTGTCTTTGATAAAACTTTTAAGCTTTCTTCATCGCATTCTTCTTCGAGAACTTTTTTAACATCTTGTGTAATTTTATCCAAAGCCTCTCCACGTTCAAACTGGATGAAATATACAACAACAAAAAGTAAAGAAAAATCCCTTATTTCTTTTCACAGGAACATAAGCTCCATAATGTTTATCCAAAATCACACTTCTCTAGTTTCAAGTATAGATAGTATGCACCTTGCCATAGGTAGGGTCTGTAAACACAGCTTCTATTGGAGCTTCTGCCAACTCGCGAACTCTCTCCAATGTTCTATCTGACATCATTGACAATTTATAATCCTTCTTCCGTTTACCCGCTTTAGCAGCCAATCTGATTTGTGGTTCAAGATACTTAACCGCCTGTATGATCAGACCATCAGAGTCCAGCATATTAGAATAAGAGGCTATTAAAATAAGAGGCTACGCAAGATGGTTAAACATTAATGACTCACCTCAGGATGAGCCAGTCTTAAACCAGCTTCTAGATCTTTCTCCGATATCTCACGAGCTTGCACGTCAATCATTAATGTTTTGTCTTTTGTACAGGCATAGACTAAGTTAAGATCACTTAGGCAAAGCTGCACATATCCAAGAAACAACAATAAGATGTCGCCAAGTGAAAAAGGCAAACCCATTTACACTCATAAAAATTTAGATGCAAAAATAGCTACTTTCGTGCTAATAGGAGTTATCACTTGGTCTATACTAATTACCAAACCCAATTCAGCAGGTAAAACATTTATCAAAGACACAGAAGAAAATACAGAAAGCACACCTCGTCCATAGTTGGATTAACAATAAACTGTCCCAAGATCCTTCCGATCCGTATCATCCCAATGGGTCCACCCCAGGGAATGTCCGACAACATAAGAGCTGCAGATGTCGAGTTAGCCGCCATCACATCCGGGTCTTGTTTTCCATCAGAAGACAGGACACTCGCCATAACCTACAAATCACAACATCGGAAAGAAAAAAAAAAAAGCGAGCATAATTGCACCAAAAAAGAGAGAACTTCCAAAATGATAATAGTCAAATTAAAAAATCAAATCATACCTGAACTTCATGGTAAAATCCCTTGGGAAATAAGGGACGCATTGGCCGATCAATGAGACGACCACATAAGAGCTCACGTTCTTTAGGAGCACCCTCTCTCCTCATGAATGTGTTCGGAATCACTCCTTGTGCAAATTGCTTCTCTTGATAATCAACCTTTAAAACAAAAACAAAAACAAAAAAACAAAACAATTCAACACAAAAACCTTAGATAAACCTAAATTCCAGCCCCAGGAACCAAAAAAAAATACAAGAACTTCAAAATTCTCAACTCAACTATAAAAATAAAAAACTCAAGTTTGTGCTCCCAGAAAAAAAAAAAAAAAAAAAAAAAAAAAAAAAAAAGAGAAACTCAAGAACTTGAAAATGCTCAGTTCAACTATATATATACAATTATAAATAAATACACACACACACACAAATTACTCAGCTTTGTGCTCCGAAAGTAAAAAGATCAAACATTCAAGGCTTTCGTAAACAAGATTAACTAAAAGAAAAAAGCAGAATTAAAAGTTTGAGTAAGGACGAACAGTGAGCGGTAAGAAATCGCGGACGTCATTTCCTCTGGCGGAGGCGACGGTGGACAAGACTTTACTCTCTTCAATGCCCAAAACGACGGCACCATTAGCGAAGCGAGCGATCTTGCCGGTTTCGAGAGTGATTACGCGTGATCCGACCTCGAATTCTTCAGTGAAAGTCTCGAGGACCTTGGTGCCGGCGACGGAGGGCTCGCCGCCGAGCGCCTCCGACAAGGTCGCGAAGCCCAGGCGGCCGCTGCAAATGTTGCGGAACTCGAGGGCTCGCCACGTGAGGAAATGGGGAACATTTCTCAGAAGGGGGTTGGCTCGGCTCGCCACGGACGCCATGGCTATGGCGTAAGAGACAGGGACAGAGACTGAGAGTGAGAGCTGTCTGAGGGTTTAGGGTTTAAGGGTCTTACTGAAAACAATTTTTTAATTATTTTTTATTTTCGGTTTTCCTTGAACTAAAACTACGTGTCACTTTCCCCAAAAAAAAAAAAAAAAACTACGTGTCACTTCACCTAAAAAACGACATGTCATTTATATTGTTACAAATACAGGTTTGTCGTTTAAGAGGAAAACGAAAGTTTGGCTGTCGTTTATTCGAGCAAAATGTCGTTTGCGCAGAAGGGTTTTTTTTTTTTTTTTTTTCCTTGTCGTTTTAACTAGAAAACGAAGTTTCATTCTCCTTTCACACTTTACTGTTTTATTACTCTCGAGAACAACAAGTCGTTATGCCATCAACATTTTTTAATATAAGCGAAAATTTTACTTAAAATATAGATATAACGTAACTAAGAATATCTTACAAATCTTTCAAAATTTTATGTTGTTTTAGTAGTTTGACTTCCTGTCTAGTTGCATTTCAAACTTTGAATTCCTGCCATCAACAACGAATGTCGTTTGTTAATTAAGAATTGCTGTCTTTAATCATCAAACGACATGTATTTTGACTTCCTCGCTAATTGCATTTCAAATTTTGTTGTCGTTAGGCTTGGGAAACGACATGGCTTTTATGTAATAGTTGTTGTTCATGCGACAAAAACTTGACTTTTCTATCATCTCCATTAAGACGACATGTCATTTATTCTCAAATTTCTTTGAATGAAAACCTGTGGGTGATTTTTGGGTAAACGTTTAAACATATATTATTTTGATTCAAACCCTTTTATAGTGTTTTATCTCACAATTTTTCAAAAAAAAAAACAAAAAAGAACTTGAAATTAAAACTATTTCAGAAAACGACAACTTGTTTCTTCTTTCCAACTTTTCCATAATTTAATCTAAAAAAAAAAAAATCATGACTTTTGATAAGTGACATATTAATGTTCTAGTGCAAATGTAGTTATCACTGTGCTCGACCAAAACAAGTAGTTTTCTGAAAACTTTGCCCTTGTTATCATGAAAACGACATGATAATCGTCCTTTGACCATTCGACGTCGCCTTAAATTTTCGTCATTGTTGCTAAAAGTTATCGATCTTTTTTCTCTCTTCTTCGCCTCTTTGTATTGAAAGTTCGGAAATATCAGCTGTGTAGTTTTTTTGATAAACAAAATGTGTGTTATACAGGTTTGCAAATATATACATTCTTTTTAAGGGATCGATCAACAGACTAAGTTTTACAATCGTAAGCAAGTTAAAAAAAAATTATTTACTTAATAAATATGCTTTTATTTACTGTAAAATATTTTTTCTTAAGATAAAATCAAATATTAATAAGTAATACAAAAGGCTCTTTTGGTTAAAAAGAAAGCGATAAAGAATCAATTATTCATTATCATATAATATACATAATAATAGTACACAATGTATGTGTGAAATATGTCCAAATCCGCAAAGCAAAATTAAAATAAAAAGTGGAATCTTATTGTCGTACGACTACGCAACACATCTTACGATGGCAGATACATACAAAGCTTAATAACAATGCATTAAATTTCACTGAATTTTCTTAAAGGCGAGAATCTGAATCTCTGGCAACTTGATAGCAACTAAAGAGAGCCGAACAAGATAGGATATATATAGCTATGGTGTTTTTCAAAGCACCAAAACAATAAACCCCAAGATATATATATATATATATATATAGGGGTTTTTCGACTGTTATTGTGGTGGATAATCTCTCTAATATAATACAAAGTGTCTATCACGTAACATAAAAGAGAAAGTCATAATAGTAATCCAAACAGAGTAATATAAGGTTTTATAAATTTAAAAAAAATTTATGCAATTTATTTATATATTGTTACGTTAGGGGCATCTTATAGTACATGAAGATGACCTCCCATCATAGAGATTGTAAAAAAAAAAAACTACATAAATGTATATAATATTTGTTACGGAAATCTCTTGTCCATTTGTAATTTATTTGCATTGAAATGATCTCCGCAATCTTTCTTATCATTTTCTTGACTATTTTGGAGTACAAAACTAGCGATAAAAACCAAACATAAACCCTAGGATTTCGCAACTTAAAACATGTGAACTAAGAGTAGAAAATGACCACATAAGAACTTGATCTCGCTTTCAAATCTGCACCAAGACACATAAAAGACCAAAAAAAAAAAAAGGAGCAGGGCAAAAGGAGAATGTCTGACTTACTGTTCTTATTTGCATTTATATATAATATATATATAACTATAGAGTGGGGTCTCTATCCTCTGCGCTGGCGGCTACAGAATCTAATATAAATCCACGGTTTGGGTGAAGAGATTTTCTCTGCTGTTCTTTTTGCCAAGTAGTGAACAGATAAAGGAGATTAAAAAACTCTTTCCTTGTTTTTTTTTTTTTTTTTTGGCCGTCTTTTTCCTTCCATTGTTTGTATTAATCATATTTGCCTTTCAACCGGCGAGGGTGACAACTCATTAGAGGGGTCTTGCTTTTTGGCAGATAAATGTTTACCTCTAACCAAAATCTTTTCAGTTTCCAATGGCCCGGCCTATGCCCTATTGTATAGCTAGCTTATAGTGCTCAATGAGATGCATTTTTTGTTGTAGGAAAAAGGGATTTGTGACGTCGTTGATCGGTCCGTGAGTTATAAGATGTCGTGCGTTTATTTGTTTTAGTTGAAGTTAAAAGGGATTTGTAGGTGTCAATTGGTCCTTCATCCCTTTCGTTTATAATATAAGTTTAAGAGTGTGTTAATAAAATAGAAAGGACCTGATTTAATAATACTAAGTTGAAGTTTATACAAATTCTAAAATTATGATGGTTATCGCTTCCTAAAAAAAATCAAATAAGATTTTTAATCCTTTTGACATCTCATTTTACCTACTTTCTAAATTTTTTGTCACAGTATTTTTTTTTGTAAAAATTTAAATTTATTATTTTGAATTATGTGTTTGAACTTACTATCCAAACAAGACTTTCCTTTTTATTTTTTTAGTATTCAAATTAACATAACGATCACGTTGATTAGATGTGAATAGAGTTTTGTGAAAGACAGTTCACAAAACATCATGCTGATTTGAATGGATGGAACTGACAATTTACTCGTGAAATTTAGAAATGATCAAGTAGATAGAGGTCCGAACTTTGATATCTTTTTTTTTTTTCCATAAGAAAAAACACAGAAAAGATGTCAAGAAAATTTTGAGAAACTCATGAAAGTTAGCCATGAGAAAGATGCATACTGTTCAACACTTCAAGTATCAATACAACATACACTTCCGCCGCCAGAAAAGTTAATAACAAGACTAAACTCTAGCTAGCAGAACTGCCAAAAACAAAATATTACACACCAAAAATAAAATCATTTGAAACTTTTTGAACCAGACAAAAATCACCTGTTGTGGAGTGGGTTTGCGCCGTTGGGCGTGATTCTCTTCTGTTCTTGAGAAACATGGTCGCCTTGCGTTGATGATGTGAAGCCATGATTGTGATAAAACCTTCTGCTGTTGAAGTTAATAGTACTAGTACTGCCTCTTGGACTCGGCGGATTTTGCAGGTCTGTGCTGATTACATATACTGATAGACCTTCTATTAGCATGATGAAGAAGATTATGTAAGTAGCAATTATCACTGATTTACCATGTCCCATTCTCCTTCTTCTCTGATCTCTCAAACAGCTCTGGTCCGAAGCTGGAGCGTATTTGTAGGCCGGTTTGTGGTAATAAGACGCTTGATTGATTCGAGTCTGAGCTCTGAAGGTTTTTTTTCCCTTTCGCTGGGTATTTTTGTCTGTTTCTTGTCGTTTCAGGGTCTGGCTTATCGAGGGATGCATGGTGGTCCTTCATATATACATTGCATAGGTTTGCAACGATTTAAGGCTCTTTTTTGGTAAGTCTATTTATGATGGATCACTTAAGTGTATCAATAGTGATTCGTCGCTATGTTTATTGGGAGAAAAAATATGGAAATATTATTTAGCAAAGCCTAAGTCAACAGCCCTAAAACAAGAGTTAAATGAAAAGACAGAGAGCCGGCACTTAAAATGAACGTACTGAAAAAGAAATTCGTTTTAATTGGAAATAAAATAAAAAAATTATGAAATTTTAAATCTTAAAATAGATTGGAGAGAAATTTTTAAATATGAAAATATTAAGATGCAAAATATATTTGAAATGAAAAGGAGTGAAATGATTGATTATGAAAAAGAAGTTTTTTTTTTTTCATGTTATTTCAAAAATAAGATAAGCTTTTGAAAGGAAAATAAGATGAGTATTTTTTTTATTTAATTTGAGATAGGGGGATTCAAACTCTGTACTTTTAGGTGAAATCATATATAATATTACTGTTAGACTATACTTGTAACCACAAATAAAATGAGTATTTAAAAAAAAAAAAAAAGGATAGGATGCTTTATTCAATACTAAGCAAAGTCATTTTTGACAAAAGGTCCCAAAAATTTAGGAGGTACATCCAACCATCATTTTTATTTTACTTTTAAAATGAGATGAACCAAATTCGTGATAGATTTTTATTTTTCCAAATTAAAAAAATTTAGGATATTTAGTTGAAAAATGATTAAAGTCATTCTCCTATGAAGTATAAATTCCATTCTTTTATTCACAAAAAAAAAAAAAAAAAAAACTCCATTCTTTTATTCGACCCGAAAAAAAAAAAAGGGAAAGAAACTCCATTCTTTTATTTGGGGAGAAAAAATCTGGAAATGTTATTAGCAAGCCATTTAAGCGACAGTTAACTGATTCAGCAAAAGCAAGAGTTCATTGAAAAGACAAACTGTAATTTATTTGGGTTTGTTTGGAAGATGAGTTTAACTCAAGTTTAAACTCATCTTAAACTGTATTTTTTTTTTATCTTTTTTTAAAATTTTTTTTATTTTTTCTAAAAAATCAACAAAAATTATTATTTAAATCTAAAAATTTCAATTCAACTCAAACTCAATTCATTCACCAACTACCCCAAAAAATCCGGAAAAATCGGCGTGGAGCCGACAAAGCCGAGTCCATAACCCACTCAGCCGAAGGACAAATTCTCGAAGTCCCACCGTATCACCTCCACCGCCTAAACACTCAAATGCTAAGACCAAAACTCCGATTAAGCGCCATTTTCGGCACCACAATGATTTCTTCTTCTTCCTCGTCGTCGTCTTTGTCTTCTTCCAAAGCCCTAAGAAACCCTACCTTCTTCTCCGCTTCTAGCCCCAGGCTCTTCAATGGAGCTCTTCCGACGAACCGCGTTTGCTTCTCTCCTCGCTTTGCTCACGCCTCGCTCCGATGCTACGCTTCCTCGTCGGGATTTGATCGAATTCAAGTCCAGAATCCCATCGTCGAAATGGACGGTTTGTTCGTTAACACAACTCCGATTTTTAAGCTCTTACTGTTGTTGTCTTTGTTGTTGTTGTTGTTGTTTTTGTTTCATTTTTGGTTAGAATGTTGTGTTTTGTTCTTGAATTAGGTGATGAGATGACGAGAATCATATGGAGAATGATAAAAGACAAGGTGTGAGCTTCAATTCGATGTCAATTTCGTGTTAATCTTTCAATCGGAACTCCATAGAAGCAATCTGATTTGATTCAACGGTTTTTTTTTTTTAATTTATTATTATTTGATTGCAGCTTATTTTTCCGTATCTGGATTTGGATATAAAGTACTTTGATTTGGGAATACTGAACCGTGATGCTACCGATGACAGAGTTACAGTGGAGAGTGCTTTAGCCACTCTTAAGTAAGTTCTTTTCGTTATGATTTTTGCGTTTTTCCTATATCAAATTCAATGCTATATTCAGTCCTTTTAAGTTGGTGCTTCTTTTAAATGGTACTAGGGATTTTTAGCATTTGTTAAGACTTCAAGAACAGAGGGTACTAGAAATGGGGTTAGTCCGGAAAATATGAGCGAGCTGAGTACTCGTGCAGCGGAGAAATTTCTGTTATGTTTTAACATTGGTTCGATGGATCTGCTGCAGGTACAATGTTGCTGTGAAATGTGCTACAATAACACCTGGTTAGTAGGCGTTCTTCTTCCATCTAGTTTTCACGGTTTACCCCATCAAATGTTTATATTTCTCATACCAACAACGGATCTTTAGTTTAGTAATTACGCGGTCTGCATAGAAGTAATGTCATGAATCGCTGAAATTTATAAAAGGAGTAAAGTTTATTTGTGTTTTGTTGGACTTCGCAGATGAGGCAAGAGTCAAGGAATTTGGACTAAAGAAAATGTGGAGGAGTCCCAATGGCACAATTAGAAACATTCTAAATGGTCTGTATAGTTTGTGAGTGTTACTGACGTAGCTTCTAATTGTTTTTATGTTACCTTTAATGAAGTTGGTAATACTTTAGTTTGTGATTGTTGTAGAAAACCAAAAAACCAATTTGGGAGCAATAGAAAGTTAGGGTTTCTTATTCCAATCAATAAATCAAAATAATACATCAAAAGAGGTTTATATAGGCTAAATAGAAAAATATAGAAAAGACTAATCTACCCTTAACTGTTGAAAAGAAGGAAACCTAATAATAACATGAAACAAGCAATAAGCAAGAAAATAAATATAAAACTATATTATCTAACATCCCCCGCAAACTCACGATGCTGCTGCAGGTAGCATTGAGAGTTTGCCAAATAAGAAACGAAAACACGAAGTGAAAAGCACCTTAGTAAACATGTCAGCAATCTGTATGGAAGAAGAAACAAAAGGCAATGTGATGGTGCCAAGTTGATAGTGATGTCGAATGACATGACAATCAATCTCAATGTGTTTGCTTCGCTCATGAAACATTGAATTGCGGACAATCTGAATAGCATTCTTACTATCACAATATAAGGGAGTAGGTCGATGAAGAAAAACACCCATATCTGCAAACAACCAACGTAACCAGACTATCTCACAAGTAGTAGAGGCCCTTCGCTCATGAAACATTGAATTGCGGACAATCTGAATAGCATTCTTACTATCACAATATAAGGGAGTAGGTCGATGAAGAAAAACACCCATATCTGCAAACAACCAACGTAACCAGACTATCTCACAAGTAGTAGAGGCCATAGCACAATATTCTGCTTCGGTGGAGGATCGGAAAATAACATCTTGCATTTTACTCTTCCAAGAAATAAGAGAGTCACCCAAAAAGATACAGAAGTCAGTGGTGGACTTGCGATCCGTTGGATTACTAGCCCAATCAGTATCAGAATAAGCACGTAGCACTAAGGACGAAGTAGATGTAAGTAAGAGACTCTGAAACTAAGTGCTCCGAAGATACCTCAAAATACGTAGAACAGCAGCCCAATGAACTGTAGTAGGTGTAGTGACAAACTGACTAACTATATGAACCGCATGTGCAATATCTGGCCGAGTGATAGTGAGATAAACCAAGCTGCTGACAATAGTACGGTATAAACTAGGATCCGGCAAATGAGGACCATCAGAAGGAGTATGTCGAGCATTAGTCTCAAAAGGTGTATCAACAAACTTATTATCAGTAAGACGTGCACGCTCAAATATATCAGCTATATACTTTGATTGGGAGAGAAGATAACCTTTTGGAGAAGAGGCGACCTCAATGCCCAAAAAATAACGTAGTGAGCCCAGATCTTTCATGGCAAAATAACGAGTTAACTCAATCTTCAATGCTTTAATACCGTCAACATCATCACCAGTAATAATCATATCATCAACATATAAAGATAGTAGAATACGACCCGCACCATTACATCTGACAAACAAAGCTGAATCATGATGACTAGAGCGAAAGCCAAGCGAAGTAATCACCGTAGAAAACTTCTTAAATCAGGCTTGGGGTGCTTGTTTGAGACCATAAAGAGCTTTTCTAAGCCAGCAGACTTCACCAGGTTGATGATAAACACCAGGAGGAGGTACCATGTAAACTTCTTCATGAAGATTACCATTCAGAAAGACATTTTTTACATCTATCTGAGATATGTGCCATTGACGAATAGAGGCAACTACAATGAGAGTGCGAACAGTAGTCATTTTTGCAACTGGGACGAAAGTCTCCTCCTAGTCCATACCATACTTCTGAGAGTAACCTTTAGCAACAAGTTGGGCTTTGTATCTTTCAATAGAGCCATCAGACTTCGTTTTGATTTTATAAACCCAACGAGATCCAATTGGTCTTTTACCTGATGGCAAAGGTACCAAGTCCCACGTATGTGTCTGATGCAAAGCAGTAAGTTCCTCAGCCATAGTATCCTACCAAAGTGGATCACAAACAGCCTCTCTATAGGACAATGGCTCAGAGAGACGATGTATAGAAGCTAAAAAGGAAGTGAAAGAGCTAGAATAACAAGAGTAAGTAAAATCTGGTAGCTTAGTCGACTTACGAGAACGCGTAGAGTGACGAAGGGGAGGAGGAGGAGGAGCCGCTGTCTCAGGAGGTGATTGGTCAGCCGTAGGAGGAGAGGGAGTAATGGTAGCATCAGGAACCAGAGTAACAGAATCTGCTGAACTATCGTTGGGAATTCTGCAAGAAACATTATCTGAAACTGGAGCAGGTGCTTGTAAAACAGATGGTGAGACTGTGTTAGTGTCAAGAGTGAAAGGATCGATATGTATGAGATCAGACTTGGTCAGATTATGAGAACTAGCAGGAATAGAAAAGAATGAGATATGTTCAAGAAACACAACATGCCGAGAGATATAATTTTTGACTAACTGGATCAAAACAACGATATCCTTTTTGACCTGCACCATAACCCAGAAAAACACATAATAGACCGTGATGACAATTTACTACGCTCGACATGAGGACGAAGGATAAAACAGGTAGAACTAAAAACACGTAAGGAAGAATAATCAAAAAATTATATTATCTAACAATAAAATAAATAAAATAAATATAAAACTATATTATCTAACAATTGTTACTTTTGTATTTTAGCTTCTCTTCATATTTATATATGACCTTTAATAAAGTTGATAATACTTTTTTTTTTTGTTTTTTAATTTCCATGTAGTTTGTGTCACTTTTTCTCTTTGAATTTGTGATTTTCCATTGTGGAATCTGTTGCTACTTTTGCAGGTACTGTTTTTCGTGAACCTATCCTCTGCAAGAATATTCCAAGGATCATTCCTGGTAATGTCTTTGTTATGTTCATACCTTAAATGTGGTTAAGTTTTGTCCATCACTGCTCAATGCTTATTCTTCATTTTCAGGCTGGAAGAAACCCATCTGTATTGGCAGGCATGCTTTTGGTGATCAGTATCGTGCCACTGATTCTCTCATCGATGGACCGGGAAAGCTTAAAATGGTATTTGGTAAGCTGATTCCATAGTATTTTTCCTCTATGCTCTCTCTCTTTATATGTACGTACAGTTCCGTCATAAAAATCATCTCTCTACATCTATACTCAGTCCCAGAAGATGGGGGCGCACCAATTGAGCTTGATGTTTACAATTTCAAAGGCCCCGGAATAGCACTTGCCATGTATAATGTGGATGAGGTCAGTCTTTGTTTATTGATTTTTTACTTTCTCCAGATTTGATTTGCGATGCCCCCCTTTTTTCCCAACATCTGCATATGTTTATTGACTATCATGGCAAATCCTCTTGTGATTTCTCAGTCTATTCAAGCTTTTGCTGAGTCATCCATGTCACTTGCATTTTCAAAGAAATGGCCTTTATATTTGAGCACCAAAAACACAATCCTTAAAAAATATGATGGCAGGTAAACTTCACTTATGTTCTTACGATAGAATTGTTGTAATGCTGCTGTAGTGTGCTGTTGACTTTTAGTTGGTATGAACAATAGACATTTAAGCGGTTTGGTGAAGATATGCCCAAATAACAAACATTATAATTTTTGAATTACCTCAGGTTTAAGGACATATTTCAGGAGGTCTATGAAGGGAAGTGGAAGCAGAAGTTTGAAGAACATTCTATCTGGTTTGTATTGCTCGGTGATAGCATGCTTGTATGATTATGCTCAACATATTTCCCCACAACACTGAGAAAGTCTATATGATGTTCAGGTATGAGCATCGGCTAATTGATGACATGGTGGCGTATGCACTTAAAAGTGAAGGCGGATATGTTTGGGCTTGCAAGAATTATGATGGTGATGTCCAAAGTGATCTACTGGCACAAGGTACTATAAACCCTTCCTTTAACCTTTGTAATAAATATTGATTTATTCTTTTTTTTTTTTTTTTTTTTTTTTCACACTTCCAATGGAATCTAAAAGCTTTACTATTGTGTCATGTGCAGGATTTGGCTCTTTAGGCCTCATGACTTCTGTATTGGTTTGTACCTACTATCATATTAATGCTGACTTTTTTTTTTTCCCTTAACCGCTCAAAGTCATAATGAGAAGTAGTTGTGCAGTTATCCTCTGATGGTAAGACATTAGAAGCTGAGGCGGCTCACGGGACTGTTACTCGGCATTTCCGTTTTTATCAAAAGGGACAAGAAACAAGTACGAATAGCATTGCTTCCATTTTTGCATGGACACGAGGATTAGCGCACAGGTACTTTTGTTGCTTTTTGGCTTATTTATGGATTAAAAAAATGGTGGGAGGGAATCTACCCAAGAAATGCTAGTGACAACATTATTATCACTACCAAACTTTAAGGGATCTTTTCAAAGTTCAGTGCGACTTAAGAAAAGTAACAGCTTGCTAATTCTTGGTGCCCCCTCCAGAAAGGAGAAATAAATTTCTTTCTAAGAATTTCATCCAGAGACTTACTACCATTTTAGTATATGGTTCCATGTTCTCAACTTTTGATTAGTTAATTCTCACGACTTTCAAAAATACTTTCCATGTTAAAGTAATTCAACTCCAAATTCCCAGTTTAAAAGAAAATTTTTCGAACCTCGTTTTTATGGTAATATTTCAATTTATTTTCCAGATAGTTTTTATGTTAATATTTCAATCTATTTTCCAGATACAAAATACGAAACAGGAAATCTGAAATCCATGTTTCCTGTTGGAAGAAAAAAGAAAAGAATGCAAGCCTTTTCAGATGGTCTAAAAACTAAAAAATCTCGGACAATCTGACTGATTTCAGGGCCAAGTTAGATAAAAATGACAGATTGCTGGACTTTGTTCACAAGTTGGAGGCTTCATGCATTGAGACAGTTGAAACAGGAAAAATGACCAAGGATCTTGCCATTTTGATCCATGGACCCAAGTGAGTGTTTGGATCTTCCTTTCCCTTGAAAGTAATTTCTGTTAAAATCCCGTTCTCAATTCTGTTTCTTTGATTCTTGTGGTACAAACTAGCTGAAAGGATTGGTTGGTTCCGTTAATCATGGATTCATGGTCGGGTCATCTGTCGCTAGCCATTTTCGTATTACGTAAATGCTCCATTTTTGCAGGGTAACCAGGGAGTTTTACCTGAACACCGAAGACTTCATCGGTGCTGTTGCGCAGAATCTTATAGGGAAGCTTCGAGAACCTGCATTAGCTTAAAACGTCTTAGCAGGATGCTTGTTTTGGAACCTTAAAGGTAGGAAGGAATTTGGTGGTCAGTCTTTGGCTTCATGAGAACTGTGATGGCACCTAATTTTCTTGTCGTATGAAAATAAAAATTATTCAGTTGTTTCAATTAATTAGACTTGCGAGGACATCTCTTGTTAGATCATTCCAATCCATTGTGATAGAGCTTTACTTGAACAATTTTGTCCGACATAAAATAATAACACAAGAACGAGTGCTCTCGTTTGAACACAGAAACGACATGTAATGCTAAAAACGCGACTCTGAGTGACTAGAATAAAGAACACGGCGTTTTGTAAGTTAGAACAATCGGTTCATAAGTTCATTGCTTAAGTGACACGTCGTTTGTTAGCTGTACTACATGCGACATGTCGTTTATGTTACTGAAAAACGACTCCTACTGGAACTAGGTGGCTTTCAAAGCAGGTTATAACAACAACTTAAAAGTCAATATGAGAAATCATTGAGGCCACAGCTGAGAACAAGGTCTACAGCTCTCACATCAATTCATTTTATCTACTAATATAAATGAAAAATTAAATTAGAGTCGGTGCTTTTTAACATTATTTTATTTCTTTTTCTTTTTCGTGAAAGGGATGACATCGTATGAACACAAATCTTATTATCATTGTTGTTATTTTTTATTTTCCTTCGAAAGATGAGCTCAGCCATTTTTTGACATAGGTTTGATGTTTGGAAGAGAAGAAAATAAATATGGTATAGATTTGGCCTATGTTTAGTTCACTGAGTTGAAAAATTTTTTTTTCATCTTCTAAAAAATCAGAAGGAAATAAATATAGTACATATTCGGCCTAGTTTAGTTAACTGAGTTGAAAAAATTTGCTCATCTTGTAAAAAATCAAACGGTCCTAAGTATAATAAGAATGTCAATTTGAACTTAACTTCAATTTAAAATTTTCAGCTCAAACGGACACCTCCAAACACATGTTTGGTAATAATAAGAATATCAATTTGAATTAAAATCATTTTTAAAAGTTCCCTTTTTTTAACTTTTTTTAAAAACCATTTTAAACCATAATGCCAACGAAAGAAGTAATGTGCAACGGAAAGATTGGGATGACAAGCGTCCCCGCCGCCACGTCACACGAATTTTTGGGCCCATAAATATGTGGTCTGAGTGCATACAATGGGCCCACGAAAGCGACGCAGACAAAAGCCAAATCGAATCAGAAAAATATATCACGAGATGGACGGCTTTGATCGTTTCTTTCCAATATGTCGGTAGCCGACAATCACTCGGTCGCGTACGGAACTTGTGAATCACGCCATCGAAAATGTATAAATAAGGTCGGAGACCCTGTTTGGCTGCCAAGAAAAAAGAGAGGGTTTTCATCATATTCTTAGTGAAAATATAGGGTTGAGATAGAGAGAAAGAAGAAAAAGAAAAATGGCGTCGGCCAAGGCTAAGGAGATTGTTTCGTCCAATCCGGTCGTCGTCTTCAGGTGTCTCTCGCTCAATTTCTTTCTTTCTTTTCTTTTTCTTTTTTTTTTTTGGTCTGTGTTCATTCATGTCTGCGAAAATGGTTTCGGTTTTGGACGGACCAGTCTAATGTGAAGGGATTTGAATTTGTTTGTTTAGCAAGACGTACTGTCCGTTCTGCGTGACCGTGAAGCAGCTATTGTCCCAATTGAACGTCACTTTCAAAGCCATCGAATTGGACACTGAGAGTATGTCTCATTATAGATATCCTTTTTTATTTTCTTCCATTTCTTGTTCAAATTCATCTATTTTATGATATAATTTATTTACGCCTATAGCAGTAGTTTGTGTATCCCTGTTGTGAGCCTTGATGTTGGAACTGGAATTTTTGTCGGTTTTTGTTTACCTAATTGCAAATTTTGCAGATTCAATTTTATTGATTTAGATATGCAATTTTAGAATCTATGGAGCCTTAATTCCCTGTGCTGGATTCTTTTGTTGCAAACAGCAATCTTATCTATTCGTAGTACTACTAGAATTTTTTGTGCAAATAATTAGTTTCTGGTTCAATTGATTATACTCAAAAAACTTACAGCCATATCGAACCAGCCGTAAGAATTGAACGGCTTTTAGCTATTTTGCGATGAATCTAAAATGTTTGTCAGTAATCTTCCAACAGAACACCTTTCACGTTATTTGTGAATCTGACTGTTTCTTGAGATCATTGTGATTTCTGGCTCGAGACATTGAATTTCGACGTTAAGGCCTAAGGTTCTCACATTTCCGAACAAATTTTAGCAATATGATATCTTGTTCTGCATCAGGCAGGCACAAGATAACCATTACTGTTAATAATGTGTGAAATAATAAAGCATAATGTATGTATGTGCAATTCTGAAGAGGATGGGGCTGATATCCAATCTGCACTTGCCGAGTGGACCGGACAGCGAACTGTGCCCAATGTATTCATTGGCGGAAACCACATTGGCGGATGCGATGGTGAGAACTTCATCGCCTTGACCAAACTACTGTTTGCTTGTTCTTGTTCTTGTTCTTACAGGTGAATATGATATTGTTTCGAATGTCTTTGTTATACTGAAAAATGTTCTCTTTCGTTACTGTTTTGTAGCCACAACGGCATTGCACAAACAAGGGAAGCTGGTTCCTCTTCTGACCGAGGCTGGTGCTGTTGCCAAAGCTTCTGCATAAAGGAGAGAATTCAATTACCGGTTTAATTGTAGTAAACTGTAATGGCTTTAAGTGGTTTGCACCCCTTCTGTTTGTGTGTTAAAACTTTTTCATTATGAGTTGAAATAAAATGGGAGTTGAGTTGTTGATAGAACCTTCATTGGTTCATATTTCTGTTATGGTTTATTTACTTCTTGTAAATATGTTAATTACGTAGTAAATTTTCTATTTACCTTGTAAATTTGCTATTTATTTCAAGTATTTTAAAGCCTTGTTATTTGCCACAATTTCTCTAATTGTCAACTAAGTCCTCATTTTGAAATTTTTTTGACGAAATAACGCGTCGTTCCTTATAAAATGCAAATAATTGTTAGCTGTGAGGTAACAAGACACGATTATAAATCTCTGTACAAGAATAAAATCACGAGTCTCTAAGGAGAGATGAAGAATGGCTGCTCTAACATAAGAACATGAACTGAACGAGCTTAAATTTCCTTGGAAACCCACTAAACCAGTGGGTTTAGTCAAATGATTATACCGTAAACCAAGTACAACATCAACCAAACCCGAGGTTCATTAGACTTCAAGGAAAGTCAAGCCTAATATCAGTCTTATCTTAAACCTTGACAAGAGGAAGGGAACCATTTTGCCAACAAGTAGTATTTCATTTCCACAATCAATGCAAATATGCCATGGCATGGTATGTGCATGATTCCAATCAACAGGTACCTGTAGTTCGATGCAGCACATAAAGAAGAAGTTAACGTAAATTGAGGAAGAAGCTACAGCACGTCCCAAACAATTGGGATGTCCCCTTTTCCACAATGAGAAGAAACTACAAATTCTTTGGAATAAATTACATGGAACAGAATTTCATAGACGTAATTCTAAATCTCTGGAAGTCGGTAAACAAAATCTTCCTCTCGAGGATTTGAGATGTTTCTTTTTCCGGCTCTATTTGTAGCTTCCTCACCTATGACAGGCGTTTATGATCCTTGTTCTGCATCTTTTTCAACCTTGGAAACACTTCTACTTAGATTGATATACTGGTAACAACCATAAGCTGAAAGCAGCAATCCACACTGCGAGAAGAAAGTTAAAACGGCATACGAAACAAAGATATCAGAGACGAAGAAATCTTTTGAATAGAAAAAATGGAAGGCTTTTATCCAAATACATTTGTCCTTCTAAGACAGACATTTCACAATATAAAAAGGCAAACAAATGACAAAAATAAGATTGGACATACCCCAAAATATATACTAAGCAAGTATAAGTTCATCTGCCCAGCAACCACTTGGTCACCAACTAGTAACCATTTAGTAACCAACTGATTACCAGTAAGAGGCGGCGGTTACCAGTCGAAAACCCGTCGGAGGTCGGTAACCAACTGGTTACCTATTGGTAACCAACTGATTATCTATTGACGGCAGTAGTCACCGAACAGAAACACCACCAGTGGTTTGGTTACGATTTAGTTACCAAATGGTTACTTTCAGTTATCGATCAGAAACCTGATAGCAGTCGGTAACCAGTTGGAAACTTGTCAGTGGTTACCGATTGGAAACTTGTCGGTAGTCGATAACTAACTGGTTACTATTTAGTAACTCAGATGGATACCAAATAGTAATTATATTTAATATTTAAAATGAATAGATTAATAAATATTTATGATGACATCGATGCTCCCTGTACGGTAAAAATTAATCCAAGCCTTGATTTTGTGGCATTGGTCAAATGTGCCCTTGAGAAAACGGCAACCCGTTAACTTTTCATCTCTCCTTTGAGGCAAAACGCACTGTCGTTCACAAAAAACGGGCCTCATTCCAGAACTGCTTTTTTAATCAGGCCCGGCCCAAATAATTTATGAGCGGCCCAAGCCCGAACACGCCCTCTCCCAAAACCCTAATTCGACAGCCATCCCATCCATTGCTTTTATACATCGTCTTCTTCCTCGAGCGGCCATAGCAAGCAAGCAAAGCAGCCATGCAGATCTTCGTGAAAACCCTAACGGGGAAGACCATAACCTTGGAGGTTGAGTCCTCCGACACCATCGACAATGTCAAGGCCAAGATCCAAGACAAGGAAGGCATCCCTCCCGACCAGCAGCGCCTGATCTTCGCCGGAAAGCAGCTCGAGGACGGTCGGACCCTCGCTGACTACAACATCCAGAAGGAGTCCACGCTTCACCTGGTTCTCCGCCTCAGAGGAGGAGCCAAGAAGAGGAAGAAGAAGACCTACACCAAGCCCAAGAAAATCAAGCACAAGAAGAAGAAGGTCAAGCTCGCCGTCCTCCAGTTTTACAAGGTCGACGCCTCCGGCAAGGTCCAGCGGCTGAGGAAGGAGTGTCCCAACGCCGAGTGCGGCGCCGGAACTTTCATGGCCAATCACTTCGACAGGCATTACTGCGGCAAGTGTGGCTTGACCTATGTCTACCAGAAGTCCGGTGGTGATTAGATTTTATTCTCCTTTATTTAAATTTCGTGTCTTTAGGGCTCGAATTTCGTTTTACTGGAACATTTCGATGTGGATTTTGATCAGTTTTTGAGCTAAAATTGTTTTTTGTTTTACATCAATAGATTGTTGATCAAATCTTATGGATATTTTTAATATATGGATTTCATGTTTAAGATTTCGGTGATAAAAAACGGATTGAAATCGAAACTGACTTGTGTGGTTTATTTACGAGTTGGGATGATTAGAATACGGCTTAAGTTCTTTCTTGGTGAAGTTTTGATTAGGATTGCTTTTAGTTCGAAATGTAGCAATGGTCTTTAGCAAGGTAGAATTTAGAGAATTTTGTAGTCCGATTGGTTTGGAAAATTCTATCTTTTTTTTTTAATAGAAAACTAGAAAAAAGTTGAAATTGTGGATTCGAACCAATTTACCAAGTGGGGGATTTGATATAAATATTTGGTGATTTATGCTTGAAATTGCTAATCAGCATTAGGCTATGTAATCTAAAAGTTTTAGATTTGAAGATTTATTAGTCTTGACTGCAGAAGCAATCTTAATATAAAGTTCTTGTATGATGTTGTTAGAACACCATGGACTTGGCCATTGGGGTTTCCATAGGGGCATGGCATTTACTGTGTCAAGAAACTGAAAGATTTCCACACATGTAGCTCATTATTGTTTTCTCTCTCGTCAAGGAAAATTTTCTTACTTGCCCTTGTTTCTCTTTCTTCTCGACTCTGTCTAACATTGGTGATCAAATTTAGCTTGTTTGTTAGTTGGTACATTTTGTGTTCGACAGTCCTTATCGCTGATTGCTTGTAACCTATAATAACTGATAATGTTGGTAAATTGGAAGAGATTAGTTCGAGTTCGATACGTGGTGTCTTATTCTTTGCCCCCTTTTGTATTGCTGTCGTAGTATTGTTATTATTGCAGCAAAAATGCTCAGGTTGTGTTCCTGAATTATTTATGTAGCTTATTGACATGCCTTCTGCTTTACATATTCTAGTTACTTTGGCCACTGTACATAGACTTGTGAATGTTAAAGGCCAGGGTTTTGCCGCTTCTTTTGAACCTTACATTCTTTTGCTTTGAGCAGTTTTTCCATCTCCAGTTTACTAAACAAACGGTGTTAGTTCCAATGAGTGTGGTGGCCCCGTGGTTGGGTCTGTGGTCTGAGCTTCGAGTTAGGCTTTAGGGGGTGTTTGGCCCATAAGTCCAAACTAAGATTTTCAAACTTTTTTTTGTCTTTTTCCTAAAAAGTTTTTGTCTTTTTCCTAAAAAGTTTTTTGTCTTTTCTGAAAATTCAAAAAAATTTACTATTGAAACTTAAAAATTTCAACTCAAACTTACACACCAAACTCCCCCTTAAATGTGAAGGCTTGTTTGTGCCAAGCCCAACAGATCTCGAGTGTGGAACGCATTCGGAGGAGCTAAGGTGATGCCCTTCTTGTTCACGGGGTAGAGCTTGCTATTGGGATCTTTTGTGAACATTCCAGGACCTAGAAGGGTATGCTAACACCGGTCATCCTCTTTCCGATGTCAGTGTTGTTACTCGGATTGCAGAATAGGCTGGGAAGGTTCTGAGCTGCAGAAAATTGCTTACATAAGATTATGTGATTATTAGCCAAGTTCATTCGGCTGTGATCATTAGCTTGAAAAAAGAAAACCTGTAGTTCGTCTCCAGAACTTCAAAATCATCAAATTGCTGATACCCGTCGTCCTCTTGTTATTTAGGATCAATTGACTGCTTGCATCGTATTTTTTTTCATAGATGAATAAATAAGCATTTGAACCCTTGAGTCACTTCCCAGAAAAAAAAAAAACAAAACACAAAACTGAAGTCTTGGTTTTACCCGGTTTCTCGTCGAAATAGTAAAGAACACGGAGCAGCAAAGAAATAAAATAAAAAATAATTTTCTCACGTTTCACTTCAAATATTATTTATAAGAAATTAAAATAAATAAATAGCAATGGATTGTGGCTGCAGGTATATACCGATTTTAAAATAGTAATGTTTTAAGTATTTGAAATAAATAATAATCTTTTTAAAAAGAGTTTTATACTTGTTCGATTATAAGATTGTTGAGAAATTCAAAGAATTTTTCGGTTACTGGGTCTCAATTTATATTTCCTTACTGAATTTTATTAAATTTTACTGATAAAATCGGTTTTAGTCAAGTGTTGTGTCTCTTATAACACATGATTGTTTCATATTCAATAATGATGTTTGTATTTTATTTTAATTTAAAGGATAATTCCTCGTTAAAAAAGAAATAAATAGTATATGAATATTAATTAATTAACTAATGATTAATTTTTTATTTGATTAATACTTTTATAATTTATTTAATAAATTAATTATTTATTTTAAATACATTGCAAAAATGTTAATTAATTAATAATCTATTTACTATAGCAATGTCAACAGCGACACATATAACAGTATCAACTACTCTATGAAATAAAAGACACCATTGCACTGTTTAAATAGAGATTAAACACTAGTTTTTTCTACAAATTATATATGGGATTTTGTCAAATATTTATGCACTTGCTACTTTTTCTTTTTCTAAGCCTTTTAAATAGAAGAAGCATTATAAATCATGCTTTTTTTCTACACGATGTGAGAGTAAATTACTTTCACTTGTATCTCTTCCCATGATTTTTATTAATAATATTTAAAAGAAAACAATACGATAAATTTAAAATAAAATATTTAAAGATTAATCTGTTTTTCTAAATTTTCTTTCCTCTTAAAAGAAAAATTGCAAATAGCATGATTATGGCCGAAATTAAAAAGACATTATTATTTGTAGAAATAAAAGTCAAGTGTAATTACTCAGGGATTTGTTAACAAAAATTTTTCAAAAAAATTTTGTTTTTGACCCTCAAAGCTTCTAAAATTTATAAACGTACCCTTATATATTACCTTAAATTAGTTACTTAAATATGTACCTTATGTTTCCCTGCCGTTTTCCATTGTCCTTTTCTTCTTTCCCCTTTCTTCTCTCTCCCATCAGTAGAAGCAGATCTCTGTCGTTGGGGTTCACCACTGAGCGTTCCACTGAGTAGAAGAGAAGGCCAATTTTTGCAGCAAAACTTTTTGGAGAAAAAAGGTAGGGTTTTCTGTCTTCAAGGCGTTTATCTGAAATTTTCCTATTTGATTTAGTTTTTCCTTCTCGATTTCAATTCTAAGTGTGATGAAATCTCTTTTGTCATTCTGATTTCACCAAAAATAAATAAACAAAATCCCGAAATTCTCAGTACTCAGTAATAGGATTTTATTTTAGATAAAACCTAATTTATGATTAATTCGAATATTTTGAGAACTTAATGGATAATTACTTAAAAAAGTTTCCCAACCTTGATGGCTTTACCCCAGAGCCAGCCCTGCGTATATATAACGCACATATATATACATATATATATATATATGTTTTTTGGTATTTGACTTGCTGTATGGTTGAGAATTGATATTGGCATTGATATTTTTCAGATTTTAAAGGATGCTTGCTATTGAGCCTGCGAAAAAGTTGTCTTTCACTCGTTGCATTAGTGATGGAGATTTGGTTATTGTTTATGAGAGGCATGACAACATGAGAGCTGTTAAAGTAAGTGAGGGTTCGGTTCTCCAGAACCGCTTTGGTGTGTTTAAACATTCAGATTGGATTGGGAAGCCTTTTGGGAGTAAGGTTTTTAGCAACAAGGGTGGATTTATTTACTTGCTAGCTCCAACTCCCGAGTTGTGGACTCTGGTTCTAAGCCACAGAACCCAGATTCTTTACCTTGCGGATATCAGCTTTGTGATCATGTATTTGGAACTAGTTCCCGGTTGCGTGGTTTTGGAGTCGGGAACCGGAAGCGGGTCTTTAACTACATCACTTGCAAGGGCTGTTGCTCCGAAAGGGCATGTCTATACGTTTGATTTCCATGAACAAAGAGCAGCTTCGGCTAGGTAACGATTTTCTATCTTCACTTGATGAAAAGCTTATGTTTTTACTTTCCAAAACATAGTAACTTGAAGTTCACTTTTTTGAGTTGTGATTTAAGTGAATTTTACTTTTTGGCATGTGGGTAAGTATTTCAAGAGTTTACTTCGTAGACTGACATTTTGAATCTCTAAAGGGAGGATTTTGAGAAGACGGGGCTAAGCAGCTTGATCACTGTCGGAGTCAGAGACATTCAGGGTGAAGGATTTCCGAATGAATTTGCCAGTACGGTGGATTCCGTCTTCCTGGACCTACCTCAGCCCTGGCTGGCTATTCCTTCAGCAGGGAAAATGTTGAAAGACGATGGGGTTTTGTGTTCCTTCTCTCCATGTATCGAGCAAATTCAACGAGTGTGTGAAACTCTAAGAGAAAACTTTACAGGTAAGCTATCAATTATCATCCAACAATTGCCTTTGGGCTTAGTGTTTTCTGGACTTGCATGTTCTGTATGACTTTATTCCTTCAAATTTTTCATCTTAGCAATTTGATGATTATTCACATAATGTTGGTGTATCTTCTGCTTGTATTTAGATATAAGGACATTCGAGATACTCCTTCGCTCATATGAAGTTCGAGAAGCAAAACTGGAGGGCTGCCAGGGTGACAGCAGTGTTTCAGTTGGGGCGCTTCCATCCAAGAAGAGGCGACAACGATCAAGCGAAGAAAGCAATGCGCAGGAAACTCAAGGATCTTCTATAGCAATGGCGAGGCCGTGTGCCGAGGCTAAAGGTCATACTGGCTATTTGACGTTTGCCAGACTCAAATGCTTCTCATAAACATCGTAGGTCCTCTTCCATGCAAGTAGGAGGTTATGAGATTTGTTTTGTTGTAAATTTTACTCCAAGATTTTGATCTTCTTGGTGGCAATTTTGATTAGTAATTCCTGGACACCCTATGGGTTGTCTGTGGTAAAAGCGGTCAGGAAGAGATTGACCAAGTCTGAGAAAAGTATGGCACCATGGCTAGTGTTTTTAGACGTTTCACTTAAGATTTTAGGCATTTCTCAAATGTCCTCGGAGATCCTTTTGAAATAACTTTATACTTATTGATTTTTTCATTCGTGTAAATTATCTTCTAAAGAGGAATTTCTTTCAAGTGAAATTGTTTTTCAAATGTGAAAGCACTTGTAAGTTCCAGCTCTCAGAAGTCAGAATGGTTGTGCCAGGTAAGTGGAGTTTCAAATTATTCGATACAGAAATATCTGGCTTTGAAAAGCACTGAAAGCCACATCTCTGGGCTCAGCAAATTCAGTACACATCTGACAATAAATCCATGCCTTGCATTTATCCAAATGTGCTCGAACCACCACTGAATGAATGGTAAGCAGGTATTGGAAGTCTTATTCTCACTTGTTGACCTTTTGGATTCGTCTTCTTCTGCTTCTTCTTTTCCTGATTTATCTTATGATAGGAAATATTTATGGTCATCGTGCGTGCCTAATTGTCAAGTTGTCTCAGAACTGGGGGTATTTAGCTCTGTTACCCCCCGAACTTGTCGAACTTTGGCAAGTTGCCCCTAATCTTTTGATTTTGGCTATTCACTCCCTAAACTTGTTTAAATCTTGCAATCAGGCCCATTTCCCAAAGTGTTGGATCGGTGACGGAATATACCATGTGCTACTCATGTGTGGGGTTTTGATGAGGCATAAGTGGTATCAAACATTTCTGAAAAAGAAAAACAAAAGAAAAAGAAAAACCATTTCAAAAGCAAAGCAAACACCCTGATCAAGAAGGGTGATTTCAAGCTTGCTTAGTCAGCGTAATCCAACGCCGAAGACAATCTGCCACGGCCCAAACTTGGATCTTGGAATCAACTTTCTTCTTATCATGAGCCTTCTCTCTCTCTCTCTCTGCGTTTTCGCGTCCGTGAAGACCCTCTGAAGATGGCCCAAGAGACTTTGGATTCGCCGTTGTCGAAGGTGACATTGTTGATCCACATATGAAGCTCTATGTTCATGGAAGCCATCTGGGTATTTTCTTGCTTCTATCCACATGAGTGGGTAAGCTTTCAAAGACAAAAAAAAAAAATTAAAAAAAAATTAAAAAAAAAAAAAAAAAAAGCAAAAGGAGAGTTGGATCAAGGATCGGGATTTTGTATAGAGACGATATGATTTACAGGAGGTGAGGAAAATCAAGATTACGGTGAATAGCCCTGTATTGGGCTGTGATTTGTGCAAGATTATATATATTACTCTTTGGTTTGAGAATCTGCAAAGGGGGCCGTAAGGGTTTTTTTTTTTTTTTTTTTCCTTCTTCTTCTCTGCCAAGAGTTTCATTTTGTTGGGCAAATCAAACGCAAAAGGGAATTTGTTGAAGAAGGGACTTTTGAGAATTTGTTGAAGAAGAGACTTGAAATTCTGGTTTTTGGCAAACGAAACCATAAATGACAGAAGCATGTCCATCATTTATCTCTTGAAATTCTGATTTTCTTTCCTTTTTTTTTTTTTTTTTGTGGGTATTACTTCAAAAATGTTGGATAACCGGTGTTCCAAGGGAATCCAGTGGGCAAGAGGCAAATAACAATTGAAAAATGGCGAGAGAAACTTTAAAAGAATATCAGAATGGAAAAGAAGGGGATCAAACCCTCTGTTTTCCCTTCACATGATGGCATGTGAAGGACACGTGATTCTTCTGTCACATTTTTAACGGTTATTACCAAAATGGGTCTAATTGCAAGATTTAAGCAAGTTTGGGACTGAATTGTCAAAATTAAAAGATTAGGGGGTAACTTACTAAAGCCCGACAAGTTCAGGGGATAACAGAGCTAAATACCTCAGAACTAGAGATTCAAAAATGTGTCTATTTAATGCATTTTGTTTAAAATTAGATAATTTGAAAGTGCCAGGATTCCTATGGATGAATTCCGCCCCTAATAAAGACAAGGCAGGGATTGTTAACGGGGTGGGTTAGGGTGAGTGTTTTTGACTCATTGAAATTTTTGTCCTTGATTAACATTCGATTTGGACAGGGATTGGAAAACATTCCCGATCACACACTACCCCCGTTACCATCCCTAATATGTCAAATTATGTATTGCCATATTCAATTCATTTTGATTAAAATCAAACAATTAGACAGTGATAGAATTTGTTTTTCTCTTGTGGATTCAATCATATTTTAATCATGAACTTTAAAAAGTGTAAGAATCAATTCTTAAACTATTAATTTGTTCTATGATATTCCTTCCCTATAAAACATTACCAAAAAATGGATTTTGATTACTTAATTCAAGTAATTTCATCAATTTCATGTTACATATTTCAATTTTAGAATTTGTAAATCCTTAATATACCTACAATCTAATATTATACTAACATATTATACACTTGATCTTCACGTGATAATTTTTTGGAAAAGAATAACTATTATAATACAAATCAATAATTTGAGAACTAGTTTTGAGACGTTTTAAAATTTAAGGACTCAAATGAGATTGAGCTTATAATTCAAAGATAAAAAAATGACATTAACCCTTTACCTTATTGACATAATCTATAATCCCTATCCACTCAAGTCTGTGGCATCACGTGACTTTCCACTTGACATGTTGTCCATTCTATAGAAATAACAACTAATGGCCAACATTAAGTCATGAGTCACGACCATACAGGATGTTCATAGTGAGTTAAGATGTACACACTGATGATTTTAAAAAGAAAAAAAAAATACACACTATGATTTGAAAAGAGAGAGAGAGTACACACGATCCCTAAGACACAAAGTCTCCATTTGATTGATCAGTTTGAGTTGAAATTTTTATATTAAAGTTGATTTTAGTTAAAAAAAATTAGTGATTTTTAAAAAAAAAAAAACAAAAAACAAAAAACAAAAACAAAAAGATAATTAAAATTTTTAGATTGAAGTTAAGGAAACAAATAAACGCGAACGTAGATTTCCGTGGACCACAAAAGTTCGACACACGGGAACCACAAGGAAAATGGCTATGAGCAAACAAGAGACGACGTCGTTTTACAGAAGTCGTTTTTCATGCAACGTTGAAGACCATAAAAACCCCTCTCTTCTCCTCTGTTTTCCAAAAACCCAAACCAAACCAAAAAAAGAAAAAAATGCAGAACCCTGCACTTTCTCTGTCTCCTTTAACTCCATTTCTGAAACCTCCTAATCGAAACTCTAATGCGAAAGTACCCGTACTCACACACTCGCTCTCTTTGGTACAATTAGGCCGCCATTCTTGTTGCGGAGTCTCATGGAAAAGAACTTTAGACACATTTTCTTCTTCTTACTCTTTACATTCCAAAGCTCAAATCTCAGCTTCCTTCCCAGTCCCGAGCCAACAATGCCGCAATTTGTTAGCGAGAGCCGCGTTGGTGCCTGGGAGTGCTAGCGAGGATGCGAAACAAGCTGAATTGGCTCAGACTTTGCAGCTTGGATCCATGTTTGGCATTTGGTATCTTTTGAACATTTATTTCAACATCTTTAACAAACAGGTTATCACTCTATCCATACATATAGTCCTTTCAGTACTCACATTTTGAAGCTTTTGTTCTTTTTCACCTTCTTGTTTTCCTTTGCAAATATTGGTAATTTTGATTGTGGTTAATTTGTTTTCTGGCTTCATATAATTTGCTTATCATGCATTTGCCTTGTTTTGAGGATTTAAATTTTCAATTGAAAAGGACATTCTACATATCCGGTTTTCACGAAACTTCAAAACTAAGAGAACAAATTTTTTGTGATTGCAGCCACAAATTAACGATAATTTCACACCTAACTCCATCATAAGGTATAGAGTTTATCCTATGCCCACAAGTTCAAAGGAAAAAACAAAAAACAAAAAACAAAAACAAAAACAAAAAAAAAACAAAGTATTTTTGAACTGAAACTACAAAAGGAAATATAAAACTAGTCAAAGTGAAAATGAATGGGAGAGAATTTTTGCTGGGATTTTTCATAAGATGGTTGAGTTTGATTACTCAAGAGAGTTTATAAGAATTTAAAGGCTAAAGCTTGTTCATAGGTTCTGAAAGTCTATCCATTTCCAGCTACGGTTACAGCGTTTCAGTTCGGGTGTGGCACCGTGATGATTCTCCTAATGTGGGGTTTGAATCTCTACACCAGACCAAAGATTACTCGCTCTCAGGTAATTCCTTTTTTAGTGTTAAAATAAAAATAAATTAAAAAAAAAAAAAGATCAGCAGTTGCTTGTTGTGAACCTATCAATAAAATTACTTTCCCAGCTTGCAGCAATCCTACCACTGGCCCTGGCACACACGCTGGGAAACATGTTGACCAACATCAGTCTTGGAAAAGTTACTGTTTCTTTCACTCACACAATCAAAGCCATGGAGCCATTTTTCACGGTTCTACTCTCTGCCCTCTTTTTTGCAGAGGTAAGAAGACCTTTCTTTCCCATTCATATATGTGTGTGTGTATATATAGATGTCAGTTTGGTACTGTTGTAGCTCTTACAGCTTGCATATATGTGTATTTCTATATATATATATATATATATATATAGGTTACTGTTATAGCTCTTACAGAAACACACATGCTCCGTTTGGTAAGTTAGTTTAACTCTAACTAAACTATACTTTTTCATATCAATTTTTATCTTTTCTGAAAAGTCAACAAAATTTATAACTAGTTTTTGAAAAGTCAACCGATTCTAATTTAAAAATTTCATCTCCAACTAACTTACCAAACGGAGACATAGTTACTGTAAAGAAAAACTACCCCGTCAAGTGTCAACTATAAGGAAAAGCTGTTGGAGAGGGTGTTTTTTAACTTAAGAGTTGTTTTATTTGTTTACCAAATATAATTATTTTAGTTAGCGCTTTTAAACTAGACCTCGATTTCAGGTTGTTGTGCTTTTGAGAAAAAAGCATTACTTCTACTTTTAGCAAACGTAGATGCAAAAACTGCGAATTACTTTTGTATGGCCCAAAACAATGTCAAACTGGCCCTATGTCATTTGATTAAGACAGTTGGTGATCAAACTTGTATCTTTCTTGGATAACCAGAATTACTAAATCATTCAATTGGTTTTTTATTTTCCTTCTCTTTCTCCTATGTGCACACAGAGACCAACGTTTTGGGTAGTTTCTTCCCTTGTACCAATTGTAGGTGGAGTGGCACTGGCATCCTTCACTGAGGCCTCTTTCAATTGGTAAGAGACGTTTTCAGTTCAAATCGCTTCACAAAAAAACAACACACGACCTATCACTTAATCATAGGGGTCCTTCCACGGTACTAGTATTGTACGTTTCTGAATGATATATCAGGTCAAAATCACATCAAAATAAAAAAGTATGCAGAACTGATAGTTTCTGATACAAATATTGTGGTCTAAAAGTATAACGCTATCGGAAGGGTATTTCGTAGACATTGCCTGACTATAGATTAGCTTCAGCTATTAGATTGTAGGTACTGGTTTTGATTCTCACAAGATTCGCACGGTTCTTTCGTTTCTGAAACAGGATTGGATTCAGCAGTGCAATGGCTTCCAATCTCACTAACCAATCACGTAATGTATTCAGCAAGAAGGTCATGGTTAACCAAGAGGTAAATTTTTCATATAACCAGATCGTGAAACTCTTCCATTTTCCAGTTTACATTCTCAATTTTTCCTGGTGTAATTAAACCAGTGTCCCCACTTTGTTTCTTCTGAGTAGGAAACTTTGGACAACATCAATCTTTTTTCGGTAATAACGATTATTTCCTTCATCTTCTTGATTCCCTCGGCTATTTTATTGGAAGGAGTTAAGTTTAGTCCTTCTTACCTACAATCTGCTGTAAGTTCCATATTTTACTAACTTCTACTCTATCTATATATATATATATATATATATGTATCTATATGCATATATATAAACAAACAACTTGCAGAGAGGACTTCTCCAATATCCTTTCTGTTAATGTTTCAGGCAAGCCAAGGATTGAACATCAGAGGGCTATGTGTGAGATCAATTATGGCAGGTTTTTGCTTCCATGCTTACCAGCAGGTGAGTGCACTGATAGATATAATTTTCGATCGTTGGGCAGGAGTACAGTTATATTTGTTCTACGAGCTTTAGACAGTCTTACTTTATCCTTCAAATTTTTAATCTAATCCCGTTTGATCTCTTCTATTGGAGTTTGTATTTAAA
This sequence comes from Ficus hirta, assembly GCA_038430175.1. NCBI lineage: Eukaryota > Viridiplantae > Streptophyta > Magnoliopsida > Rosales > Moraceae > Ficus > Ficus hirta. Next base: position 25,674,991 of record CM076591.1, on the reverse strand, counting down.
AAAAAAAAAACCAAAAAAAAGAGGTTAAGTGAGACTAATTTCTCTTTTTTTTCTAGCGATTTTTAACTGAGATTCTAATAGAAAAAGATCATATGTGATTCATCTAAAAATACCGTGGGCCAAGTGAGAGTTTTAAAGTTCACAAGACAAAGTAAAAATGACATATAATTTAGAAGATGTAACTAAGATTGATCTAAAATTGTACAAAAATATTATAATTTTAATATATATCATTAAGATACATACAATGACACGACTAAATTAATGCTTATATTATTTGCACAAACTAATTAAGAGAGTATTTCTATTTATCCCGATTCTAAAAAAAAAAATCACAACCCGATTTGTTGGATGTGGCAGGTTTCGTATATGATACTACAGATGGTAACACCTGTGACTCACGCAGTAGGAAATTGTGTAAAGCGTGTGGTGGTCATAGTATCCTCAGTCATATTCTTCCACACAACTGTTTCTCCCACTAACTCCCTTGGTAATTTGCTATATAAATGTGTGTGTATGTATATATATTCAGTTCAGGACTTATAATATAATTTGATTGTTTAACTAGTACCACCAAAATGGATAAAAGTGAACTTTATTGCTGGCTAAATTTAATGGCAGGGACTGCTCTGTCTCTTGCTGGAGTCTTCTTGTACTCGAGAGCCAAACGTATTGAGCCAAAGCCGAAGGTTGCATGATCAGTTACTATGTTGAAAGGAAAGAGGTGTGGGTGTGGGTGTTGGGTTTGGATGGGAATCAACTTCGTAATTGTAAAATGTTTTTTGTTTTTTGTTTTTTTTTTGCAAAAGGAACTTTTAATATGGTTACAATATAGTTTAACGATAATTTTATACTCATTTTTTTAAAAAAAAATTTAAGTAGTCAAACAATAGTTTTTTGTTGATTGTAAATGTTTTTTTGTCAAAAAAAAAAAAAGAAGTCTTGTGTGTGTCAGATCGTGGTGTGAATTTTTTCCATGATAAAATGTGATGTTTAAGGCATCCATCTTTTTCTTTAAGATGACATTGGTGAAACTAATTTCAATTAATTATGTCTTTGTATTACAGAGTCATCACTATTTTAGTTTGTAATATTGTAGTTTGAATGCAATTAAAAAAAAAAAACTAAACTAAACAAAACTAAAAAAGTTTCACACACTCTGACCAGAAATTATAACAGACAAAATAGGGACACCTTTAAATCACATAAATATTCCAATTAACTACTTGCTGAATATAAATGGCTAAAATTAATCCAACAAAATGACAAACAAAAAAATAAAAAGAAAGATCAAGATGAGTAATATGATCCTAGTTGCGAAATTCAAATTGCAGACTCAATTAGTAACTTTTTCGTCCAAACTACCCGTACAGATGGGAAATTACGACTAATAGACTAATGCTCCGTTTGGTAGGAAGGAAAGAAAATAAGAGGGAAAGGAAAATTATGATAGAAAGAAAATTGTAAAAAAAAAAAAGAAAGGATTTTGATTTTCACTTGGATTGTTTGGTATGAAAAGATGGAAAGAAATCGTTTCACTTTTTCTTGTTTTGTATTGGAAGTAAAATCAAAATGATGAAAAAATTACTATTAATATATAATTACTATTATACCCTTACATTATCAATCATATTTTGTTTTTTGTTAGGATTTTGATGGATAATAAGGATAATTGTGTAAGTGTAAAACTGTTTATCGCTTTCAAAATTTTCCCTCATAAAATCATTCCACATTTAGGAAGACTTATTTTTGTGGGCCCCACCTTTAAATTATTCCCTCCACATTTCCATTACATCCAAATTTCCCTCCTACCTAACATCTCTAATTATCATTTTCCAACCTAAAATCCCTTCTCTATTTTCTTCCCTTCCTCTTTCCCACTCTATCGGAGCATAGAAGACGAAAAAATAACAAAAATTCAAAGCAGTTTTTCCCCTCTAAACTAGAAAACGACAAGAAACATACGACATAAACGAAAGAACTGAAATGACCCACTACACATAAACGACCAGAATATAGTCATACATAAACGACAAGAACAGACCCAACACGACATAAACGAAATTGTAAGTATGTTTTGGAAATTATAAGTACATTTTTGTTTTACATTTTTTGTTAATTATAAGTACAAGTATGTGTGTAATATTGAGTTTCTTCTTTTTTTTTTTTTTACATTTTATTTTTTAAGGACGTAAGATTGAGATAATTTGATCAGCTGTACGAGAAGATGTTTACATTATAAAAGTTCAGTAAAGGAAATTTGAAATATATATATATATAGAGCGAAGAAAGCATCGCGAGACATTATAAATTTATCATGTTTTGTGTAGGGATAAATAAATAAATAAATAAACATATAATATATATTTATATAAATGCCATGAGAAAAATGTGAAAACCTATAGCTAACACTCTTTGCAGATGATGTTATAAGTTGTGAAGTAGATTATTCATTACTCTATAAATATAATGCAAAGAAGATAAAACAATTAATACAATTTATAAACTTTACTTTAATTTCACAATATTATGATAACGAAAGAGTAGATTACCATATTAGACATCAGAGGACTAGTTCTATATAAAAATTATGATTATTTAATAATAACAATGGTGAAGAGTAGCACATTTTGTAATTTATCTTGTATTTGACTAACAAATATTTTACACCTCTAATATTAATATAAATAATTTATTAGGGTCTTTTTTAAACTAAAATAAATAAAATAAACTCAACAACAATTTTTCTTTTGTCAATATTAATCAAGTAAGCAATTTCAAAAAATAATAATAATAATAATAATAATCAAGTAAGTGTCCACAAAAGGAAAAAGGTCATTACACGACTCAATATCAAAAAAAGTCATTGTTCTTAGCTAGATCGAAAAGCTCGCATGGCAGTATGGGCCCCACAGATTGCCATGCGACAACGTATGTGAGTGCCAATTGAACTTGTGAGTTTTATGTCACTCAATTGGACAGAACTGTCAATACAAGATGCGCTAAGTCATAACAATGACAAAAAAAGGTAACATTACAATTTCATACATTAAAAGACACACCTGAAAGAGCATATAATTCGCAAAGACATTTATAGAATATATATAGTAAATGAATAACCAAAAGTGTACACAACCACACCTTAAAACCATATCTAAGAATTAATGAATTTTGATAAAATCCACACCTTACCAGAACTTGGTAATTGAAAAGCATTTTTGTTTTAATTTTTGCTTGATTGTCAAAAAGAATTTTATTTTTAAGTAGTCAAACAATAATTTCACGTAAACTCTGACCAGAAACTAAAACCGATAAATCACATAAATATTCCTATTAACTCATAACTGAATATAAGGCTCGAATTAAGCAACAAAATGACAAAAATAATAAAAGAAACAAAATATGATCCAAATTGCGAAATTCAAATTGCAAACTAAATTCATAACTTGTTTGTCCAAACTACCCATACAGAAGGGAAATTACTACCAACAGACTCTGTGACACAATTTAGAAATAATAATTAAAAAAAAAAGGACAACCAACACCTATAGACTCTCTCCCGCACATTCAATTGGATTATATAATTCCTTTTTTTTTTTTTTTTTTTCTGGTTTCAAATCCTAGGTTGTTGCCTTTCTATGGAGTAAACGGTAATGATACTAAAACGAAAATTAAAAGCACTTTTTTTTTTTTTTGGGGGTACCCTAAACTAGAAAACGACAACAACTGACCCAACACAACATAAACGACAAGAACTAACCCATTAAGACATAAACGACAATAACTTACCCAATCCTACTAAAACGACAAGAACTGACACAATACGACATCACCATACGACATACGACATAGAACTTGCCCAATACGACAGGAAAGAAGTCTTTCGAACTCAAATCTTCCCCTGACAGATCATCTCCATCAAGTCCATCTCCTTCTTGACCTCGCAAGGACCCTTCATGAGGCTCTCGATCTCACTCCGCATCTGGAAGTCCACATTGCTCTCCCTCTCCATCGCCGCCGCCATTTCGGCGTAAGTCATCTCTTCCAGAAACGACCTGAAACCGTAATTCTCGGAGTACAGACTCTTGTCGTTTTCCAAATCCAGATTAATATGAATACCACCATTATTAGCCTCACCATTAATGTTATGGCCGTAAACCAGATTAGCCGCTGGATTAATGCTCCAATTATCCACACTAGTCACGTCCGAGTTGTTCTCCGAGAGAAGCTGCACAGAGACCCCGCGGCCCTGGTCCTGGTCATCATCATCATCATGGTCAGCCGACGCCGTGTTGTTGTCGGTCTCGTTGCCGTTGTCGTTTTCGTCGACATCAATGTCGTCGTAACTGTTGTTGTTGTTGTCATTTTGGTTAGTATTGAGACTTCTGATGTAATTCTGCAAGATATTGCCGTTAGCGTTTGTGTTGTTCCTCCTCTTGGTGTTTTGCCTACGCTTGGTGGCGTTCCAGTGGTTCTTGATTGTGTTCTCCGACCGCCCCGGCAGCCTCCGGGCAATCTCCGCCCATTTGTTTCCGAGCGCTCTGTGGGCCCGGATCAGAATCTTGTCCTCCTCTTCGCTCCAAGTATCTTTCTGCCGTTGATAATTCAAAGTAATGTTATATATATACTAAAATTATATATATTGATGTGTATATATATATATATATGTATGTATTGCAGAGGTACGTAAGAAGAATGTTGTCCATGACGAGATAAATCATAAAAGGTAAAAAGGAACATATGTATTACGGAGTGAGTGCATGCCCTAATTTTCCCTTAAGATTTAGGGTTTGAAATTATAAGTACAAGTATGTGTGTAACATTGAGATTTTAAAAAAAAAAATTTAAGAGTGTAGATTGAGATAATTCATGATCAGCTGTTCGACAAGATGTTTACAACATAAAAGTTTAATAAAGGAAATGTCAAATACATGTATATATTTATTTATTTATGGCATGACAAAAAATGTGAGAAACCATAGCTAACACTCTTTGCAACTGATGTTATAGCTTTGAAATGTATCAGTATATATCATTCATCACTCTACTAAATTTATAAACGTTATTCCAATTTCACAATATTATGACTATAAAATAGTTGATTACCATATTAGACATCTGAGGACTAGGACTATATAATAATTTTAGTTATTAAGAGTAGAACGTTTTGTTAGATATTTTATAGTTGACTAACAAATATTTTCACCTTTAACATTAATATAAATGATTTATTAGTTGGGTTTTTCTTTGAAAACTAAAATAAATAAATAAATAAACATGCTTGTGATGTATAATTTTACAACAATAATAATCAAGTGTCCACAAAAGGAAAAAAAGTTATTACACGACTCGATATCAAGAAATCGCATTGTAATTAGCTGGACCGATAAGCTCGCATGGCAGTAGGGAGCCCACAGATTGCCATGTGACAAAATATGTGAGTGCCAACTCAACTTGCGAGTTTTCCATTACTCAGTTGGACAGAAATGTCATTACAGAATGCGCCAGTTAAGTAATAACAATGACAATAAAAGATAAAATTACAATTTCATGCGTTACAAGACACGCGTCAAAAAACGTATATAATTCGCAAAAAGGAAAAAAAAAAAAACAATAAATAAATAACCAAATGTGTATACAACCACACCTTAAATCCAGATCTAAAATGCATTTGAGAAAATCCATATATATATATATATATATGTATATATATATGAATTTAATTGCCACAGGAATATGTTTCTTAGATCAATAAGAAGATCAATTTTTTCTTTATGTATCAAAATATGTATGTCGATATTCCTCTTGAAAAAACATGTCTATTGAAATGCATTTTGTGTATGTTGAAGGTATAATAGCAAGAAAGGAATAGGTTAAAGAATTATACCCTTATATCAGGCCTCAGATGGTTGTGCCATCTCTCCCTACACTGCTTTCCGACTCTACCAGTTAGAGTCTTTGCAATTTCTGACCATTTTCGGATCCCATGACGCCTCACCAATTGCGTCAACACCCTGAAAAAAAAAAAAAAAAAAAAAAGGGAAGGAAAAACAACCATCAATTGAAATACCAAAATATACACACAAAAGGGAGTAAAATAAACTCCCAAAAAAAAATCAAGGAAAAAAGAAAAAGAAAAAAAAAACCAAAATAAAATAGGTATATATTTATATTTATATATAAATACCTATCCTCTTGAGGAGTCCACTGGCCTTTGATAACACTGGGCTTCTTTTGAGCCTTGGTTGGCTTTCTCACAACAGTCAACCTCCTCCTCTTCTTCTGGGCAGCCACTGATCTCTTTTGCTGGCCTTTCTGATCAGGAGTGCTTATGCATGAAACATGATTATTCTTATCAAGATCATGATCATGAGGATCATGATCAGGATCAGAAACAGGCAAATTACCTTTGGTGGAGCCCAAATCTTTGATGAGAGTGAGAGAGGGATTTGTGACGTTGGTCTGATGATGATGATGATGATGAGGCACATGAGCAGGCTGCTGCTGGGGGGCTTGAATCATCAAGGCTTGACTACCCCAATAGGGCTTAGAGCTTGGTATGCCATGCAAGATCCCATTTTGTGCACTTGGAGGAGCAAGAGGGAGTGCATAAGAAGAAGAAGAAGAAGAGGCGAAATTGCGGCCGATATTCAAATCATGGCCACCCTTTGATGATGATGATGATGATGATGATGACGACGACGACGAGACCACCCCATGAAAAATGCTGTTGTTGTTGCTAGTACTATTGTTTGGAAGAGCAAACAAGGATTTAGTGGTGAAATGACCAAGACTAATTTGAGGAGGAGAATTGAGATTTGATGATGATGACCCTTTGATGTTGAGAAAGAGATTTTGAGGATTTTGATCCAAATTTGAGAAGCGATTTTGGAGCAAGCCCTTAGGAGTAGGACTAGGACTAGGACTAGGAGAAGGACCTAAGGGAAAAATTACGCCATTGTTGACAACAAGGGGCTTGAAGGAACTTCCATGCAAAAGGTTTTGAAAGAAAGGAAAATCTGTGTCTTTCATTTTTGCTAGCCTTTTTTTTTCTCTCTCTCTCTCTCTCTCTCTCTCTCTCTCTCTCTAAAAGTTGGTGGACATGCAAACTAAAGAGAGGAGAGAAAAACAAAGCTCAAGAAAGGAAGGGTGGGTTAACGGTGAGGGGTAACTGGGGTGGTTTTATAGCGGAGAGGGGCAAGGTGAGATGGGACCCAAGCAGATCTAGCCGTTGTCTCTATCTTGATCGAACGGTCGACATTGCTTGTTGCTTGTGGCTCTTCAGCTTCGAAGACGCAGAATTTTTTTCAAGGCGGTGGAAAAAAGAACAAAAACAAAAAAGAAATTTATGGTTGTGAAATAAAATGATTAGGTCGTTTTCTGTGGCCTTGTAAATTAGGAAAATTTTTATCAAGTATGGTAAATGGCTAATTTTTTTTTACCTATATAGGAATCGGTAGGAGTGATTTATATACCTCTCAAGTCATGTTTATCTTTTGTATTATTAAAGAAATGTGATAATTATCTTTTAAATCATAGTTGTTGATCATGATCATTTTTTATCAGCACTAAAATCGCATCTTCTAGGTGAAATCAAACGGTGGAGAGAGAGTGTGCATTACATTGCGAAAATTACAAAAGTTTGAAAGGGCTTTGCATCAAAATTCAAAAAAAAAAAATTAATAATTTCCCTCTGCGTTGCACTAAAGAAAAGACAATAACTTAGCCTGTAATATGTTCGTTCAAATTTAGCTTTAAATGATACAATTTAATCATAATAAGAGTGCATTACAAAGAAGTCAACTATGGCTCATTGCTTATGAAAGAAATTTGAAAAAATATATTTATATATACATACACAGAAATGCGGAAATTGCTTAGAGCCAAACACATATTTGTTATTTTACTGCCTTAAAAAAAAAAATTTTTTTGAAATGTAAAGAATATTTTTTTTAATTATATGTATTATGAACTTTTTTTTTTTTTCAACAAAGATTACTTCCTTTAATTTTTCAAAGGGATTCTTTCTAAGTTTTATAAAAGGTAAAAAATCTTCTTTTTTTCTTTTTTTTCCTTTTCTTTATTGGATAATCATTCCCAGGTGCGCTATCTATTATCTAATATAAAATCCAGTTTTTTTTTTTTAAATTTATTTATTACAAATTTGCAAATCTAAGTTTTGCTAAGAGAGAAAATGCCTATATAGTAGTATGTGGATTTTGGCATTAATTTTCTCTCCTAAAAAGACAGGGATGCAAAATAACTTTCCTAACAAAATAATAATTATATTTTGCCAATTAATTTCCTAACCGAGGTTTTGTAACAATATAATTTTTGTCCTTATGGCAATGTAGTTAAAACCTCGAACAACTTTGTTTGAGCAATGACCCGTGACGATAAATGCACTTCTTATGTAACTGCCATTTCAATATATATATGCCTCCCAAATATGCATTTTCAATTAATGACTCTTAATTTTCACTAAACTTATTACAAATTTGCTTTGTTTAAAAAGTAACAGTTATAACACACAGTTATGTCTATTAATCTTAGCACAAATCTAAAAGTTATCAACAAATAAAAACAAATCCAATCATAAATCTATTACTAAACCTGGTTCCATATATATACTTTGACCACCCCCACTATAGAAGCAAAATTGGCACATAATTAGAGTACTTTATATTAATATGGCATATACATATGTTGAAGACATAAAAGGAAAATATGGATTAAGTAATTTGTTTTCACATTAATTTCTGTACTTGGGTTTAAGAGAAATGAGTACTAATTTTGGGTGAGTTTTTTTTACCTTGGCAAATGGCTTCATAAAATACTAAAAATCGAGTTATATATTATCTCTGTATTTCTCCTAAATACATTAAGATACGACGTTGGTGTAACTATAAACAGCATCGAAATTTGGAATATCATTGTTGTTGTAACACCCAGAAATAGATAAGAGAACATAAAATCCTTTCATGTAATTGATAACTTACAAACGGTTCAATTGCCGGCTTGAGTTTAATAAAAATAAGAGAGTGATCATTTACTTTTTGTCAAAGATAAGCATACATACTGCCTACAATAATTAGTAGTTAGAATCCAATTCCAATAAAATAAAATTTAAAAAAAAAGTGTATTATATGCAATATATAAATACATACTCAACGTGTATGTATAATACTCAACGTATATGTATATATGCTTCATTGATATAAACATAACATTTGCCGCTCTCCCTCTCCCCTTTATCTATCCGAGTTATAATTTTAGTTTTTTTCTCCAATTAATTAAGTACAGAGAGGTTAAAAATTCAAGTAAATGACAAAAATATAAATACCTATTTGAAAAGCTGTTTTTTACAATTTACTAAAAAAAACAAAATTTATAGGCAAATAAAGAAAGAACTGAAAAGTGAGTCGCACTTTTTTTTCTCTTTTGGAAGAGGAAAATCCCTATATGGACTAGTTTGTATGAAAAGATATGGAGTTTTTTTTTTTTTTTTAATTGAGTAAGAACGTCTTTTTTTCCCTTTTTTTTTTTTTGATCTGGTATCTATGGTTTTTATTTATTAAAGAGAAAGAAAAATACTCTCAAATTTTGAACCTAGAAATTCTTATTTAAGCTATTCCACTCTCATCCGCCATTTGCTGAGTTGGTCCCAACATGGTGTGTGTGTGTATATATATACACACTAGTGTAAAGTATGTGCTATGCACATGTGGAACAAATTTGAGAAAATTTATCTAAGTAGAGAAAAATTAAAATAATAAATAATAAATATATATACATAAAAAGACAAGAAAAAGGTGCCAAAAAAAATAAAAAGATAAAATGACTAAAATGAAAGAAATTATCTACATGAAAAAGGACTAAAATGAAAGGAAGAGAGAGAGAGAGAGAGAGAGAGAGATAGCCCAAAAAAATGAAAAAAGGATTAAAATGAAATAAAAATGATCCGAGAGAAAACAGAGGACCAAAAAATAAAGACAAAAGTAAAAAAAAAAAAAAAAAAAAAAAGAACCGAAATATTATTTAAAAAAATGGTCCAAAAAGAAAATAAAAAAAAAGGACTAAAATGAAAAAAAAAATTGATATGAAAAAAAGGACTAAATGAAAAAGAAAAATTTGGACCGAAAAGAAAATTAAAAAAGAACTAAAATGAAAAAAAAAATTGGTACGAAAAAAAAAAGGACAAATGAAAAAAAATGGTCCGAAAAGAAACTAAGAAAAGATTAAAATGAAAAAAAATTTGGTCCGATAAAAAAAAAAAAAAAACCGGAGGATTAAAAAATATATACAAAAATTTTTCGTCCAAAACTAATCATTTTGGACAAAGTACGGATGCACAGTAACGCTTATTGTGCTTTCTATAATATATGTATAGATATATCAAAGGACGGTGAATATTCTTGATTAGCAGAAATATGTTGGCGTATGTTAGTGCATGGAATACATGTGTGGAGCCAAAAAAGCAAGATAGATATATGCATAAAGAATCGAGTCTTAGAAGAACTATTGTGCTGCACTTCACAAGGTAAACGGAGTTTTATGGTAGCAGATTTTCCATTTTTCACGCAGTTGTGTCTACCTTTTCGGATAAAACAAACCTATCTGGCATAAACCCCCCCAAAGTTCAGAAAAGGAAAAGCGAAAGAGTTACTGCAGGCGAATTCTGTGATTAAGATAAACTAGAGAGAGAATAGAAAAAAATAATATTGATTTAATTTAATCTTATTTCCTTCCCTCTTTTTTTTATATATTTATGAAATGACTTATTTTCTTCCTTTTTCTTTTTCTTTCAGGAACTCTTTTTTGAAACATGTATGCACAGAGAGAGAGAGAGAGATGTAGTCACAGCTCATTAAAAAAATATAATATTCCTTTTTTTTTTTTAATTTCAAGATGGAAGAATTCTATTCTATACCTAATAGTGGAGTTTTTTTTTAAATTTAAATATAAAATAATTGCTCAATTATATATGTAATTATTGTCCAATTTTTAATCATGTACTTGATAATTATTTATTTTGAGAAGGCAAACTACTCGTTTAGTTCCTAAACTTTTATGTTTATCTAATTTTGATCTCTGTTTTTTCTTTTTTTTCTGTAGCTTAAATAACCTTATTATTTACATGTTGCTATCCTTTCTGTTTATTTTTTGACGAAATTCATCAGTAATTAAATTCAAAATGATGCTCACTATTGGATTCTGTCTAAAAATTAATGAAAAGAACTTCTATAGCGATGATTTTAAGAGGGTGTTTGGTGAATGAGTTGAGTTTTAGTTGAATTGAAATTTTTATGTTTGAATAGTATTAATTTTTTAAAAAATAATTATAAATTTTGTTGACTTTTCAGAAAAAGATAAAATTGAGATAAAAAAGTATAGTTTAGTTAGAGTGGAACTTGTGTTCCAAACTCCACCTAAATTTAAGATCTTCCCAACTACGGGAATAAAAATACAAAATAAAAAGACAACCAAAACCAACCTAGCAAAATGAAAGAAAGCCATTGGTTGTATGTACTTTTTTTATCTTTTTGTGGATAAATCATTGGTTGTATATACTTGGTTGAAGAGAGTTTGCGCCCGCGTTGTTAATTGATACCTAGATTTAAGTTATAATATTTTCTGACACAAGTTATGTTTAATTTCGAAAAGTAATTACCATTTTTCTATTTTCCTTCTAAAATATCCTTTCATTTTATGCAAGTAAATGTTAATCTCAAAATAATAATAATAAAAATTAATGATTTGGGATGGAAGAATTTAAATTCTATACCAAATTTTCAGAAAACTTGCAAAACCTGATTGGCACTCCCCCATCCTCATTCCATCCATACTTCCGACCAAGCATATACCCCCTGGGAGCTTGTATTGCTTGGTCGGCAAATTTGAGACGAAACAAAATAAAAGAAATGAAAAAGGATAACTACTGATATTCAAATACTAGATCTATCTCACAAGGTAGAACAATAGGAAATAGAGACGATTAACTTTAACTTTTCGTTCGACCGAAACTTAAAACGGCTTGAAAAATATCATTTTCCAACCACCAAAAATGGCGAAGACAGTAGTAAACTTGACAAATAAATATATTCTTAATCAGTTCGCTGGTCAAAGTTTTGCAAGTCACAGAACTACACAACAGATACACAAACGATATCACTGGCTGACTATGCTGCTTTTGCCGTTGCCGTATTCCTTTCTACCAAATTAAAAAGGGACAACAAAAAAAATATGTAGTTTTAGCAGAGTTATAAGGGTTTTTGGGAAAACTTTTAGCCCCGATCTACAAACCAAAAAAAAAAAATCCATCTTCCACCTTGTTCAAAATCCACACCAGGTTACCCTTGTACAACAGGCACCACCACCAATTTCCAGTTACAACACCGTCAAAACAAATGAAGAAGAACGGCGTCAGAAAAGTTACCCGTTTGATACTTCACTCGTCTTGAGGTATCATGCCTTCCTCGGCTTCTTCCATGAAACCACCATTACCACGAGGACTCTCTCGATGACCATAACCTTTATGCGGTGAGGACGACCGACCACCCTTTTCCATCATTGCTTGATGGAAACTTGGCGTATGCTGTTTCAGGTTTGGGGAGGGCGGCCGACCCTTTTCCGTAATCGCCTGATGGAAACTTGGTGGCACCCTTTCCATCATTGCTTGATGGAAACTTCGGGCAGGACGTGGACTGCGACTACGGCTACGGCTACGTTCACGATTCAAACCTCTGTTGCGATCACTCCAACCAAACCCTTTTTCAGGGCTTCGACTGCGACTACGGCCCATATCATGCTTCCCTCGAGCATCTGCATCATTTTCGTTCTGGTAACCACGGTCAAACCTGGAGAGAAAACCCAGTCATTTTTCAGAATACAGTAGCCAACATAGCAAGCAAAACTATCCTATTACAAGAACATATGACGCATGCAACAAAAATTCCATGTACAGTACCCAAAAAACGTGTGTACCTGTCACGTGAGGAAAATCCCAATCCGCCCCTTCCACCATCCCTCCCACCATCCCTTCCACCATAACCTGAATCACCGTATCCACCACGACCACCATCACGGCCACCTGAACCAGAGCCCCAACGTCTGAACTTGGACATCCCGCCTCCACGCGAAGCCATATTGCGAATTTCTGGGGGGACACGTTGGTTGGCCCCTTCCAATACTTTGATAAGATCTGAAGCATACTTCGAATCCTGGTCACCAAAGAATGTGTAAGCCACTCCACTAGCACCTGCCCGTCCAGTCCTTCCAATCCTATGGACATAATCCTCCACACCTGTAGGGAAATCATAGTTTATAACCACCCTGCAAGAAAAAATATTGACTTCAATTCCCTAACTAAACAATCCAGGATGTGAAGGAACAATATGCATAGAGAGAGAGAGATGATACTAAAACAAAATACGGAAAAATGACAATAAACAGGGCAGTCCAAAACCTGATATCCTTAATGTCCAACCCTCGGGCAGCAACATCAGTGGCTACAAGCACTGGAGTCCTACCAGATCGAAACTGATTCAACACAAAATCCCTTTCGCTCTGGGATTTGTCTCCATGGATAGCAGAAGCTCCAAACTGGCGGGCAAGGTTGCGAGCAAGTTGATCGCACATTTTTTTAGTTGAGCAAAAAATAATCATCTTTGATCCTGGCTCTTGAGATCGCAATATCTGCTCCAATCGTCTGTGCTTTTCCAGAGGTGGCAGTACTTCAACATGCTGCAACACCAAATTTAAAGCGGGTTAACATACAATATATATTAGATAGATTTATCCATTAAAAAAATACCAAACAATGTTCAGAGCTAATACCTGCGTGATAGCCTTGTTAGCAACAAGCTCATCAACATTGCCAATGTTGACTTGAACAGGATTAACAAGTAGATCTGCAGCGATCTTCCGAACCTCTTTTGGCCATGTTGCCGTGAACATTAAAGTCTGGCGACGAGCAGGAACCTCCTTCACAATCTTCCTTATTTGAGGTTCAAAACCCATGTCCAGCATGCGGTCAGCCTCATCCAGCACAAGATAAGAAACTTGATTGAGGCTTATCCTCCTCATCTCGAGAATATCATTCAATCGACCAGGAGTGGCAACAACAATGTCTGCCCCACGGTCTATATCTCTCAACTGTGGGCCTTTTGGTGCTCCTCCATATAAACACTAAGAACCAAATCGAACACGTGAGAATGCCAATGATATGCCACAAATAATATGCACGTCACAGGAGCTATAATTGGACGGACTTATGAGTGAAAATAAGATAAAACAATAAGAGGAGAGGTTTAATGTACAGAAAGTAATAAACATGTCTTCTTTCCTGTCCAAAAATCCTACTGAGTTTTGCACATTGATCTCAGCCTAGATTGCTATCACATAGTCAAACCCAACTGACCCGCTCCGACTAATTTACTAGAAATCCATCACACAATGAAGCAACTAAACAAAATTCCACTGGAACTCAACTGGAAAGAGAAACAGATGAATACATCTCAACGTCTCAAATAATTTAAAGAACTTGCAGGAAAATATATATATATATACACACACACACACACACACACACACACTTTATACAGGCACAGAGGAAAAAAAAAAGGATTAACAAGCCTATGAATCCAAAAGAAAGGCAACTAGGAATCCAATTTCATTCACTGCACTAAATATCTCTTCCATATGATTAAGATGCTAAATATAGAATAGAAAATAAATTCAAGCAGCAGTATCACATACCGCACAAGATATTCTTGATGACTTTGCAAACTTCACAGCTTCATCTTGTATCTGTGTAGCTAACTCTCTAGTTGGTGACAATACCAACACAGTTGGACCTAATCGAGAATCATTGTGACAACGCTTGAGATGGATAAATCCTGGAAACAAGTAACCCAAGGTTTTCCCTGAACCTGTCTTAGCGATGGCAACTATATCTCTATTTTGAAGAGCAATCGGCCACGACTGTGCCTGAATTGGAGTTGGGGCAGAGAACCCTGCGTTTTGTACCTGGAAAGAGAAAAATACCACTGGCCCCAATAAGCGGATGACCTGGCTGCAATATGATATATGTGTGTGTATATATATATATATATATATTTCTTTTCTATTTGGACTTGTACGAGAGTGAACTCAAAGAAGAGTGAAAAATGCCAGAAGAAGCACCATCCCCCATTGGCAGGTAACCAGTGCTTGCGGATGCAAGCTGGAGTAGGAGGAGGCCTCTTCTTTCATTTGGACTGAGTGGCAGACTGAATCATCACCAACAGCAGTCCCCGCCACAAACTTGGGTGTTTCGGAAAGCCCTTCAAAAGAATTGGTCCACCAAATAAGGGCGCTCCAAATAAAATGCAAGGCCCCCAGAAGAGAGGGCAGCACAGCGTACGACATTAGCTCCTCCCAGGAGCAAACATCGCACCTGCGACAAAAAAGTACAGATGGCAAATGAATTAAGATGAGTCTGAAACTCTACATTGGAACTCCAGCAATGGCAGAACTTTGCACAATAAACATTTTTGTTGCATAGTTCTAGCAAGGTCACTGGAGTTCCTAGCCATCATTGTAGCGTAAAGGCGAAAAAATTTAGCAACCAAGATGCACAAGTCTGATACCTCTCTAAGCATCTCTGGTGGAAAGCCAGCAGCTTCAAATGATGGGAAAGGTGGTGGCACGTTGTCACCCTAACAAAAGAGGTAAAAGCATCACGAGATTATCAATCATGTAGTTAAATACAAAGAAATAGAATTGAACATAGCAGCTCAATATTTATGGTAAGGCAAAAACAACAAATCATACAGGACAAACACAAGTCTCATGAACATAAGTGTACCAAATACGAGATTTTTGTGCTTGTCTTCTCCCGTAAAGAAAAGAACAGATGAGCGCACACACACACACTGTTTGTCCGTTTATATGCTTATGCACCTCACAACACTTTAGCAAGAGATGATGACCACAATTGCCAAGAAACAGAGGGAAAAATAAATAAACAGCAACATCATGGTACAAAGTAACAAATAAGAGAACACCTAAAGAAACATGAAACGCATATAACATGACAAACTACTCCAATATAAAGTATTCATGCCTCACCGGGGATCAAGTTAAAAACCTTATCCAGTTAAATACACAGAAAGAGACTGGAAAATTGACGGTATAGTAAAAAACTTGAGAGTGGGTAAAGAAATATTTCAAATTGAAGGTTGAAAACAGTTGAACCACCCAAAACACTAGGATATCTAGTCTCACTTAAACAGTTTGTTAAACTCACAGAAACAGTTATTTCATGCCGACGACGATAAGACTCAGCAGACAAACCACTCCCCCCGTCTGATGTTCCCTGTCCTCTAGCAGCTCCTCCGTGTCCAGCACTAAAAGCCACATTTGCAGCACTGCTAGAGGAAACCGTTCCAGCTCGAGCAGCATTCTGTGACGGAGCAGGTCCACCCCTTGTCTAAAGCAAGTAAAAATAACGATTAAGTCCACAAAAAGGACACACAAAGCCCAATGTACTACTAATTCTGGTATAAGCTGAAATATTATTCAAAGAGCAATTGCATTTGAGCCAGAAAATCCAAAACACTTAACAAAAACACCCTACAAAGAAAATCAAAAGGTATAATTATACAAAATTATTGTTTATTCACAAGGTTGTTACAATAAAGCTATTGCAGTAAAATCCAAAGCGAAGAAGTTAAGAGAAATCATTTACTTGGTTAAACAAAAAGTTCAAAAAATACACTTTAAAAAAAAACAATATCCAGCAAAAAGCAAACTGCTACTAAATGTTGGCCACGGGAATATAACAAGCAGGTGTCCCGATAATCCTGCTATGGGCAGCAAAAGGAACTGCCAGGAAGCCCCAATGGACATAGCATAATCCAATTTAACAACGGTAACGAGACCCAGAAAAGGAAAAACTAATAAAAATATTTTTAGAAAAAAGAGAGCTTCACAGACAAACTACGGAAAATATGAACTTTTTACCAACAAAAATAATCTGATTTTCAATCAATGACAGAAACAGTATATTGTGCAACTGATACATCATCTAATAGGTAAAGACTAAACAGCATTAATAATTATGGATCCCACGCTTGCGCCACGTGATTTTTCGAGAGATAAACAAGAAGTTATACCTGCTGGTTCCTTGATGCAGCATCAGGTTTTGATACATCATTGCCACTTCTTTCATAGTTATCCCTCTCCTCATTTGGATTACCAGAACGTTGTCCTTGAGAAGACTGTTGAATATGAACTGAAGAACTTACAAGCACTGAAGAGGACTTCTGAGGAGGACCCGAGCCTATCGGTCTCTCGTACTGGGTTACATTGGTCTCAGGATTCCAAAAATAAAGATAACCAGTTTTGCCATCAACTAGTCCTCTCCAAGGTCTGGGGAGAGTGGGATCTTCTGGAGCATATCGTGGTCCCGAAGAAGCAGCAATGGCAGCCATGGCAAGAGACCCACTGAAGCAATCCTATGACAACAACAGAAAAAAAAAATGAGAGAGAGAGAGAGTATTAACATCCATAGCAAGATCGTTATAAATCAAGGAAAGAAAAAATGGCTAAGGAACAAAAGCTGAAAAACCCAAACAATCAAAATCACTAAATATTCATTTTCTTAAACAAAAAATTCGAACTTAAGAATAAAAAATCATTTCACTAAAAAAAGAACTAAATTCACAAATTGAACAATCATAAGAGAAGACCCAAATCAAAGAATCAAGCGATTTTCTTCGCCTAAAAATATATAACTTTAACCAAACAAAGGAACTGTACCAAAGAAAATCATCAAACCAAACATGCAAGTAGACTCCAACCTCCTCCTAAGCTACCAACCAACAAAGAAGAAGCTTATAAGATTAAAATCGAAAGAAACCCTAGAATCCACCATATCCGATCAAGCTCAGGACCAAAAATAGCAAACAAAAAACAAAAAACAAAAAACAAAAAACAAAAAAGAAAAAGGCAAATCGAGTTTACGAGATCCGAAAAAAGCAAGAGATTGAGAGAATCGGAAGCTTACGTCACAAAATCGCCGGAAAATTTGGTGTGCAGGAGAAAGAGAAGCGCCGGAGGTGAGGAAATGGGATCCGAAGACGAACGGAACGAAACGAAACGAACCCTTCTGCAGAGAAAACTACGCTTCCGAAGGGCAAGAAGCGTAGAGATAGAGAAGAAAAGGTACGCGGAGACGCATGTGCCGGTATTTATAGGGAAAAAAAAAATAAAAATGGGAGGTGAAGTGGCCGCGTTGGGTTGGTACCCTGGTTAGGTTTAACTTTGACCATGGTTAAGTCATCAATGTGGAATGTTGAATCTTACACAGAGAGTCAGGTGGTCGTTTGTAGGCCAGTTGTCGTTTTAATTGGGCTTCATTTTGGCCCACTTCTAAATGACAAGAAAGATAAAAGAGAAAAATACCCAAAGCCCCGTTTTTCATCTATCAATCAATATTATATAAATTTTTCACTCTTAATTGACACATTACAAAATTTAATTTTAATTTATATTGTATTAATCTAATATAAAATTTTGTGTCAAATTTATATAATGATCAGTGCTTTCCCATTTAAGAGAAGCATGAATTATTTGGTAGTTATTATAAAGAATTTCAAATAAACTTTAAAGAAAATTGTGCAAAACAGTTTTTTATTCTCTTTCATTATTTGTTTGGATTTCTGACTCAAATACTTATGTCATTATATGTTAACAAAAACTAAAATTATTATAACTAGTTTAAATTTGTACTTTTTGAAAGGCAATCTTATCAATCATTTAGAATTTTAAGTTACATAATTATATAATAACTAATATAATAATGTCATCTTTTTGCTATTTGTAAAATGATTTACGTTTTTTTGTTTTATTTTAATTCCAGCAGATCCCAATAACTAATCTCTCTTTGATTAATTAGGAGAAAGTGGTATTAGAATTTTTTTTTTTTTTTTTTTTTAGGGAAGTATTAGAAATAGCGTTAATTACCTGGGCGATATGAAATTTGGACTTAGATCTTCCACAAATTCAATACACTTGAATACCAAATCTTTACCGAGCTTCCTTGGGAGTATACATCCTCACAATTTATTTGAGATTGCACATGGAGTGGATATTCCTATTCTTGTGAAAAATATCATATTGAACGAACAATCTAAACCTTAGAATTACAATATAATTTTTTTTTCCTTCGATTTTACTATTTACACAGTTTTGTAATTCAAATTTTAAAAGTCCATAACTTTGTGTCGACAAGTCCAAATGAGATATATTTTTTTAATTGCATAGAATTTCTAGATGAACGAAATAAGTTCTATATTAATTTTTTTTTCTGAACACATTTCAAGTTTTTATACTTTTTAACTTTAGCAATTCAAATACATCGATAAAAGTATAATTAATTCAAACCTAAATTTTACAATCTAAATCTTAATGATAAACACATACTGAATAGATCTTTGGATCTTTCTATCATTATGTTAAAGTACTTGCGGATGTTGATTTGACTAGTTATATCTTAGAGATTGTCTTACTTGAAAGATCTGAATTCTCATTCTTTACTCCTATGAATTATGAGGATCTTCCTAAATTCTGTTCTAAATACCACTCTATTGGTCATTCCTTAACTCCATGTAAATACAATTAAATTTCTTTGGCGGAGCCATTGTCTAATGAAAGGGCAAAAAATGATAAAGCTTTTTGATCAAACGACACCAATTGTACAGAACGTTTATGTACATAAAACGGAACGGTCAACTCCTTAGAATTCCAATTCTTTAAAAACAGTACCCCTCTCATTAAGCTATTGAAAAAAACTTATTTTTATCCTTTTCAGTATGCAGGGAGACGGTAAGCTCTCAATGTTAATTGACTAGACAATTTTTTAAACACTTGAGTTTTGTTTGGTATTTAAGTTTAACTTCAATTAAATCATATTTTTTCATCTTAATTTTTATTTTTTTTTAAAAGTCAATAAAATTTATAATTAATTTTTGAAAAATTAATAAACTTCAACTTAAATATTTTATCTCTAACCAGCGAACCAAACGTAAGCTTAGGCCACATTTGGTTGGGTGGAAAGGAATGGTATGATGTTCCATTCTGATGTTTGGTTGGCTTTAAAATAAAGAATAGTCATTCCAAAGGAATGGGCATTCACCCATTTTAGTTGAATTCTCATTCCTTCCTCAGGTGGATGGAATGACAATTCCAATCACTTTTTTCAATTTTTTCCATGATTGCCCTTTTTGCTTTATCTTCCCCTTCATTTTCTGGTACACCACCGCCACCACCACTCCTCTCCTCCGCCCCAGGGCGACCTCCGCCGACCCTCACCGGTAGTCTGAGTATCGCCGGAGCCGCCGTCGCTCCGGCAAGCTCGAGTCGAACTTCTGCGCCGTCCTCCTTCACCAACTCCTTTCCCTCGCCCAGATCCACGTTATCTTCCTCGCGTATCCTCCGCGCTCCTCCTCCAAGATCTGCAACTCTACTCCTCCGATCCGCGCCGGCGCTCAACTCCTCCATCGTCTTCCTCTCAAATCTCTGCCTTTTTCAAGTCACTAGCTCAGCTATGCCCATAGTCTTAATTCCCACGTTATTATTTTTTAAAATAATGATTATATTCAAAATGCATCAGATTGGGCAAAATGCTAAAAATCAAGTATTTTCAATTCTTCCCATCAAGATTTCAATCTGCAAAACCCATCAAGTATCACACGCAGTAGCATATGGGTGGATTTTATTGGAGCCAATTTTGTGGTTTTTTGTCTGGTGTGGAGTTTTTGATAGTGAACAGAGGCTGGTAGTTTGGGTTGCATTTAGAAATATTTGTTGTTGTGTTTGTTAAAAAAATATATAAAAAAAATTAGAAATAGATCCGTAAAAGATTGAAAACGCCTTTGATATAACCTTAAAGAGAATTCATTTGGTTATACGACCTGATGCACTGTTTGTTCAAAACAAAAGGCGAAAAATGTCCAGATTTTTTGAAAAGAAACAGATGATCCTAGTCCACTGTTAAGGGAAATTTGGTCCAAACAAAATCAAAGCTAGTCCATTCCACTGTATTTGTTAAATTCCAACCAAACAAAAGACTCAGCTTTCATTTCCATTCTTTCCCATTTCCATTGCCATTCAAGCACTCTAACCAAACGCATCCTTAGAGATTAAAAATACCAATTCCCATGTTGCATTTAGTATTAAAAAGTTTTAGGGGGAATTTGGTTCATGAGTTTAAACCAAGATTTTCATTTTTCTTTTTTGTCTTTTTCTCAAAATTTTTTGTCTTTTTCCTAAAAAACTTTTTGTCTTTTCTGAAAATTCAAAAAAATTTACTATTAAAACTTAAAAATTTCAACTCAAACTTATTCACCAAACTCCCCTTATTAAACTTATATTTGGTTCGCCGCTGGTTTAAGATGAAATTTTTAAATTGGAATTGATTGACTTTTCAAAAATCAATTATAAATTTGTTAATTTTATGTAGAAGACAAAAATTGATATGAAAAAATACAATTTAGTTGAAATTAAACTTAAATGCAAAACGAAACCTAAGTTTTAAAGCATAATCATGATGGCAAATATATATATATATATAAATAAGAAATAAAAATTGCACATTGAAGCATAAATAAGGAAAATGCTATTTTTCGCTCTTTTTGACATAATGTAGCATTGACATAGATAAATGGATAGAGGATGGTCTAATACCATTCTTTAGGGGGGGAGGGGGAGGGGGAGGGGGAGCCGGTAAACATAATCCGTTATCATTTTCCCCCCAGAGGACAATAAGCTGGTATCTTAAATCACTAAATAACAAATTAAAAGGACGATTTAATCTAAATTAGCAATTCCAATCCCCTCCCAAAAATCATTATCTCTTGAGAAGCTTGCAAAGAATAACATGTTCATGTCTTTCAATGTTCCGGTTTCAAAGGGGGGAGAGGAAAACAAGACAAGTAAAATGGAGAATTTGCCCCCATGGATCACCAAGGAACTACATCTACCATTCACACGGGCACTGGAGCTATTGATCTCGAGACATTATGCACTTTACCAAGTCTAGAATTCTAAAAAAATCATAAAACAGTGAGGACTCCTTACCCTCGAGCCCATCCCGGTGATGCCTGTTACTACCGGCGAGATTATTGCATGGGCTTCCACCGACTACCAGATCAAAGCCTCCAAATTTTGTTATGAACTCATCCAAGCAATCGGCATTCAATTGTTGCACGTCTTCAAGGTCGATCAAATTTCCTTTTTGATTCGTCTGCTCCCACCAACTTCTAAGAATATTTCTGTTTACCTCCGACTTCTCAACAGAAACTACATTCTTGAGGGGGATACCAAGCCGATGAAGGGCTACTTCCGCACCACCTATCCCGGAGAAGAGAGAGAGGAGATTGATGCCATTCGGATACATGTCTTTCAAGACAGATAAATGGTATGCCACGGTGTCGACCTAGAAAGAGGAAACCTATAAGCAGCATGACATAGTAGAAATAATTCCAAACCAAATAAAATTATAGTTTGCAATATTCAAGATAAGTCTTAAACAAAAATGCATCTAAGATTAAACATAATTTGCAATATTCAAGATAGTTTTAAATATAAAGTGTCATTTGAGATTGAAAAAAAAATTTAACGGATTCCAGAAAGACAATGTATGACAATCAAATGAAGACAAGCAAGTAACAAATACTTGAATTAGAAAGGAAGAATAACTTTACCTGAAAAGAATTACCAAGTGACTTGTATCTATCTGTCCTACTTATTCCACCTCCCCTCGTGTGGTTCCTTGGAAATCCCAAAAGCATTTCCACTTCGTCAGGCTCGAGCGGGGCAAGCTTGTTCCTTCCAACCCAGACCAGATTCCACCTCCGGCATTCCTCGAGAACATACTTTTGGACTTTCGATGGTGGTTCATCATTGTATTTCTCAAGGGTCTTCCTGATTCTTTCCGTCAGTTTTGCACTCCCGATACAAGTTTGTAAGCAATTGAGCTTTGTTCTTGTGTCCCACGAAGGCCACCATTTCTTGGTCAACGGTATCGCTTCATTTATGGTACGCGGAGGAAGGGGAAGAAGAGGATATCTGTTTTCAATTGGAAGATTATGAACGTAACCTCGTTTCCTTGCAGCAGCGCAGAAATATTTAGAATCAACAAATTCCGGCTCCACGTCATACAAGAATCGAGAAATAGTGCTCCAAACCCCTTTGGGAGCGAGTGCCACGTTCTCATAATAGAAGTAGGGAGGGCCAATTGCAGCCTCTGGAAGAGTTCTCCGAACCTGTTGGAATGGTTCGGTTGGAACGCCATATCCAATCATCGGATATGGAGGACGAATTAGCTCATCATCTCCGGTCATAACCCTCCTCTGCTTTTTCTTTGTTGACATCTCACAATCAAATCTCTTCTTCTTCTCAATGCGAGGCCTAGGCTGTGAAATTGAGTAAGAATCAGTCAGTATCCTCCAGAACTTGTTGATAACAAATAAATACGTTAGAAAAAAGAAAAGTCGAGATCTAGAATTCATTAGTAGGGAAAAAAAATACACAATTACATGCACTTCAAGGGGATAATCACTGTCTGCATCCTTTGACGCTTGAGCAGCATATATAAAATCTGTCAACTCAGCGACTGTGGAGTCAAGACCTGTGATATTTGAGAGGGAAAAATCAGAGCTTAGGAGAAGAAACAAATGAGTTATAATTTATAACAAAGAAGGACAGCATAATCAAGTAACAGAAGTTGCAAAAAGTGGATTTATCACACAGAAGTTGGAATCACCTAGTAAACAATGTTGAATTTTGATTATGACAAAAGAATATTAAAAGTATATACAATAGCAAAACCTATATATGTTCTATGACCATAATAGTGTCATCATAAGAGAAATTTATCAATATATACGTTGTGGAATGTCTTGATAATAAAGCCATGATTCTTAAAATGCATATTGTTATATTTAATCCCTCAACTCTATAATAGTACTAAAAATCTAAAAAACCAGTACTATCACACAATGACATGATATGTGTTCCTAGGCACATCTTTCAGAAAATTTAAGGGTAAATTGCTAGTTTGATCCCTAAACTTTTAGATTTATACAACTTTGGTCCTTGTTCTTTTTTCGAAGCTGGAGCGACCCTAAACAATTAAAAACGTTGCTATAATAGTCCTTTCCGTTGATTTTTGGACAGAATCCGTAAGTTAGCATCACTTTTTTACCAAATTACTAACGATTCCGTCCAAAAATCAACGAAAAGTTAAATTGTATCAACATTTTATTAGTTTATGGCCATTTAAGTTACAAAGAAAAAAAAGGAACTAAAGTTGCACAAACTTAAAAGTTTAGGGACTAAACAAGCAATTTACCCAAAAATTAATAGACCCACAAGAAATTATCAATGTAGGTGTTTACGGGAAGATTGAACATTAATAAAAGAAAATGATTAGCAATCTGCACCACATCTTTCTATTGCAATTGAAGCCTCCGCTCTACTATACCCCATAGCCACCAATGCCATTACTTTGTTCTCCACATCAGAATTAGGATTTGCGATAACCTGCAGGAGAGGTCAAATTATTTACAGGGGATACATATTGCAAGAACAAAGATACCAACATGCATGAAAATATATAAGAGCACCTAGGACCTCAAGTAGATATAATTATAAAACAAAGACAACTGCAGGACAGGTCAAATTATTTTACATTGCACGGTTATATACAAAAATTTACGTACACATCATATCAGATACACGTAATACATACAAGCACCAGGGACCTTAAGTAACATAAAACTATACACAAAGCCACCGCTACAATCTATAAAAGACAAATGATAAGTAGCTTCTTAAGAAAACCACACATAAATAAAAGAAAAGTTTGATCACCTCATCATCAGAAAAACCATCAATATCTGAAAAACCGCTTAAAAAGCTCCCTTCATAATCTGAAGAAAAGTTGTCACGTTCAGTTTGTTGTTCATCTGGAGATGTATCACGTTCAGTTTGTTGTCCTTCAGTTGATGTATCCCGTTCAGTTTGTTGTTCTTCAGGAGATGTTTCAAGAGCCTGCAAAATCATAAGCAAAATAAATCCCATAAAATTATTCCTACAATTAAACATGATGAAGAACTGATTTGCTAACTCATAAAGGAGATTTTGAAGATATCAAACTAGTAATAGTAACATGGTAACCCTTTGTGGAGTGATATTAAACTTTATCAACGGAAAACAAGTACAGAAAAGAACTGAACTACTAATAACTCCATTCCCTTCAAATAAAATAAAAATTAATTCCATTGTTTGACCACTATCAAAGTGGATCATACATGAAGTCTTGAGGAAAAAACTTCCCTTACAAGCAAAGAGAACAAAAGATGAAAAATAAAAATAGCATGCATTACCCTTGATGGATTTCCACTCCATGATATTTCCATAATTTAAATCGAATTTAACAACTTCTAGAAAATTATTCGTTACTAAAGGTGAAGACTGCACCATGGAAACTTCTATAGGTTTGCACAAGGGATTCAACACTCCAGACCACAATGATCTAAGAGGTATTAGTTTTTGTTTTTCAAATTCACGTAGACGGAGGGAGGGGGAGAGATTTAATCCAACTGCAATATTTGTGTGTCTTGTCACGCTTCTAAGTTAAAAGAGTGAAACTAATGTTGTTGAAACAGCAAACATTTTAACTTGGAGTTTAAAGATATCACATCAAAAGTAGGGAGCAGTTAACTCACTGAATATGTGAGCAGCGTCTCCAATATTGTGTCTGTATTTTCCTCTCCTGGATGATTCAACAGAACAGGTCAGTAAATGCAGCTTCACAGTAGAAACTTGTTACCAAATGAAATGAGATAGAGCCTTTACCATGTTCCTGAATTACTTTAGACACCATCTTTTCAGAAAATCCCATCCCTACAAAATTGTCTAGGACCTTGGAGCCAGAAGAACTTGCAGATGAACCAGCCTTTAAGAACAAAAGATAAACGCATAGTAGAGTTATAAATCACCAACTTTACCATCCACATGATAAGTCCGTTTTTTACCAGTAACAAAGTTAACGATGCATGAGGTCTCAAGGGGAAAGATTTTCTTGAGACAAAGAAACCATTAGACGTGCCTTAAAACTTCCACGTCCCAACCATTGCTCTATCTCAACAAGCAAATAGCATGTCTTACCCTTGATGGATTTCCCGTCCAAACAAATCCTATTGCTGTGCTTTAAAAGGAATTTGACGATTTCTTGAAAATTATTTGTTACAAAGGTATTAGCCTTTTTTTTCTTTTTTTTTAATTCATCTACAGGGAAAATATATATATATATATATATAATAGGCTAATCCAACTGCAATATTTGTGTCTTGTGAAAACAGTTCAACCAGAAGAAGATATCAAATGGGAAATAGAGATGTTAGTTAACTCACCGAATATGTGAGAAGCGTCTGTAAAATAGTGTCTGTATTTTCCTCTCCTGGTCGATTCAAAGGAACAGGTTAACAAACGAAGCTTCACAGTAGAAACTTTGTTTCCAAATGAAATGGGATAGAGCATTTACCATGTTCCTGAATTACATCAGCCACCATCTTTGCAGAAAAGCCCATCCCTACAAAATTGTCTAGGATCTTGGATCCCGAAGAACTCGCAGATGTACTCGCCTTTAATAATGTAGGTTTTGCCAAGTCACATAATGATAAAGTCAGAGTAAAATATCCTTACATTGTAGAGAAGCCAATTTAAAGGAAAATAAGGAACACATTTCTTCTCAACAAAATATTTCGTATCCCTTCCCACCACCAAAGTTGTAGTCCATTCAACAACTTGAAGGTTTTTTTTTTTTTTTTTTACAAAAAAAAAAAAAAATTACAACAAAAAAAAAAAAAAACTAAGGTCCCGTATGATATTATTTTGAAAACGTTTTGGAAATGAATTCCACATTTTCCAATAAAAATGTTTTGAAAATAGTTCTAAAATAGTGTTTGTATTGCATAAAGTCATAAAACAAAAACAAATTTTTATGTTAAGGAATGAAAAAAAAAAAAGAACAAAATTGTTTTTTCCATTTCCGTTTTCATTTCTAAGGCTTATACACCGAACAAATATTTTCAAAACATACCCAAACACAGTTTTCAGTTTTACTATTTCTTGAACTCAAACAAATTTCTCTAGAAACACAAACACAACTTCAAAAAATATCTCAAAATCACTTCCAAAACATTCTCATTTCTATCCCAAAAAAAAAAAAAATCCCAATACCTCTGCAGAGCCAATAGCAGCTACTCCAGCAGGAACTGTCAAACAAGATGAAGGGTAGTTCGCAATTTCCAGTTCATCCTCAGTGTCCCAGTCAATGTTGTCACTGTCTACGTCAGAATTATTACCGTCCTGCACAGATTTTATAAAAGAAACACCCATATGAACAAGAAAACTTAAGCAAAATTTATTCTTTTTAACTTTTTTTCCCCTTTTCCTACACCCATTTCTTGGCCAGTGAAAAAATATATATATACACATACGTTTCAAAACGGAAATTTACAAATTATAAACAAGGCAATATATAAAACGACAAGAAAATGCAAAACCAGAATGAACAAAGTACCATTTTTCGCAGCCCAGCGGAGAATTCTAAGCTGTTCAATAAGTAAACAGAAAAATCAGCTCGGCTGTCTCTTACTCTTCGCAGAACCAGAAACCAAACCAGACCTAAAAAGACAAACAAACAACAACAACAATTAACCTGTTATAAGAGAGATGAACCAAAAAAAAAATTTTAATAAAATAAAAGAGAAAAATCGTCGAGAGAATCTCACAGGAAACACAAAAGACGGTTTCTGGAGTGAAATTAGGGCAAGTTGGCGAAGAATTGCAGAGCTAAGCCAGAGAAGGATTAGCAATGCAATTAAAGGAGAGAGAGGACTACATGCAGAGAGACCAGAACCAGGAGACTGTAGAGAGAGAAGGACTGGTTGGAGAGAGAGAGAGAGAGAGAGAGAGAGAGAATTGGGAAATGGAAAATGGGAAATGAGAAAGGGAAGAAATTGGGAAATTTGAAACCGGAGACGAAACGGGGAAATTGGCCCGTCTCCGAGAAAAAGAAAACAGAAATTGGGGGAAACGGTGGAAAGGGAAATAACGCCCACGCTTACCGTCTAAACCAATTTCGGTACTCGCTGACACATGAAAGTGCTGGTTACAAATCTAGTGGCAACGTAAATTGTTTTTAATTTTTTTTAATTTTTTTTTTTTTTTTAGAATTTGTGATTTATCGTATTATTATGCTAAGAAAGAAATTGTAATGAACGAAATTTTCTTCTTATTCTGATGAATAATCGATTTTGATGAAGTTTTATTAGATAAATATGGAATTTGCCGATTGATTTAGTTAGTAGTTATGGAATTTAATTTTTTTTTTTTTTGAGATTTAGTAATGATTTTTTTTGTTTGCTCCATTTAGTAATGATTTAGACATTGAATATGAAAATAAATTTATAAAATCATCTTTTTTTTTTTGCTAAAATATAAAATCATCTCATTTACCTTAACAACTACTAGTCCTTAAAGGGTCGGAAGGAGGTGGCGGCATCAACTCTCGATTTTAGATGGAGATTGGAACTCCACAGCTGTGGCCAGCGAGAAGAGTCGGGTTCCATCACTGAAGTAGATCTTCGACGAACTGGATGGAAGGTCCAAGGGAATTGCAACCTCAAGGTCCCAATCCCTCTATCGGATTAGGAATGGTAGTGAGCTAGCTTTTCAGAGGGTTGATCACGGTTGGTTGTGGGCTTGCGACATGCACTGGGATGGGGATCTGCAACATACCCGATCTATCATCCGTTTAGCTTCTTCAAATCTATGAAAATGGCTTGTCTATGGTTTTGTTGATGTGTTGTTGTGTTTTGTTGTTTGTTTTCCGTTGGCTGTTTGTGTGAAAAAAAGGTGTCGTATTTGTCGGATAGATATTGATTTTCTGTTATTTTGTAATTAGTTAAAGCCTTTTTAATAATGACAATAGCTTACCCATTGTGTGGGCTTTTTGTTTGTATGTCAGATCCATGTCTCGACAGTATATTTGTTCTGCTAGACTTATGTCTATATAGAGTTGGTGGTGGCTTTTGCACTATAGGGTAGTGCTTCTCAATCGATCGAAAATCTCCATCAATTGTATAGGTATTATTGAAAAAAGTCTTATATGTGCTTGATATAAGATATGTCAAAGTACTTTTTCGTTATCTGACCTCAAGCATATGCATTCCCTTTTGAGCTTCATTGCTGGTGGAATTGATCTCAATTAAGAGTTGTATCTTTTGTACTATAGAGTCATTGCGTTGTACCTTTATGGTAATCTGAATTCTATGTCCCTTTTCCAAAAAAAAAAATTTCCTATAAAGAAAAAAATTACTAATTATGGTCTTTTTTAGGCTAACTTTTTTTAATAACTTCCTAAAATTCGTTCAATTTCCTAAATCACACCTATTAGTTAAAAAAATAATAAAAGAAATCACACCTATTATTATGATTTAGTAGTTAGTTTTTCCCCAGCAATATTATTGATTTTGAATTTATTGTCATTTTTTTTTCCATTTAATATGATTCCTGACTAGTAACAAATCAGGCTTGTAGCTCTACTTTGTGACTGTGTTTATTTATTTATTTTTTTTAAGATAATTGTTTTGCTTAATCGAAAGATTAAATACATGTCAAAGTATTGTACATAATTTATCTGGTTTTAATTTCAAATTGAATTAGATCAAATTCTTTTGTTTAATATAGATAATGTGAAAATTAGACCAAAAAGACAATCACACGATGAGAAGAGCGAGTATCTTATTTTTATACTCTCTTGAAAGTATAGACAAAATTCATTTTCTCTCTCTTCCTTTTAATATGACATGATACTATGCAAAAAACAACATTGATGTCAGATTTACAGGGTTTTTTTTCACACTTTCCCAGGCATAGGTGTACTCCACTAACTCATCAATTAACGTGGATTGACCCCACGTTACATTTTATTTTTATTTATTTTTTATATGGGATCCATTTTTTATTAGTTCTGATGATTTAAATTAATTTTCAAACTTCTAATGGTTGTTCTCCAACCGAAACAGTAATACTGCTGGTGTAGGAGGCATCCAATTCCAAAGGGTCCTTCTCTAACTCAGTTACAAGAATTCTGCTTTTCGATTCTGTTTCCTTCTTCTTTCTATTTTTTATTTTTATTTTTTTTATTTAATGAACGGAATATCTCTCCCAACCAACGGAATTTCTTACTTGTATACGAGTTTTAGGACCCTTTTTTTTTTTTTAGGGTGAGTTTAAGGACTATTTATACCATTATAATTTGAGAACTAGGGTTTTGTTTTTGAGCAGTTCAAATCATCCCGTGGAACAAAAACCTTTTTGTCACTTCAAAAGGTAAGAAACAGTAAAATAAAATAAAAAAAATTACACATAACAATTCTCCTGACTGAATGAAGTTTGTGTGATGAGTTTTGATCACCAATATAGACGTAAGTTCAACAAATGATAAACCAGTTCGAGAGAGATTTTCATTGAGCAGCTAGTGAGTTGAAGTTATACATACAAGATCCACCTAGAATTGCTACTCACAAATTTTAACAGCGTTGTCCACAGCCAGAATACCTTTTTCTCTGTGACATGTATTTTTTTCAAAAGAAAACGACATGCAAGCTTGATCCGGTCAGACTAGTCAAAACAATCTAGAAACCGAGAAAGGGGCATTGCCTGCGAGCATGCTCCGGTATCAGCTTCGCTAGGGGCTGCAGAGTTGCTCCCTTCAGCTTTGCAAATGTGTCACGTTTTAGCAGCAAATATAGTTACAAGGATATGGTCATAATCATTGATATTGCAGAAAGAACAAACCTTGAGGTTTGAAAAGAGGCAGCAACGGCCGCCCACTAGAGAGACAGACATTAGGATCACGGAGTTCGTTGAAAAATGGATGGGTTTAAGCCTCCAACTGCCAAGATTAAAAATTCTCAGGAGAGGATTCGATACATTTTGCGAAACCAGAGCAGCAGTATACACATACAGTAGTGCATCTTAGATTTGGAGAATACTGAAGAAGTCTCGAAACAAGATTTACCGCTTCTGGAGGCAAGCGCTTGTGGAATATCTGTACAAAAAAGAGGGGGTGTGAAATATTACAAAATAAAACGTTAAAGAAGCACCAAAGAGGAATAATGGACGGCGCAGAAACTAATTCAGGTGCTCACTGTTAGTTTATTGATTCTTCCAACAGCTTAAGCTATTAGGAAGTGACCCAACAATAATTATATATATTATGAAACCCCCCTTGCATGTGGGTGAATATTAATTGGAATACCCAACATGCAAATATTTAATTATAAACCCGAAATATATTAAAGGTGTAAAATGTTGTAACAATTTTCAGCACTTCCTGCTTTGTTACCATGTTAGTTTAAGGATTCCCTCAAAAGCTAAAGCTATTAGGAGATGAGCCAACAATAGTTGTATATTGCAATACTCACTTTATGCCACGGATGAGCCTTGATTTTTGGGAATTTGAATTCTGTGTAATTCGGATTCATGCATTTGATTTCCTCACGAGTTGGAGTGCCAATTACCTTAAAACAAGAGAAAAAAAAATGCTTTTATTGAGTTTAACCTGTGATCAGACAACACATTTTACGTTTCACATGCACAAGGCCGAGAAAACTTTACCTTTATATTCTCAACAAGTTGATCTACTCCACTTTCACCTGGAAAGACTGGCTACAAATTTGGGTTGTCAAAAGAAGCGGCAAATATTGCATATCATCGTTTCGGTTTAATAAGGAAACAATGGCGAAAACTTTATACATCGGAAAAAACCTGTCCAAGAAGCAGTTCAGCAAGGACACATCCCACAGACCATATGTCAATTGCAGTAGTGTATTCAGTCGCCCCAAATATGAGCTCTGGTGCTCGGTAATGCTGTGAACAAATGTATGATATATATTTGGCTCGCCTTTGACCTGCCACAAATGCAATCTGGTGAAAATATGAAAAACGAATGACTTAAGGGAAAGAGGTAGGACATGCATTACGGTGCAAATCTAGCTGTAAGCAGTTAAAACCAGGTAGGTGCAACAAAATTTATCTTAATAGGTGATCACTTAATCAAAAGAAAATATCAATACCAGAAGTTTTGTACTTCCAAAGTAACACAGCTTGACCTGATGAGTATGGGGATTAACCTGAAGCCAAAACAACAGATTCTATTAGTACATGGCACCCAACCATGTAATGAGAGAAAAGTACTCGAACATTAAATACAAACCAGAAAATTCTGCGGCTTGATGTCCCTGTGGCATACTCCAATTCCTCCATGAATATATGCCCAAGCTCTACAAATCTACAAAACGAAATATTCCTTTTATTTTACAGACTGTTGAAGGGAAATACCAAACTATCCAATGCTTTTTCCGCTTAGAATCGAAATGCCAAACACTTCAACCATATATCAGAATGTTAACCAGAACAAAGTTGTTGGAACAAATTCATTCAGTGATATAACACAATAGACAACCTGATATGTGTATAGTTTGACATATATCAAAGGCATCGGCTGATTTGCCTTGCTATAGTACTTTGCCATCCTTGTTCCGCGGGTGAGAAGAAGCAATGTTTGAGTGACACGACACTGGGATGATCAAGAAGGCACATTGTTTGCAATTTGCGGTTCTTATACCTCTTGTCCTGTAAAACCTTCTTGATTGCAACAGTTTCTCCGGTTTCTAGGCACTTACCCTGCAAAAACAAGCATGATCGAGGCTTCAATTGTATAGTACGTATGTCCTACTCCGAAAATGCAAACTTTTATATTACTAGAGCTAATGAATAAAAAAGATTTGAACTTTCAAACTTTGCCAACAGCATCACCTGAAACACTATACCGAACAAGCCCTGTCCAACAACACGCTCCGCCATGTAACTTATAATCTGCAGAACAATGCCAAATAGGAGTTGGTACCAAGAGCTCTAGCATGTCAGCTAAAATATCAAAGCAACCAGACTTTACCATTTCAATCAGCAATTGATCTCAAACACCTGTTTCGGTTGACCCTTTCGACCGCCGATCGTAATTACTATAATGTGGCCAGTTTCAGTTCGATTTCCATCCGCCACTGCTGCTTCCACTTCCTGCCACAAAAAAAAAAAGTCAACAAATGGGAAATACAAAACAAAAGTAAATAAGCAAGTCCAAGAAAAACCGACCTTTTCGGACTTTTCGTCCTTGATTTTCATTTCGTTGATTTCATCTGGAAGCTTATCAGCAAAACATGTATTGCCACTAGGCTTCCCAACAGTACCAGCAGAAGCCATATATGATGGTAAAGACAAGATGTTTGCAAACTCTTGAAAATAACAGACCAAGTGAACCAAACTGAACTTTAGAACCTGAAATCAATCGAAAGAAAGATAATAACAATGACAATAAGTGGGATCTATGTACATGTTTTTAAATCTACTATTCCAGCTTTTTTTTTTTTTTTGGGATAATTTGACTGCCCTAACTTTGTTAGCTAACATGAAAATCTCCAGTTCACCAGCATTTCACTCTCTTTTTTTTTTTTTTTTTCCCCTTCCCAAAAGAAACAACAGGACATTTCTAATGAATAAATCAAAACAAAAAACTTTCGTTTCTTATGCTTTCTCAGCAACCAAACAGAATGTTACACTTAAAAATAAAATAAAAATAAAAAAAAAGGTGTCTAGTACCTGTGAAGCTGAGAGTCTCTTACATTTTGCAAGCTCGCCGATCCAAACAAACAGCTTTAGGCACAGAAATATAAACCCAAAAAAAAAAAAAAAAGGCTTTTTTTCCTCAGACAAAAAAATAAAAAGCTTGGTTTTGACTGAGACCCCCTCTGTTTTCCCTGATTCTGGTTTGTCCAAAGCGGACCCCAACCCGCTCCTTAAGAAATCTAGTTAATAGTTAGTTTTGACGTCCAGTTATTGTATCTGCTTGACACGTTGGATGATGCCATTGGATACTGCTGTAGACTGACGTCATGGTGTTGAGTGTTGACTGCTCAGCCACAAGGAGTTATTCCTAAGATACCACAATGATTAACTTCATTTTTTAAAAATATTTTCAATCATTAAACAAACTTTATATTGTTAGTGGATTATTGTTTTATTTATACGTCGTTTGGTTCTGTGAAGGACATATTGTCAGTATTTTTTATTTTTTATTTACAATTTTTTAAAGCAACAGCCTAATTAAGAAGTAATAAGTAAAGTTTTATCATTAAAGTAAGGGATTTTATTTATTTATCTATTTATATAGGACTCATTTGGGATAATATTTAGATATGATATTTTAGAAATTGAGTTGAAAATATATATTTATGAGAAAAGTTTTTTGAAAAAAGTTCCGTAATCTAGAAAATAGTGTAAAATTTTGAAATGTATTCGAAAAAAAAAATGTAAAATGGATCTTGTCTTATTCGTCTCGTCGTTACAAGTAATTTGATATTAAAATCATCTCATTTATATTTAAAATGAGAAAGTTACGACCTTTTAAAACTTGAATTTTTTAAAAATAAAAAAGATATAATGTTTGATGTAAAGTTAGAAATTTGAAATACATATAGCAAAATGCCATATGAATTAAACCACATGCTCCACCACTTATGCGGGCCCTCGTCAATTCCTTTGAGTTTCATTCTATGCTCTAGGACGGAAGGATTCGAACCTCCAAATAACAAAAACAATACCCGTTGCCTTATCACTTGGCCACGCACCATTTACATTTAAAATGACATAAACTAAGCCTTCATTTAATAAGTTAATTATAAATAAAAATTTTAAATTAAAATTAAATAATTTTTTAAAAATTAATTATAAATTTTATTGATTTTTTAAATAAAATAAATATAATTTAATTATAATTAAACTTGAATATCATACCGAGGCTGAATAAAGTACACAACGATTTACAAAACAACAGTATTAAAAAGGCATGAGAGAGGGAAACAAAGTGTATAAACGACAACTAATGTAAACAACAGTAAAAGTTGAGGGCCCTTTGGGTCACTTTTTTAAAAAGTGTTTTCCAAAAGTTTTTTTATTTTTATTTTTTCCTCTTATTTTATTATTTATTTTTCTAAATATTTTTTAAAATTTTAAATTTTAAAAATTCATAATTTTATTATTTTAAATCAAAATAAAATAATTTTTTTTAATTATATAAAATTTCAAAAGAAACGATACAAGATCTACATTATTATTTTTTTTTCAATTATATTTCAAATTTTTATATTTTTTTTCACTCCAAACAATTTATTTTTATCAAATACACATTTTCAAAAGTTAAGTAATTTCCAACCTCCAAACCACTGTCTTTAAACGTCGGCACAAATGGGTCCTGAAATAACACATAAGATGTGATCGGCGGAAAACGACAGTAACAAGTACGACGGCGAGAAAGTAAAACGGCAGGCGAGAAGATGACGAAACAAAAACGATACGCCGCCACTTGGGAAAACTGCAAATGACAACAATACTCAAATGTAAACGGCAATGACTAAAGGAGAAAACGACAGTTAAAAAAAAAAAAAAAAAAAGGAAACAACAGAAAGCTAAAAAACAACAGTTACTGGGAACAAGATGGCAAAAACAAAAAGTGCAACGATAAAGGTAAACGACAAATTCCCGAATAAACAAAATTAATACGACAGAAACGTGAAAACGACAATCAAAAGTAAATGGGAAACAACAGTGGAGGATGAAAGTTGAAACCATAGAAATCTGAAAACGACAACAAATATAAAAGGACGGTAAGTGGAACAGCGCCCAAATGTACGTCAGAAAGAAAAAAGAAAAAAACGACAAAAAATGGAACTACAAATATGTGAAAAAAAAAAAGACAAAACAGAAATTGAAAACGCAAAAAAAAGAAAAAGAAAAAGAAAGTTCCAGCAAAAAAAAAAAAAAAATAAGACTAATAGAGAAACCGATGCCTGAGGAGAACGGCAACAAAAGTACAGGAGAGTTAACGATTGAAACAAGACAGAACTAAAAACGACAGCAAAAAATTAAGGCACTCAACCAAAACGACAGAACAGTAAATGAAAATATTATAAAACGAAATCCGAAGAAATTGGACATCAACAAATGAGAATTTGCGAATAAAAAATGAAATAAGAGAAAGTAGAATTGTAATTTCAATTGCAGTGAAGGTAAACAACAGTAAATATATAGATTACAATTTACAACAACAAGCACATGAAAACGGCACAAAATGACTGCAACGTGATATGGAAACAATAATAAATAATGATGAAACGTAAACAATAAATAGGAAACGACGGAATTTATCTGTCATATTTAGAAAGCATTGTGTATATGCATGCACTTCTAACTTTATCCTGAAATTTAGCATAATAACCTGAAATTAACGTGAGTCAAAGTGGAGAGAAATAAAGAGAAGGGGAGAAAAGGAATTAAACGCAAACTAGGGGGAAAAAATAAAGATAAAATAACATTAGAAAACTTTAGAAAAAAAGAAAGAAAGAAAGAAAGGAACATACTTGAAAAACAACAATTTATTATTATTGTTGTTGTAAGGTAAGTTTAAGCATGTATTTGGTATACGGGTTGGAATTAATTTTTTTAGGTTGAAATTCAGTTGAATTAAGTTGTGTGTTTGGTGAGACGTTTGAATTGCTGGAATTAAAAAGTACAAAAACTTGAAATATGTTCGGAAAAAAATATCAATATGGAGCTTGTTTCGTTCGTCTTGAAATTTTATGCAATTTAAAAATAAAACCATCACATTTTAACTTGTATATACAGTTATGAACTTTTAAAGTTTGAGTTACAAAATTTATAATAATAACGGTGAATAGTGAAACTGAAGTTGGTTTTTTAGAAAAAAAAAAACTAAAAAACTAAAAAACAAAAAACAAAAAAAATTATGATTCAATTTATTAAATTGAACCTTAACAACAAATAAGTTATAAAATTGAGAAAACTTGAGTGAAGTTACGTTCCCCCACTATTTATACATGAATTTGTACTTAAAAATGATATATTTGAACTCTACACGAATTCGTAGGGTAACGAAGTCAAATATCCGGCCACAAAATATGATGTTTTGTAATACAATCCAACAACAGGAGGAGATAAACAGAAGTCAATGGACAGCAGCTTGTGGATGTCTATCCACAAAAATTCCTATCTTATATGCGCATTAGTTTCTAAGGAAAAAATTTTGTAACACCACAATGATTTATGAACAAGGCAAATTTGAGAAAGGGATAAATATTTCTTTTCTTCATCAGAGTTTCATTATTATTTTTTTTTATGTAAATGGCTGACATTTAATTTCAGATTCACGTGCAAATTTTGAATAAAAAAAGTAAACAAACAACTAATTTGAAATTAAGAACACATTCATTGCATAATTGTCTCAATCAATCACAAGTAGAAGGAGTATGTTCAAATTCAAACTCACATGCCCAACAGGGATACTAGAATTTTAGAAGCATAGAAAAGAAAAAAAATAATGTTTGAAACGTTGAATTTTGCTGCAAATCTATGATCCTAGCATGCCCTAATCTTAAACTTGTCTTCTAAGATACTGGTTCTTTAGCCTCTAATCACAATCTAGCCAATAGGAAAACAAAAAATAATACTAAAAGTCATCTGGGTGCCAATAACATGGCGTAATAATCAATTAATTATATATATTTCTATAGCGCTAAAAATAATTATAATAATTCTAACTTTTTTTATACCAAGTTGCATAGAAATCAGTTTTTTTCCTTTTGTTTTTTTGCTGGAAAATAGAAATAAGTTTATTATTAATTGACGTGGTAGTTTTTTAAATACTTATATCAATAAAAAAAAACTACAACTCATGTTAATTATGTTTGTACTAAAAGAATTACGATTATAGTTGGTATTATTATTATTGTTATTATTTTCTTTCTCTTTCGGTTTTTGTTTTTTGAATGACAATGCATTGCTACGTTTTCAAACATTGCGTCTGCTTTGGAAAGTTCCCATCATGATTTGTCTATACCCAAATTTTTTTTTAACAATATTGTTTTTAATTGTTTTCGACAATTAATTAAGAAACAGTACAAACCTGTTACTTTATCGGAAATTAAAATAAAAGTAAATAAAGTAAACCATCATCGAATTTGGTATAAAGATTTCAAATCTCTTATTCTAGCATCTCCTATGGGTTGGAGAATAACGTATAGGACCCGAATAATGAGGAAATATTGGAAAGAAATAAAAACGATTTCACATTTATCTATATATTTTCGGTTCAGCTTGATCTCTGTTACGACTTATATACACTTCTTCATTATCCCCAAGAAAGTAAACAAAATATTATAAAGCTGCTTTTTTAACTTGTCTAAGGGGAAGCCAATCCCTAAAGCAATGGCATGATATCTGGGATAACTGATTTAACGGTTTTTCTTGCTCAATTATAACGATCCTCACATGCTTTGTAATAACTGTCGTTTTCACACACAAAGATTTGTAGAAGTTTTCAGCCGCCCAATCACCATCACATGTGTTCCTGGTCATTTGATGAATATTTACCACTAGTAGGGTCCCGCTTAGATCCTTGTCGGTTAATGACCCGTATGCGTAGGGTTAGGTGACGATGAGAGTGAAACTGAGATTATTTTTTGAGTAAAACTTGACCACATCTTTTTTGTCATATTGGTGTAGTGGTGTGTTCCATAACACATAAAGTTTATGATGATAAAAGTGAAACTGAGCTATCTTTTGAATAAAACTTGACCATGTCATTTCATAATACCGTGTGTTCCGTAATTTTTGCTGTAAACGGATGGGATGGGTAGCTATTGTATTTTTTAAAATAATTATTTGAACATTTTACCAATCCCTATTGTCTCTTCCGAGTTTATTGAGAATTATTTGCCATATCCTCTGCCGCTTTTTGTGGCTTTTCCAGACAGATTTTGACTGGGTTCACAATATTTTCCCACAACTTAAAGAAAACATGCCTCCACAACTCTTCTAGAAATCGAGTTCGATGTGACAAATGGTAAGTTAAAATAAGTTATGTGATATCACGTCTAAGTATTGGGCTCCATGACGGCTAGGAATTTTAATGAGCTTGAATCGGAATAAAGGAAAAAATATATATATATATATATATATATATATATATATGTGCTCATAACATCCTGCATATGATTTGTGCTTATCTAAGCGTGACATTTTATGATGGTTGGCTAAAAATGGTCTTCCATTATTATACATGTGAAATGGTCTTCCATTATTATACATGTGAAATGTAAATCTTGATTTGGATATGAGCTGTAGTGTATCATACATATATACGTTATCTAGGTTTAATTTTTTTTTTTTTAGTCTAAGAGGTAGTTGAAGAAATCAGATGTACATACCTTTCTTTATAGGGTCTTTGTTTATAGGACAGTTAGAGAGGTTAGAGAAAAACGTTGAGAGAGTACGAGGAGTACGACTTTCTCTTGTAAATTTATTAACTATAAAAGTGAATTACTGTAATTAATAGTTGAAAGTGTACGTAGATCTTACATTTTAAGGTGGACCGTTGTAAATTTTATATAGTCTTTGATGAAACTGCGGTTTTTTTTTTTTAATTATTGTCGTTAATATATTGTCAATACTGTCATGAGAAGTGGTTGCTAATACTCATTACTGTCAAAACATATCGCCTAATCTACTTTCAAATTTTGCCTTTTAAGACCATGAGAAGTGGCCACTACAAATAGTAGCCCAAATTCTGTTATAATTATTTTTAAGGATTGCAAATCAAAAACCAATCTTGCCTTAAGATTACTGATCAAGAATCACGTTCCTAATTCACTAAATTTGGTTTACAGGATGGTTATTAATTTCCTAACCATTTTTTTTTTTTCACTAGTTGTTCAAATACTTTTATTACGGTACCCCTTTGAAAGCTGGCCCATTTTCCGGTGCCTGCAGATATATAATACTAATACATTGCTGGGATTATCAAATAATAGATCAGATTATTTAATCTTGCACATTTGGTTCAAAATCAAATTAAAAAACGAGATAAGCTCAGAAAAACCAGTTGGATTATTGAATATTGGAGAGTAAATTAACATGAAAAAATCGATGTTTGATGTGAAATCTCATTTCAGCTTAATATTGATCAATATCAGATTTTCCTAGCAAGATGGCGGGTCATCTAAGTTTGCCCTATTGAGGTTTTCTTGTTTCAAGTAATCTCTGCTAGGAATGTCATGTCATGTGAGTAATCACCGCTAACATATATACATATTATATATAATATATATATATATATATATATGAAACAATAATCATAAACGGCAAAAAGAGTCAAAACAAATGAAAGGGATACGTAGCCCTGTCTATACTAAAACTGTATTGCCCATGTATGCACAGTGCAAAGCTCTCGTACCTATATAAGCATATTGTATCCTCTACCCTCTTAGCCACAACACAACAATAAGACTCTTTCTTCTCTCCATACAACTCTCTCTCTCTCTCCTCTCTCTCTCTCTCTCTCTCTCTCTCTAAAGGCAAAGATAGATATGAGTACGTTGAAACTAAAAAGCCTCACATTTTCTATAGTTCTCATTGCATGGTTGGTTTGTCCTTTTTCGATGAGAACTTGCAATGCCAGACAAGGGAAGCAGTACTTCTGGCCTATGCCGAACAAAAATGTCCCCACGACGTGGATGAACAGTTACAACCTTGGACCAGAAAAGGCCAGTGGTGCTGATAACTCTGCCATTTTCAATGTGTTGGACTATGGTGCCAAGGGTGATGGCCAAGCAGACGACACAAAGGTCAGCCACATATTCAGCTTACAAATCAGTAGCTTATGAAAAGCACAACATAAAAATATATTATTCGTTGTTAGGATCATCGTTTTAAAATTATTAACATTATTTAAAAAGTTTTCTCTAGTGTTTTCTTTTACAAAAATTTGAATATAGTATTCAAATTTCCTTTTTAAATTTATGATCCAAATGGGAGTTTAGGTTTGTTTTTCTGATTTTTGATGTACTCATTGGCCAATTTTTGATATGTTAGTCTGTATTAGTCTCAACCCACTATTCTGCTATTTTGGTTTCTATTGCTATCGTGAGCAGCACTTTAGCAGTTGACCGGGCCCAGATTAGAAAAGGATGGTTTTGCAGCCAAATCCCCAAAATGCCCACTTGAAGTTTACAGTCAACGTAGGAAAAATAAAATAAAATATACATTCATACAGCCATTTAACGTGGTGAACTAACGGTAATGAATTATCATGATAGGTTAGTGGTCAAATATTTAAGTGTTGGATAATTCTCTTATGGGCTCTTAACTGTGAACATTTGTTTCTTACTAGTCTAATATTTGATGGAGAGTGTCTGAGACTATGCCCCAACATATATCCTTATTGTTAATATATTGGGTGGGGCTGCGGTGATGCGCTCCTCGTTGAATGGTAGAGCCCACCCATAAGGTCTTCAATGAATATTCTTGTCACCCCACCTTTGGAAACGCTCATTGGGTATGCTAACACTAGTTTTCCCCTTCCCAAACTTTATACTGTAAAAAAATTGCTTTTATTTTTTGGGATATACCTTGTAGTTTAATTTCAACTGTAAAGAAACAATATGAGCAGATGAAAACTTTCAACTAAAAATTGGTAACTTTTTTTTTTTTTTTTCCAATGACTGAAATTGTTTCTTTTTATCATCCAGAGGATGAGATTTTGGCCTCATGGTACATCTTTGAATTTTCGGGGAAAAAAAACAAAGTACACAAAGCGTAACTAATTAATTTACACGTTCTTCAAATTTATTAAAAAAAAAAAAAATTCACATGTCCTTCCATATTTACGTTGGAGAATCAAAGACTACTCCAAAAACACATATTACCATCAAGTGTCATCTTTTGTGAGTGTTTTTATTGTCGTTTACTGCTCTATTAGCAGCTGATCAATCTGATACAATGCAATGACAGGCATTTGAAGCAGCATGGGAAGCAGCTTGCAAAGTGCAGGCGTCAACCATAGCCGTTCCATCCGGGTCAGTGTTCCTTGTCAAACCGATCTCTTTCTCCGGTCCTGCCTGTCAACCCGACATTGTCTTTCAGGTAAATCACAAATTCTTAAGACACAATTAAATTCCCATATTTCCATGAACAATATATTAAGAATTAGACGTCTTAATTCTACACTATCGAAAGAGCCGTAAAATTGGAGAAGAAATATAAGGGCAATAATTTTTTCTACAACTTGATAGAATTTTGATCCGTTGTATAATATTTTGCAGTTGGATGGCAAAATTATAGCTCCAACAGGCTCTGGATCATGGGGTTCAGGTCTTCTGCAATGGATTGAGTTCACAAATCTTGAAAGAATTACAATTAAAGGGAAAGGCATTATTGATGGACAAGGCTCGGTTTGGTGGAATGACTCGCCTACGTACTATCCTACAGATGATTCGGTAATTGCTCAAATTATGCCATTGCTTTTTCAAAGCTTTAAACAGTCGATTAACCATCGTCTTTTCATGAATCTCTTGTTTAGCAGACGGAGAGTGAGAGCAGGCAAATGCCAGGCACCAAACCGACGGTAAAGATCTCTTTGCTTGAAAGCTTATACAAAATCAATGCAAACACAAATTTGTTGAATGGGGATATATGATTTTGTGCGCAGGCCCTCAGGTTCTATGGAAGCAGCGGTGTGACGGTCACCGGGATAACAATTCAGAACAGCCCCCAAACCCACCTCAAATTTGACGATTGCACAAATGTTCAGGTTTTTAACATCGGTGTATCATCGCCTGAAAACAGCCCCAACACCGATGGAATCCACCTACAGAACTCCCAAGACGTGGTCATCTATAACAGCAATCTTGCATGTGGTAATTTCAGATTCTGACCAGCAGAAATTTTAACCTGATGTCAATGAAATGGTGGAACTAAAATGACTCGAGATTTCATCTAATTTCTACCCCAAACCGCGTTTTGCAGGAGATGACTGCATATCCATACAAACTGGATGCTCGGGTGTTTACATACACAATGTCAACTGTGGACCTGGACATGGAATCAGCATTGGAGGTCTGGGGAAGGACAACACCAGAGCATGTGTTTCAAATATCACCGTCCGAGACGTCAAATTACAAAATACCTTAACTGGAGTCAGAATTAAAACGTGGCAGGTAAAAATGTTTGATTTTCTACCTACAAACTCACCAATTTCACAAAGTGTCCGATTGTTGTTTTTTCTGGCTATGCTCTATACGCTTTTTAATCTAAGTCTTTGATTGTGGTGTTCCACCACAGGGAGGGTCAGGCTCAGTGCAAAATGTCATGTTCTCAAACATCCAAGTTTCGGGAGTAAGAACTCCGATAATGATAGACCAATTCTACTGCGACAACGGCAAGTGCTCAAACAAAAGCTCGGCTGTGGCAGTGTCGGGCATCAATTACATAAACGTTAGAGGAACTTACACGGAGAAGCCTGTTCATTTTGCTTGTAGCGATAGCTTGCCTTGCACCGGGGTATCTCTCAACACCATACAGCTAAATGCTGTCCAAGAAGAAGAAAGCCTGTCCAGTCCTTTCTGTTGGGAGGCATATGGAGAGCTCGAGACTGCTACTGTCCCTCCCATTGACTGCTTGAAGACGGGCAAACCTTCAGGTGCCACAGTTCAGTCTAAGAGTGATTCTTGCTGAGCTGTATTAAGGGAAATTAGAGTGGATATCTCATGCAAAAAGAATAGATATACGTATTGGAAATAACAGTAGATTTTCTGTATTCTACTCCGATACTTTTTTCTTTCAGGTGGAAATACAACAAATCGTACTGCTAAAAAAAACATGGTTATATATTTATGGAGAGGTGTCAGTATACATTACTGTCGTAAATCATAAACGCAGCAATCTTCCCAGTTAACGCACACACAAAGCAACAGTCAAAGTAAATTAAAACCACTATAACTAATCTACTCAATAAATTGGAGTTAGGAGAATACATGCAAGGAATTTTAAATGTAAATAAAATTCTTTTTCTTCAATAATTCATACAGCTAAACCATAGAATGACATGGACATGGTGTATCAACAAGGTGTCGAGGATTGTACAGCTCTCAACCGCCGGATAACTATGCCAGGTTCATTGTGAAGCAACCACGACCTCCAGTATTACAGGGAAAATGTGGTTCGCTACAGTTGCACGGGGTCCATTGTGAAGCAGCCAAACTTGTTCCAAGGCCAAGGAAATGATTAAAACCTACAAAGAACTAATTTAAAAGTTGACAAAACTATACTTAATCCCATTGAAAGCAGACAAATTAAGGTAATCTTTTGGCCTGATGCCTTAGCAAGCACAAAAAATTAATAGAAGGAACAAACTTAGCAATTAGAAAGTTTGAAGTAAACCTGACGTTTGCATGGAATCATTAACGTGACGATTTCCCAAAACCAACAGCAACCTTCTTCTTTTGGCGGGTTTCATCGATCCTTTCGGGACTTGGAAATCCTGTCTCCTCCTCGTACTTCTTTTC
This sequence comes from Ficus hirta, assembly GCA_038430175.1. NCBI lineage: Eukaryota > Viridiplantae > Streptophyta > Magnoliopsida > Rosales > Moraceae > Ficus > Ficus hirta. The sequence continues at coordinate 25,630,397 of CM076591.1, read as the reverse complement.
TAAGGCCTGTTATCGTTAAATAACTAAGAAAACTTAACTTTCCTTTTCCTTTCCATTGTTAAGTCAGGTGAACACACAATCACATAAAGAAAATATGTAATTCGAAGCTTTAGGATTGAAGAAACCTGTCCATGTACAATATTCAAATGATTTAAAAAAAAAAAAAAAGAGGAGGAATGAATAATTACACAACCAATATAACCATTTTATTCAAATCAGTCATTAGGACTTAAACTATATGATAAGAGTATAAAGAAAAAAATCTTTATTATCATAGAGCTTTGGATTCAATTTCTTTTAGAGCTTTAGCTTGTGGATCTAATAAATAATGGAATTGGACTTTTCTTTTTCCTGTAGTAATCAGAATTTGGTTTAATTAACTCTCCAATAAGACTAGATAGAGGTATGCGTATGATACTTTGTAAGGGGGACATTAAAAAAAATTATAACAGTCTGTCTACTAAGAAAAAATCTTAAAATTAATGGGGGCAAAAGAGAAATTCTCAAAAATTCAGGGGGCCTCACCACCCTTTGCCCCTGAATATTTCATGGCCGTGACAAAAATGATCTTGTATAACCATAAAACATGATAGCATAAACATGCCTACTCACCTGTAACTGTGCATGTATACCTTCGAGGACTCCTTCAGTCATTCTATCAAAGAAGAGTACACCCTGCAAACATGTTTGCTATTAGGAAAATAGAATAATGGTTGCAAGATTTAACTAATTCACTCAAACATATCAAATTCCAACTCTCGTAGCTTAGTCTGTTCTTCCTACATTTGCAAAACATGCGATGTTGCCTCGAGAGGAAAAGAGAAGATTAGAAGAAACACATTGTTACATTTGATATTGCAAATATGCCTTAAATCTGTGTCTTACCTACGATTCAAAACTTGAAATACAAAGAGTAAATCTTCATTAAGAAAGCAATAATGTATATACTGAATAAAATCTGGATAAAAACCTGCAAATGGTCAAACTCATGTTGGAAAACCCGTGCAGGAAGACCTGACAAGTTGACTGTGAACCTTGAACCGTTAATATCTCGTGCATCAATCTTTACAGATTCTGGTCTCTGCAGACAGGAAAAGCCATAGACATGAGGATAGTATAGTCCAAAAAAATTCAATTCAAATAAAATCTTTTTCAAAATCCACAATACGATTATTTTTCTTTCTTCCAAACACGCATCATTTTAAATTCTCAATTCAAATTAAGTTTTCTCAATTCAAGACGGAGTGCCAAACGGGAGCTAAAGATACTAGTAGTAGTTAAAACTAAGTCATAATTATCAGTTTTTCGGTTTTTAAAAAGCGAATAAACACCGAATAAAGTTCATAAACTTTGGATGGACAACCAACTGGAAAAGGAGAAGGTATGAGGATAGTAAAAGGACCAGTATGTTTAAGTACCTGAACATCAGCATGAATGCCAGGGAAGGACAAGCAACCTTCGTTGTAAAGCACCAGTTTCTTTGAATATCTGCTGACTCTTGGGTTTACAAGAACAATTTCCTCTCCCTCACCACGTTCTCCAACAGGGTTAAACACCATAAGCTGAACATTGATTCCCACTTGGGGAGCCGAGAGCCCAATGCCATCAGTTCTGCGGACAAGCAAGCCAACAACTATTTGTTCACTCTCCTGTGGATATCAACGTTTCTTCGTAAGCTCTAACTTAAAAAAATAAAAAAATAAAATAAAAAAGAAGCTTGAAAATTCAAATGGGTCTTCGCGAAACAACATCATTGACTGGTTTTTTGAAGATGACAAACAATACCCATTAAAGAACTAAACTTCGATTGACAAAAAACTCACTTGTACATTACGTCGAACATTTCATGGACTAATTTCTTCAGATTATCGTCAAAGGAATCTATTCGCTTGTTCTTGGCTCTCAGTAAAGGGTCTGGGTATTTCACGACTTTGAGTGGGGTCTCAAACTGAAAATCAGCAGCTGAAAAAACAACATCCATGGAAACGAGATGGTCGGAATTTGAAAGCAAAGAGAGAAACTTTAGCAGAAATTGGAAACACGAAGAGCTAAATCAGCGTTAATTACGAGAAGCGACTTCGTCTTCTTTGAGGGAAGAGCCTCGCCGGGCCTGGGCGACGACCGGAACCGGTGGAGCTCCGGAGAGGTTCGTGGAGGCGAACCGGGCGGTAGAGGGTGAACCGGCAAGGCTACGGGAAACGGCGGGAAAGCTCGACCGGCGAGAGGAAGAGAAGGAAAAGGCTAGCGATGAGAAAATTGGGTGGAGCGGAGCCGCGCAATCCATGCCCACACAAATTTGGCAATGGCGTCGTGTGTTGTTTGTCAGCCTCTCAAGTTTCAATACAGAATGAATGGGCATTACTGTAAATAACTAAAAATCAGAATTATGTAGAAGATAATTTTTAACAGGGACACTCTCAGGAAAATATTAACGCTAACACCCCAATTTTCGTTCATTTATGTTTTGAGATCATAATTTATTTTTCTAACCATTGATTAAGATGACGAGACATAGCCATTTAGTTTACTAAAAAAAATGTATCATAATTTATTTTTCGTAAAAATGTATTATTCATTTTTTTATCAGAGAGTTTGATTTCCAAAGTTTTTAGTCCAAAAAGGTTACACTCTCAAACGCACCATGACACAAAATGCATCCCAATACCTAGTCCCGAGCACCAATGCTTAACCTCAACACTAGGGGCTTGTTTGGTTGTTAGTTTCTTTTAAATTAAATTGTACTTTTTTCATCATGATTTTTGTCTTTTTCTGAAAAAGTTTTTTGTCTTTTCTAAAAAAGTTTTTTGTCTTTTCTGAAAAATTACTATTGAAACTAAAAAATCTTAAACTAAACTCATTCACCAAACACCCCCTAGTTGTCGAGCCCAGTCTTGAAGGTCATTGTTGTGAGAAAAATTGTAACTCATAACCCCACCAGACCCATTTAAATGATAGATGAGGGTTTTATCCTTGAAATCTATTGACGATAAATACGGGTTGGGTTTCCATTCTCATGTTTTTGTTAACTCAACATTCAAAAACAGGAAACTTCTCACCTCCATTAACAATAGGCTTTCAACCAGTTTCTAGCTAGGTGAGGTCTTCCTCCTGCGGTCTAGACCCCTCATCAACTCTAATGATGGATTAGTGTTCAAGAAGATTAAAAAAAAAATAGTGGATTATTTCATCGAATACACTTGATAATTTGTTATAAGGTTTCATGACGCGCAACACCTACGAAATTGATGATATACACTCCAAAATATCATCAAAGCTGAACCTCGATGTTGTCATATAGTAGGAGCAAAATGAACAAAACTCGCCCAGCTATACTTTTCTATGCTTCTAACATATTGGTCACGTGTTACTCTTACCTCATATTATTTCATTAACAGGTTGTCAATGCCACTCCATTATAGGTCCCCCTTTGAGTAAAGAATTACTTTTCTATTGGTTCCAATACAGTTATCTAAGGTCCCGTTTGGGGCGACATCTCTAAATGGTAAAACACTATCTATTCAGATGGTAAAATACTGTATGGATTTCAAAATCCAAACTTTAAAAAAGCTCAAACTTTAAAAGTTTATAACATTCTCATTTCAAATCGAAATAAGATGATTTTTATGTCAAAATGCTCGTAACCGAGACGAACATGACAAGATCCATTTTATATATTTTTTCTGAACACATCTCAAAATTTTATACTATTTTTTATATCACAAAACTTTTCCAAAAATTTTCCCTCTAAACATATATTTTCAAACTAACTTTCAAAACACAATTTCCAATGTCCCCAGCCTAAAAGTTCAAAACTTAAAAAATAAAAGAACCAAAGTACAAGGGCATATTAGCAAGATCAAGAAACTTTGACGACCAACGACGCCGTTTTGAAATGTCACCCTAATCCGGTGTTTACCGCGATTTTTGCTGACGAGAAGAGAGAGAAAATGAGAATTGGTTCTTCTTAAAAAATCGTCTGCTTCGTTTCGTTTCTCTTCCTTGTTTGATCCTCTTTCTTTTCCTTTCTCAGGTCAGACCTTTTCTCTTCCTCTCTTTTCTTTTTCAAATCCCTAATTTTAATTTTCCAGTCTCTGAATCAAATTCCTTATCAGGTCTCTTCGGATCTTTTCCTGTATTCCTCCAACCTAGTCTTTGTTTTGAATTTTATCTCTCTCTCTCTCTCTCTCTCTCTCTCTCTCTCTTTTTTCCTCGTATTACTTGTGTTTCCTGTTGTTTCTCTGTGCCTGGGTAGATAATCTTCCTGTATTTGGACCTGGAAATTCCAGTTTTTTGATTCCTAAATCCTGAAATGATTTCAAAATGGATCTGATTAAGGTTTTTAATTGCTCGTTTCATTTTATGATTCGAATTCACATAGCTGAAGATGATCTAGTTGCCCGATCGTTAAACGATTAGGGTTTCGTTTTTCAAATTTGGTTATGGTGATTGCGTTTTTTTTTTTTTTTATATGTTCAGGCTCTGGGTTTTCCGATCGGATTCCGTGAATTCCACACTAGCTTGTTCTATTTGTGTCTGATCTCTTTTCATATTATTGGTTTTGATATAATCTTGCTAACGTTTCTGCGTTAATCTGATTCATAGCCAGCGAGAGCGAAGAAAGGGAAAACTGAAAAAGTTCGGAAATGGGGTTGACGTTCACCAAGCTCTTCAGCAGGCTTTTCGCCAAGAAAGAAATGAGGATTTTGATGGTGGGTCTTGATGCCGCTGGTAAGACCACCATCTTGTACAAGCTCAAGCTCGGAGAAATTGTCACCACCATCCCCACCATCGGTGAGCCCCAATTCTGAGGGTTTTTTTTTTTAAAGTATCATTCGCAATTTCGCATTTCCCAATGGATAAAACATTGCTGTATGCAGGAGATACTTGTTTGTAATAGAATATTATGAGATTATGGCTTAGATGACCGATTTATGTTAGTGCTTTGAGATCGTGTTGAGCAGAGCTTTTCTTGCAGGATTTAACGTGGAAACCGTGGAGTATAAGAACATCAGCTTCACTGTTTGGGATGTTGGGGGTCAAGACAAGGTACATCTCTCTTTTTCTTTATTTCTCGTGTACATGTGGTATGATAGGTAATTGCTGATTGCTGTCATGCTGTATGTCTTCAAGTCTCTGTCTTTGATCGAACTTGGGTTATTTTGCTGAGATATTAGACGTGTTCCAATCATGGAGAAACCTTGGTAAATATGCCCGCAATTCTGTTGTTTAGGTGGGTTTCGGGTATAGAGTTCAGTAGTTCATATGTATGAAAGCAGCTCGTCTACGAAATCTTGAACTGCCAGTCATAAAGAAGCATTGCATATAGATTTCTCCATGGGAAAGTGAAACAATTGAATTGTAGCTTGTGATCTGTTGTACATATGTCTTCACCTCGTGAAGATATTTTCCCGTTTTAAAATCTAGAACTGTTACATAGTTTTCGATATCTCGATAAGAAACACTTGAATTGTAGCTTGATATCTGTTGTAACATTCATTTTCACCCCGTGGAGATATTTTGTTTCTGAACTTTGTTTTGAGTTCTGTATGGAGCAAATCAGCAACTGATGCAGTTTCTTTCTGATATAGATCCGTCCACTGTGGAGGCACTACTTCCAGAATACTCAAGGTCTTATTTTTGTGGTTGATAGCAATGATAGGGATCGAATTATTGAGGCAAGAGATGAGTTGCACAGGATGTTGAATGAGGTAGTTAATGCTTATTTCTCCTTATTGTCTTTGTGATTGTTTTTCCGATGTTAGATGTCATATAAAGTTTGTTAAAATAGAGATGTTAAGGTTGGATGCCTTAGTTATTTCTTTTGCTTGAGTATGTGCAATTTTTATGAGGCTTATTTCATTGGATTCATTACTGAATTGCATGTGGCTGTTATTGTTTCCTTTCTTTTAGTAACATAACATTTTTTATTTGAACTGGGCCTCAGGATGAGCTGAGAGATGCTGTTTTGCTCGTCTTTGCCAACAAACAAGATCTTCCTAATGCAATGAATGCTGCAGAAATAACTGACAAGCTCGGTTTGCATTCTCTCCGTCAACGCCACTGGTAAATTGTCTCTCTGAAGTCTGATATTTATTGTGCAATTGTCTTTCCATCTGCGGAGATGCTGTGGATGTAACTTGAGGTTTATTAGTTTGCCACATCTGCCTGTTGGCTCAAATCTCGATTCTAACCTAGAGTGAGTACACACAGACAGAACAGAGTTGGCATGACTTCATCCTTAACGTTTCGTCTATGAGGTTAATTGGGTTGCAATCTTCTGTTCTTTCTTCTGTACTTAAGATGGTTTTAACCCCAGATAGAAACTGGAAATTATTTGCATTTGGTCATTTATACAACACAAATCTACAGAACAAAACTACACTGTTGCACTGTTTAGTGCACAGCAAACTATGGCACTAATTATTTGCTGATATTATCTGGTTTCCATTTTCAGGTACATCCAGAGCACATGTGCAACCTCAGGAGAAGGTCTGTATGAGGGGTTGGACTGGCTTTCCAACAACATTGCAACCAAGGCGAGTTCACTAACATGATTTTTCATATGAATCTCTTTTTTAGTTTAGAGAATGATTCCCTTATTCTCTTCCAAAAGCAATGGAACATCTATTTATGTTAGGTCTGCCGTTGGGAATGTGTTTTTAGCATTTGTATCTGCTACTTCTGCGTGGTTCTTTTTATATCTGCTTCGTGACAAGCATCTCTCCATCTTAACAGGCATGAGGTGCTATGGATTTTCGTGTTTTGTGCGGTGACACCTTGGGGAAGGCTAGTTTTCTTAATTAAGTGAATATTGCAATAGCATACTGTTTGGCTAGAACTTTTCTTTTATATATGTAAGTCGGGTATGTAAAATCGCCACCTTAGCTATACCTTTTTACTTTTTAGTCGTATGCAAAGCTGCTATGTTGTTATGATCTTTTCGATTTCGATTTCTGCATGAGCCGTGTTTCAAGACTTAAATTTTATATTTTTTGCTCTATGTATGCTTTGGTTGAACTTAAATCTTTTAGTGACATTCGAGTGCATCTAACAACATTTCTTACCTTATGTTTTTCACACTTTTGGAATCGATTTGGTCTAACTCAGCCGTTTTGTTTGGAAGATGTATTCGGCAAATAGTAGAACCTCTATATATATACATACATAATATATATACATACATACATACATACATATATATATATATATATATAGAGAGAGAGAGAGAGAGAGAGAGAGAGAGAGAGAGAGCTTCTCTAATGTCTCTTGGGGTGTGTTTGGTGGGAAGGACAGAAAATAGGAAGTAAAGAGTGGTACATAACTTAGGTGAGGACAATAAGGAAAGAGGGAGAGGTGCTTTCTCTAACAATGTTTGGCAATCTCTAAATTTTTGGAAGAGATTGAAATTGAGACAGTTTTGAAGCATTTGAGATCCTTCGTCTAATCGATTATCTCTCTCTCTCTCTCTCTCTATCTTTTTTTCCTCGTATCAATTTGACACCTCTTTAAATGGGTTATAGGCAAGAATGTGACACGTCTTTATATTTATACCCACCATAACATTAAAGCTGATAATTTTGACAATTCATAACATTAAAATTATCAACTTTAACGTTAGAGTGAACAAAATTATAATGAATTACTTAAAACATGACTTTTTATCTAATTTTCTCTATTATATAATTAATATTATCTATTATATAAATATTATAAAATCTTTTTACTAATCCCTCCATCCCCTTCCTCTTACTTCTCTGGCTGGCAATTCTCATTTTGATAAGCCTTCTAGTCCAAGCATAAATTTTTTTTCAAGGTTCGTCAGTGGCATATGTTAGTCGTTTCCCAGTCTGACCTATTAAATCTATATGCCTAACGAAAAAGATGATCGGTGTAAAGATTTTTTCAATGCCACTAATTATTTGTTTATTTATTTATTGTTTTATTAATTATTCTCTAGTAACTGACAGTAGCATACTGGGTCAGTGGTGGTAACCAGTCACTGCTTTCGATTCTAGTGGTAGTATACTGTGTTACTACTAATAACTTAGCGTGTAACCGACAGTAGCTTTCTGTATTACCAAAAGTAACCAACTACGCTATTGCGGTGCTGATAGTCGTCTCCCATGTCACGGGTAGTATCCTACTGTGCTACTTGCAATGTTCTGTCAAATTACTTAAAATTTTTTTTTTTTTGAGCACTTTGCCCCAATATACCATTGCGGAAGGCTAGCTCCAACAAGAAAAACTCATTTCACGTTGAGCACTCACGCCAACATCAACCAGCCTGCAAGAGGCCGAGCTCGTGTTGGGAGACTGCACACGGTTAAGCTTCCTGTGAGCCGCTCAAGTAGGGAAGATCTCGTATTATCACTGCTTAGGCAAGCAGAGGCGATTGAGACGTCGAAGAGCTTGTCATGACCAGGCTTGCTATGGTGAGGTAGAATTGGTCACGACCATGCAGGCAACAACCGATGCCGGCAAAGCTAGTTGAAGCTCGCACGAGGTTAACTCCTTGCAGCATTAGGGAGATCATCGCATGTGCCTCTATCGCCTTCAATTTATTGCCGCCTTAGTGGCACACTATATCAATTTCTTATTTTCTCCTCTCTCCGATAGAGAAAATACTATAAAATGTTGAACATCAAAATAATTATATTCACATCATTATTAGCTAGTTACCACTTGAAATTTTATGATTTTTCGAGCTAAAAATGTGGTTTGAGTCCTCGAATATCCTAAATTAATTGCCATGATATTTCTGTATCAAATAACCCAATGAATAAAGAAGCGTTTGCTAATTTATAATTTGTAAGTTTTCATTTTTTTAATCAATGAAATACATATTAATTATGGGCATGATCAACAATTGATCAAATATTGTTCACGTATGAAGATGTAATTAATATTTTCTCTTAACATGATTGGGAAATTATAACAAAGTGATGAAGATAATCTACCTAAGAGCGTAGAGTTTGTTTGATCAGATGAAATTTGGCTTTCCTGCAACATTGGAGTTGGCCACCTAAACTAAAGCAATATAACGGACATAAAGTGTGACCAAATTTTTAGCCAATTGTTTGTTGACACTTGGCTTATTGTTATTAATCACAAGGTTTTTTTTTTTTCAAACACAAAAAGTACTATATTTTAAGCCGTTACATTTTCACTATTTTCACTAAATTCCGTTAAACTGTAAGAGCTTTTCTAATTTCATATGATTATAATATGATCTAATATTCAAAATGTTTTTTTGTTTTTTTTCTTCTTTTCCATATCTTATCAGCAAATTCTCCAATTAATTATTATTATTATATAGAAGTATATTTCCTAATTAAGTAACCAAAACATGTTTTTTATGTGTGTTCCTATATAAGCAAAAGTATCGATTGGTTTAATCATGAAATTAAGTGAATATAGACGTACCGTCACCACATGGGATGAGATTGAAATGGTCTCAATGTCCCACTGTCGGATTTCAGCATTTGGTTCCCATGCATGATAAATGCCAGTTGTAATAGTTTCTTTTCTTTTTTTTTTTTGTATAATAGGCCCTTAAGTACAAGCATTATCTTCAGTAATAATCCCATATTAAAATTGTTTATGTGTATTTCGTTTTGTAGCTTTTCTTTGTTGAAGCCAGATTAATCCACCTTTGTCAACGGCCTAATAATTTTATGTTTATATGTGTCTGTGTTTAATTAAGACCTTAACTTTTTTTTTATTATATGCTTTTTGGATTAACGCCTTATTACATGTACATTCCACTTGACAATGCTCCTCGTTAGACCTACTATTTCAGAAGAAATTTTGCTTGCTATAGCAACTGATATATTCATCAGAATTTGCATTTTCTTCATCTAGTGTTGTGTTTATGAAATGGCTGGGAAGTATACAGACAGTAACAAAAGAAAAACCATTAATAAAGTGGTATATAGCGATAAACATGTCTTTCTTTTTTCTCCTCTCATAGGTTATACATTCCGGGTTTGATATTCAGTTATCCTAATTAAAGATCTTATCTAGTCAATAGATTATGCGGTGTCGGATTTATGATGATATTAAACTGGGCTCATCTGTCAAGTAGAATTAGATCAGTCTCTTTTGTTATATGTGATGAGTTTTGGTATTTCTATTATAGAAAATGAAAATGAGAGATGAGATAACACTAGACGGAAAAAACCTAAAAATGAAGCAACTCAATTGTACGTTGGATAATTTAATGCGACACATAGGTAAAGTTCTTCAAGGGAATTGAGCAAATTTATTCATATGTAGCAACAGATACAGGCTATCAAGTTTCAGCATTGCTTTTAATGAGCTATACGCAAGAGTGTAAAATAGATCTTTGTTAATTAGATATGGGAAATCAAGGAATAATAAGGCCTTCCCAATCTAGTAATAACATGAATGGTTAAGACCATATGTTAATCCTAATATAAACAATTATAAATTCATGTTTTTTTTTTTTGTTGGTTAAATTTATGTGGAACCAAAACACTCGAGCCTAATTACGATCCTTATAATTTATTCAAGGACATAATTATGGGCACATCTATCTCCAATTATCTTAACCTTAATTTTTTTATTTTTAAAAGAATGAAATTAGTGACATAATTAAAGATTAGGGAGTGGTGCACAAATATGGTTGGAGTTTCACGCATGAGAACATGATATTTTCCCAATTAATGGAAGCATTACTGTTGGATAACCACAACATTACTGTACGGAGAACCATACTTATCTTTGCAATTAGGCTAGACATGACTTAATGCATAATAAGTCATTTATGCATCAAAAAATTATATATATATATGACGAGAGAGAGCAACTAATTTAGAAAAGCTGAAATATGGTAACAAAATATATATGTACATCGAATTACTCAGATTAGTTTATTAATAATTATCTTAGATGATATGTACATATTCTAATTAAGTAAAATTATTACCTTTTAACTGAAACGGTTACTAGTTCACAAATGAAAAAAAGTTGGACGTGATCATAAATACCAATTCAAATTCAAAAGACAAAATAAGAAAGAACAACATTGTTCTATACTTTCATCAGTTTCCTGCAGAGTAGTCAGGACTCAGTACCAAATATTCAATTTGTAGGTTATGGGCAAAAGTACTCCTTCCACACGAGAGAGAAGGGGAAAAAATAAGAAAAAGAAACTAGAAGAATATATAATCTATTCGGAGCCAAAATAGCAGTTCATAGAGTCTCTGGTAAATTTGTTTCAATGCCTATAGTTAATCCTTCTCGTTAATCAAAATCAAAGAGAAGGATATCATGATGAGTTAATAGGAAGAACTCCAAAACAAAAAGCGCTAACCTTTCCGTCACGATCAAATCATCAAAAGTGACGGTATTACCGTCCACAAATCGAGTCTATCTTATCCAAAATTTGATTTTTATGACAATTAATGAATGAGTTGAAGAGAGCTCTAATGACGGTTTAATTTTTACTTATACTTATTGCTATCTCAATTCTCAAGAACAATTAATTTGCATGCTTAATTATCAGTTACCTTTCCCTCAAAAGAAAAAATTATCAGTTACCATGATTAATTTCTTGTCACATCGTAGCTAATTAATCGTTTTATAATATAAACCTTCAGGTCCTTTGAACAATATTACCTTCTTTTTTATCCAATTTGTTTACTAGCAAGTCGTAGCTATATAAGAGTAACATATAATTATTCTATATGACAACAACCATGCTTCAAAAGATGGTATTAATAAAGTTAAAGAAACATTAATTTGGTAAATGTACAAATCAATTAATCAAATTTGTACTTAGAAAAATAGAGTTTAAGTGAAGATACACTTGCTCGGAAGATTTATTTTATTACATAAGTTTAGATTTGCGCATGTAATTAAACAAATCAAAGCTGCAGTACGATATTCCGAATATATATAATTAATATAACAAATATCGTTCCATATATATAGGAATTGTTCCAAAAAAAATGCAAACCCTTCTTCCCCTTTGAAAAAGAAAAGTAAAATTTGATTGTATATTAAATTACTATTATTGCATGCTGTTTTTTGTTTTTAGTTTGAAAGTTTAAAGATTTGGCCATGTGGTATGATTATTTATCTCCCTTCTCTTTTGCAAATCGAGAAATGAAAGTACATGAATTTAGACAGGCATGCATCTTTGTGATTGATCACATCACGTTGGTCATTGTCTGTTGAGCTAGTTTAAAATGGATAAGGATGCTAATAATAATAATAATAATAATAATAATTATTATTATTATTATTATTATTATTTTCGTCTGGAAAACATTGACCGAGTTATAATTATGTTTGCATTTACCTAAGATCTTTTTTTTTTCTATCAATTAAATGATTCTGCCTTTAAGTGATTGTAAACATAATTTAATGGTAATTTGACACCGATTCCATTATATGATTTAGTGTTCAAATCCCTCATTTTCAAATTAAATACTAATAATAATAACAATAATAGTAATAGTAATAATAATAATAATTCCGCCTTTGGTTTTTTCTATCATGTCTTAATAGAAAATATGTATTTTCTAACTTTGTCATTATAGAAAGTTGTTTTTGATTCAAAATGTTTTTCTTATTTTTATAATTATTAATAGTTGAATGAGGGACGGACCTTAATGTAGTATGCGGTGATTAGTTATCAGCAGGTGCCAACTTAATTAGATATAAAATATTAACTATCTCGATATTTATTAATTATCCTCTCTCATTATTCATAAATAAATTTTAAAAAAATAGACGTTAACCATTAATAATATTATTTTCTTTTGTGCTAATAAAATGGGGACCATTCCAGTGCGGCTTTATATAATATCTCAACCATGCACATGATTTCGTTATATTAATATTCCATTTTTTTCAAAATTCCATTTTTTTTTCTCTTTCTCATCGGATGTTTTCTTGAGACACATTTATCCAATATGCATGCTAGCAAAGTAACGCAAATGCGTGTATAAAACCCCAAGCTACCTCACCATTTTCTCATCCTATATTTCTCTCTCTCTCTCTCCTCTTTCTCTCTCTCCTCTTTCTCTCTCTCGCTCTCTCTCTCTCTCTCTCTCTGGGATTTAGGCCCAAAAAAAAAAAACATGGATCACAAAAAGCCAAGTAATAACTCCTCTCAAGACGTAGAGGTGAGAAAAGGGCCGTGGACAATGGAGGAAGACTTGATTCTGATCAACTATATCGCTAATCATGGCGAAGGCGTATGGAATTCCCTAGCCAAAGCAGCTGGTAATTATACAGTACATAAATATTACTGTATTAATATAACAACCTGTTTGATCCATATGTTTATATATTAATCTTTGTTTTAGTTCGAAATTTTCCATACTTAATTAGTAAGTTTAGTGCTATATATGTTTGTTTTTATAATTAGTTAATCTCTAATTAAACATAAAGCACGTACTTTATCACCATCTTGATGATATTTAGGTCTGAAGCGCACCGGAAAGAGTTGCCGGCTCCGTTGGCTGAACTATCTAAGACCAGACGTTCGGAGAGGGAATATTACACCTGAGGAACAGCTTATTATCATGGAACTTCATGCTAAATGGGGAAACAGGTATGCAAATGGTTTACGTATGATCATGGTAGTAAATTTCAGTTGATATATTGGTGTTATGTATATATATATATATATATATATATACACATATTTTTTCATCCAACAATATTGGTATTATTTGGACTAGAAAAAAAAAAAAAAGAAAAAAAAAGGAGGTTTTCTTTCTGATTTCATATTCGCCTCCTTCCTAGCTAGCCATTATTTGTAAATATTCTAATTGCTCGTGTAGAGATAAACAAATACAGATATATATACATATATGTATGTATAGAGGGATATCGTTTATACGTGGGAAAGAATTGGAGTAATTAATCATATGGCTATTAAAACTACATAACAGAATTAAACAAGGATCTTTGAGGAACTTGTACAAATCACTAAAAAAAACTTGATGCTTTGCAAAAGCTCTTTTGTGACTTTTCAATTTGGCCATAACCATTATCTTCCATGGTCTTCTTCTTTCTTCCCTTTTTTTATCCGTTTTTTCCCAGTGCATTATAGAGGAATTTCATTCATCCTTTTTTTTTTTTTAAAGTAAATAAAAAGAGAAACCGATCGATATTAGAGAAACTTAACAAATATTAAAGAAATAAGACAGTTTCGTTCATGATCTTAATACCGAAGATCGAAAGTACACAATTTGCCATGAAAGTTGCATTATTATCATTTTCTCTCTATCTTTTTTCTCTTCTTTCTTCAATATTGAGATCATGAGAACCACCAAAGAACACGTACGGGGAAAAATATTCATCATGGCATGATTTAACATAAAAAGGGGTGAGGTGCACAAAGAATGATGGACACGCACCCAAAAGATCAATAGATGCAATTTAGATATAATAAATTCCCAGGTACGTATTGTAGTACTAGCTTTCAAAAATATTGACAAAGGTACAAAATAAAAATAAAAATAAAAATAAAAACAACTTATTAGTGTAACAGCTGTGGATATGGGCCGGGTTCGACGTTTGATGAAAGCAAAAGAGCAAACTGAGGGCAATAAATAAGCTTCCCTTCTTAGCCGAGCCTCCTCTCAATTGGTCCCATGTTTAACCTTCCCTTTCCCAAGAAAGAAAAAAGGCCCTTTTGCCTTCGGTTTTGAAATGGACATGAATCCTATTCCTTTGGCTCTTCTACACCACAGGCCTTGGTCCCCGCTCTCGTTGTAAAGTTCTATAAATATATGTGTGTGTGTGTGTGTGTGTGTGTGTGTGTGTGTGTGTGTGAAGAATTATATAATATGGGTGTAGCTATAGCCCTCACTTTTCAATTCAACCTTTCTTTGAAAAAATTTAAAAAAAAAAAACATAAAGAATATAAAAGGAAAGTAGTACCAATTAAAAGACAATTAAAGAGTAAATATATCTCAATTTCTTTCTTCATCATATTGCTTAAAAAAACTAATTAAAAGCCAGCATGATAATCTCCAACATTTTTTTCCCTTGGCTAAGACATTTAAATTTATACTCATATATATCGATATAATATCCATTTTTATCTATACTCTTATGCTAAGCGAAGAGAGAGAGGAGAGAGGGAGGAGAGAGAGAGATTGAAAGAGATTCTCAAGATCTACTTAGTATCTCCTTCTCCTCCTTAATTCTTCTTCTTCTCCTCCTTCTTCTTCTTCTTCTTCCTCTATCTTCTTTTTTTTTTTTTTTTTTTTAAATAATCTCTTAGTTTTTTTAGGGGGAGAATATACATGCCATTTTAAAAGGCATAATATTGATATAAATATATATATATATATAATACTTGTTGACAAATGGAATTTTGGTAAAATATTAAAAAGAAGAATAAGAAACATAAATATGCATATAGATATATATATATATATATATTATAAAATTACCTCTGACATATTGCTAGCTGTGCTTACAACCTTAAGCAGTAGTGTATGATGGAGTCACAAGGAAGCTGGGTGAAAGGACATGGAATAATAATAATAACAATAATATGGATTGAGATTGGTTTGATTGTGATGCATAAGGGCAAAAGAAAGACGTGTTTTCCCATTGGAAGTAGCTTTCAAGCATGGTGCCTAGGTTTCCCTTAAATAAAAGAGTCCAACATGGAAGACTTTCATTATTAGCCATGGAACATGCCCTTGTAATTATATATATACATATACATATATACATATATGTGTGTATGTATTCTAAGATCTAATATATATTTCATATTGATCCACACAGCTAGCTTCTCATTATCACATCTAATCCACAAAAACAAAAAGGGAGCTGTATGTCACAAGTCCACTTTCATTTCCATATATGACATTGTTCATCATATTCGAGTCACTAACTATTTTCTTTTTTGGCAATTATAATTTATATTTCATCATGATTGAGATTTATATTGCACTAGTTTCTATATATATTGATAATATTCTTAGTTATTAATTGTTTACATAGATTTACTATATATTTATGTACACAGTTGGTAACATGCTTAGATATAGTTGTAATAATTAACAAATGCTAATTTCTAGTGTAATTCTTAAGTTATACGTGTAGTGTAGTTTCGTTTTTCTTTGTAATATTTCTACATTACTATTTATCTCTCTTTAATATATATATATATATATATATATACATTTTATCTAAGAAATTCGTATATAACTTCATTTCTACTTAAAACCTACTCATTTTAAGTACTTGAAACTTGTGTGTATATACACCCTGTTTTCCTTTCATATAAAAAAAAATCTACTATACAAAAAAAAAAAAAGTCTTTTAACCGATAATGTATTGACACTGCTGGATGCAGTTAAAACCATTTCGAAACAAATAAAATTAAAAGTCTTTTAACCGATAATGTATTGACACTGCTGGATGCAGTTAAAACCATTTCGAAACAAATAAAATTGCTCTTTGATCAACATGTTTCCACCTAATATAATAGTGGTTTAATTTGAACTCTAGTTGAAATTTATACTAATTAATATTAAAAAAAAATTATAATGACCTGATAATCTTGTTCGAATTACTTAATTTAAGATAAGCCATATAATTACTTGCCGATTAATCGTGTAGGTGGTCGAAAATCGCGAAGCAATTGCCAGGAAGGACGGATAATGAAATAAAGAATTATTGGAGGACAAGAATCCAAAAGCAAATAAGGCAAGCCGATAATCATCATCATCATCATCAGGACAATCACAGACAGAACTCGGAGATGATGATCAACGATCAAGCGAGCACAAGCCAAGTATCAGCAGCAAGCTCATCTGTAGATGCAATGGAGACCAGTACATACTCTCCACCAATTATTTCGTACCAAGGAAATTACAATATAGATCACTGCCCTAATTATCCTCTTGCTTTACCTCCGGCCACTACTACTACTACTACTACAGCATCAAATGTTGATCATCAGAACTATAATTGGAACGCCGTGGAGGATTTCTGGTCTATGCAATTACTCAATTCAGATTGAAGTATCACTTAATTAAAACTTCTTATATATACAATTTATTACTATATATGCATATATATGACGGCCATGATATATATTAATTCCAGATATACGTATACTATATATATATATATATATATTCTTCCTATCTGGAATTTGGGCTATTATAAATATTCTAGGTTTGTTTATAATTTGTACGTATTATATAAATTCTTCAATATATATGACAGTTTTAAATTACAAAAATTAAGCATGTGGCTTGTAATAATATTGGATTATAAAAAAATTATCACTTAAAGTTGTGAAATTAAATATTTGTTATGGATCTCATTTGGGATATATAGATATATATCGAAGCAGGACCAAAAGGATATACATTGAATTATTAAGCCACGATAGTGGACAAAGACCAAATAAGGTGATGTCTCTTCTCTGTTAATTTCTTGGAATGGTTAATTATAATTATTTGGCGAGAAATGATTATAGAATTGTATATATATAGCTTATTTAGTGATAATTTTTGTCTGATAATAAGGACTAACTCTTCACGTACTGCTTTAAATATACCTTTTGTTTCTCTAACCTGAATAGCTTGATTTACTTACTAATAAAAGTAAACTCAATCTTTATTTAGCTCAACAGATCGCCTAATCTTAATTAGTTGAGATTGACACATGCAATTTTTATAATTGTTTGGGAATAAATATTAGCCATTTCTTTATAAAAGGTTTGGTGGGGTTCAATGGTCGGTCGATATAAATCGATTTTCACTGAGACGGAATACCCATTTCTATACAATATTTTTATATGTGCATACATATATGTATAAGAAGAACATGAGAAACATGCGTACACATGAAGAAATATATATAAATATATATATTTATATTATATACACACACAATATTTATTACAAAAGTACTATAGAAATTGAAACAAACACGTGGTAAAGGCAACATTTTCTATTCTTGTCAAATTGTTTCTCTTCTTTCCAAAGATGTGCATGGCCATGCAAAGCAAGCTAATTAGATCCGACGTCAACCTAACTACTGCAACGACCCCAAAGGAAGTCTGCACATGCCCCCACTCCCTTTTAAATATTCATAATAATGATCCTCTACTTGTCAATCGTGTAGCCACACAATACTAATTATAAAGTTAAGTACTTTGAATGTCAATTTCGAAGATAATCATGTACTATATAAAATTTTTATAACCACATAATCTTTTCCTATTATATATTATTGTCGTACAAGTGACAATTAGATTATTTTGACATCCATATTAATAGAGTATGTTTGTTTCTAATTATTTTAAATCTTATGAAAATCACCAAAAAAACAAATTTATGCAAAATAGACAAAATCTAATCCATATTTAATAATTTAAAACAGAACTCTACTAATAGGTTTTCTATTTCATGTATAGCTTATCGTGAACTTCTCCCTCATAATTAAGCTTAACTACTTCTAAAATACCCAACAAAAATCTATTTAGTGGTCTCATTTAGTTTTGGACACAAAAAAAATTAGGCCACGTCTCGTGGATGACATCTGATCTAGACTAGCAAAACCAAACCATCGACTTTAGCATATTCCGACACTAAATTCAGAGAGAGAGAGGGAGAGTTATCTTTCGTACTTGGCATGATATGTACAAATATATATATATATATATATATGTGTGTGTGTGTGTGTGTGTGTGTGTGTGTGTGTGTGTGTGTAAATATATACGTCTTTAAATGGGAAATGATAAATGAGGGCAATTGGTTGTGGGCTTTCATTGTTGAGCTTAGGTCATTGGAAAAGGAATTACAGCTTCATGATTACTTAATTTGAGCCGCTCGTTATAATTTCTTTTCTTTGGTCACATGTTTTATATGCAAAAATCGATTCAAAGCCAGCCAGCATAAGGGATATATATATATAGCTGTCTGTAATGTGAGAAGATAAGGAAAATTCACATGATGGGTCGGAGCCTTGAGTGGAAAGATAGGTCATGAAATGATGAAAAAAAATAGTGCTTTTGGGTCCATTTTCTAAACCAGTGGAAACTATAGCATCGCATAACTGGAAAACACCTATAAACCAAGGACAAACCGTATGTGACAATTCATCAGTAAGATCTGTTAAAAGAACCTTGATTTTTTAAAAGAGCTTTCAGTTAAAAACACAAAACATATATTCTTAGAAAAATTATTTAAAATAATAAGACATTATATACGTCAATTTAAAATTTTGATCTTGCTTACTATAAAATTTAGAAATCATTTTAATTTATTAAGCTCGTTTAAAAATACGATTCCAAGATATTATCAAAAGATCACAAAAGCATTATCCAAAAGTTACAACTTTCACTTATCTTATTCTCCCGATTAAAAGTAAAAAGCTTTGCCAAATATATATAAGCCCATATTATTATTCCTTAATTATATAGCATATTTGGGAAAAGTGGTCAAGATCATGAGAAATGAAATATATGTGCTTAGAAGTACCAAATCATTGTCAATTTAGATTTAATAAGAAATCAAATGTAGGATTAATCAAAATAATTTTGAAATTAATTGTCATAACCGTGAGTAAAAATAGTTTTACTAAACCACTCTTATGAAAAGAGTTAACTCTTCAACAAGAAAGGTGGTTCTTTATTATTAACTTACAATTCGTTAGCTAATTCAATTTTCCTTTTCCTTTTTTTTTTTCTTTTTCCCCAATCTTCTGACGAAGGTTACTTTACGTGTTCTATATATATTACCTATCCATGCATGTGCAGTGGATAATAATGTTAATTACTCCCGGGTCATATTAATTTATTTATATTTTAACTTGAGTTATAAGTCAAGTATACATAATTACAGTTAAATTATACCTTTTTTTTTTCCTGTCTTTTTCATTCATTCTTCTACAACACAACAACAACAAGTACATTGGCACATTATTACAAGAAGCAGTGGCAAAGCCACATCTAGCACCACACCTGTTTTAGAAATTTTACTTTTACCCTTTAAAGGTAATGTAAAATTTTAAATATGCCCCATTTTATAAAAGAAAGTAAATTTGTGTCTCTCCACTGATCATATTTTGAAATTTTAATTTTTATCAAGTTTTTCAAAGTATTGACATCATTCTCATTTCATAAATAAGAGAAATTGTAATTGAACCCCTAGTAATTAACTGAAATAGAGAACAACATCCCCTATTCAATAGAAAATCATCCCTAATATTCTTTGTGCCCCTATTGAAAAACTGTTATGGCCACGATTGCATATATAATTTAGCGATAATACCATACATGATATCACCAGAAAAAATGTATGAAATTTGAATCTCCCATTTTAAATTTAAAAAAAAAACAGTTATGGCTCTGCCACTTATAAGAAGAACAATATTGCGCGAATAATATAACATTTATTATCGAAGTGTAGGGCTACTAAAATCACAAGCTAACATCGTCTGTAACAATTAAAACGATGGAAAGAATATGTTCAAAATGATTATAACAAACATATATATATATATACATACATATATGTGTACAAACATACACATATACATAAGTGCTGGATGTGGGGACCTGCAGCAGTCCCATGTGGATATATACATATATATACATATACATATATATACATATGGGCTACTTCGCAACTGGCAACTGGCAATTAGTAGAGAATGTTTTAATTTCAAAAACTAGTATAAATAGAAGTGCTCTTTACAATGACAAATAACAAGTCGTTTTACAAAAGCTAAGATTTAACAAAAATAAAACGATAAGTTGTATTTAACATGGGATTTACAAATGACTTGTCGCCATCTTGATACTGACCAGTCAATATAAAGAAAGGCAAAAAGAAAGTCTTCCTTCTTATCATCTCTACAAATAATTCATGATCTTATTCGTCGATTTGGACATTATATATATATATATATATATATGTATGTATGTATGTATATATCAATGAAACAAATTAGTCTTCACTCTTCCCGTCACCTTTCGGCTTTCATTTAGGAGATTCTGATTATGCTAAGTTTGTTATTAATAATAATACTAATTACATCCAAAGAATCCGTTAAAAGTCTTTTAACTTCAAATTGGAGAGACGTGGATGGCATGGAAATTTCCACTTCTTAAGTTGCCTAATTCAGTTTGAAACAATGATCAACAATTCACGAAACTGAAAAAAAAAAAGAAAAAGAAAATCACTTATATAAGTTTGGAACATTAATTAGTTGTTTATGACACGTCATACACGCCAAATTCCAACGTCATAATACAATATTTTGCTACCACATTTATCCAAAACTCACATCCTTTATCCAATCATATATTAGTCTAACTAATCATGTAGTTTTTTCATGACGTCATTTAAAAAAAAAACTGAAAATTTTTTTATAACTTGCTTTTCCATAATTTAACGTACGAGATCATTATAAAGACGTGGTAAAATATGGTTAATTAAACGCCATTTGAAACTATTATTTGATTACTAAGAAATAGGGGAAAAAAAAAAAAGATTCTTTAATGGACCTGAGCCCCCTCTTAAGGGGTGGGGCAAAATTCTAAATCTAACAAAAAAAAAATTGTAAATCAGGGTAAAGTATCAAATATCACTAATCAATATATTTTCCTTAGAATTTGGCCTCCCTAATGATAAAAATCAAAAACTATTATTTGAATTAAAAGAAAAATAAAAAAAAATCTACTAAAATCTGAAAAATAAAAATATACTCATTCAATAAATTCAAAACAAAATTGTAAATTAGATCGAGTATCGACTATCACTTATGAAATCTGGTTATTTCTCAATGTCATTTTTATGTGGGCTGATTGAAAGATACTATCTTCATATGATAAAAAGACGTTTCTGTCTTCATTTATACAATAAAAAAGATTAGGAAGTAAATTAAACAGAAGCATGGTCATCTTTTTATTCCCTTAAAGTAAAGGCTTTCCAAATACTTTTTTTTTCAATAAAGAAAAAACAATTGTAAGCATATGTCTAACAGTAATTCTACATCTAATCTTATTTATCCAAAACAAAAGGAAGAAGAAAGAAGCAAAAGAGAAAAATATGAAAACAATCCATCTAATAGATATGTTTATATCTTTTAAATTATTACTTGAATTTTTGATCCTCTATATTTATCTAATTAAAGGTTAAAAAGTTAAAAATATTATCATTAGGACGACAATTAAAACATATGTTTTAATTTGAAGGACAATCCTACGAATCACCGACAAAGAAAATCCTGGTCTGGATCATGTTAAATTTGTCTCCAAGGCCCAGAGTGCTAGGGATCTCCATTGGCACCAATTTTGAAGCAAGGCCTTATATTAAACGACCCACTTGTGAGTCAAAGCGTGCAAAGTTTGTCAACGTCAGCAGCTTTGTGTGGTAAGGAAGTGTGGAGAAATGACAATTTTTTTTTCTTTTTTTTTTTTTGGTTTCAATATGAGTAGATTTGGAAGCTAGTTTGGCTCTTTTCATGGCTATTAATCGTTTAATTCATTAGTGGTTCAATGTTTCCGTCTAAGGAATTCCCTTATCCTCTTCCTTTGGTTCAGCAAAACATGACCATCCATTTTTACAATGACTATTTTCTTTTTTCCCTCTTAATTTTTCAATATTCTATACAATTTTCTTTATCAAGTTATACTATTATAACTTCTTTTTTTTTTTTTGGGGCTAAAAGTAGTGTTATAGTTCACTAGTGCTAGCTAATTGGTATTAAAGTAATAATATTCATTTTAACTCGTTGTGATCATTTGAAAGACACAAGAAGAAAATAGTTTGCTTGAGGAGTATTAGGAAATAAGTTTTGCAACAAAAAAAAAAAAAAAAGAGAGAGATTTTATCATATTACATTCCAAATACTAATAAAAAAATTATAATAAGGTTCGAAAATAATTCTATTTCTAATTGTTAGATTCATAATAGTTTATGCCTATTTTGTAAATTATTATTTTTATATATGATTTTGATCATATCTAATATTCAACAACTACACTTATATCATACTACAAAAATCTTAAAAAAAAAAAAAGTCGTATCAATATTTAAGATCCTAATTAGATTGCATTCCGAAATATACAATTTATTTACAAAAATAAATAAACTAACAAAAGAATACGTGGTAGAGGCACAAAACCTTATCCAAAATTCAGTTACATGAGGTGATGCTATTTGCCATTTACATTAAGATTGTAGAGAGAGCTCCGAGTCTGACAACAACAATAATAACAACAACAACCAAATCTTGTGGTCAGCCCACCACAAACAGAAAAAAATAAATAAAAAATAAAAAATAAAAATAAAAACAAGCTCCCATTCCTCCAAGTTGATATCCCCATCCATCATCCATTTTCCCATTTCCCCAAAACCGTCATCATCTCCTCCTCAAAGTGGGCCCATTTTTTTTTACAAGTGGCACCACACTACTTGCTGGGCCCACTCAACCACTGGCCCATTCTCCACTCCTCTGAGCCTAGGCCCAATTAAGTCTCTTCACTTGACACGTCTTGATCAAATGAATTCCCTTTCATCAAAGCACTTAGACGACCCTGATTGTCTTACACTGTAAGTTACGATAGATCTAGAAGCAGCGGATCTGGATCTCAGTCAGCCCCACCGCCACGTCATCATTTGACAGATTGAAGAGTGGAGGATTAAGGTTCACGAATTGCGGGTTTTTGTTGAATTTTGGTACTTGGGAGGGGGCTTTGGCTTTGGCTTTCTAAAAGAAGGTGTTTGTCTCTCTAAAATTAACATCCCAGAATAGAAAGAGAGAAAATCTAGAGAAGGAGAGAATCTATAGAGAGAGAGAGAGCGAGATGGGAAGGGCGTTTGTGTATGTGATTCTAGGAGGAGGCGTGGCTGCTGGGTATGCAGCTCTTGAATTCACCAAGAGAGGTGTCTCCCATGGCGAGCTCTGCATCATCTCAGAAGAACCCGTGAGTTTCAATTCTCTGTTTTCTTGCTCTCCAAGTCTCACCTTTTTGTGTTAAAAATATGAACAAAATTGTGTTTTTATCTGGGTCATTGTTTTTGGAGACTTGGGTTGTCGTTTTCTTCTCTAGTTTAGGAAGAAAATTCGGAAACTTTAATAAGTTATGAGTTTTAGAAACTGGGTTTGTCTTAGATTATTAAGATGGAAACTGGAATTAAAGTGTGAATCTAATTAGTATTAGCAGGAAATTGCTCCATTTTATTGGCAGATGGTATTTTTAAGTGTTTACCAGTTTGCGTTTTACTTGGAAAAATTTGCTAAATTTCATTTTTTTTTATTTACTTTAATAGCTAGTTTTGGAATTCAGCGATGCCAATTTTCCACCAAAGAACACATTTTACAGGCATGCATACGTTTATTTATAGTTTTATGTTACTGCAAATTATTGCTCTGCGTGATGAACCTAAGCACAAGTTTTATAAGGTTCACTAAACTGAAGATTTTAGAACTAATATTAGCTCAAACGCACATGTCAAAGTGCGAATCATCTCAGAAAAACCAATTCAAAATTGATTGTTATTCATGGTGTTACCATATTTCTTGTGTGATTCAAGGTAGAGTATGTAGACATCTAACTTTTGTTTATAGGACTGATAATAAAAAGGAAAAAAAAAAAAAAAGAGTAGATCGGATACAGATACAGAACGAGATGGAACCTCTAGCCCTCACACACACGCACAGTATGACACTGAGAGTATTTTCTTCTAGAAAAAAAAAAGAAGTAGCATATATATATATTTTATTGAAAGGTAACATATATATTTGTTCAATGTGGAATATTATTTCGTGAAATTTCTTCCATTTTAGTTCATCAGTTTTAAATCATACTGAATCATACTCAGGTTGCGCCCTATGAGAGACCTGCTCTGAGCAAAGGGTTTCTACTTCCAGAAGGTACATGTGCTTATCCGGATTCTTTTTCTTTTCTTCCCTTTTCCGCAATCCGCAATCCGCAGTCTGGATTTGCTTGTATTAGTCGATCAATAAAAGCTGTTGAGGCAGCCAAGGAGTTTGGGCTGGAGTTCTGATTTGGTGCAGATTGGGTTTTCTAGTGATTTAATCTCCTGATGTTCTCATTTGAACAAAGTGATAACTGCTTATTATTCTTTGGTTTGGGATTTTTCTCTTAGAATGTATATTTGACTTATCTAAACTATTTGTGAACGTATGCAGATCCTTCACGCCTTCCCTCCTTTCATACTTGTGTTGGTGCTAATGAGGAACGGTTAACTCCGAAGTGGTACAAGGAACAGGGTAACTATTAAATGACATCTTTCTTCTGAACTCTAAACCCTTACTATCATTTCTTTTAAGGCCTTCTACAACTGGTTTTCTATAGAGAAATGGTATTATAGTATGAAACTCAGCATGTCCAATATTTATTTATTTATTTTGGCCTGGATCTTTTCTTTAAGGTATTGAGTTAGTTCTTGGAACTCAAGTTAAGTCAGCGGATTTCAGGCGTAAGACACTGTTAACAGCATCTGGAGAGACTATAAGTTACAAAATTCTCATCATTGCAACAGGTGCTCGGGTACTGATACTGATCTCTTACGATTTTATTTTCCTTCTTTAGCTTTATGTTGTCAGTTTATCTCAGAAGCATGACCAGAGTAATGCAAGCAGCCAAAGTTAAAAAGAGTCGATTCTTTTATATAGGAGTTGAAAACATATATAGCTTTTGCCAAATGTTTCTATATGCTCCCTTTCACAGTAGTTTTCTAAAAGCAGATATTATTGTGAAATGTGCGACGTTGTGGACCTGAGAAAACACTACAAAATTTTATGCTTTTGTCTACATGTAATGGAAAAGGAGTCGTACATATATTGTCAGCATCTAAAGTTTCTTGTTCTCGAATGGAATTTCTTATGAGAACTTCCAAGCAAAAGAGATAGAGCAAACAAAAAGTTGTTGGAAGAGTGCTTTCCTGGCTTTAATGACTGTGTGTGTGCTGAGAATAGGCTCTGAAGCTGGAAGAATTTGGAGTGAAAGGATCAGATGCTGAAAATGTTTGTTATTTACGAGATATGGGCGATGCAAACACACTTGTTGACCTTATGAAGTCTTTCCCTGGTGGCAATGCTGTTGTAATTGGCGGTGGCTACATAGGAATGGAGTGTGCTGCTTCTTTGGTCATCAATAAGATAAACGTGACAATGGTTTTCCCAGAAGAACATTGCAGTAATCTCTCTTTTCCAATACCTTTTTTTCTTTCTCCCCCCAACCACACCCCCCCCCCCCCCCTGTGGTTCTCTTTTATGTATACTGGTTTATAATTTTGTGGTCTAAGGATCTGGAACAAAGTGAACTGATCCCGATAAAATTTGTGATGGATAAAGTACTTCAAAGTGAAATTGATTATTCCCTTTTTTTTTAATTTTTTTTCAGTGGCTCGTTTATTTACACCCAAGATAGCAAGTTACTATGAAGATTATTATAAGTCCAAAGGAGTAAGGTTCATCAAAGGAACTGTCTTGTCATCATTTGAAATCGACTCTGACGGGAAGGTAAAATTTTGTGGTGCTTTGGAGGACTTATTTCTATATTTGAGATAGAGAATATTTAAACATGGATTCATGCCGTTTGCTGACTGCAAATGCAAATCCTTTGTGCGATGAAGGAAGCATTGAAATAGAGTAAACAAAATTGAGATAATTCAAGAGTGAATTATATAATCCATCAAAAATAAAGGTTAAACAAAGGAAGCTTTATGTATCTATTTGTGAAAAGTCCAAGTTCTAGTAAGATAGGGCATCTAAAACCATCCGTGCTTCCCTGCCGCTTGTGCCTTTTCTTTTCACATTGATTAGAATATTATTTTTAAATACGAAGGTAGTTTTCTAATTCTAGTGTATTCATTGATTCACTAATTTCTTTTATTGACATTTACAGGTCGCTGCTGTTATTCTTAGAGATGGAAGTAGACTACCATCCGACATGGTTGTGGTGGGAATAGGAATCCGGCCAAACACGAGCCTGTTTGAAGGTCAACTAACATTGGAGAAGGGTGGAATCAAGGTGAATGGGAAAATGCAGTCAAGCAACAGCTCAGTGTATGCAGTTGGAGATGTTGCAGCATTTCCAGTCAAACTATTTGGTGAAATCCGAAGGCTAGAACATGTTGACTCAGCCAGAAAGTCTGCAAGACATGCTGTGGCTGCAATAATGGAACCAAACAAAATGAGCGAATTCGACTATCTCCCGTTCTTCTACTCCAGAGTCTTCGCCTTGTCCTGGCAGTTTTATGGGGACAACGCAGGGGAAGTGATCCATTTTGGTGACTTCTCTGGAAGCACATTCGGGGCTTACTGGGTTAACAGGGGTCATCTTGTGGGGTCTTTCCTCGAAGGTGGAACTAAAGACGAGTACGAAGCTATAGCCAAGGCCACCAGGCTGAAGCCAGCAATCGAAAACATTGGTGAGTTGGAGAGACAAGGGTTGGGATTTGCATTGGCAATTAGTCAAAAACCGCCACAGCCAACAGTTCCCGTTAATGTTCGAGAAGCTGATCTTATTGTGGGGAAACCAATCTATGCTTGGCATGCAACGGCGGGTGTTGCCCTGGCTGCATCAATAGCTGCATTTGCATATTGGTACGGAAGGAGGCGCAGAAGGTGGTGAAAAACTCTTTTAATGGCCCTTTTTAATGCTAGTTTGGTCATGCCCATGTTGTGCCATGAATAGGACTTGGAGAATCTGAGATACTCGGAATTATTTATTTATTTTTTATAATTTCTATTCAGACAGAAAGCTAAATAGATATATAAGTGAATACAAAAATGTATCTCCATACAATGTGTAGAGAGTTGTAATTTTTGTTCTATCTATGAAATATTATTGAAACAAATTCAATGAAGTATTTATAGAGTTTATCATAAGTTGTAAGTTACTTCAATGATAAAGGCGATAACTTCTCGAAAGGTTTTGATCACATGTTGTGAGCACACGAAAATAGTAAAATTATAATTTATGAGAGTTTTGTGTCATTTTGAATTATGAGAGCAAAGCGAGATAAATTTGATATTAACCAGTTTCCTTATATTTTTTTCTTAATATTTGTTATCTAAAATATGATTATTTGTAAACTCTTTACAGAAAAAGTCAACGATAAATTGGCTTTTACGAGTTGCTAATCAAATTCTCAAGCCTTCTATTGAAAGTGATTATTAAGCTTCATTTAATATCTGAATCAAATGTTCAGTTAGTTTAGAGACCTATAGGTCCTTGCCTGGATGAGTAGACTTTCTAGGGTCATATAATTATTCTTTAATTATTTGATTAATTAATAATACTCCAATGAACTTAATCAAAACGGGCATTTGGTCTAGTGGTATGATTCTCGCTTTGGGTGCGAGAGGTCCCGAGTTCGATTCTCGGAATGCCCCCCTTGACATTACAATTTATTTTTCCTTTTTTGGGCCAAAACCACTTCTCTCTGGGCTTTTCACACTAGCCCAATTAGACCAGGCCCATTAGTCATTGGCCCAAAAAAGTAAATTGCACTCCCAATGTAGCAGAATATCTTTCTTACCCTTCCACCAAAACATTCGTCATCCGAATCCGGAAGGGCACTTCCGTCAAACCAGACCCAAAAACCAGCACATCCTATATTACCATTTCCCACTCCCACTCTACCCAGTCCATCGCATTTCCTCTCTGCCTTATCCTCTCTAATCTTCTTCTTCTTCTTCTTCCCCCTCTCTCTCTTTCTTTCTTCTCTCTCATCAACGGAGAAGCAAAGCAGCAAAAATGGCGTCCACTCTCTCAGCTCTCGCGCTCCGCTCTCCCTCTTATCCTACGCCCACCGCCGTCTCTTATTCTACGCTCGCCTCCCCCAAGCCCGCCGTCCTCAAATTCCCCTTCAACACCCCAAACCCTAGCCTCTCCACCTCCCACCACGCCAGCCACGTCCGTCCCCTCGCCGCAGTGTCCGTGCCGGAGAAGATCGAGAAGATTGGCGACGAAATCGCCGGCCTCACCCTCGAGGAGGCCAAAGGCCTCGTCGACTTTCTCCAGGAGAAGCTCGGCGTCTCCGCCGCCGCGCTAGCGCCGGTCGGCCCCATCGCCGTTGCCCCTGGCGCCGGTGGCGACGCCGCTGCCGCGGCGCCGGAGGAGAAGACGGAGTTCGACGTGGTCATCGAGGACGTGCCGAGCAACGCGAGGATCGCGGTGATTAAGGCCGTCAGGGCCTTGACGAGCTTGGCGCTGAAGGAGGCGAAGGAGCTGATTGAAGGATTGCCGAAGAAGTTTAAGGAGGGAGTTTCCAAGGATGAGGCTGAGGACGCCAAGAAGCAGCTCGAGGGAGCTGGGGCTAAGGTCGCCATTGTTTAGGAATAATGGTAAATGAATGAGCTTTAGCTTCGACTAATATTTTTGTGGTGAATTCTAGCGGTAGTTTCCTTTTTTTTTTTTTTTTTTTCCCTTTTTAGTACAGTGATATGTTATTGTTCCTCTGTTTCAATTGCAATGTAATTGGAATTCATAATTTGGATACATTTTGAGTTAAAAATTTTGGCTTTGTTGTATGTTAAAATGTCAAAATGGCAAAAATGGCGTGCTATTGTTTGAAGTAGTGCTTGAACTGAAAATGTAAAAATGCTTTGTCTGAAACAAATTGGTTCTGTTCTGAGCTTGTTTGAGGGCTGTTGTCTGTGATTTTGACGGTTAGAGAATACCCCCAAGTGGTTTCTATTGGCTATAGAAACAAGAATGGTTTATAATTAATTACATTAGTCCTTACTCTGTCTCGTGTAGCGGCCTTTGTGGGTGAGTAACCCGTTTCGGTTTACAGTTTGAACCCATAACTCGATCCTTTTTCTTCCGGTTTTTTTTTTTTTTCCCCTCTCATAAAAATTTGAATTTTATCAGTTTTAAACTTACCGATATCGTTTGAAAGTATAATCCAAATGTAGGGGAGTGTGTTATTTAAGTTGAAATTTGTGCACTGGCCGAGGCTGTAGCAAAACTTGATATCTTACCTGGAATTCTGTTTTTAGTTCTCACCGAACCATATGGTCTATGGAGCATAGAAGAATATAGATTATCCTGGTTCGACTCTCTTACTTGCCGTTTGGGTTTCTGGTTTTTTTTCTTGTGAAAATTGAAAACGAGCTGGATAATGTTTTGGACACTTATTATACTAATGGTCCGTTTGGTAAATGAGTTTGAGTTGAAAAAGTACAGTTTAAGTTGAAAATTTTTGTTGACTTTTTAGAAAAGACAAAAACTTTTTCATAAAAAGACAAAAACTGAGATGAAAAAATACAGTTTGAACTCGTTCACCAAAATAGTTGAAATTAGAGATGTCATTTGGTTTGTCGATTGGAGATGAAAATTTTAAGTTGGAATTAGTTGATTTTTCAAAAATTAGTTATAATTTTTGTTGACTTTTCAGAAAAAGACAAAAACTGAAATAAAAATTTACAATTTAATTTGAGTCTAGTTGAAATGTCTAACGAAGCAGTATTCTATGTAAATTGGGTTCCGCTCACAATGTATGCAAAGCAAATAGAACTGGTACTTGCCCTTTTGGATTTTTCGTTTCATTTTCAAAATGAAAAGCAAGGTTGCTCTTCTCCCTACTCCATCGAGTTACAAAAGCATAATACAACCAAAAAGAAGAAGAAGAAGAAGAAGAGTAAATCCCATGCAGCGTACACAAGTGAAGACTGCTTTTGCATGTTCTGAGAAAACACATAAGGAAAGTAGCTGCATGACGAAGGGACAATGCTCGAGAAGTTTTTATTTTTTATTTTTTGAAGTGTGATTTGATGATATCATCACGAAGATAATCTTTCTTTGGCACACTGAAGGTCAAACATTTTATAAGGTTTTTATCATCACAAGTATAATGCTAGGATTTTAAAACACCCGTTAGCAGCGAAGGTAGGATCTCTTATTTTGTATTATTAATAAAAATTATTTTTTATTATTCGTTTAATTTTTCAATGATTTGATTTATATTATTTTTGTTAATTATTTACAACACACGATATAAAATATAGTTCGATAATAGACTATATGATTGAAAATAATGTAAAATAAGAGTTTTTACTGTAAATTTTTTTTAAATAAATCTATTATACCCAAAAAGAGATAATCTTTTAAAAAATCATTAATTTATGAAAAATAAAATTATATTTTAACAAGAGAGAAATATCCTCAAAAACAATA
This sequence comes from Ficus hirta, assembly GCA_038430175.1. Lineage (NCBI taxonomy): Eukaryota > Viridiplantae > Streptophyta > Magnoliopsida > Rosales > Moraceae > Ficus > Ficus hirta. The sequence goes on along the minus strand of CM076591.1, from coordinate 25,599,214 downwards.
AATAAATAGTGTGGTTTTAATTCGATTGATCAGTTTTTTAATGATCTGATTTGTAAGTAAGTTGGCAATTTATTTTACGAAACATGATTATAGCATGACACGATTAGAGTAAACATGAATATGAAATGCTTAAAACATGACTAAAATGAGATGACATGCAAACACAATAATTAAAAGGTTCGTGATGCGTTCAACACAAAAACAACATGTTTATGACCCAATTAACTGACAAAAATATTTTTTTAAAAAATTAGATGCATGGTAACAAATAAATATATTGAAAACGTAAACATAAACACAAGTATATAAAAAGTGCTTTTTTTATTTAGAAATTTAAATTTTCTTTTATATACAGGCTATAAATGGGACGTGCTGTGTTGGTATGTGTATAACCCATATAATTAAGGAAAATTGTAGCAAATAATATATTTTGTAGGTACATTTAAAGCATGTTTTTAAAAGATGTTAATTATAGCATGTATTTCTATTACATCCTTATATTTACTTGGATTTTCTAAAAAAAAAAAAAAAAGATTTATGGTTAATTTTTAACAACAAATTTATATGTATTTCATGTAAAAAGGAGAGAAGAGGAAGGAGGAGAGATTTTTATTTTTTTTCGTATTATGTGATCATAAATTTGATTATATTATTTATTATTATGTTTAAATTTTATGCTGTATTTTTTTATTACTGTATTTAAAAATATTATTTTGCTCTTTCTCCTTATAACTAAACGTGTTAAACGGATTAAGCAGGTGAGCTAGCATGCTTCCTACCCATTTAATTTCGTGTTATATGTACCAAGCAAATTATGACCTAAATGTTAAACATAGATCCCAACCTATTTAATTCATGTTGTTTTTGAGTTGTATCATCGTGATGTGTTTGAAAATTGCTAATCTTATTTGTAAATATCTAATTAAAACAAATTTACATCTCTGGAAAAAAAGAGAGAAACATTAGGTTTGCATTTGATTTACTAATTGGAGATCAAATTTTTCAGTTTAAATTAATTGATTTTTTAAAAAAATTATAAAATTTATTAACTTTTCCGAAAAAATAAAAACTAAGGTAAAAAAATACAATTTAATTTAAAATTAAACTTAAATATCAAATAAAGTCTATAATATTTTGTTTCAAAAAAAAGTTTACATTCTTTTAAAAAAGAAAGAAAGAAAGAAAAGATAAAATTACTTCTGGTGCGTTTGATAAAACTGTTTGAGTTGGAATTTTTAAATTTGAGTTAATTGATATTTTAAAAATTAATTATAAATTTTTTTAAATTTTTTTATAAAAATAAAAATTAAGATAAAAAAATATAATTTAATTAAAATTTAACTGTGCAAGGACTTCGATATATCCGCTTGATCAAGATGCGCATAAATACACCGCTTTTCATGGATAAAAATGAGAGAGAGAGAGAGAGAGAGAGAGCAGGCTTTTTGTAGCCGCTTTACCTTGACGCCTTACGGCTAAGTGTGGGCTCCCTTTATCCCACGGACACGTGTGAGTTTTCCGTCGAATCTACACTCTCAACACTCGCCAAAACTCGAAACCTTGCAGACATGGCAACGAATCGAAGCGAGTAATACCTATTTCATACTCGCGATCTTGCGATAGAGTCCCAAGTGTTGGGAACTCTAGGGTAGGAAACGTGGAAAGGACCGCTTTGATTAGGACAAAGAAGCTAAAATGTCGGACCCACCCACCGCCTTCGGATCAATTTCTCGCTGTTTTATCCGCACACGATATTTTTCACTTCTGAAACACTCTCAATTAACCCTTCTAGTTCTACTCCGAGAAATTCACATTCCTCTCTCTCTCTCTCTCTCTCTCTCTCAGTCTCACCATTTCAAATTTTGATTCTCTCTCTCTCCTATACATTTCGAATTCGCCCCCCTCTCTCTCTCCTCTCTCTTTCTCTATCTAAAGTTGAGATTCCAGTGGGTATTTTTTTGGTTTTGAGAATCCGTTCTTCGGACACGCAATATGAACTTGGAAACCCTAGCCTCTGTTTGTTCAGGTAGATATACATATGTTTGTATGTGTGATATGTAATACATATATTTGTGTGTGTATATATTTATATATATTTATGCAATATCTATATATATAATATCTGTGTATATAATCTTTGTCTTTTCTTTGATCGTAAACTCTCGTGCTTTAGCTTTTTGGTTTAGTTTCTTTGCTCTTTTTTTGTGAATATGAATATTTCTTTTTTTTTTTTTTTTCCTAATATTCTTTTGTTCTTTGTTATGAGTGGGAACTGGATGCTACTATTATATTAAATTCCATTTTCGAGGTTGTTGGACACCAAAAACCCTAGAATGAGCTGATTTTTTTTTTTTTTTTTTCACATTTTGTTTCTCTTGCCCTTTTTTTTTTTTTTTTTTTTTTTGGTGTTCTGATCTTATCCATTTCAGCTGTGAAATAGGCGTGGAAGTTGATTCTTTTTCCGGGGAGAGTAATCTTTCTGTGGAAATGGGGATGGTTGAGAAGAGATCAACAAAAACCCTAGCGGAAATTCTTGATTCTGAGTCGGCAAAACAAGAAAATGGAGATAAAGAATTTGGGGAGACTGATATTTTAGGGAAAAACGGTTCTTTGGATGCTGAAAAGGGTGATCTTGTTGAGGGTAAAAATGGTGATGGAGAAGGGAAGATTGGTGAAAAGGACAGGGTTGAAGAAAATGGGGTTTCTTTGGATGAAAATGGGAGTGTTCCTTCTGGGAAAACTGAGGCTTCTATTGAGGGTGTGAATGAAAATGAAGATGTGGAAGCAGAGGATTCGGTTAGTGAGGGGCATGAGTTTTGCGTGGGTGATTTTGTTTGGGGTAAGATTAAGAGCCATCCGTGGTGGCCCGGGCAGATTTATGACCCGTCATATGCTTCGGATTATGCTGCGAAGATCAAATCCAAAGGACGACACCTTGTGGCTTATTTTGGCGATGGAACCTTCGCTTGGTGCCAATCATCTCAGTTGAAGCCCTTTGAGGAAAACTTTGGTGAGATGTCGAAGCAAAGTAACATGAAGACATTTGTCAGTGCTGTGCAACAGGCTGTGGATGAGATTGGTAGGGTTTTGGAGTTGAAGATGGTTTGCTCTTGTGTACTGAAGCAGAACCGAACCAGACTTGGACAATTGGTGGCGGAGAATGCAGGGATTAAGCAGGGAAGTCTTGTGCCTGAGGGTGAAATTAGGAAGCTTTCGGGTGTTCTGGCTGAGCCATCAGAGCTTCTTGCTGAGCTTAAACGTGTTGCCCAGGTTGTTTATGTGACCAATGTGCTTGAGTTCAGGGTGCTAAAGAGTCGGTTGTCTGCTTTTTATCGTGCAAAAGGAGGTTATGAATTGCCTCGATACTATGATCCCAAGCCAGTTCATGGCCTCGATGACGGTGAAAAATCAATCGAGGTTCCAACCAAAGGGCCATTTGATGACTGGCTTCCTGTGGCTATAGATGTTAGTACCGTCCAGGCCGATGAATCTTGGTTGCGAAGTAACCCCGAATTCTCAGAAAATGGGAGAACTCCAAAAAAGAAAGAGAGATTTATTGCAGATCTTATTGCTACAAAAGAGACGGTGCCTCCTTCAGGAGCAAAGAAGAGGAAATCCAAAGGGGAATCTGATCAAGATGATGAGATCAGTTTGACTTCCCTAAAAGGGAAGAAGAAACGTTCTAGCACCAGCAAAGTTAGCAGCGTTGAGAAAAATGAGAGTAGTAGGCGAAAGGAAGAAACAAAAGAAGGCGTCCGTTCAAGGGGCAGGCCAAAGAAAAAAGTTGTGGACTTAAAAAATGCTGACGTTGAGAGCAAAAATGAAGCTGGGGTTGGTTCTGCTTCAAGAAACTTGCAATCAGAAATCGGTAGCTTGAAGAGTGATGATAGTGTGGACAAAGAACTTGAAAGGAGCTCGTCTTTTAGGGAAAGAAAGAAGAGCAAGTACCTGTCCCCTCCCTTCACAAATTTGAATAGTAAAAGGAAAAGAGACTCAGGTAATGAAATCGAAGTTTCCACCGAGGACAGAGCAGGAGAAGAAGTTGACATGTCTTCCGACCGAAAAATCATTTCTCCACAACTTTTGAAATGTAGCTCGTCTGAGACGGTGCTTCCAAACAAAATCTCTACAGAACCTGGTTTGGTTGATAAGACCGCTCACGACTCGAGTCCTTTTCCAAAAACCCCACTCCAAAATCGGAACAACATAATTGACCCAACGAAAGCTAATGTGTCCGCAAACAACTTGCTTTCTCAAGTCCGGTCCGCTGCTGCCAATCTTTTGACCCTGAGGGGACAGAAACCTCTGAATAGGGTTGCGGACTTTATATCTGTGTACAGAAACTCAGTCTACCGTAATGGGTCCAACTACAAACTATACAACGGACCTCAATCTCGTAGGAAGAGGAAGAACTTAGATTCTGTATCAGGGTCCCAGGTAGAAGACGTAAGGCAGCCTACTGAAAAGTCTCCCGGAAACAGCGAAAACATGGGTATGGATATGGCGAAAGAAAAGCAAGCAGTCGAAACCCTTGATGGAAAGTTGTCCAGTAGGCGAAAACCAAGGCAAGAAACTGCAACTCCAGGGACGAAGAAGAAGAAGAAGAACAAGGAGATAATTGACAAAGAACCTGTTGAGAAAAAAGATTCACCTGCTTACCTTTTTGCAACTTTCGGATCAGGGTCTGCGCTACCCACAAAGGCTGATCTCATCCGAGTGTATGGTAAATACGGGGAATTGGATGAAAAAGAAACAGATATGTTCTACGACAGTTTCGTTGCTCGAATTTGTTTTGTAAAGCACTCTGATGCGGAAGTAGCATTGAATGATTCTGAAAAGGACAGTCCTTTTGTCTCTGCCAATGTGAGTTTCCGACTCCAGTACCGGTCGGGTGTGTACAAGACTCGGGAACTCACTGATATATCCAGCCAAAGAGCTGTCAAGACCCCAAAGAAGCCGTCGAAGTTGCAGGCAAACGGCGGTGGGCAACCGGACCTTGGCTTCGTACAGAAGAAACTGGAGACGATTTCCTCAATGCTGGAAGGTAAGCATGGTGAAGTGTCGTCGACAATGAAGTCCAGATTGCAGGTGGAGATTAAAGGCCTGTTGGAGAAGGTAAGCACAATGGTTGGATCGTCGTCTTGAAGAGTGAGCAATGTTTAAATACTTTTGTTTCAGAAATGCCCCAGTTAGTTATATTAACCAGTGATTTGAGTAGCTAAGCTTTTTGTATGGAGTTTGTAGGAATTTACTTGATACAGATGAACTTCCGGTAGTCTTGTGTAACTACTTACTGAAGGTTTTACTTTTACCGTATAGAGATGAATATTTTGAGCCCCACAATATCTCTTCTGACAATTTAGAACCGTTTGTGTGATTTCAATCCGGTTTATATTTGAACACGGCCAACTAACAAACTAGAAGAATTGTGGAGTGGTGACCGGTTTCTATTTCGACTTTGATTTAAAGATGTGTTTGGTAAGAGGGAAAGAAAAGACGGTCATATTTCTGACCTAACGTGAAGAAAATGGGGTGAAACGGACCGACTGTCCTCTTCTTGTATCTGTACGAATTCTCTCCTCTAATCTCTACCAGAGATTAAAATTGTCATTTTTCGAATCGAAAATTAAATAAATATACAATTTTTAAACACTTAATTAATCGAATAGTTGAAAAAAAAAATTTAAAGCAAAATTGCTGTTTATCCGTTATTCATCATAATCAATCAATTATTGAACTTTATCCGTTATTCATCATAATCAATCAATTATTGAATTTTGACTGTTTATTTAAAAGATTTTTTTTTTTTAATATTTAAAATCACTCCACCGATTTGCTCTCTCAACAAGTCAAATCCTTGCAAAAAAAAATTTAAAAAATATCATTCTATAATGTAATGTAAGCCAAATACTACAAAATGGCAGTCAAAAATCAATTAACAAAATGACTAAAGACACTTTTTCTTTCTCTATGTTAAACAATCTTCGAAAAAATGTTATTAACAAAGTGACTTTTGAACGATCAAGTACGACCGGTTTTTCATATGGTTGATTTCATGTTAAAATGAACGGAGGTTATTTTACTAATTTCAAATTTTAAGGTTGTCATTTTAATAAACATTCCTAGAAAAGGGTAGTAGTGAGGGAATACAGGGAGCCAGGAAGGTTAGAAAATACAGAAATCTTGGTTCTAAGACAGACGCCATCATTGATGTGCTTTTTAATTCTATGGCGTAGTTGCTAAAACCCTGAAAATATAAAACCAACTATTTGTTTGTTAAAGGATAGGTTTGTAACAAGTTTTTCACGTTAACCAAACAGCAGTAACATAGCAACTAGTACTATACCATATGGACCTTATATAGGACCAAAATTAACGAATGAAACAAGAAGTTCAAGTAGCAATCTCCCCAAATTGAGTACATGACAATTTACAACAGCCATATCTACCGTCACTCAACAAATTCCCATTGTAGTGTCTCATTCAACTGCACAGAACGAAAAGTTTACACGAGCAATCTCTCGAATAGCTCAGCCTAGAGCTTACGTATGGTGTATAAACTCAGAAGCCTCTATTAACAGATTCGGGGAGAGGAAAGGCAACACATATTCGACTATGCAATCAGTCATCAACTGGATCTTCAGGAGTCTCATCAGCCTTGCGCTTGATGACGATAACAGGGCACTCAGCATGCTTTGTGCAAAATTCACTCACGGTTCCAACAAAGACCCTACAATACGGATTCGAAAGAGGAATTTCTCTTGCTTGAGGGAAAGGGAACTTCGAAAAGAGAAAGAAACAACCAGACAATAACACTGAGAGCAGTCACATACCGCTGGAAAGGACCGAGACCCCTGCTGCCAACAACCAGAAGATCTGGCTGTACGCGTTTCACCTCATGGCAGATCACCTCCTTCGGATCACCTTTTTTAATCCATGCTTCACATGAAACCTTCAAGCATAAAAAAAAAAACGTGAACAAGGACATCAATCCAATATGAAACAATTGGCTATTGCAACATCGTAATATATCCCTCAAGCTACAAGGACATTTTAGTTTTTCTAATGTGCTTTTTGAAATTGTTTGTGTGCGTGACACAGAGAGAGAGAGAGAGAGAGAGAGAGATTATCAGTACCCCGATTTCATGGCATTTGTTAACAAAATACTCAAGCAGATGAAGCCCTCTGGCTTTGTCCCTGTGCTTCAGGCTTTTAAAATCATCAGGTGATGCATAGATGCTATCCATGTCATCAAAGCCTGTGGAAGAAAGACATCATATGAAACCAAGAGCCTATAGTTTTCTTCTTGTAAGATACGGCCAAACCAATGAATACGCAATAACAAGAAGTTGATGCTGTTATGTTCTCAGAGAAAAGCAACTAACTTAAGCCAACCAACAAGAACTTCTAGGGAAAAACAGAAAGTTTATATCGATTTTCTGCCACCACTAACCAAGCCGTATTTGAGAAAGACCAAGCCTACTAAATCCATGATTTATAAAGCAGTCTGACCTAGCATAAACTAAATACAGAGGGAAAAATACATACACAACCTACTGATTCATAGGTCATATAATCACAAGAATTTTGCCCCCGTACAATAATTGAAAAAAAAAAAAATTTCAGTAGCACTGCTTGATTAAGTATCTAGCTAATTCAAGTAGGCAATAAGATTAACCCAAAAAAAAAAAAAAAAGCTTCATTAATCAAGCAGTAAATAGTGTTGCAATGCTGGTAAATTGCTTAGTTCTATCCCTATAAGTAGACTAAATTCCAAATTTCAGACGTATGATTGCCTAGTTCCGATGACCATCTCTTAACTATCAACAGCTGTTAATTACATTTGCAAACTAAAATATATAGGGAAAAATACATCAACGATATCAACAACTGCAAAACAATTAAAAAAAAAAAATCAACAACAACAACAACACAGCTTGAATTATTATCTTGCTGATTAAGTTGACAATACGAAAATTCAGACAAGTTCATTCTACCACAAAGGAATTAGTAGCGCAAAGTCGGTAAATCGCTTGGCACTATCACTAGAAGTAGACAATCCGAATTTTCAACATATGATAGCTTAGTTCCTGTGACTACTTTATCTATCTACACCTATCAATTGCATTCACAAACTACTGGATTCATGGATCGTGTAATAACAAGTATTTTTCAACGTAAATATAATTATGAAAAAAAAAAAAAAATCAGCAGCACAGCTTGAATAAGTATCTAGCCGATTCAAGTGGACCGTTCGATTTAAAATAATCATAATAATGAATGATGATATTAATAATAATAATAATAATAATAATAATAATCTTCATGCAATCACAAAGGACATGGTAACGCAATGTCGGTAAATTGCTTTGATTCTAACCCTAGAAGTAGACTAAATCCCCAATTTCCAACATATGATCGCTTAGTTCTTGGGACCATACCACTAACTATCTAGACCTATCAATAACATTCACAAACTTTTGGATTCTTGTAATTAATCTTCCTAGCCCTAAATTAATCCCCCCTAGTGATCGGTGCAATTAATCCAACTATTTCAGAATCTTCGTTCAGAATTAGAGGTATCAACCTCCATTTCCAATTTCCAGTTTCCAGGAACTTCAAAAGAAGCAAAATGTAATTCTAAATTTCAAAGAGTCTCGACTCCTAACCCTAGCCTAAAATTAGTTCAATTTTCAGGTTTCATTTGCCCGTCGTTCTTTTCCCTCGGTTTTCCCCTTTCTTTTCTTTTCTTTTCTTTTTTCTTTTTCATTTTCTCGGCAAACAAACAGAAGCAAAACGAAAGAATCAAACAAGAACGAAGGTGAGAGAAAGATAGAGATGAGGAGAGAGAAGAACCGTCTTCGTCGGGGACTTGGACATGAAGAAAGAGAAACTTGAAGCCGGAGGTGTTGGAGCGGACGATCTTCTGGAGAGTCCACTCGAAAGCTCGTTTGCTGCTAATGGAAGCGTGAGGGTAGCCCTTGATCGTCGACTCGCTCACCGCCACCATTATCCGAGTTGGCTCGCTCTGACTCTCCATCTTCTCTCTCTCTCTCTCTCTCTCTCTCTCTCTTGTTTCTCGCTCTTTCTTTCTTTCTGTCTCTCTCTCGCTTAACCTCTTAACGGGCTGCCAGTTTGCCGCGTGCGCACCCGTAGCGCATTACGCATCCCAGTACACGATACGATATAACTTCTCTCAGATTTGCCAATGTGCGCCTTAGAGTTATTTGAGCCGCGGCAAAATTTGGCGGGCCTTGTTCGTGCCCTTTTGAGTCCAACTTGAAATTACCCGAAAAGAACTCCATTCAAATTGCGTTTGGACAAAGCAAACCAAAATGTCTTTTATTATTTAATAATTAATTTTTATAAAACGTTTTTCCTCCTTTTTTTTTTTTTCCCCTCTTTTGTTTACTTATTGATATTATAAATGTTTATATTTTTTTTTTCTCTGGAATAATTGTATATATGAACCACGTTTGTGGTAAGAAATGGTCTTACGTACACCACATTGATGACACAGCTTTTTTTTTGGTTAATCATATTGATGTAACATTTAAGTCATATATACACTATTTGATGATAGATGATGATATGGTTAACGTTAAGAATTTTAAATTTTTTTTTTTTTCGAACAATTTTAAATTATATTTTAGAATACGGATGATTTAGGAAGTTGGAGTCTTATCAATTTTTCAATTAAATGACATGATAAATTGTTTGTTACTTCCAAAATATACTTTTTGATACATAAATTTACCAATCGAATAACGATTATTGACTTACACATCATTCAAATATGCTTATCTCTATTTAATCTAATTTATAGTCCTTTAAATCAAACTTTAATTACTTAGAAGAAAGTTCAACTTCATTATCTATTAGATTCATCAAATTGTTAGCTACAATTCTACATAGTAATTAAGTGCAGTCTTTAATTTAGTCCATTATGATAGACAAAATAGGTTACAAAGTCCTTTTTTTTTTTTTTTATGTGGCTTGAAAGAAGAACCTATAAAAAATAAAATAAAGGACTGAAACGCATCTCATAATAAATCAAAGGAAAAAATAATAATAATGAAAAAGAAATGGCAAAGGGTAAAAAAATATAGAAGACTTTTTTTTTTTTGGGGAACTTTTGCCCTAAAAGAAAAAACCTCATTGACAATAAATAATAATACTAATTTTCTTTACATTTTCCTCATTTAGTTTGAGTGCTAAATATTGGTTTTATGTTTGTCTTTTTTTATTAGTTTTGTAAGAAAAAATATAGGGTCAAAATCACATTTCAGTTTTCTCTACTCATTTTTTCAAGTCTTGTACATTTTACTTAAAACCACAAATCACCTCCCAATCACATAAGAAAGACAAATCAATAGAATGCACATATCTTTTTATAAGTATGCATAGAGAGGAAAAGGTAAGTTCGAAAAAATAAGGTTTATTTTTCAAACGATTTTTGCATCTGGTATATTTCAAAGTTTCATATTAATTTATAAATCATATTCAACGCTTTTGCCTTTTGAACTTTTCATACATTGGGGAATTGCCCTCTAAATTTTTAATGCTTTAAAAATTATCTCTGGATTTAACAAAATATAATGAAATGTAGAAAAATTGATAACGCCTAATGATATTTGGACAATGTCCTTGTGTCAGTCATGTGAACTTGTTTAAATGACAACAATTCGATTTTCAAATAACAATATGAAATACATCATCTCACTTACACGAGAAAGTACCTTCCAATTTTTGACAACAATTTTGAGAATCAATCACACTTTATGTATAAATAATTTTGAATTAAAAATTTAGAAAAATAATTTTCCTATTCGCCAAAGAAAAAAACGAGGAGGTAAAACGCGGAAAATCCAGTCCTATAACTTAAAAGTCTTTATCATTATTCTGTGAGGGAATTTGTATGGTAGAAATCGTTTATTTTCTCTATAGCTTCCCCTCAGTTTTGTTGTTGTGCTTGTCCGACCTAAGATGTAGACTTGCATTAAGAAACCAAATGCTCAATACATTTCTTTCGAATCTCGGAATTTCTACCCAAATTCATTTTCTCCCGCATTGATCTAACTCCAACGGAGTTGAGACTCTTTTCTTAATTGTTTAGTTTCAAATTGTTATAGTTCAATTCAACTTTTATAAACATGTTAGTTAATATAATTTCTCTATTTTTTTTTTCAAAGAAAATCTATTATATCATCATTAAAAATATATAATAACGACATGAAAAATAAATATCCTAGTGGTTTTTAATTGTGATCCTCGTAAGTACTAACAGGGTATGTTTTTTGTTCCATCCAATATGAGACTCACAGTAGGAATTATCATGGTTTAATGATGAATAATATTTTTTATACAGTAATAAGTATATGCAAATTTTTACTACTAATTAAACATGATAAGTACTTAATGATATGGACGTACAGTGGTGGTGGCGGCACATGATGACAAGTAACAATAGCTTTGTCACTTCCTCTCTTATCTAACATGTTTCACATGTAGTCTTAATAGATTTCGAAAGTAATATTAAATAGGTACACTAGAAAAACATTAATGTTTGTGAAATAATTAAACGTGGAAATGGGATAATGATAAAGTGTAATAGAAGATTTGTTTGACATAGCAATTTGTTTTTTTTTTTTTTCCTAGTCAATAAATTAAAAGAAAAACAAAAAGTGTAGCTTTTTAAATAAGTGTTCAGAAACACATTTAAAAAAAAAAAAAAATCTTTAATACTTCAAAGTTATTTAAGAATTTTATTAATCAGTAAAAAATGTTTAAACGAAGTTTTTAAAATCTTACTAACTTCGACACAAATATCAAAATCTACTTATAAAAGCCTTTTTGTTTCAAAGCCATATTATCGTTTGAATCGGGCATATAGAATAGTTCTACTAATCAACTTGCTAATTACACAATTCTCCACAAATAAAAAAAAAAAGGGAAAATAATAACCTGCAGCTAGTTACTCATAAAATCGTGTATATATGGGTCAATGGATCAATATATTCTTTGCGATGATCATTAGATAGCAAAATTAATCGTTGCATTAAGCAGTGTACTAAAAACTGAATGACTAATCAATGGTTTTTTTAAATTAATTAATCATCCATTTGAATGAGCTAGTAATTGGAACAACTATTATTGTACACAAATAGCCATTAATTGGTTAGGTTAGTACTAGAGTAAAATTGTTTAAATGAATGTTTTATTATTTCATTATAATTCAACTCAAATCCAAATATAAATTTTTCACTTTTTAAAAATACATATCACACTCATTTTTATACCTTTATACTATTCAAATGTTACATTTAACAAAAACTATTAAACTAAACATTTCATTTGCATACACAATTTAAATTCTATCTTTGAATGTGAATATTTAGGGGGCCGTTAAGGGGAACAATTGGAGACGGAGTTTTGGAGATATTTTGAATGTAAATGAGTTGAGTTTTCGAAAATGTTTGGTTTAAAAAAATATAGATATATTTGGGGAGAAAAAAATATAAAATCTTACCATATGTTCGGATAAAAAATAAATATATGGATATTGTTTCGTTCATCTCAAAATTTTACGCAATTTAAATAAAAATAATTTTATTTTGAATTGAAATAACAAAGTTATTGACTTTTAAAGTTTGAGTTTACAGTACAGATTTAGAGATGTGAACAATGAAAAGTAGTTTCAAATGGAAGAAAAAGACAAAACAATTTCCGGAAATGCGGTTTGAAAACAATCCCGTTTGAATGAACATTTAAATATAATAGGCTATTTAAAAAAACTGAATTAGAAAAAATATTGCAGTCATATACACCATGTCAAAAAAACATTTTTCTTTAGACAATCATATAACATTTACTTCTCTTTTTCAATAATTCACGTTAGAATTACAAGTCACTTTAGATATCTAACTCCAAAAGTGGTCTCCATTAATGCAACTCTTTCACAACAATCCTTCTTGAAAGTACCTATATCAAAGTTTTCTCCTCCGCTATTTTATATTATATAATAATCCTGGCCGGTGACTCGTCAGCTTTTCATTAGTTTAACGAGATCTCCTGGATACGGTTGTTTACAGTTACCACAATTACCAGCAAAAGTGAGATTAGCTACAGAAGCTCCGCCATTACAACAAATTAAAGGACTACAATTATATTTAAATTAATGAAGTTGAATGGGGCTCTGCACGTGCTCGCCGGTCTTCCCACGTGCGTGCCTGACTCATCATGCAAGTTAGTGACAAGAGAAAAATATATATATTTATACATACATATATATATATTAATATATAGCTGGGGAAATGGAAAAAAAAGCTTGGTAAATGAGGAACAGTTCCCTATATTCGCTGTCATCGGTACTCATCAAACACCAGCGACTCCTCTAATGAGCAGCACCAATTCGGAGATTCTTCCTCTGTTAAATTTCATATTTTATAATTTTTATATTTGTAGGGTTCGGCCTCAGATTTCTACACATGACCCACATAAAGAAAAACGATATTCTGTATATCGAGAATTAATTAATAGGTTTACAAGTTACTAAACATTAATTTAATTAGAATTCTAAATAAAATAAAACCAGTCAGAGAGAGAAAGGTAAACAAGAGATATTACATCAATATCAGCTCGGCCTTTCAGATCAGATCAAAATATATATGTCTATATATGTATATATATATTGGTATAGTGATAGTACTGCTTGTGTTTTCCTTATTTTCTATAAACAGATAGAGATCTTTCTAAGAAAGATCACCTAATTCATTTGCAATTCCTCCTCCATTTGCATTAATTTCTGCTTTCAAAATAAGCTTTCAAGAGTCAGATACTGAAGAAATCGAAACCTGCATTTTGCTTCTTATTCCAGGTGAGTTCTTAATTGTCTCCATATTTTTATTCTATATATATTGAGTAATTCTGAGCATTATAATATTTTCTGTTATTTTCTCTTCCATTTTCATTGATGTCTGCAACATGCAAGCGTTAATATTAGTACGTCATACAATGGCTATGTATTGATTCAATCTCCAAGCACTGAATCTTACGAAACCATTTGTGATTGGAAGATTTGGCCAAAAGCCTATCTATCAATAAGTAGGTTAAGTTCAACCAAGTATAGAGCCTATTATTTTAGGCTTCACTTTATCAGAAAATCCACGTTCAGTTTGTTTGTTATTTTCCTAATTGATCGGTCGTTATTACTGTGTCAACTCGGTGAAATGGACTTAACAGTAAAGCTTCTTCGAAGCTATTTTTGATTTTCTAGATTCGAAAACAGTTTCTGAAAAATATTTTTGATATATGATTACATGTTAGAAACTTTTCAGAAGAGCTTTTAGTTAAAGTCGCGACATGTGACTTCTTAAACTAACTTTTATGAGTGGAATTTTTGAAACTTATATAAGAGTTTTATTTATTTATTTATTTTAAAAAATTATAAACTTCATTTTAATATTATTATTGTTCATTAGAACTTAAAAGATTATTTTGACCCATTAAACTTGAAAATGATTCTAAATATTTATTGAAAAATTACAGCTTTTATTTATTTATTTTCAACTGACCAAAAACAACAAAAGTATTATCAAATAGGTCCATACAAAGACTTTTATTTCAGTAATCAAGCTATACTAATACTGGCTCAATAATGTTATAATCATGAATAAGAGTAATGTTATGGATTTAAACATGACAATAATTTATTGACTAATCTGTTATATGTTATAAATAGGTAGATGGTTTTTTAGGCCTCGTTTTAAAGTTAGTGCCTTTAGAGCTTACAGATCGACTAATAAGTTTGAAGGTTGGTGGAAGTTTTTCTACCACACGTAGACAAACATAGCACTATACATAAATAGTACCTAATGTACTAGGACTGAAATATTCAGATGCATTTTTACATTTTTAACTTGTATATATATTGGTTGTATTGCTAGTTGTTCTAAATATATATATATTCAACTTGTAGCTAGTTGTACTATATAGATAGTTTTTAATTTTATTTATTTTTTGTTTTTTAAGATTATACTTTCATAAGGTCATGTGGTTTGGTACCCATTTAATTTGACCTATAACAACAACCCATGTGAACAAATAAAATTTCTTCTTTACCCTTTGTCACGATTTGTTGGGAGTTTGGATACACTTTGGTGGGCTAGCATCAAAACCACACCACACATTCTAGTGGGGTAAATCTGGTTAGAGTTTTTCACCTATAAATTTCATCCACGCAATTTTAGCTACTTTTTTTTTTTTTTTTTTTTTTTGTTCCCTCTCTTTTAACACAATTTGGAGCTTATGAATAAATTGATTTTGACAGTGTACTCAGTAAGTATTTACACCGTATGACACCCCCCCAATGACCTTTCAGCAATATGGAAATTGATGGGACTCTTTCCCTTTTCCTTTCGCATGCTTAATATCTATCCCTTTACAAGTAACTTTTGATCTCTCACGATGAAGATTTCAGGTTTTCCCTGCTTGTCATTTTATGACAAAAACAGAAAAAGAAAAAAAAAAAAAGAACACGTACATACCCTTCTCTCTTCCCTCTTTTTTTCATTGGGATTAACTTGATGCCAAAAATAATTGAATCAAATCCTAATGAGGAAAAAAAAACCAAGCAAAGCATTGAATTTTTGACAGATTTTTGGTAGTTTTTAAGTGATCCATTAACTGAGTGTTGAGGATTCATCCATTTTCAAAGCACTTTTAGTGAATAAGAGATCCCGATCTAGAGTAATGTATATGTATGTAGAAATGCCTCGCATGCAGTGCAACATATTTAGAAACCTGTAACTTTTTATCTAGAAACCTGTGATATTTATAATTTAAAAAAAAAAAAAGTTTTACTTCAAAATGGGTGTATGACTTGGACAAGACATGCTAGAAGAATACTAAGTTGGTGAAAATATAACTTATAATTTTTTATTTAGTAACTTGCAATAGTTAGTTTATTAAAATATAACTTTTTATTTTAAATCTTATAACATAATTTTATTTAGATATTGAGAGAAATAACAAGTATCCTTAAAAAATATTATATTTAAATCACCTTATTAATACAATATAACATAAGTCATGTTACGAATTGTACATGGGAGGATGAGTGCTATGCTATATACGATTAGATCAAGCTAGCTAATAATTTGCCTATGAAAAGGGGTGAAGTTTATTCTATGACAACTCGTATCAATAGGGCACAAATTGGTTTGTAGGGAAGCTAAATCAGGCATGCGACATGAAGATAAGCATTGTTTTTTTTCTTTTACACAAAAATACAGTGGAGTGGAAACATTTTCACCAACTTAGTATTCTTCTAGCATGTCTTGTCCAAGTCACGCAACCCTTTTGAAGCAAATTTTTTTTTTTAATAAATATTAAATATTAATTATTATTCAAGGAAAACTTCCACCACCCACATCTGTAAACCATGTTGCCTAACTTTAGCAGCAGCTGTATGATTTTACCATCCCGCCCTCAGACTATTAAAAAGTAATTTGGCCACAAGATTAGAGTTAATGTATACTTACTTTGATCATGGGCAAATCTGTCATTCCGGGTGAGAAAACGCTATTTCTAGGGGCAACTCTTTAGTCCACTGCTCCTTTCTGATTCAAGTGTCTAGACAAGATCGTGGACCACTTGGGCTACCGGATCATGCTCTGCTGGATCGGACAAAACAAAGTTATTCCGCCGTATGCAGCAGTATATATTTATACACACATATATATATTATATGTATATCTACATGTGCTATGGACATATTTTATTGTCCCCTATGTAACTTGGACTGATCTAGTATGTATGTGGAACATTTTTACTAGTATTGCAAACTTTAACGTCAATTTATATCAGACTTAACTAGATTCAATCTGACATACACTCTAATATTCACAAAATCTAACTCTTTCAGACATCACTTTCGGCATAATATTTTTCTTACTCTATCAAAAAACAATCCATTTTATTAAGCTGCGTAATGAATAGGAGAGCCATATGTGTTTTATTTTGATTTCTTCCTAATTATCTTTTTTTTTTTTTTTTTGGTTTGACAGTAAATGGTCAACGGTCCCCCATATGCACAAAGTTTTTAGTTGTCCTATTTTAATTGAGTTTTTTTTTTTTTTTTTTTCCCCAGCTACAAGTACCAAACACGAATCTCCCATTAAACTAAAGTTTATCCCATACTTGTTGGGCTCTGTTGACCAGTGTGTAGAAGATAGATACTCCGTGAATGTGAATCCTCTCTCTCTCTCTCTCTCTCTCTCTCTCTGCCAAGGTGATTTACATGGACCATTTTACCCTTCCTGAATTTAACACTGATAAAAGTGCATCAAGTTGCTAAATGATAATATTATAAAAAGAACATATTTCTTACGTAGAATCATCAAAAAAGGCCTGAGGAGGTTAATAAAGAGAGTCCCAAGGCTGACATATTAGAGAGTACTTGAAACTCAAAAAATATATATAAATATATAATAATAAAATAAAATAAAAATGAAACCTCTTTCCTTTCTCTCGATGCTTTACAGGTATATATAGATCATAGTCTTTTAACAAGGCAGACTACAGAAATCAGCCCATGGAGGGTCATCGAGTTCCACGTCATCGAAATGGGACCCACCACCACGGCGGAGGAGGAGAGAGTTTCGAGTGCACGAGCAGGTCGTGCGCGGCGGCGCTGATAGCGGACTGCGTGGCGCTCTGCTGCTGCCCGTGCGCCGTCGTGAACTTCCTGGCGTTCGCCTTCGTGAAGGTGCCGTGGGCGGTGGGGAGGAGGTGTTTGGGAGCCGGGAAAATGAATAAGCGCAAGACGACGAACAAGAAGAGGAAGAAACGGCAGGAAACGACAAAGAGGGCCGGGGGATACGACAGCGACGGTGGTGTCGTAGAGGAGGAGGAGAGATGGTGGGAGGAGGAGAAATGGTGGAAGGAGGAGGGTGTTTTGGGGATTTCAACGACGGAGGAAGCGGAGGGAATTGGGGAGTGTGTGAGTGCGAGGTTTGAGGCGGAGAGGGTTTGGTTGGAGTTGTATCAGATTGGTCATTTGGGGTTTGGGAGGCTTTCCTTCACCGGAATTCAACCTCAGCTCAAGGGCAATTAGGGAAGTCGAAAAAAGAAAAATTGTAAAGTGCTTTTTTTTTTTTTTTTTTTTTGGGGGGCCAATACTTGGATCTGTATTTTTACCCCTTTTAACTAGGGATGGGTTAAAAAAAAAAAAAAAAGTACCTGCAATTCGAAATTTAACTTGGGTTTCCGCTTATCAAAGTTCTTGTCAAGAAATTGTTGATCTTATTTCTTGGAACTTAAGAAATCGTTGAATCAACTGAACAAGTATCAAAGCATTCTCCCTTTCTTCAATTTGGAATTAGAATGTGAACTTAATCAATTCATTATCATGGTCTATTTTTTTTGTTTTCATGTCCGTGTCTCTAAGATTATTCACCAAATTCATGAATTCACCCAATTTGTTTAATTCAATTTAGTCCGATATATTCGATCATATTAGAAAATGAACGGATTGGTAACGTCCACTCAATCCGTTTAATTCAATCTAGTCCGCTAGATTTGATCAATATTGTAACATTCAGGTAGAGAAAATTTTAATCTGCTTTCATTCTACATCACCTCACACCCAATGCTTCAAAACTTACTGGTTAGACAAGTTGATGGCAATATTGTGGGACAAGGGCCGGCGGGCTTCAATCCAAATGGGACGGAAGGATAGGGATAGGAATCAAGTTGGAGATGGCTTTTTCCTTGAATTAGAAGCAGGGAGGAATGGGGAAGCACCCCCCACCCCGCCTCTGTCTGATATAAATATCATACATAGAAGGAAATAAACGAGTTCATTATTAGTCAGTAATCTTTATTGGCTAATAATAGTTAGGACGTGTTTTTTATTATTTTAGTTTTCGGATTTTTTTTTTTTTTTATGAAACATTTGTGTGACTTTGTTGCTAAGATATAGTTTGTATTTTTGGAGTTTGATTTGTTTTGTAAAACTTTTAATTTTTGTCTAAATTGATAGTGAATTTCTATTTTATTTTTTGTTTTAAGTTGTATAATTTTTATGTCCATAGTTATATTAAATGAGGAATGAGATAGGTACGAGAAATGTTCCCTCAATAAGAAATCCCCATCTCCAATCCTGTCCTTCATATGGAAGATAGTGATGTGGATGGGGATGGATTTAAGGATCGAAAACGAGAAAAGGGATGGGAAAGCAATCCATATCCTTGCCTCACCTTGTTGGCCATTAATATCCTTACAAACAGGATCCAAAGTGAAATTGAAACACCAAACACACTTGACATATATATTTGAAAAGGAAAATTCAAAAGATTCCAAATCATATTGATAATCTTTTTAGATGGGTGTTTGAGACAGAGAATATGAGTGTTGTACCATTTAAAAAAAAAGTAAAAAAAAAAATTTAAGTTGAATTGGAATCCTTACAAAAACTGATAATCTGTTTGGATTTCCATTTTAAATATAAAGTTTTCATATTAGTTTTTGTCTTTTTTTCTGAAAAATCAATAAAAATTATAACTAGTTTTTAAAAAGTCAACTGATTTCAATCTAAAAAATTATATTCCAAACCCATACACCAAATGTAAGGTTAATTTTCAAATCTATAAGCCAGACATAAACTAAGTACGCTACCGAAAATTGAAGAAGAAAAGACATTCATAACCTTTTCTCTTCTTTTATTATCAATCATGGATTTAGAATGACACAATGGATTTTTAGCCAAAAGAAAATGAAAAATGAACACGCTGTAGATGATTTTAAAGCTAGCTCAAATCATTACAGGACGTTGAAATTGAGCTTTCTCCAAGAACGCACCTAAAAAAAATTAATAAGAGGACATATAATCTTACTAATCATGTTGAAATGCAATAAAAATTTAAAATATTTTACAAATAACAAAAATTAAAATCATTGCAATGATTACCGTGTCATTTAGCCCAAAAAAAAAAAAAACTTGACAAATATTATAATGTAATTATGTTATTTTAAACTATAAATCATAAATTTAATCTCACAATTTAAATAAAAAAATCAAATTTTTATAAAAAAAATTACTGTAAAAAAAATTTTAAAAAATAAGTTTAAAGCAATGGTGTTAAAAGGCATAATTAGAGAGTACGCCAAAAAAATTTATGGGATGAATTAATTTTTACCACAATTTTAAAATTATAATAGAAAATATATGATGTCATAATTAATTTAAAAATTTTATCTCTCTCTCTCTTCCCCAAGCCCCCTTCTCTCTCCCATTCACGCGACAAAACCCTTCCCTCTCTATGCGAACCCCTCTCTCTGTCTCCACTCCGACCCTCTCTCTCCCGATCTTGACTCGCCGGAGATCTATTCTCCTTCACGCTGCCGCAGTGGCCTGAGCCGATCTCTTTCGCTGGAGCCTTTACCTTCGCTGCCGCTGGTACTGGGCCTACTGGCTCGTGTGGAGATCCGCCACGGAAGCAGTCGATGCTCTCTTCAGAGCCTTTTCTTTTCTTTTTTTTCTTTATTGGAAATTTTCCTTTACTTTGATGCTTGTATTTTGTTTTATTGGTTGTGTGGTTTGAATACTGAAATTTTGTGGTATGAGTAAGAGAGATTGTTGGTGAACTGTCTTGCGATCGGAGCCATCTCAGCTGATTGTGGTTGCTGGAGATTTGAACTGTGGAGGAGAAGTGCTCCTCCAACTCTCAGATTTCACCACTGTTCCAATTATACGAATTTTTTTTTTTCATTTTTTTCGCTGTTTTTATCTCAAATCTGGTTCTGCTTTTGTGGTGATTGGTTTTTTGTATTTGGTGGAATTTTCAAGGATTACATGATGGATTCTAGTGTTTCTTTTTTGTTTTCTTTTAATATTTTGGTGACAAAATTCAGAAAATCCAGTTTTTTGTGATTTTTATTGAATTATGGTGTATATGGTTTATGATTTTTCTGGAATTATGATGTTATTTGATAAAATATGGTATTTGTTTAAATATTTTAGTGATGAAATCCTAAAAATCTGATAAAATTAAAAGTTTTTAGATGGTAGTTTCTAATTAATAATTACTTGTTACCAATTGATTATCCTCCGATAGGGTTTACTATCGATAACTAACTAATAACCTGTTGATGGCGACGGTCATGGTAGGAAATTCATCAACGGTTGATAACCAATTGATAACTAATGATTATATCATAGATATTAACGGATAATTATAATTAATATTTTAAAATAAATAAATATCTATAATATTATCCATGATATTCTTTGTAAGAGTTTTTTTTTTTTCTGGTAAAAATCAATCGAGGCATGATTTTGTGACATTTATTAAATTGCTAAAGCAAGAGTTCTGATAGTCTTTGCGTTTTGTTTAGTGTGGGCTTCTTCCTTGGGCTTCTAAGGCTGGGCTTCAAGTGGGCCATCTTTGTAAACGAACCCAAGATTCTGGGCTCTAATTTTAACACGGAAGCTTTCTTATGCGGCCCAAAAAGGCCCAATAACTATCTTTAAATTCTCCAAGCAACCGTGGGCAATATCATTCGCACAAACTCCAGAACCCTAACAGCTAAGTTAAGAGAAGCCGCCATGGCCGCTTTTAGATAATTTTTTTTTTCTTCTTCTTCTTCATCTTCTTCTCTGATGATGTTTTTAGAGTCATTTTTGTTTTGTTTTGTTTTCAAATTATTAGGGCAGAGATGAAGAGTGCTTTTTATATTCTGACACCTCTTGTATGAGAAGAGTCTTCAAAAACTCTTCTTTGAGCACAGTTAGCAACTCTCTGAGCCCCTTTTACTCCTCAACTTCTCTTCTGTTCTTTATTTTCTTCCCTACTCTAATATGTTTATTATTTTTTTTATTTTTAAAATCTTTGGTCTAATCTGTACAATTTGACTCCTTATCTCATTATAATTCCTTTTTATGTATTGCATTCCCCTTTTCTTGGCCGTAAGGTGGAGGAAATTTTTTTTTTTGGCTTTTTATTGGCTTTATGTCCCTTTACTGTATGGCTTTTGGATTGTGACATATTTTCTTCAAATTTTTTTATTGACTAAATGATTTTTCTTCGTTTGAATTGGGTATTTGTTCCTGGCTTGGCTTCGTATCAATAATGGGCGTTTTGTAACAGTGGGTTTTGTCAGGCCAGTGAAGGCTTGGTCGTGTCTCGTGTTTGATTATTAAGGGGGTGTTTGGTGAATGAGTTTGAATTGAAATTTTTAAAGGGGTGTTTGATGAATGAGTTTGAGTTGAAATTTTTAAATTTTAATAGTAAATTTTTTTAAATTTTAGAAAAAATAAAAAAAATTTTGGGAAAAAGATAAAAAATTTTTAGAAAAAAGATTAAAAAAAAAATTAAAAATCTTAATTTAAATTCATGAATCAAACTCCTCCTGAATGGGTAACTAAAGCCGAAGAGATAAGGAGAAGATTTGATAAAAAGTGAAATATATATATATATATATATAATTAAAGGCCATTAGCGGTGATTAGCATGACACGTTAGTATATGATGAGTCTCACTTCATAATATAGGACTTGTGTGAAACTCATCAGTTATTATTAGTCCTGATGTTTAATATTATTGGCTTTCTCAAGCATTTTTATTTTTTATTTCTAACTCGGTCTATAATGATATATATATATATATATTTTGTAGAAATCTCCATCTCCATAATTCAATTTCAAGTTAGTAAAAACTTGGATATGAAAAATTAGGTTGCTATGGCTTAAGCACTGGGAGCGTATCAGGAGGTTTGGTGGAATTAATGCCTGCATGTTTCTAATCCCAGATCCATTTTACCTTATAAACTTGATTTTGGTTCGTCCGTTAAAGATAATAAATGCCTAAATTGAAATGGGTTCTACTCGCATTTGAGTTGAACAAATAATAATTTCTTTATGCTTTTCTTTATTTTAAGTGGAGAACAACAACATTGCTTTAACTTGATTTTTCACCTTATTATGGTTTCCCAAGCCAGGTTTCCACAAAGATAAATAACCGATATAAAGCGATGCTCGATACAAATAAATTTAATTGCACAACAACATTACCGGATTACTACTTCTACTAAATACAGAGGATCTGGTTGTCTTAAAAAGGGGGATCTGATAGTTTTAAAAGGTGGATTGCTGGTGTCTCTCGTTGTAGCAGCGCCGTAGAGCCGACGCCATGAGGCTCGCAAGCTTTCTATCGGACAATTGAAATCGAGTCGCTTGGACATTGTTGCTAGAAGAAGAGCCCGTGCCACAAATCCTGGTTTTTGACAAACGAATTTGGCTCGCCAACTTCTCCGCCTCGTCCTCCTCGTGAACCACCTTATCGAAACAGATGTACCTCCCGCCCGACGTCTTGTTCAATGCCTCGAACACGCAGACGTGTGCCTCAGCCAATCTGTTTACGTCCATCGTCGCCAGCACTCCGCTTTCGTACATCTCTTCGGCTCCTGTTGGAAAAATAAACAAGGGCTTGTGAGTTGTGAAATGTGGTAAAAAAAAACATGTGCCTTTCATTTGCTTTTAATTTTTTTTCAGGGTGGTCCAAGTGAAGTGGTCATGTGTTTATAAATTACCTTTAAGATAAGCAAATGTTGCAGTTGAATTTCTTGACGAAAACTCGGGACCAGTAATTAGACCAGGGCATATGGTGGCCAAATTTAAACCATTTTCTTCAGCTACCTTCCATGCAGACTTTTCAGCCCTTAGCTTTCCCAACGCATACCATAGCTGAAATCGCCAATATTAAAAAAATAAAAATAAAAAAAATGTTAGTCACTGACCATTTTAGTGGAATGGTTTTCTTAAACTAGATTTTGTTGACTAACTAGTAAGTTATCATTTTCTGGTCACATTATCATCTACCCTTCTCCTTATTTTCGGGTCACACAATCATCTACCCTTCTTTTTTTTTTTTTTCTTTTTAAAAAATTCTTGGTCAAAAATGGTGTCAATAAAAAAAAAATTTTCTTATTACCATTTGCATGAAGATTATATATTTCTAGTCTTTTCAAACAAGAATAAATGCAGTTGCGTCATCAAAGTCAGAATAGAGAAAAGGCCAAAAGGCCGGGGAAAAAAAAAAAAAAACAGCTGTTACCTTCTTGTCTATGCATAAGGATTCGTCACTCCAGCAATCATGGTTAATTACGGGAGAGAGAAATTCAGAATCAGCTCTATCTTGCCAAACGCAGGCCAAAAGTGATGAAGTGAGAACACATTTTTTAACTGATGGTGTTCTTGCACATGCCTTGATCACATTCTCTGTGGCTCTGGCTTCTACATCAACCATGTATTTCTGCATAGAAAAATTTAAGATGGAACAAAATTAAAAAAAAAAAAAAAAAAAAAAAACTCTTCAAGTAAAGAATTAAATGAACCGTAGACAGGAACTGTAGCTAGAAGTGCAAGATCTTCATCCAAATTTCTGAATCGTATAAAGCAATGAAAATATTTCTCATCTCAATCTATTTCAAAATTGGCTCCTATTAAATTAAGCAAGCCGACCTATGTCTCATCTTAAATTTTTTTTTTTTCCCAATAAAAAAGGGATTATAGGTGCAACAATATTAGGACTAAATCCATCTCTTTTACAGTTGGTTGGTATAAGAATTTAAACTCTAATACCTAGAATGGAAGAGACCTAATTAAAAAGGGAAAAAAAAAGTTACAGTTTATCTTAAATTTCGTTGATAAAGCATGTTATGTCAAGCAAGCGAGCAGGCTTTTATTTTTTATTTTTTCCCTTTTTTTTCAAAGTCATTTTGTTGAATGTTTGATGAGTCATTGTTTCTGACCACCTAATTATGCATAGACCATGGGTTTTTTTTTTTAATTAATTAATTTTTTTAATTTTTACGCAAAAGCCAACGGTCATGGTTTGTTATCACTATTATCATGTTCCAAACAATGGCCAAGTGGCTTCACTTGTAGAACCATCGACCACTTCTTTCTTTTTTTAATTTTCTTTTAGAAGAACCCTTTGCCATCGGCATCTACTAAGTCAATATATTCCACATGAAAATTGCCAAGGGAAATATAACACGTGGCTGGTAGCTCAACTTCTCACGTGGTCTGGCTGGCTCATCTACACCCGGATAAGGACTTGGGATCCGTTTTTTTGAAAGATGCATTTAGATTGAGAAAGATGCATTTAGATTGAAAATCATATATAGTTTTAAAAATTTGTATTTAGAGAAAAAACTGTTTGACGTAAAAAAACAAGAAAACAACATAATTTATTTGAATAAAAAACATCAATATAGATCTTATTTAGTTTTTTTCAAAATTCTTTATAAATAAAAAAAATTATTTTATTTAAAATTGAAATAAAAAAATTCTGAACTTTTAAAGTTTGAATTTATTATAGATATTAAGAAATGTGAATAATAAAAAATAATTTAAAATTAAAGAAAAAGACAATTTATTTTTCAAATCAGGTACCGAATCGTCTCTCCAACAAGTCCTTAGTGAGGAGAAAAAAAAAAAAAGGCATAACACTTGCCGGTAGGAAAATGCTCAATGCAGGTTGGGCCAGACATGATATCCACCACAAAATCCCAATCTACCTTTTCGAGTCCCAACAAATAAATTGGAGGACCCACGAGTGAGAACTATTGTCCTTTCATATGTCTTGCCCTATTAGTTTTTTTTTTAATGGTACGTGAGCACCTCATATATACCCTTTTTGTATTAAGGAAACTATTACTAATTTTATATACTAATTAAAGATCAAACCTAGGACTTATGACTTATGATTTCTAAACCCCAAATCTCCTTTCCCTCACCATTGGGCTAGCCCTAATGGCTTGCCCTAATCGTTATTACTCATGGTGAAGAATAGCAATACAAATACTCTTTCGAGTTGGTTAAAACAAAGATCAGTTTTATAAAGCGAAAGTCTTGCATAAACTACGAGCAATGCTTGATACCGCAGTGCATGGGGTTAGAAATATCTGTCCAAATTATGTGTGTTCCACGATTTTTTGAAAACACAAAATCCTAATTTAAAAAAAAAAAAAAAAAAACCGCGTTCCACGAGCATTAAAGTAAATCCATGGGGTTGTTGTGCCTTGTTATTTCCTGTGTGTTGCTTGAACCCTTCATTGGTGTATTTTTTTTTTTTAAAGAAAAAAATGAGGAGAAAAAATTAAAAATCATTTTTGCAAAACTCATTAAAGTAAATAGTAAGATTTAAAACATTCAAAGCATTTCCTTCAAAAAAATTATTTAAAGTAAATAGCATGTTTATTACGTAAATAAATTTATTTACTTCAATATTTTAAAACCTAATTATTTATTACTTTTATGGTTTGTTTGGACATTAGGTTTAACTCTAATTAAATTATACTTTTGTCTTTTTCTGAAAATTTAACAAAAATTATAGTTAGTTTTTAAAAAATCAACCAACTTTAACTTAAAAATTTTAACTTCAACCATCGAACCAAACGAACGCTTAAAAAAAAGTAAATAACAGGTTTTACTACAAAAGGAGTAAATGAATTATTATTTACTCCAGATATTTAAAACTTGCTATTTACTCCTAAAAAAGTTTTGAAAAATAATCTTATATGCTACAATTTCTGATGTAATAATTAATATGCAAGAAGAAAAGAAAATAGGAGAAAGTATTCACCAAAAATAAAAATAAAAAATAAAAGGAAAGAGGAGAAACTAACAGTGTAGCCAGAGACACCAGCGGGGTCAATGAAAGAAGAAGTATGAAAAACACCCCGACAGTCCTTGAATGCTTCCGGTAAGCTTTCAGCATCAGTTACTCTCGCCATTATTGCTGTTATATTATTACCATTGCTGCTCTCCATTTCCCTTATTATTTCCAAATCCTCTGCACATCATTTTCATTCATTTTTCATGTCCAAATCTTGCATCGAATTTACAGTTAAAATATTTAGACACAGTTTTGAACACAAAATATATATATATATAGTAATTAATTATTCACTAAATCTATCCTTTAGATATAACATGATCTTTTAAGCCACACATACCTGCCTTTTATTTAAGGAGGGAAAAAAAAATGAAAATCTCTTTCATAGAATGTCAAAACTATACATTATGACACTTCATTATCAACAACCAAAATAGATTATGACACTATTATTTATTATTCATTACAACTTGGCATGACTATGACTATTTAGTGTATTTTAGTAACGTATACAAAATATTTAAAAAAAAATCTTACGCCACCGACGGAAATGTCAACAACTCCGCCAAAGAAAA
The DNA here is from genome assembly GCA_038430175.1 of Ficus hirta. Taxonomy (NCBI): domain Eukaryota; kingdom Viridiplantae; phylum Streptophyta; class Magnoliopsida; order Rosales; family Moraceae; genus Ficus; species Ficus hirta. The sequence continues at coordinate 25,571,958 of CM076591.1, read as the reverse complement.
AGTGATTCATAAGAAAAAAATTAAATAAATAAAACAAGAAGAAGAAGAAGAAGAAGAAGAAGAAGAAGAAAATTCGTTCGGAAAAAGGAAAATTAACCAAAAAAAAAAAACTATCAAATTTGCTTCTTCTCAGAGGATGATTCGGCGAGAAAACGACGATCGGACGGGTTCAGTGGAAAAAGAAAAAGAAAAAAAGAAAAAGAGTCGGAAATTAAAGGTTAAAATGGTTTATTACCAGGATTGTCGACGAGGATGCGAACGGAGTAGCCGCGAGCGAGGAGGTTGTTGACGACGGCGATGCCGAGGAAGGAGAGGCCGCTGGTGACGCAGACGGGGCGGTCGCGATCGAGGAAATCCTCGTCGTCGTCGACGGTGGACGGAAACCGATCAGATCCGTTGAAGTCCTGCTGGTCCTTGCGGCGGTGCGCGGCGGAGGACGCCAACAGCATCCGCCGGAACTCCTCGATTTCCATCCTCTCCCTCTCTTCGCACCTCACAATTCCCATATTCCGATGAGACTAATTAATTTTGTTGCTCTTTTTTTGTTTTTTTGGGATGTTGTCTGTAGTCTGTTTTGGAGGGGTTATGGAAATTTGTTAAGGATGAGAATGAATGAGAGGAAAATGATTGGATTTTATACTATCTATCTATATATATATATATATATATATATGGGGAAGGGAAGCGAATCAGCTGTACATATTTGGCCACTCACATAAAATGCATTTTCTCTCTCTCTCTCTCTCCTTTTTTATTATTATTATTTTTTATTTATAAATTTGGTGGTCTTGTTGGCTTTAGCTAAATAGAAAATGAGGCTTAAGCTATGCATGAATAATAAGAGTAAAAGACTTGACTTTTGTATTTAATTGACTGTTGATTTTTTTTTTTTTGGTGTAAATTAATTGAATGTTTGATTGTTGACGTATTATGTGTTTTTTCTTGCCACGATGACTTTTACTGTACACTTGTTCCAAGTTCAACAAGTTAGCTGTTAATTTTTTGGGATTAACTTTTCTTTTATAACATCAATTAGAAAATGGCATTTTTGAAAACATCTTGGTAAAATAAAAGAAAATGGTACAAATTAGTGTTACTAATAAATATTTTATTATTTGTGCCAAAAAATAAAATTTATGCACGTCTCAGATATTGAGATTCATGTAAGGCAGCCGGACGTATAATACTAAGGCTGAGTTGTTCATATATAGTCAAGTAGGCAGGAACATGTATAACACTAACGCAATTACTATAAATATTTTATAAATATTTAAAATTTTATAAGTGATCTTTTTTGACAAACAAATATATATTATAATTGCACCATATTCAGTAATTGAAAATTTGTTATCCTTTTAAAAAATAAAGCATGTGCTTTTCTTATCCTTTCCATAAATATTACAATTGAAAAATTATAATTTGCCCCATATTCGATAATTACGAAACATGTATAATTTGTCATCCTTTCCATGTCGTACTCTCTCAGTCTCACTGAAAGAAATAGTCAGTCCAGCCACATACTTTGCTTCTGATATATATATATATATATATATATTAGAAACCTGCCTTTTTAGGGTGGGGAAAAATCCATGGAGAGAGATGACGAGGTGGAACTACCTCTATTCATCCAAACGGCTCTCACAGTTTAGCATGTTACTAGGGTTAAAAACTTGAAAATTATTTCAAGCATTTCCACAATAATAATGGAATCTCAAATCTCTTGTTTATCAAACTATTTAAAACATAATGTAAACAACTAGAATAAGCATTATATTTGAATATAATATATAAAGATGACATACATAAACGCATATTATATTTAACATGTTACATTTGATCGCAATATAAAATAAATATATGATCCAAATGAATCATTAACTCTTATTTTTTTTATAGAGATAAATCATGTAGTTAAACTCGTCTTGATTTGAAAAAAATAATAATAATAAACTTTTTTCAGTTAATATAAAGTTAATAATCATATGTTTTTTTTTTCTTTTTTTTTTTTCATCATCTAGTGTGGGTAGTTGTTCACCAGATGTTTATATACACGTTTAAGGAGTGTCATTTTCAGTCTCCTTTATTTTTGGCTTGGCCACGAACGAAAGGGCTGAGTCGGAACTCGGTGGTAGATACGAAAACGGGGCAGGCCGAGTCACGTGCTGACTGATTAGTGAGCACAAGATAGAATGGAAGACACTCAAGCCAACTACTTTAGGTCAGTTGTTAAACTGCCGGAGCGGTGACTCAACAGAATAGCTTCTTTCCTGACTGCCCAATAGGCTTTTTTTTTTTTCATGGTATTAAAAAATTGATATTAAAGATAATGTCCATATCATTTTTTTATTTGGGGAAAAAAAAAATAAAGAAAGATAATGTAGATAATATAAAATATTAAACACCGCTTTATATTATGTGATACAAGAGTTTTATTTATTTATTTCTTAAATGACAGCTCATGATTATATAAATTAGTATACAATAAATAATATGAAATTTATATTCTTAATATTAGTCCTTTCAAATAATGTAATTAAGATTCTAAACTCCAATTTGGATTTTTCCTAGTCGAATCTCTGCTTCGTAGAAGTAGACAACGGCTTGTGATGGACAACAGGAAATTCATAACTTCTTCGCAATTTCAGTTATTAGAGTATTCAAAGTTTTGCACTCTCAAGATGACTTTTTTTTTCCCTCAATATATATATATATATATATATATATATATATTTTTCGGGGAACGCAGCCGCAGATGACTTTATTTGACACTCAAAGTTCAAGACTGTCTTTGATGACTTTTTTACTTTTTCTTTTTTCAAATGAACGCCTTAGATGACTTTTTTTTTTTTTTTAAGGTTTAGTTTGACAAACATCTCAAATTAAATTAAATTATATTTTTTTTATCATATTTTTTATCTTATTTTTTAAAATTTTTTTATTTTTTCTGAAAAAGTCAATCAAAATTATTATTTAAACTTACAAATCTTAACTCAAACTCATACACCAAGAACGTATTAGCAATCCGACCTCCACTCAACAGACTTTCTACAATTAAAAAGGGAATAATTATTATGTTAAATCAGCAGGATAGGGCTTGAAGATATTTTTTTGGTAGTTTGGGTATATACATTTTTTAATGTGTTGTGACGTACTGACTTTAAATAAGTAAAAACAGATGGAGTTTTTTTGTCGGCTTTAATTTTATGTTTGGACGATATGGAATAGTTGCATTATTTGAAACCATCTTCATTTTATAATATGGACGAAAAAATTATAAACTGATGTATTTTACAGTTACAAAATGGCAGGACTTGAATTTTATCTCGTTGAGATTAGCTCAATGGATGGAAAAATTAAAAATAAAAATAAAAAGAGTTTAAATAGAGATATTTAGGTTTGAAATCTAATAATATTTTAATAAATGAAAATTATAAACCCTATATCCTAACAAAAAATGGCTCAACCAAAAAATATAAGCTATTTTTCAGTTTTGATACATACAATGTGAAAAAAAAAATTGATATTCTAAAGTTATAACTAGTATGAATAGCGTTGAGAGAGCAAAATTTATCATTATCAAATTGATTAATAATAATGATACAACGCCACAATCGTTAGACAACCGTTAAAACGGTTGTCTTAACACTAATTTGTATCCCATTGCCTCTATTTTCTCCGTGCTCCGCCTTGCAATACGCCGATTGTCCACTCACAGGGGATCTCCTACGTAAGGGGTGAGTGAGTGGTTTTCAAGTGTTGGGACAACCGCTCCGACATCTAGCGCCGTCTATGAGAACTCTTTGCATCCTAAAGCTTTGCCTTCATTGATTAGGTTTGAGCTCTTTGCAACTCTCCCTCCAGCTTTTATGATCTATGGTGAGCAAGACTAGGGTGACGGCATCGAAGAACATGGCGAACTCAAACGATCGGTGTTGCACTTGACAACAACTCACTCACCTCTAATGTCGGAGATCCCTGCAAGCATGTGATCAGCATATCACAAAGGTGGAGTATGGAGACAAATGAGAAGTAACATGCTAAGAATTTGTGTTAGGACAATCGCTCTAACAAAAATTAAAATCAAACTTAAAAAAAGTATATTATAGGGAATGACATAATGTCATAAATTATGTAACACCACAATTAAAAATGAAACTTAAAAAGATAAATAATCTGGAATGATTTAATGTCACTAACTGTCTCTCTATGTAATATAAATTTATCAGACATTTAGAAAGAGATCATATTTATCCACACATTTAGAAAGAGATCATTCTTTAATCTATCATCCATGCAATTTAGAAATATGCACTTTGGTTTATTATCTTTGATATCTTTTTTTACCCACTTTGTTCTTTTTCTTTCATTGATTTTTTAAACCTTTTGCATTTAAGTTTTTGTTTACTGGCTTTGACCTTTTTTTCGCCCTTTAAATGTACCAAATTAAAATTGGATTGGCATAATTTTTAGACTTTTTGACTTATAATTTGATGGTAAGGTGGTTGGTCTCTCCCCCCCCCCCCCCAACAAAAAAGTCATTGATTTTTATTTCATTGCTTTTCATATTGACTAAAGCGGGGACATGCATGCAATATTTATTGAAATGGGGTATAAATGAAAATTTAAATAAAAATCTTCTGTACTGGAATCTCCATCCTTCCCTGCAACTGTGTCAGCCAGGACCACCACCCTGGTACTCTCCACTTTTCTTTTTACTATTCTCTCCACTTACAAAACTTTTTACCAAATACAACGCTGGAATAATTTTTAGGTCCACAAAAACTTGACACGTTTTTGCTATGCCATAAATAAGCTGGTAAGCAAAGGCTATATTGACGGGTAACCTTTTGTTTTTTTGTTTTTGTTTTTTTAAATAATGATGGTGAAATTCCGCTAAATTATTGACCCTTTTAACACTATTTATTTACTTATTTATTTTAAATTTAAGAGTGAAAAATTCGAATTAACACCCTATAGTAAAATAAATGTGAAATTACTATTATGTTATATATGTAATCACTTGTCTTTTAAATTTCAAAATGACATTTGTTTTTTTTTTTTTTCATATTTGTTTCATTAACAAATTTAATCCTTAAGTTATTTTAAAGAACAAAAATTACACATATTAAGCTTTCAAACATGATTGTCGAGATATTAAATACATGATTATTATGCCTTTTATTCTAATGCACATTTTAAGTTGTTTGATTAAAACTATAATAAATATAAGAAATCACATAGATGAGGAGCAAAGTGTTACGAGACCGGTAATTTACAAAGAATAATCCTTTTTTTTTAAAACTAAAATATCCTTAATTTCTTTATCACGTGAGTTTTCTTATAAAACAATTGACGTAAGAGGTAAAATTGTTATAATTTCAAAGTTAGAAAAGAACATGTCACCTTTTGAAATTTCAAGATAAAAAGTTACAAAAGCTATAATTCATGAGGAATTTTGTAATTAACCTGCCTTTTGTGTACTTGAAACGTGTTGGTTACCCGCAAGAAAAAACATTAAATTCAATAAAATATTCTAGAAAAAGAAAGACCCCAAGGGCCAAGGGTGGTCACCTCAACATCTCCAAGGGCGAGCAGCATCTAAGGGGTTCGTTGCTCACTTAAAACCAGAAATTTGACACTCTTTTTGAAATTCTCTCATGGGTAACCGCCCAAAGTCTGACATGAAGTTCAACAACTGATTCAACCAAGGTTTCCTAATAGTAATACTACCATAAGTTGAAATGATTGCGGGAACATAGAAATATTTGTAGTATACAGAAATCAGTGCATTGAAATCGTTATCGGATTAGTTGCATTAGTTGAGCAAATGTTTGAAAAAACGTGTTTTACAGGTTTTTCGTTTCAACTCAGCTCTGTAGTTCCGGAGAATTATACGACAGGAGGATATAAAAAGCTACCTACTCTATTTTAAACTATAGAATCTGTATTAGGCTATGTTGTTTTGAACCAATAGGAATACTTTATTGTAGAAAGCTCATGATTACGATGCAAGCTTTTCCACTCCATCACTTTCCCTTCTGAATCTGGAAGAAGGGAAAGGAAAGACGGTATGAAAAGGCGTGGTGAGCATTAGGATACTAAAGGGTATCAATAATTTTCCATAGATTTCAATGAGACAAACAAAATCATGCACTTTTATTTTTTGCATGTGTTTAAGAAGACGGAATTAAACTGTAAATATATAATTACAAAATCTAGTAAATAAATTACATATTACAGAAATGTGAGACTCGTGGGATTGGATTTCAAAATTTTGGCTCGTCTGCATAAACACACATTCACACATATGGTACACTAGAAAATACAGTAGAAAGAATGCCAAGTATACCTCTCAAAGAAGCAGCTCTGCCACTCGGATCAAAGCTTTTTTGTCATCTGAAAATTCTAGATGATCTTGACTTTCATCCTCGCTTCATTGGCCCACCCACACTGACATTTTGATTGTCCAGCTTTGGTTAGACAAAGCCAGTGCAATCTCCATTACTCCTCATCGTCTTTGTGGGCCAACGCACTCAATTGTCGTTCCAACTGAAAACGAAAGAGACGACAGTGACAATGTGTCCCAGAGAAGGTTTTTTTTTTTTTGGCTATTTCAAGTAGGGGAAAAATGTCATTTTTCCAAATAGCTCCTCCGCAATCTGTTGAAGCAAAATCATAATAAAGGCCAAGCAAAGCCAGAAGCAAGACTATCGAGCAAAAATTATAACCCACTCGGCCAAGCAAACTCAGAAAGTACTCGTAAGATGCAAATAAGTAATGCTACAATCTTGTATTTCCAACCAGGGGTAAAAGCCACAAACCTGGGAATTTTTCATTTTCTGTCTCTGCAATTCCTCGACAAGACTCCCAATTCTGACATTAGAGACTGGTGTGAGATGAATGTAAAATAAAGGAAAAACGTAATGTCGCCAGAAACTATTGGGTTGCATTTAGTACCTCTGTTGCAAATTATTCACCTGAAACTGCAGGTCTCTCTCTCGGGACGAAACAGGAAATGCCTGCATATTAACATAGAAAATTAAACCCGAGTTTTTTTTCCTCTATTTATTTTTTGAAAATGAATTATCCAACTTTTTCTTCCGAATAGGATTTCTCTAGAAACATATTAATCTTCGATAAAAGAGATAAGACACTGAATAGTTAACCGTTTCAAAATGGATTTGGAGAATACGACTTTACCTGAAACGGGTCACAAGTACCTGCCTCAGCTAACTCAGCTTGCTTGCCTGTGACATACTAAATACATCAAATCCAATAAAATACACATATAGGGTTAAGGGAAGAGGTCTTAAACAATAGGGAGATGAGAATCATTACCAGAGGATTGTTCCACATACTTTATCAGTTTAATTATTTCTTCCTGTTTGAAAAGAAGCAGCTGAGACAATTTCTAGATTACATAACGAAGTAAATACAAGATATAGATATATACCCTTTGCATTGCATTCTGTTGCAGAATGCATTGTAGTGACGGAAGAACTGTTGAAGCTGTAACATTCAGGGAGGTTGGACTGGTTGAACCTCCACTTATTGGGTTGAAGAAGCAATTTGTAGGACCCTGAACCAGAGGCAAGAACGGCAATGGTTATAAAGCCAAAGCCTCGTACTGTTCGTGAATGAACCATCAAGTCTACGCAGTTTATAGCTAGGCAAATTTTCCATATAAGGAGAGATTAAGGAGGAAAAAGAAAGTAAATTCTGAATAAGTTCTGAACCTACATGCTTATAAAAGCAAGAGTGGATATATATAGAGCCCAATATGAATGATAGCCTAACACAAAAATCATTGCTTCTAAAAGATTGTGCAAAAACACAGTAACAGTAATGATAACGACAATAAATAGATTGCTCTCTCATCGTCATTAGTTATCTGTCGTTAGCAATGAACAGATTGTCAAGGGATAACATTAACGAACAAAGACATGGGATATGAGTCTCTGACATCGTGTGTACAGTATACAAAAGGATAAACTGAGAATAATATAGACAGGAACCAATTGATGCATTTTTACCTTGGGGCTCAGTTCTGCAGATGTAACTTTAAAGCGGCCCTTACGTTGGACAACTGTTCCATCAGACGTATCCTCAGCTGCAGAAGAGATGTAATAATACCAGGATATTATTTTTCTACAGCACCCTAACAAAAGAATCTCCAGTAGAAAATAATAAATAAAAAAAATAAAAAAATAAAAAAATAAAAAAGAGGAAGAAGCGAAGACACACCAGATGAAGGATTATTGGCATCTCTCTTCTGGCGATACAACAATGGACCACTATAGCTCCGCTCGGATTGAAATTTTGATAGTTGATGATCCCTTCAAAACATTTGCAACATTACCAAAATCATTTTAGCTTCCCTCAACTATTTTCTAATCAACAAATAGCAGTAGTAAGCAACCAAATGATTTCAACTGAAAAATAATAATAAAGATCTAAGAAGGTGATTGCTATACTGAACAAAGAACATCATTCATGACGCCATGCAACACTTTAACGGACATTTCCACCTGACAATATTTACTGACATTTCATGATGTAATCCAGTAGCATAAACGTCGAACACGGAGAAAAAACACAAACCAAAGACAATGTATTAGCTCCTTGTGATACTCAATGAAGAAAGTTGAGGAACATGCATTCATATGCAACACCAGAAACACATATATAAAGGTCAACAACAATAGATATGATCCACAAATGTGAGACACTAAGACTGGCTTCTTTGTGCAGGAGTACACACAGAAGAATTCCTATCTTTTACTAAGCTAAGCTTCATAAATCATTAAATTTCCTAAACTAGAAATTGCATAAAATAAATGGAGGGCAAAGAAATTGCCTCCTGCAGGCTGAATGAAAATGAAAAAAACGACATAATTATTTTCAAGTACAAGAAAGCTTACTTATCCCCATCACCACCAACCCTTTTAGGAGAAAGAGCATTATCTGGTACTAGTGTACCACTCAGAAACTTTTTATGCTCAGTTATGACATGATGTGGCAAAGAACTACTTTGACCAGAACATTCACCCTCTGTTCTTCCATTTTCTTGATACATCATTCTTGGACTAGTGGCACTCGCATCATCCTCACAAATATCAAAACAACCTCTGCGTCAGACAAAAGAATGCCGCTTAAGAATTGTAGTACCATGATTATATTGTCAAAGCATGTCTTTATGTACACGAAGTCAAATACATAATGAAGAAACAACAAAAAGGTAAAATGCATATGATTGGTGTAACAAACAGCGCAGCTATGTATACAAGGAAAAAACTCTTAACAAAAAAAAATTAAAAAAAAGGAACTGAAGTACTAAAAGAAAACTATTTTTTCTTTTGGTAATGTGATAGGACTCGATAGTTGGTTTATTTGTTGGTTAGTTGGTCAATTAGTTAACCGTGATTAGTTAGAAAGAATTGTAGTATAGATAGGTGGATTAGTAGAAACAACAGTAGGGGGTTGTTTAGTGATATGGGCTCGGGAAACCAAGAATTGGAAAAGGAGGGGTGGTCTCTCGAATACCATCAATTTCTGGGGTGTCCTAGTGATTATCAGTCAATTATCATTATAAAAGTTCACCACTTTCATTCAATTTTTTGAGTGTTCTATGATAATGCAAAACATGTGATGAACAATATAATAAAGAAAAGTTTATGATAAGTGTAATACAACAACAAACCAAAATGAATGTCGCGGGAAAATATGCAGTAATAACATCTGTAATAAAACTGTGTGACAAATTGAAAACCTCAATCTCTAGCAATACGACAATCATTAAACCAAACACTTGATTATAGTGTAACGACGAAGATTTTCTTCGTAGATAACACAAGGTATGAAAGGAAACCAATCATACTTGAGTGCTTGAAGAGGTTTGATAGGAAATGAAGCAAATGAACACTCCAGATCATGAAGATCACTGAATCCATCCTGAAACAATGAAAAGCAGATATATTGATTTAATACAAAAATTAAATATCAGACATAAGAGAAAAAAACATAAAGGGAAAAAGGAGGAGGGGGGAAGACGAGATATTTTCTGCACAGGTCTCTATACCTCCTGATTTGGAGTAGGATTTGACTGTCTGGCCATTTCACGTGAAAAACTCTCTGCCGGAACCTCAGTATCCTTATAGTCATCCATTTGCTTCTTCAGCTCTTCAGTATCTGGAATTTCATCATCCTGAATCTACGGGCAAAAAAAGTTGTTTTTACTATGTAATAAATAACATGAAGCAACAATACCAAAAGCAATGCGTATTCAAATCATTTATGAAGTCCTTCCTAAAAGAACAGTAAATAAAGTAAACAGATACTACTTACAAGGGCGTTGTTTTTACTATGTAATAAATAACATAAAGCAACAATACCAAAAGCAATGCGTATTCAAATCATTTATTAAGTCCTTCCAAACAGAACACTAAATAAAGTAAACAGATACTACTTACAAGGGCAGCCTGATTTTTCAAGTCCTCAAGGTTAAAATTCCAGGCACTGATTCCTCGAATGTACTCTTGCTGCAGCAATATAAGAATAAACAAACCTGAGTAATCAGAAATACATAAATCCCATCACCATTTGACCAATTACTACCTGCGACAGCTGCTCTTTATCCCCGTAGAGAGCTTTGTTCTGCACAAGAAGATCAGCCTCCTTTGCCTAAGACAGAAAAATGTAGTCAGAAGAATAAAATATGAACTTGTGAAATATCTCACAACAGAACCAACAAGAAGAAATAAATTTATTCAAACCAAAAAAAGAGAGAGAGAGAGAGAGAGAGAGAGAGAGAGAGTAGAAAGAAAAAAATTCAGGATAAGCAAGCGACCTTCAGGATCCTAAATCGATCACCTAATGGAGAGAGACCCTCTAGAATGGTGCGAGCCAAATACTCAGGGGGACGCGCATGCTTAAAAAAGTGATGCTTCAAAAGCTTTTCTGAGGTTGGACGTTTCTTTGGGTCCTTCACTAGGCAAGCAGCTACCAATTCTTTGAAAGACTGGAAAAACAAAGTGCTCTTTAAAAACAATAATAAAAAATAGATGACAAATGACAAAACTGAAACATCACGGACCTTTGAAAATCTCTTGTCCCTTTCATAGTCAAGACCGGGAGGAGCATTTTGTAAAGTCATCAACAGAACCTGCAAGAGTTAAACAAAGGGGCAATACTTTTGAGTTCACAAATCAATCAGCAGCAAAATATCCCAGCTTTCAAGATAAGATGAGAAAAATTTAGAAATTTACTTTCATTGGTGGATACTTGGAAAATGGGGCATGGCCATGAGCGAGTTCAAGTGCTGTTATACCAAATGACCAGATGTCTGCTCTGTATATGGAGCCAAAAACCGGGGGAAAAAAAAAAACTTAAATATGTTTTAAATGAACATAACATTGAAATACCGAAGGAAAGAAAATGAAAGGAAGAGGAGGAGAAATTTGATGTATATCCTATAAGCAACCAACTCACTTAAAGTCATATCCATGCAATTGCTGCATAACTTCTGGAGCCATCCTGAGGAAAAAAGTCAGAAAGAAAGGAAAAAAACTGGGTGTCAATTTAAATAAATAGATCTCCATATTTTTTTAATCAACAGTACCATAGATTCATAGAACACAAATCAAAATATACATCGATAGAAAATAAAAGCAAAAAAGAAATACCAGCAAGGGGTTCCTACAAAAGTGTTTCTGGACCGTTGCCTGTCTCCAGTATCAAACATACATGCTGACACTCCAAAGTCAGCTAACTTGACTGCACCATTAGAATCTATTAAGATATTACCAGCCTGCAAAAGAAGACTATGAGCTTAATAAGATAGCAATCTCGTACCCTCCCCAAACCAATAGTAAAAAAGAGAAGACAAAGAACAATGCTGGGTACGATTTAAAAAAAAAAAAAAAAAATTCCTGTATAGATGCCATAACCCACAAAAAAAAAAACAACGTATAACACTTCTTTGAAATATGATTCACAAAAAATGCTAAAGAATTCAGCATACTACAAGATAAAGTTAGTAGGCTACATAAGAAGAAAAATAAGTTTTTCACAACTTGATATTGTTTCTATTTGATGTATTTCGCCTCAGGATTGTGGATACCAATTTATTGCTTTCTTTAGATAACTTAAAATAAAGAGCACCAATGTTCTATTGTTTTAAATGAGACGAACCATGGTAATTGTCCTAAACTTCATAACGAAAGAAGTAATAGAGAATAATTAGATGAACACATCAGGAAGGGTACCTTCACATCTCTATGAATGTGCCCATGGGCATGAAGATAAACAAGAGCTTTAAGAACCTCACGCAGTAAAGTAGCAATGACAGTCTCCTCAAAACCCTCAGGGTAAGCAGACTTCATTATATGCAGGCAGGACCCACCAGCCATATATGGCATCACAACCCAGAGGTTATGGCCAGTGGTGAAAGAGCAATGCGCCTGCAGAACATTTGGGTGATCAATCAAGCTCATTGTTTGTACCTCTCTCCGAATTCCATCCTGCATTACAACATTAGAATAAAATGCATAGTATCAAATTACAGTTGCCAGTAGACAGTCACAGTTTTGAGGCAAACATCAATCAAACATTATGATGTCTGCAGATCTATAGAGTACAGCTAAGGACATGAAATTCGATGTTCAATAAGGGGTAAACTTAACTATTCTCCAGGAATTATCAGATTACACAGGCCCAGAAATGTGTGCAATATGAAGAGAACAAAGGATACAGATTTGACACATCATTTTGAGTACAAAATATCATCAATTAACGTTGTAAAGTCCTTACTTCTATTTTTTTCTACGAGCTTGAATTCCAGCTAACTCACAAAATAAAGCTCATTCTTACCGAACATATATACATATTTATGTAGAAAGAAGTAGTAAATATTCAAAAGTTGTAATCAAATACATACTGCTATGTCAAAGAGCCAATGCTACAAGTTGAAAAGGGAAATCCAAGTAAGCACCTATTCAGCAACAACGAATATATTTACAAAAAGAAACACGGACAGCCTGAGCTGATAAGTGGTTTTGGCATACATACCAGGTCATTATTACATTTTTCCAAATCCAGAACCTTGATTGCAACTATCTCATTAAGAGGAACGCAGAGAGCCCTGTACACAGTGGCGCTGACACCTTCACCAACTTCTTCATACAACTTATAATCTTTTGCATCTACCGGGAATCTCTTCTCTAGTATATACTCCATGCTTTCTTTCTTCTTATCTGACACTCTTAACACGGTCTTTTCTCCTATATTTTCCAAAGAAAACAGTTAAAGTGTAAGTTAAGGAGGTAAGAGTCAAAATTATGCAGTTATTCATCATGGTGTTTATTTTTAATTTCCTTCTTTTTTTTTTAAACTTATTTTAAATTTCCTTCTACAGCCAAATAAATCTCAAAAAATGTTAGATACTAATAATCACAAATGCGAAACATTATACTTAGATCTAGAAACAATAATTCATGAGAGAGGTAATCGAACAAGCACTACAAACCATCGGATAAGGGATGAGACCAGCAAGAAAAATCTGATCCACCAACAGGTAGAGTGGAATTAATCCAACTCTAGCATATTCCGAAAAAAATGCAGGCTGCCACGAACAAATTCTGAAGTCAGAATTCTGCTTCCAAGACCAACTAAAATGTCTAGCGCATGAGATAAATTCCAAAGACAGAGCAATCTCTTCAGAAAGCAAAGCAGAAAGACCAACAAAATCAAGAATGCAGTGTTTAGGGCAGTACTGAAACCAAAGGGAAATACGAGAATAAACGAAAATTGCCTCAAAATAACAAATTCGGTGTTAAAAAAAAGGGAATGTTATGAAAGAGAAAAACTAACATCAATTAGAAACACAATAACTTACTACATAGGTAGAACTTCCTAACTGGATTTCCAAAGAAACTTTGCGAAAGATAAAGTTCCCGTATGTAGAAATCATAACTAACATTGCCAAACATGTCATAAATGGTAATATCCTCTACAAAAGTTATCATGCCCTTATCATTCCCCATACACGTTTCATTTCCAACCTCATAAGTTGCTAGCTAAACCAATCTTTCTTTGCATTTCGTCGGCGGCCCACACCTACCAATAGAGTACCGAAGTTTCCGTACACTTCACTATCTTTCTAGAACCACAAAATAACGTCCCTCATTCATTGTTCAAAATTCTCCCTGAAAAATAAAACTTTCTACCGAATCCAGAACCTTTTGGATGCCATAACCCTCTACAAACCAATTTTAGAATATACTGTTCTAACTCTGAGTTGACAATCCTACTACACCAAAAAGATTTACTTCCTCGGTAGCTCAAGCACAAGTTATAGGAGCAAAACAAGTAGCAAAAAAGAACACGGATTTCCGTTTCAAAAAAGCCAATTTTAAACATAAATCGCAATCAAAAAGAAAAAGAGAAAAAGCCCAAGATAGAGAAGCTCAAGCAATCCCAAATTTCTTAAATTCATAGAAGAAAGAATCGTAATCTACTTTGCATTAATCAAAGCCCGCACCTTAGATTTTCTACTCATTAAAAACTTTTTAACTTAAAGAAAAAATTGCGTTGCATTCCTATTTTCAATCCTAATTTGTTCGTCAATTATATCATTTTCACACAAGAAAAAAATCTTCAGAAGAAAGCATGTCAAACCAAATTTCAACTCTCCATTCCCCAACTTCATTGAAAAAAAAAAACGAAAAAAGAAAAGGAACGAATCAGAGAGGAACAATGACAATAAGCTTAATCGCTTCGCGAAATATACGAACAAAGATCAATGAAATGCGGCGAACTCAATCGCGTCAAAGGCACAACAGCTGAGAAATCCACCAGGTGAGGAATTACCGATGACCTAGGGTTTGGTTTCCACCGGCGGGAGTGGACCTCGGAGTAATCAAAGGAGGAGAACTGAATCTGACCTAGTCCAGAGCAAAAGCAGAACCTCGTATTCCGACCAAAACGAAAAAAAAACGGCGGCGATTCAGCTGGTGCTCAATTGCTTCACCATCGACTCTTCCGACATGAACGATGCCCGTATAGCTCTCGTTGTCGCACTTTCTCTCTCTCCTCTCTCTCTCTCTGTCTGTGTCTGTCCAACTGTCGCTGAGTCTAAGGTACCGGATCGAATCTCTTACTGTTTTTATTAACCACCAAAAATTAAAATATATATATAGATAGATATATACACACACAAAATTAGATAAAAGCGAACAGCCTTTTTTCTTACTTTGAATTTAGCAGAGAATATTAGTTACGGTAAAAAAAAAATTTTAAGGAAAAATCGAAGTGGCGAGAAATAATTTTCCAGAGGGACTCCTCAGGGGAGGGTAAACTACGGAAAATGGGAGTGGGCCCCGCCAAAAAAAAGATTTTGAGTTGAGTGGTATTTTTGTTTAGTAGGTGAAAATATCGGGAGAATCACCCGATTGTATCGGGATATTTTAAAAGATTTCGAGTAGAGGAGGGATATTATCGGATGACTAGCCGGAGACTTGTTTTTCGTCAACCACAGCGCGTGATTGGCTGGAACTGTAACCAGCGGATTTTCCTTCTAACCCGATTGTCCTGTCCCGTATTTTTGTTTTTGTTTTGTTTTGTTTTGTTTTTTTTTTAAGTAATATATGTGTCGTTGGACAACAATCACTTCCCCACTGTTTGGTAGACTTGTGAAATTATAAAATTTTTATAAAAAAAAAGTGTGTTTTTTTTTTTTTTACTTTTTTTTATTATTTTCTCTTTTTGAAAATAAAAATTATACTATTTTTAAATTTATTTTATATAATATCTTTTTAATTTTTAACATTATTTTTTCTCATTTTAAATAATTTTGATTTTCAATAAGAAAATTTTTTACACATTCAAATATTATCTTATTCTTAAAATGAAAAGACTTTCTATTTAAAATAAGAAAATTTTCCTTTCATAATCCGATTTTAGCATTTCATTTCATTTTTTCTAAAAAATAAATTAGGTTGTTCAGCCCAAAAAAATAAAATAAAAAGACAAAAAAAAAATTTTTTTTTAAAAAACACCTAAATGACACAACTTGAAAAATCATTATATTAATATATACAAAAATTTAATTTTAAATTAATATGACATAAAATTTTGATACTAAATCAATATAACATAAAACAGATGTTAATAAAAATAAAATTAATATCATGTTGATTAAGAATAAAAAACTTATGTCATACTAATTAATAAATAAAAAAAGATGATTATTTAGATAATTTTTTCACTCTCATTTTTTTTAAATAGTTGAACACTGCTATGATAATCAACATCAAAATAGTTTCGAAAAAGAGAATGTCAAATTATGTTACGTAGTCTATAATTTAAATAAATTATTCAATTTATGTGGGTTTGTAATTTAAACAGAGATGATAATAACATAGTAGAAAGTGTGACTAGTATTATTGATCATTGAATTGTCATCTCCAACTCTAATATTTTATTTGTCATTTCAACTTAACTTTAACTAAATTATACTTTTTTATCTAAGTTTTTATCTTTTTATGAAAAATTAATAAAAATTATAACTCGTTTTTAAAAAATCAACTAACTCCAATTTAAATTTTCATCTCCAACTGATAAACTAAACACAAGTTAAGGGTGTGTTTGGAATTCAGATTTTAACTCAAAATTTTCATATCAATTTTTATCTTTTTATAAAAAATCAACAAAAATTATAATTAATTTTTAAAAAGTCAATTTTAATTTAAAATTTTCATCTCCGAATAAGGTTTTCTCATTGTCTCGATGAACAAGTGATAGTTTTTCGTCATTATGCTGGTCAACTCGCCTCACCAACCTGCAACACCGCTCCTCCAGCCCTTTTCTTGTCTTCCTTTCTTAATAAATTTTACGTTTTTTTTTAAAACAAAATCAAAGTTTTGGGTTTTTTAATTATAAAAGCTAAAGGTTACTAAGGTGATTCCCAAAAAAAAAAAAAAAAAAAAAAAACTTAATTTCCTGTTAGACCCACGTCACATGCGATTCATGGTGCGAATATCATATCAATATTATATTGTTTCAACATTTTATATAATTTTATTTTTAACGTGATTTGGATAAAATTTTAACGTTTTAAAAGTTTTGATTTTGAAAATATTAACCCATATTTGTTTCATATGTCCATTTCAAAATTAGTTGAAAAATAAAAGAGTTTTATTTTTTTCAATTTTTTTCATCATTCTTCTCATTTTGAAAAAAAAATATGGATATCTCTTTTTCAAACATATTTTATATAATATTTTTCAGAATCTTTTTTAAATATTCTCCTAATATATTATTCTCAATATCATTTATTTTATTTTTTTAACTTTTCAAATAAATTTTTTTTTTACAATCTAAATTTGAAAAGTCAATAAAAATTATAACTAATTTTTATAAAATCAACAAACTCAAACTTAAAAATTTCAACTCAAACTATTTTATCAAACGCATATTTAAATAATTAAACTTTTTATTTTGAAAATGAGTACGTGATTCAAACATGTCATAAAGTGCTAGTGTAACCTGATTCAATTAGCTGCCCGTGGATTGGATGACCGGCCATTTTCGCTGAGTTGTCCCCAACTATTGTTGGCTTGACAATGTTCAGCCATTAGCTGCGTTGTCATGCAAGCTTTTTTTTTTTTTTTTTTCCCCACAAAATAGCGGGGGGAGAGAGAGAGAGAGAGAGAGAGCGCTTGATAATAAGCCTTAAAGTGGAATCACCAAAATATGAAAATAACAACTCGTAATTGTAAACTAATTTGACCTTTTCAGTGGCAGAGTGCATGATCTACATTGAGTTGCGAGAATGGTCAACTGATTTATATTGAAAATAATTTAAAAAAAGCTTAATTAATACGTGACACGAACATCTATGATGTCAGTGAATTAGACTATATATATTTATATATATTTTTTAGAAATTAATTTAGACTTTATTGAGTACACATATATATAATTGTCCGACAGATCTCTCTGATGAAGATGTTATTCAGGCACTGCCATTTTCTAATTTGCGAGTCCACAGAAGGATTGCCGTTTTTAATCCTGAATATTTAAAAGAGTGAATGAAGATTTACTGTTTATTTTAGTAGTAAAAAATATAATGTTTAGGTTTTTTTTTTTTCCCTTCCTCACAGCAACGTTTAGGTGTTTTTTTTTTCTTTTTTTTCCTTCCTTCCTCATAGCAACGTTTTTTTTTTCCTTCCTTCCTTCCTTCCTTACAGCAATGTTTAGGTTTTTTTTTTTTTTTTTTTTTGTTGTCCTTCCTCACAGCAATGCACCATTTAGGTACTTTTTTATTTTTTATTTTTTTATTTTTTGTCCTTTCTCACAGTCACTACAGCTGACATTTACTTTTTACCTCTTACGTATTGTGCTCTTGCAAGAGTTTTGAAACTTGAACTTAAAAGAAGACCATTTAATTCAAATTACAGTTTTATCATATTGTAACTGCACATTTATTATTGATAGTCAAAAACACACTGTTTAAGTGCTTTTTTTTTCCTTCCTTCCTCACAGCAACGTTTAGGTGCCTTTTTTTTTTTTTTTTCTCCCTCCTTCGTTCCTCACAGCAACGTTTAGGTGCTTTTTTGTTTTTTGGCTGTCCTTCCTCATAACAACGCACTGTTTAGGTTTTTTTTTTTTTTTTTATAACTTTAGACAGTTTCGTTTAAATAACAGAAAAAAGAGTTTTTTTTTTTTTTATTGTGAGCTAATGATGTCTTCAGGTTTCAAAACAAAGTTAATAAAATTCTTTTATTTTCGAATTTTATTTTTGTTTTTATGTCATTTTGCCATTATTTTCGGGTATATTCATGTTAAATTTGTGTTTAGATCAAGTTTTCTTGTTTAGAAATTTCCTATTTTTGTCTGCTTTTGGAATGATCATCCGTCCTACTGTAGTTGTAGGAGCTCATTATGTAGGAAATATGTATATATCCAATATTGCTTAGGATAACGCCTCTACAACTTGTCATGCGAGAACTCAGGTTTAGGAATGTATTAGCATTTCATCTATACTTATTTTTATGACAAAACTTTGAACAAGTAGGTATAAATGTTGCCGCTAGCATATTGTTCTACAGCTAAAAATATTTATAAAAATAAATTGTTTTGGTTTTTTTAAACTTTGTTTGCAGATGCATGTGTGTATGTGACTCTATATATATATATATATATTAAAATGTGTGTAAAATATTCATATTGATTCTTTTTTTATTTACTTTTTACTTTATTATCATATTTTCAAAACGTTTTTAGTTTTCTTTTTCCAATCATTTTTTTTCTTATTGCAATGTTTTATTTTTTGTATAGCCAACAATGGGATTAAAACTTTTTTTGAGATAACAAAATGTAACTCTATATGTTTTGAAAAAAAAAAAAAACAAAAAACAAATGAGTTGTGTGTTATTATCTTATTTATTATAATGTTTGTTTTTATTATTATTATGTATTTTATAATTGTATCATGAAGTTTAACTCTTCAACTTTGTTTATTAATCTCTATTTTTTTATAATCTCTAGAAAATATTTTAATATTAAACGTTATGAAAATTTTCATCATGATTCAACACGTACAACGCACGTGTCCAAACTAGTAGTAAAAACAAAAGGGAGAATCAAGTAAATAGCATTTTTACTGTAACTAATTAACATATTGCAAAAATATTTAAAGTATACAGTTGTAAATAGCAAATCTATTAGATAAATTATCTATCTATTTATTACAAATAAATAAATCATTTACTATTAAATAAATAAATAAATTATTTATCTAGTAAATTTATTATCTACTGTATTTATCTTAAAATTTTATATATTAGATAAATTTCTAAAAATGTTATTTACTATAATATTTGAAACAAAATTATATAATAAAAAACTATAAAGAGATGATTGATTATAATATTGGTTTATTTTGTGTATTGTTGTTTCTCTTAGTTTATAAAGTTCTTCAAAGCTTACTGAAGAATTTATCATTCCGATTATGTTAGAAAGTAAAATTGGTAAAATGACATTCTTTAATTTTTATACTAAAGCACGTTATAAGGCACTAAATATAATAATTAGACGTTATAAAGTCAATTTATTTGAAAAGGTCATTCGGCAAATAAAACTTATTTTACCAATGGACTAGTGTAAATTTATTGTTATCTCGTCGGGCTCCACAAAATATCATACTTTTTGTAAATCTCATGTCAAATATGATCGAGATGGACATTGATGATAATCATGAATAATATTATTAAATTGTGCTTAATTCTTGAGAGTCTCCAAGACACGACCTTCCTCATTACTGATGGTAACGTAGCGGCAAAGAAGATCCTATTTGAAACTTTCACTTCTTTCTATCAGGTTAGATGCTCGAGTTATACATCACGCAAATTTATTGATTTGATAAGTATTGTCGATGGACTTTACAAGTCTCTGACCTGTTTTATTGAAGGCATGTGGACATGATCATTTATCATTTCATCGTTAGTCCGAGCTACTGTTTATTCTTAACGTGCTGGATTAGGGGGGCGTGAACACACACTTATTATCTTTTAATTTATTTACAATAAGAAATAAAAAAATAAATAAACAAATACAACCTTCCTCTCTGCTTTGCTGGTGCTTTTGCCTTTGATTTGATAACTTGTTCAGCCCGTTAAGTGCTGGCAATGAGCCGTGCCGCCATCCATAGGCCTATTATGCTATATTATACTAAACTGGTTTCAAACTTCATTATTGGGCTTGACTTTATTCCGCCCAGCTCAAGTTTTTAGTTTTTTTTTTCGTTTTTTTTTTTAAATTTTTGTTTTGGTTGTCTAAACCTCGATAACTTATGGGAAACAGAGGGTGAATTAGAACAATATTTGTAGAGTGAATTAATTTGCTAACGGACACTATGACTGGGTTGGAATCGCTGGATCTGATCGACTGCTCGTTTCCTACGTGAAGGCAATAAACAGAAGCGAAATACAGAAAATAAATAAAGAAACAAATTTGTATAGAGATTTTTTATCAACGTGAGAACTAGTCCTTTATAAGGAGATTGGGGTTTTTTCTACTATGATGTTAATAAGAAAATGTTACAAAAAGTTGCTGAAAGCAATAAATGATAGAAAGAAGAGGGGATTTTGTAATTGATGCAGAAAACATGTAGACAAAAGGGAAACTTTGCTGAGGATGTCCTGAAATGGTGAAAATGATTGTAAGTTGCTGTATTTCGGTCTCGATTGGTCTTACTTGATTCATTTCGAGTAACTTCTTTGTAGGACTTTCCGTTTTGTGGTTTAGGAAAGTGTCCTCATTATGTATTTGGTTGATTTTGGACATTTATTGAACCATTAAAGAAGATCATATTTGGTTGATTTTGGACATTTATTGAACCATTAAAGATGTGATCTTCTGGAATATGAAGATTTGAATGAATTTATTTCGATTCCTTTTATGGTTAGTCAACTCCACTATTCGAGGAGCTGATTTTATCCTTTAGAAAGTCGTCGTGATTCTTGGAGAGTTTATATGACTCATTTATTTATGTTCAAGTGATCCGAATTGAAATATTTACAAAAAAAGATGGAATACAAAATCTTATTACAACAATATCACTTTAAACCTAATTTTAAAATAATAGCTATACATAGAAATAACTAAACTTTATAAAGTAATGTATTTCTTAGTTAAGACAAAATAAATATAAATATATATATATTTGTAATCCCATTTTCATTTAAAATCAACTTCATTTAAGTTGACATTATTTTTCCTGAATATTTTAACAAGATCACATGTGTATCTGATGCTTAATTTTTGTAAAACACCGCTGGAAAAAAAAAAAAAAAAAGTTTTAACGTATTAAAATTTTGACATGTCAGCATTAGATTAAAAATCTTTCGGGACAAATAAGAATGCGTGGTTGAAAATAGCTAGTCAATTCCGGTGGGAGCAATGTAGGAAGACACACCGACGAAATTCATTGGAAGTTTAAAGAAACACTGCCAAGCTTCTTCAATGGAATATTCACAAATAAAACGCAATAAAAAAGAAATTATCATTTTTCTTTTTTCTTTTTTTTTTCTTTTTCATTTTCCACAAAATGGACGTGATGTGATACAATAATGGTTGTAGTGGAGGGTTTGAATTTTGGAAGTGTGAATTGCCGACCTATAATCATTTTGGATTGAACATGTTGTGTGGCTAATACCATGATGAAAAATTATACATTTTGATAATGACAGTTCAAATTAGCATGACAAACATCACAATATTGGAGAAATCATATTTCCCAAATACATTTCACCATGTGGCAGACAAATTTATAGCTTTTATTAAGTTCGTGAATTTATTTGGTTTTTTGACTCTTTTTTTTTTTTAAACTAATTGTTTTCCTAAACTACTAATTAAATTATCTAAAGTTAAGGAAAAAATAATGTAATTAAGTCATCTTGAACAATTTATTTTTTTAATAAATAAAATTAGATGGACCTTTCTAGTGTGGCATGTGAAAATTAATTCAACAAGGTTGATGGAAAATTTTGTATCGAGCATGAGTTAGATCAAGGAGGACACTTTATTATGTAGTATTGAAAAGAAGAACAATTTTCAAAATGAACAAAAATTTCAAGAAGATCACTCGAATTTATCGATACGCTGTCCATACCCTTGAGTTCAAAATGTTACTTGACTATAACCATAAAAATATAAGCAAAAAACATTCAAATGGTTTCGTTAAACACAACATTAGAGCTCAAATGCATATCCTTAATTTTCACTTTTTGAACTTATTTTTTTACTTTTCTACTGTTCAGTATTATCTTTAATAAAAATTATCAAAATACATATTTTATTTGAACACACGATTTAAATTGCACAGTTAAATGTAAATATTCAAAAGCAATCTAGGTATGTTTTCACGCATATATGAAGAGACACACTTTTCTTTTTGTATAATTTATACTCTTTTTTTTTTTTTGGTGGTGGGGGGGGGGGGGGGGGGGGAGAAATATACTCTTGCACGATTATCTTACAAATCATATAAAACCTAAGTACCCTAATAGCAAAAAGACATATAAGCCAATAAAAAAACAAAATATTACCTCATTGGCATTTCTCAAGTCCTAACTAGTAGTAAGTACACAAGTGACACAACTCATTTTTTTAGTTAAAAAAAAAAAAAAAGGTATACAATGGTACACCAATTATGAATGAAAATTTTAAATTATAATTAATTGATTTTTTAAAAATTAATTATAATTTTTATTAATTAAAAAAAAAGATAAAAATTAAAATGATAATTTTAGATTCGGAATGATACACCAAACTCGTGCTCATTTCTTCTTGTCAATCTCTTTCGAGTCAGTTGAGGAGGAAATGGTGATGAATATAATAAATCTAGAACCGAAAACACCAGAAAGTACAAGGGAGAGTTTGATGCACACACTCAAACTAAGATTTTCAAACTTTTTTTTTATTTTTTTTTCAAAAAGTTTTTATTTTTTTTCCAAAATTTTTTTTATCTTTTATAAAAATTTAAAAAAATTTTATTATTGAAACTTAAAAATTTCAACTCAAACTCATTCATCAAACTCCCAAGTGTTAAAAACGTTCACGTTTCGTAGTTTATTGGTACATGCAAGTATCACAATTGCATGGTACTGTCTGCAAAATAAGTCAAGCAACGTGGCCGACAACTATCAAAACGAATGGCACTTTGGCACGTGGCACGGTCGCAGTGGAAATATATCTTTCTTAAATTCCCTGGTCCCGCTGTGTTTTTCCTGCCCACCGTAGACGAACCACCGAACCGACGATTCCTTCTTCTCTCCTGTTATTATCTCTTCCTCAATTGGGCCGTAGCTCATCATTAATTAGAAAAGATTTAAAGAAATTTTTTTTTCCTCTCTCTCTATTTTTTTTTCTTTTTTAAATTTATTTAAGGGAAGATTTCAAGAATTTTCTACTCACTAAAGTTAGCTTTAATACCAAGAGTTTACCAACCATTGACTAAAAGTTTTCTTCCCCATTATTCCTTTTTTTTTTTTCTTTTTCAAAAAACTTTCCCCTAGTTTTTTTGCTGATTTTTTTTTCCATATTTAATCCATCTATATGTTTCTATAGTTCTTTTATTTTTATAGCGTGTATTTTGAGGTTATTTGAAAATTATACCTTATATTTCAAACTTTATTACATTTTAAATTCATGTAAATTAATTTTTGTGAGTTAAAGATTGATTTTGACAATGAAAGTTACCGAATTATCCTTTATATTTTTAAAATGTTTTTCTTTTTTATTCTCTCTTTTTCTTATTAAAGATGTTTAGGTCTTCACATTTTAAGATTAAATACTGTTGAAGTGATTATTATTATTTTTATGAAAATAGTTGAAGCGATTGATTTGAGACACAAATATGTCATGAAATATAAATAAAGTGTCGTGCAATTAAAAACATAATTAGCGTTTTTAATATATTAAGGTTGTAACCGTGTTTCATACACAAATTGACATTTGAACTAAAACTTATAAAACAAGAAACAAGAAAAGGCCAATTATCACATAAAGCAATTTGACTAATTGGCAAAATTGAAAAAGGAAATTATGTTCTTGAATTATTTACAAGTTGGTACATTTTCATATTATACTTGGTATTTCTAATTATATTTTAAAGTACACACTTTTGATAGAGACTTTTTAATAAATATGAGCTTGAAAAAGACTAAATTCTTTACCCCCATGTTTGGGTGATGCATATTAATTTAATTTATCAGATAACAAAAGTACTAATTTAACTTGTCACACTCACCTCAAATTAACACATGCATAGAGAACGTAAAAATAAAAATAAAAAAAAAACCCTGAAAAGGTTAAAAAAAAAGGTTATTAAAAAAGGCACTTTTTTCTTAACGAAATATATATTTCTCAAGTTAAAAATTTTTTCCCCCCCCCCTCAAATTAGCAGGTCGAAAACGACGTAGGATTGAGAGGCACCCAGCGTTACGACAAGGTACGATTCGGATGGTGAAAATCGTGTGGTGGGGAGAGCCTGCCACGTGTAAAATACGGATAATATACGACAGATCTTCTACCAAATCTGACGTCAGTTTCCCCGGTCTTCGACTCTTTTCGTGAATCATGCAAGCCATGAAAGCGTACGGGCAATTATCCCCTGCTTCGCCTCCCATTTTCACTCTTTCGAGTTACCGATTTCATCTCATATATATTTTTTAATTTCTAATTTTTAATTAAAAAAAATTTTTGGCTTATAAAAGCGGCACAACTAAGTTAACTATTAAAAACTTACTCATACGAAGCTTACCCTTTTCTCTCCCTCCTTCACTGTGGTTCTCTCTCTCTCCTCACTTTCTCTCTCTAGATTTCGGCCGAAGCCACGAGGAAGAGATCTCTGCAACTTGGAGCGGAAGTAAGGAATCGTGAAGAACACAAATTCTAGGGTTCCGGAATAGGAATTTTCCTGAGCAGCTTCCTCTCGAACTGCGAAATCGGGGAGCTGATAAATTTTCTTCGTGAAGGCTCTTTGATGCGATTCTTCGTTCGCCGACTTCGTGTTCTTGGTTATGGTGGCTCGGAAGCAAAGCATTTTGAGCATATGTGGTTTCCAAGTTATGCCTTTCTCTTTAGCTCGCCTGATATGGTTTTGGATATCTTCGAAAGATATATCTGTTCTGCGTTGGTGAAGTGGAAGGGTTGACGAATTTTTGTTTGAGTTTCTGGTGATTGTGGAGTTGACTCAGCCTCTGGATGTGGAGAGAGGTTTGGAGAATTTTATTGCGAGTGAGTGTTTGGTTGTTTGCTGAATTTTATTTTATTTTATTTTTAATTTTCTCGGAAAGTGGTAGAGAAATGTGGGTGAGGATTTGAGGGGATTTTGGTGACCAAATCAGGAAAAAAAAGAGAGGGAGAAGAGAGGAACCTGTTCATTATTTTTTTAGGTGCAAAAATGGTGGAAAGGAAGAAAAAGAAGATACATTTTAGCAAGCTTTATTCGTTCTCGTGTTTTCGGTCGTCGATTAAAGAGAGTCATGACCAGATTGGGCGAAGTGGGTACTCCAGGGTCGTGCATTGCAATGATCCCGACAATGCGGAGATGATCCAGTTGAGATACAGAGGAAACTACGTTTCGACAACTAAGTACACGGCACTTAATTTCATTCCAAAGTCCCTGTTCGAGCAGTTTCGAAGGGTGGCCAATTTTTACTTTCTTGTTGTTGCTTGCGTTTCGTTTAGCCCCTTGGCGCCTTATACTGCAATCAGTGTTCTCGCACCATTGGTGGTAGTGATTGGAGCTACCATGGCCAAGGAAGCTGTCGAAGATTGGCGGCGGAGAAAACAGGTAATGCTTTTTCAGAAATCCTTTTTCGTTTCATTATTTTTAATTGCTATTATGTTTTGGCAATATATTTTGTGTTAAAGTGAAGGAAAAAATCAATGGGAGTTAACCTCTGTAGTCATATTAGCTCATCGATAATTTCATTTATTTTATCATTAGTTGATTTTTCTGCACATGATATCTTAGCTGATAGTAGTTATCCTAGGGAAGGTTTGGCCTTTTGTGTAACCACTTATATATATTACTTCATGCTTAAGTCATTCTCGGTTGAACCTTGAAATGGTTTCAGGATATAGAGGCAAATAATCGAAGGGTTCATGTGTATAAGAATTTTGCATTCCATGAGACCAGATGGAAGAAACTACAAGTCGGCGACATTGTGAAGGTGTACAAGGATGAGTACTTTCCTGCTGATCTGCTTTTGCTGTCATCAAGCTATGAAGATGGTATTTGTTATGTTGAAACCATGAACCTTGATGGAGAGACTAATTTGAAGCTAAAGCATGCTTTGGAGGTGACATCCCATCTCCGTGAAGAAAAATCTCTCAAAGAATTTACTGCAGTAATCAAGTGCGAGGATCCCAATGAGAACCTCTACTCATTTGTTGGAACCCTGTACTATGATGGTAAGCAATATCCACTTTCCTTGCAACAGATTCTCTTAAGAGATTCGAAGCTTAAAAACACTGATTTCATATACGGTGCTGTTATTTTTACGGGCCATGATACAAAAGTGATGCAGAATGCGACGGACCCTCCTTCCAAGAGAAGTAAAATTGAGAGGAGAATGGATAAGATAATTTACATTCTCTTCAGTACTCTAATTCTGATATCTTTTATTGGATCAGTCTTTTTTGGTATTGACACTAAAAAAGATCTTTCTGGTGGAAAGCTTAGAAGGTGGTATCTTCGTCCAGACGACACGCCTGTGTTCTATGACCCCAGAAAACCAACTCTTGCTGCCCTTCTTCATTTCTTGACGGCCCTAATGCTTTATGGATATTTGATACCAATATCTTTGTATGTATCCATTGAGATTGTGAAGGTATTGCAGAGTATCTTCATCAACCATGATCAGGATATGTATGATGAGGAAACAGATAAGCCAGCTCATGCACGCACGTCTAATTTGAATGAGGAACTTGGTCAGGTTGATACAATACTTTCTGATAAAACTGGTACTTTAACTTGTAATTCGATGGACTTTGTCAAATGTACAATAGCTGGCACACCATATGGTCGTGGTATGACAGAAGTGGAGATATCACTGGCAAACAGGAAAAGGGGTGAACTGCCTGAAACTGATGAAACGCCATCTGATAGCGCAGGCCGTAATGGTGATGTTCCAGGGTCTGGAAATTCAATTAAGGGTTTCAACTTCAGAGATGAACGCATCATGAATGGGCAGTGGATTAATGAACCTCATTCTGATGTCATACGGAATTTTTTCCGGGTGCTAGCAATTTGCCACACAGCTATTCCCGATGGAGATAAAGATGAAGGGGAAATTTCCTACGAAGCTGAGTCACCAGATGAAGCAGCATTTGTCATTGCTGCCAGGGAACTTGGCTTTGAATTTTTTGAGAGGAGGCAGACAAGCATACATGTGTACGAGTGGGATTATAAGAGTGGGAAAAAGGTTAAGAGGTTAGTTCCTTTTGCGACCTTGCTATTTCACATCTATAGTTTTGTTATAGTTTCTCAAAGAGCTCAGTTTGATTATTTCCCCTCGCACATGAGAAGGTGTCTAATTTACTGCAGAATTTCTGACTCGCTTAGAACAGTCGTTGGCCTGAATGCTCATATGTAACACAGCTTGTTACTTTTTTTGCTAGATTATGGAGTTTTGACTTCATTTCTTATCAATCTCTCTGTCTCTCTCTGTTTTTTTTTTTTTTTTTGTTAACCGAGTTTTCATGTGATTTGGTTTCTCTGTCCCAGAGTGTACGAGCTTCTTCATGTCTTAGAGTTCAGTAGTTCCCGCAAAAGAATGTCGGTTATTGTGAGAGACATGGAAAATCAGTTGTTGCTCTTTTGCAAAGGTGCTGACAGGTTAGACCTCTGATGCGTTAAAGAATAAGAAATTGCAAATTGGTCTGTCATTTGTAGAATATTAATTTATCAGCATATATCCAGTGTTATGTTTGAGAGGCTTGCAGAAGACGGGCGACAGTTTGAGGCTCAGACCAAGGAACACATAAAAAAATATGCTGAAGCGGGTCTGAGAACGTTGGTAATTGCATATCGTGAGCTTGGTGAAGAAGAATATAGAAGATGGGAAGAGGAGTTTGTGAAGGCCAAAACTTCCGTATCCGAAAATCGAGATGCATTGGTGGATGAAGCTGCTGATAAGATTGAAAGAAATTTGATCCTACTTGGTGCTACTGCTGTTGAGGACAAACTACAAAAGGGGGTATAATAAATTTTAAATATCCTCATCCATGAATGATTTCAATACTCATTGATATTAGGCCTTTTACAATGTCTAAGCCCAGCAATCTTTTCATTAGTTATTAACGCTTGTTTGTTCGTTTTTGTGGTTGACTCATACAGTGTTGTCTGAGTGCAGGTTCCTGAATGTATTGACAAGCTCTCCCAGGCTGGAATTAAGATTTGGGTATTAACTGGTGATAAAATGGAAACTGCAATCAATATAGGGTACAGGAATATTTCTAGTAATGCCTTATGTTTTTTAAGAAGTCAAATATTACAATGAAAGTAAATTTTGCAGGTATGCTTGTAGTCTACTAAGACAAGATATGAAGCATATCATCATCACTCTTGATTCACCAGATATTATTGCAAAGGAGAAACAAGGGGACAAAGAAGCAGTTGCAAAGGTAGAGAATTCCAAATTATAGACAGTAACTTTTTTGTGGTAAAATTCTGAATCCTAAATTGTTTTAGGCTTCTCTGGAAAGCGCAAGGAGGCAACTTGGAGAAGGAATTTCAGAAATTGAATCAGCTGGAAAAATTTCCAACTCAGCTAAGAATTCTGTTAAATTTGGCTTAATAATTGATGGAAAGTCCTTGGACTTTTCACTGAGAAAGGATGTGGAGGACTTATTTTTCAGGCTTGCTACAAGTTGTGATTCTGTTATATGCTGCCGCTCTACACCCAAGCAGAAGGCTCTTGTAATTTTCTTGCTCTTGCTCATTGGCAGTTTATATTTATGTTATCCCTTTACATGTTGTTCATATAAATAGTTTTTGGTGTTGCTGACAAAAGAATAATCTGATAGATTTATAGAAGATGTGCAGGTGACAAGATTGGTAAAGCTCAGAACAGGTAAAACAACCCTATCGATTGGTGATGGGGCTAATGATGTTGGCATGCTTCAAGAGGCTGATATTGGAGTTGGCATAAGTGGTGTTGAAGGGAGGCAGGTTATCATATTTCTGCTTATATCATATGTTATTTGATTTCATCGATATCCAATCTCAACTTGCTTTTGCTTCCACATTATTTCTGTGTCGACTGATCTTATTGGAGACCGTTATTGCATTGATCATTGAGATCTCTGTATTATTTTTCTCGAGTTCAGATGTTTTCAGCTGCTGCAGCAAATTTCTTCCCCATATCTACTGAAATACTGAAATAGTAGACTTTTATACTTTTTTAGTGCTTTAAAAAACCAAAATCAAATTAGACATTTTAAATCCTAATGCTAGTCAACTTTTCGCCTTTTGAGCTTCCAACATCTCCCTTTCCCCTTCTGCCAAAGCTGCCACATCTGCCTATTTAGTTTGGCATAGCGAGTGAATATGGTCTTTTCTGGAAAATGCTTGCATCACTTCAAGTTAATATAATAATGACAATAGTATTTTCAGAATTTGAATCTGATATAATAAAGATCCTGGTTCTGATTGCACTGCATTCTTTCATTGCAGGCAGTGATGGCGAGTGATTTTTCTATAGCTCAGTTCCGTTTTTTGGAACGTCTCTTGCTGGTACATGGCCATTGGTGCTATAGGCGCATATCTATGATGGTAAAGTTAATATTCTTTACCGTTGCATCTAGAAAGACACAATTTTTGTGTTCAACATTTCCTTTGAGGCTTTGAAGGCTTATATCAATTTATTTTATGATATTAGCTTGTTTACAACGGAGAGAAAACAGAAAGATAAACTGCATACTGTTGAGTTTCCTTCTTTAAAATGGATGTATTTTCATATACACATGGTCGTTTGTTAATGGATGTGGATAGTTTTGGAGCAAATTAGCAAAAACATTTATCCCTGGTTGACATGATCCTTTTAATGTGGATGTAGATTTGCTACTTCTTCTACAAGAACATCACTTTTGGGTTTACTCTCTTTTGGTTTGAGGCTTATGCTTCATTCTCTGGTCAAGCGGCTTACAATGATTGGTACATGTCATTTTACAATGTCTTCTTCACCTCGCTTCCTGTGATTGCTCTCGGTGTGTTTGATCAGGATGTTTCTGCACGACTCTGCCTCAAGGTACATAGTTTGACTTATTTCTAAAGATTGTATACAAATTAAAAGTCTGAAGAGAGAACCTAGGCTGAAATGTGCATCTTTACTTTGCTTCCCAGAAAGGGTGGTCTAAGTTTTGGTTCTTATAACTTGTGCTTTAAATGAGTTAATTGATAATGAATCCATCTGTTTTAAGTAAAAAGGGTGTCCACTTAATTAGAAAGAAGGTCATCTTTTTTTTCAACCTAGACGTAATATGGAAGCTGAAATGTCTCTCATTATTCTATTTGCAGTACCCATTTTTATACCGAGAGGGAGTAGAGAACGTCCTCTTCAGCTGGGTTCGCATACTTGGTTGGATGGTTAATGGAATTATCAGCTCCATAATCATATTCTTCTTCACTACCAACTCCATTGTTTATCAGGCTTTCCGGAGAGATGGTCAAATAGTTGACTTTGACGTTCTCGGAGTCACAATGTATACTTGCGTGGTGTGGGCCGTGAATTGCCAAATGGCACTAGCTATTAACTACTTCACTTGGATCCAGCACTTCTTCATCTGGGGAAGCATTGCCTTCTGGTATGTGTTCTTAGTAATATACGGCTCCCTCCCACCGACCCTGTCAACTACAGCATACAAGGTTCTCGTGGAAGCCTGCGCACCTAGTCCTCTCTATTGGTTGGTAACCCTCTTTGTAGTTATTTCTACACTTCTACCGTACTTTTCATATCGGGCTTTTCAGACACGGTTTCAACCAATGTCCCATGATATGATACAACAAAAGATGGTCGAAAGCCAAAACCAGACAGAATTCCGATGACGTGTCTCCACCAGGGAGGGGCAAACTACAGCATCTGAGGGAAAGATTGAAACCTAGTGAGTCATGAAACGTATCTAGTTCCGAATCTTACAATTTTCTTCTGTTTTGTTTTCTATTTTTTGTAAATGTTGCCAGTCATTTCAAGAATAGTTTGAGAAATGATTTGTATTCCGCTCAACTCCTCAAATAGATATAGCCATGTAAAGCTCATGAAAATATATGTCAAAAACTTAACAAAAGAAACCCAAACCCAGTGTGTGTTGCCCATGCTTTTAGTTGTACGATAACGTCTTTGATCAATCTTCAGTTTCTGATGTTAAAAAAGGTGAAGAAAAAGGTAGTAAATGTGTGGTAGTTTTTCTTTTTTGTTTGTTTGTTCTTTTTTTTGGCCAAATAGTAATTAGATGATTAATGAAGAAGACAAACTTTTGGCCTTGAGGTCGTTGAGATGTCGTAGAGAATGTTTGAATTTATTTAGAATATTTTTGCTATTTTACGTAGAATTTGAATTCCCATGGGGTTGATTATAAATGCAATGGTGGAAGTCGTCACAAGCAAAGACGGGAAAATAATGATAAGACAAAACTTCATAGAATCAATAAGCGCGTTAAGATAATTAAAATTAATAAATGTTATGAGATGTTATTGGTGTTTAACATCACAAGCTAATAAAAAATGGATCACAGATATAATTTACAGTTTATTTTTATTAGGTGTGGTGTTTTTGAGTATTTGAAATTCTCGGCTAGTTAATAGCTATCAATGGATGTAATTTTGGCACATTTTTTGAGACCAGAAGGGGAAGGGTTACTATTCCATTTCCTTGTCAAAGCGTAGAATTAGCTTCACCTGGCCTTTCATGGAGACCTAAAATTCGGGACTGTTAGGTGGATTGACACTCAATTGCTTAAGATCTTACCACCAACATGAAAATTTTTATTGGATCACATAAATTTTAAATTGTGTGAAAATTGTCCTATATGGTAGTCTGCCTTGATCGGATTCATTTTTCATGAATTCGAATTGTAATTAGAAACCAACCAGAACGTTTAATCATTAGCCTAAGGTTTTTCAATTATTAGGTCACTTTGTGGAAAATTTGTGGGAGTACAATACAGCCATGAAGAACGTTGACAAAAGGAATATTTTCGTTGACCCCTTTTGTTCTCCCTTAAAAAATATTTACGTTGAACTTAAAAAAAAAAAAAAAAAATCAAACGAGTTGTGCCGCCGCAAGGAAGATCTATCTTAAGGAACTTACCAATTCATGAATTTTTTGCAGTCTAATTGTAGCTTTTGCGTACTACTTGATCCTTCCAATCATTTTAACTACCCACTTTCCTAGAGATAAACACGATTGGCAGTAGTACTTTATTAACTTTTTTGATAATAGAAAAACCACAAACCAGAATTTTATTTTAAATATGCCATAGCTAATAAACAAAGGGACGTTACTAATGTCCCATCCAACACATTAATAGAAAGAAGGTAACGCATCATGATGTATACAAATGGACCTACTTTTAATTTATTATGATATTCAGTACTAATAAACATTTTGTTGATGTCTAATTATCTTTTTTTCCCCTCAACTCATAGCTAATAACTTTTTTCAAAAGTATGGAGGTCGAATGAGCATCTATTTTGGATAAATTACTAGATTTTTCTCTAAATTTTTAAATTTGTACAATTTTATTTTATTATTATTATTTTTTTTTTTTGTAGCTGGAGTTATCCTATATAATTAAAAACATTACTATAATAGTCATTTCCATTAGTATTTGGACAAAATCCATTAGTTAGGAAATTTTGTCTAATAATTAACGGAAATAATTATTACAGTCACATCTTAATAGTTTAGGATCATTCTAACTATAAAAAAAGAACATGGACAAAATTAATTATACAAACTTAAAAGCTTAGAGATTAAATTAGTAATTTACCTTAATTAATCAAAACAAAAAATCTCTTAGATTTTAAATATAAAGCCTAAGAATCTGATTCCATTTCCACCCGTCAAACTAATTATAACGGATTAATATATATAGCTAATAAAATTAATGAATGCATATGTACTAGGCAAGAGTACACGTGTTTGTGGAGGCTAAATCACCATTCACCATTCATCATTCGTCACTCATGATTCAATGCCAATGCAATTTGTAAATAGTATGATTCATTTTGGTCATCGTTTGTCACAAAAGTTGTTAATTCATTTTGGTCATCGTTTTACTTTCACTCAATTAATGCTGCACTAAACAACTTGTTAATTAAGAAACCCTAGGGCTAGGCTGGATAACATGGCATGATCTATCTACCTACTTTTGGTATGTGACAATGAATATATATAATACAATGTATACAAGTATCTACAACTACCTTTTAGAGTGAGTTACTTAAAATACATTATTTAAAAACTTGGTTAAGTTATTTTATCCTTTTGTGATCATTAGGGTTTTTTTTTTTTGAACTTTTTTTTTTCTTGATTTCTCTCTCTCTTTTTTCCTTTTAAACTTTTTCTAAATTTGTCTCTCTTTTTTTGGTTCTCTTACTTTTTATTTTTATTAAAATCTTTTTTTCATTGATTTACATTGTTAATCAAATTTGTTCCTGTCAAAATATATTTCTAAATATGTATTTACTTTCTTCTTCTTTTTGTTTTTTGATAGCCTAACATATGCGTAAACAAAATTTTTAACCAATATTAATAAATATTATATTACTAAAAACTTTGACATTTATGTTATAAAATAAATATTTAATAATTTAAATATGTGTGCGTTTCACACGTGTGAAGTACGTGATTTCAACTAGTATTTTTATAAATTACAAAAAGTCAAACG